>CM052807.1:110856700-110901505 GCA_028533885.1 Nasua narica | reverse complement strand
TCCCCACCTTCCAGCCTCCACCTCCCAGCCTCCATCCCCACCCTCCATGTCCCCACTTCCGGCCTCCATCCCTCTGCTTCCATCTCTCCATCTCCCTGACTCCATTTCCTCCTCCTCCTCCCTGATTCCATCTCCCCCGTCTCTCAGCCTCCACCTCCCCCATCTCCCACTTCTCCTTGCCTCCAGCTTCCCCTACTCCCTGCCTCCTTCTCCGCCATCTGCCCACATCCATCTCTACCATCCTCTAGTCTCCTCTCCCCCATCTCCCTGCCTCCATCTCTCCACCTCCAGTGTTCCTCTCCCCATTATGCCAACATCCATCTCCCCCTCATCTCCCAGCCTCCACCTCCCAGCCTCCCTCTCCCCCACTCCAGCCTCCCTCTCCCCCACCTCCCAGCCTCCTTCTCTATCTCCTCCGTCTCCCAACCTCCGTCTCTGAGCCTCCATCTCCCCGCCCCCGTTTCCTCCATCTCCCCGCCTCCGTTTCTCCACCTCCCTGCCTCCCTCTCCCCCATCTCTCTCCATCTCGGCCTCCATCTCCATCCATCCCTCCCCTCTCTCTGCCTCCTCCCTCTCTCACACTGATATTCATTTGTGGTATATTCGGTTGCCATGGGAAACCTAAGAAAGAAGTGAGTGTACCCTTCAAGACTTCAGCATTTTCCCTCCTCCCTCCCTCCTGCTGCCCCTTCCCCCTCCTTCTCTCCTCCTCTCCGATCCCTCCCTCCCCTCTCCCCCCCTCGCTTCCTCGCAGCAGGAGAGGACCTGGGTGAGAAGCTGCCGCTGCCTGAGCTGGACCAGGACCCGAGACCCCATCGCTCCCGCTGCTGCTGCCACCGGCCGCCGCCGCTGCGGGGGCCTCCCTGAGACCAGGCCAGGGATAGAGCCTCGTGGGCCGAAGGGCCCCCTTAGCCCGCAGACATCGGTAAGGACAGGGTCCCTCTGACTGTGTGCGAGCGTGTGGCTGCGTGTGAGCCTGGCTCACAGGACCTGACCTTGCGAACCGTAAACTGTGGTGTAGCGGGCCTGTCTCCCGGTCCCTTCCTGCCTTGCCCGGCCCCCCGCCCCTCCTGCTGTGGGCGCCCACACCTGCTCCTCCCCAGCTTCCCTTCCTGGGGCCTGCGAGGCAGCTGGCAGAGTGGCAGACCTTTCTGGGGGCCGGGACAGGACCCCTGTGGTGGGTGGGAGGAAGTCGCACTTCTGCCCCTTGGCCTGGCCTCTGCCACGGCCAGGGCTGGGGGCGCCGGCTTCCGGGGTCTGGCCTGGGAGAACACGGTCTCCTTTCCTCTCTCGGGCGGGGAGGGGGGCCTCTCCATTATGGAGGGGGGCCCACCGAAGGGCTGGGAGTGAGCTGGGAGCCGAGGCTCTCGGGCAGGATCGATACCGGGTCTGACCGGGCGTCTGGAATTTCGTCGGGAGAGCGGTGAGACAGCTGGAGGCCCGAGGCAGGCGGAGCTGTTGGTCTGGGCCGGGGCTGGCGGCTGCCCCGGAGAGGAGAGGCTGTCGCTGTCACCGGCGGCTGTGTTGGTGGTGGCCACGTGGAGGGAGCTGTGGCCCGGGCGGGTGCTGAGCGATGGTTGCCTTGGCGAGGGAGCTGCCTCTGTGGCATTGTGGTCTCCATGGAGAGAGGAGGAGCCGGAGGGAGGAGGCCGGGTGTCTCCGGGCGCGTGTTGGTGGTTGCTAAGGAGAGGGAGATGCCGTCTCTAGGACGAGGTGGTCCCCACGTGGAGAAGCCTGGCTCCCTGGCTCCCGGGAAGGGAAGGGGCGGCGCTGGGGGCTGGGGGGCGCGTGCAGGGAGGAGTGGGGAGGGTGTGGGGGCTCCGTGGGGGGTGGTGTCGTAGGATGGGGAGGGGTTGCAGCCCTGGGCTGCTGGCCTGGGCTAAAGCGGGGTTCTTTGCGGGGGAGGGAGGCCCAGTGGGTGGCCCCGAGCGGGCCCTTCACTGCCAGGTTGGTCCGTTCCTCCTTCCCACTTCTATAGCCAGGTGAGCCCCCCTCTGCCTCCTGGAGCCTTCCTCCTCCTCGGGGCCTCTGAGCATACAAGTCCCCCATCTGGATGCATGTTCTGTCCTTGTGCCCAAGTGACTTGGTCCCATCCCTCCCCGTTGGCTGTGCTCCAGGATAGCCGGCATTGATACCTGCCTTTGAGGCATCAGAGAGGGGAGGTCACTTGCCCCGGGTTGCACAGCAGACACGTACCGAGACTGGAGAGATGGGAGAATGCACCGAGGCTGGGATCTGAACCCCAGGGCGCCTGTCTCCCTAAACATCCAACTCACCGGTCCTGCCCTCCCCCCTGGGAGCCTGTCCTTCCGTGACCGCCCCACTGAGAGTTGTCTCTCTCTTCCCTCAGTCCCCCAAGTACTTTTCTGAAGCAAACATTTCACTTCGATAATTACTGCAGGCAGCAGCAGGAGACAGCAGAGTCCTGGGTTTGAATCCTGCCTCCGGCACTGACAGCTATATGGTCTGGGGCCTCAGTTTCCCAATCTGTAAAACGGAGGCGATGCATGTGCTTCTTGGGCTTGCTGTCACTGGGGATAATGGATGTGATGCTCCGGGTGGTTCCCGGCACGTAGTAGGGCCACCGTTAGGTGTCACCCCCCCCCCCACCACTGTCACCATCATTCCTTCCAAAAATGATTCAAAAATGACTTTCTAACATGCCCGGGGAGGACAGCGGTGGTCTCACCAGAGGTCGGCCTCACTTCGCCCTTGACTGTGACCTTTGAGCCCCAGAGGCAATGACCTGTCCTCATGCGGGCCTTGGCCCCCCAGCTGCTGTCCGAGCGCGCCCTGCGTCCTGGCTTCCTTTAGGGCCCCCGAGGTCGGGGCGCGGGGTGTCAGATGGTGTCCCGGGACTAACGGATTCAGGGCAAGTCCTTCCTGCTGCTGGGGGACAGGGATGGAAAAGGATGTCCGAAGCGGGACATCTGAGGGATTTGGGGGATGAGCGGCACGATGACTCTCTTTCTGAGTGACACGGCCCTGAGTTCTTTCTAGGTGGGCGGCCCTGGGCATGTTTCTTATGTTTTTGGGAGCCTCAACTTTTTTCTTTGTGCGACGGATGCGATAGGACTCAGCTTCACTTTGCCCGCGTGCGGCGGTGGGGGTGACGGTAAAGCCCAGCGTCTGCTGCCTAGAAAGGGTTCCTTGGAACAGCAGCTGCTCTTTCGAACCTGTGAGCCCTTCCTCGCCTTTCCAGTGACCCGAGGGAAGTTGGGGGAGAGGTGTCCTGGTGGCCCCAGGTGGTCGAAGGGGGACCAGCAAGGCACAGACCTCCGTTCCTCCCAAGAGACTTCCTGGCGGTCAGCGCTGTCTTGGGATCCCCGGGGGGGAGAGGCGGTGAGCGCCTCCGTGACCCGTGAGGCCACGCAAGACTGGCACGACCTAGGGTAGGGGATGACAAGACCTCGGTTCCCACCCTCATGTTGCCGTTTAAGGGCTGTGGGGAACTGGGGGCCTCAGCTTCCCCACCTGCAAAATGGGAGGAATAAGAACGAATCCAGGTGTGTGGAAAAGACAGGCTTCCCTCGGAGCTGCCTGGCATCCTGTTTTCCAGAAGAGGAAAGCAAGGCTCGAGGAACTCCCGGGGTTTACGGCAACAACACCAACAGCGGCCCTTTCTGGAGCTTCTGCGGTGTGCTGGGCGCTCCCCCCAGGCTCTGCGTCCTCGGCCTTTGTACTTGCTGGTCCTTCTGCAGGAGCTGTTCCCCGGGCTTGTAACTGGGCGCCCCCCCTCGCTCCTTGTTCCGTGTCGCCTCCCCAGGGAGCCCCTTCCTGAGCACTCTATTTGTGGCTCCAGGCCTCTTCCCTCTCTTGGTTTCCTTTAGCCCCTAACACGACCGACTGTTGTTCTGTTGGTTTTTTTTTTTGTTTTTTGGCTTTTTTAGTATCCACCTTTCCACCAGCGCAGAGTGTCAGCTCACGGGGGCCGGAGCGTTCTCGGTCTTGTTCCTCGCTCTATCCCAAGGGCCTTGAATGGGGCCTGGCGCATAGTAGGTGTTCAGTAAATACGTGATGACGGCGTGGATGGGTCACCCTGCCGGCCGCCCTGGGCTGCCAGTCTCGTCATTCCCATCTTAGCCACAAGCGCCGAGAGGCTGGGGAGACCTGGCCACCTGGCCCTGGAGACCCAGCGGGGAGTCGATGGCCGAGCTGGCCTTGGAGCCCCCATTGTGCGCTGACTCTGGGTCACGTGCTTTTTCTGTGGCGCTCCATCACCTTGCTGGAGGCCTGGCCTTTCAAACTGGAGAGTCTGGCTTTCACTCTGACCGCAGAGGCAACGCCGCAGAAAGGCTTTGAAGGGGAGGGAAGGCTTCTGCCATAAGGAAGAGCTTTCTGCGGTGGCCTGAGTTGTCAAAAGGCATTATCAGTTCAGCCCATTACTAGCTGTGTGTCCTTAGGCAAATTACGTACCCACTCTGTGTCTCAGTTTACTGGTTTGTGAAGTGGAGGTTATATCTTGGCTTATCTAGACGGGCTTCTGGGAGGCAGTGGGCTTGGAGTTTCAATGTGTAGGCTTGACTCCGAGGCCCTCTCCCCAGGGTAGACTCCAGTCCTGGGAGACCCCACAGCTCATTCCTGAGGGAACTGAGCTTCTTACTTCTGAATAGGAGGTGTTTAAAGTGCTTGGAAAAAGCCATTTTCTGCCCTGCCGGCCTTGACTCTCGCCCTGCCCGTCCCACCCCCGCAAAAGGGAAAAATCAAAGAAGGAAGGAAACAACTGGTTTTCTTGGGGCACTTAGTGCGTGCTGTCTGTGTCTGAATTCACGGTCACAGCAGCCCAGGCAGAGTAGGGCTTGTTATGCCCATTTTACAGATGACTGGACTCGGGCTTGGGGAAGTGCTCCGTGGGGCACAGAGCAGAGATTTGGACCTGGGCCCAGAGGCTCCTGCCTGCACTGTGTCGGGCGAGAGGAGGCCCCATGGACGCGTCTGGGGTTGGTCTGCTCCCAGGCCACCCAGGGAGTGGGCTGTTAGTCCCTCCAGGACCTAGCTTAGAGAGCCCTGGCCCTGATTTCGGAGGCCGGACCTCGGGAGAGGCTGTGGCATGGACAGCTTGCTCCCTCCCAGCCTGGCTCCCCCCACCCCCTGGCCCCCTGCTGGCAGCGACGTTAGCCCGGGGAATAGATCTGGCCTTGTGTGCGGTCCCAGTGGTTCACTCAAGACCCCATTTGTTTGGGGAGGAGAAAGGGGGGTCTGTGGTGCCCAACAGAGGTGGGATTCATGGACGGGGCCTGGGGGAGGGGAGTAGGCTGCCTGGTACGGGCCAGGCCTGGAGGACTGCCAGGAGGGAGAGGGACAGGAGGAGGGGTCCTGCTTGTACCATCGGGGCATAGTGTTATACTCTGGGTGGGGGGCTGTGTGGGGGGCGGTGCAGGAGCGAATCTCACTCCCATTACTTCCTAGTCTGAAGGAAGGAGAGTGTGGTGGCCCTGTCCTCAGGGAGTCCCTAGTCTTCCAGTGGGGGGCTGGGGGTGGGGGAAAACTAGACCATCACTGGGGAGTCATAGCCCTGACTTCAGGGAGTTCCCCGTCTCCCAGGAGCCCTAGTCTGAGGGCAGAGGCTCAGTCTGCTTCATGAGTGTAGAAGGAAAACACAGTTCCTCTGAGTGAAGGCTCCCTGAGTTCTGGGAAGGCTTCCTGGAAGAGGCAGCCCCTAAGGATTGGGAAGGGGTTAGATTTATGGCAGGGGCTCCAGGAGGGCGGGTTCTGTGGTTGGAAGCAAGGCACAGTGGGTTCCATCCCAATCCGGAGTCTCTCTGTTTGCTCATCTGTGAAATGGGGATGTTGCCTGCGGACAGCGCTGGGCTCCCTTAGGGGATGGAATGAGACAGGGTTGCGGGGAGGACTGTTTATACACAGCAGACCCATAGGGCTGCTGGGGGCTGCATGGTTGGTAAGGCCTGAGGCATTCTAGAAGTTGCTAAAAATCCCTCCCTTCCCCCCTCTCCCCCCACTGGGTCACAGCTCAACCAACCGAGCTTCAAGGTTTGCAAACACAGGAGGGAGGGCAGACTCTGTGCTAAGCTGTGACGGGGAGCCAAGGGCCATAGTTCTCCCTCCTGCCTCTGACTTGCTGTGTGACCCTGGCTCATCTGACACCCTCTCTGGGCCTTAGGCTGAGACCCAGCTCCTCTTCCCAAGGATGCTATCTGAGGTCCGTGCAGAGACACAGACCTTCCCCTCCCCGCCCAGGGTTGCACTTTCAGGATGAAGGTGGGGGCTCACCAAGGATCCCGAGCATCCTGGGGAGAGACGGGCCATGGGGGAGTCGGCAGAGGAGGGCAGATACCCCAGAGGATGTTGGCTTGGGAGCCCTTGAGCTGAGCAGGGACTGGAGGAAGGAGGCCCTTCTTGCCTCTGTCCGACACTCGGGGGTGTCGGCGTGGGGTGGGTCAGAGCAGGAAAGTCCCGGGGCCGCAAGATGGGGTGATACAGTGGTCAAGCCTCTGGGCCCAGGCCTGGGTTCCACTCCCCATTCTACCCTAACAAGTTGCCAGGCCTCTGCAAAGTGGGAATTAAAATAGCAGCCGCTTCCGAGGATTGATACTCTAAAGTGCTTGGTCCGGCTCCTGGTATACAGTGAGTGCTCAATACGTGCTGACTCTGTCTGTTGTCGGGGTTCCTGGTGGCAGGAGCAAGGGAGCAGGGCTTCAGCGGCCCTCCCAGCCGCCCCCTCTCAGGCTGTGGCCCCCTCCTGAGGCCTGGGATGCTGGGTTAGGAAATGTGGGGGTGTCTGCATGTCCGGCCCCTCCCACTCTCCCCAGTACCTGCCGGACGAGACGTGGACCTTGCCGCTGGGTTTTGGAGTGGGCGGCCTGGGCTCCCTGCCAGCTTCTTTATCCCCTTGCTGGCTGCGTGGTTCTGGGCAGGCCATCTCCAAACCTTAGGCTCCCCATCTGCGAAATGGGATCAAGGTTCTTTGTGAGGGTTACGTGAGGCGAAGCAGGCAGGCAGCATTAGGCACTCCCCTCCAGGCACGCGCGATGTGTGGCACTTGCGGTCCTTGTCACTGCCCTGCCCTGCTCCTCTCTGATCCCACTGGCCCTGGTGGCTGCAGCAGGGGAGGGGGTTCCTGGCTTGGCTGAGAAGGACGCTCCATTCTGGGTTCTGGATTCTAGGGGAGCTCCAGGGAGGAGGCACAGCGCTGTCCCCAGAGACCCTCCGGGCCCGCGGGGCAGCCTACAGACCGTGAGGGGCGGGGGGTGAGGTGGGATCGGGACCCCAGAGCGCTGGAGGGTCAGAGCCCACAGGGTCTCTGTCCCTCGCACTGCCCTCCTGGGCAGCCTGACACCCAGAGAGGCACTGGCCCGGGGTGACTGGGCGGTGAGCAGCTGGGCTGAGGGTAGAACCCGGGTGAACCCAGAACTGTCCCCTCCTGGGGCCCCTGGGCCGCTTCGGATCGCATCGCCTTGCCCCTGGGCCCGAGCGGAGCTTTCTTGGCTTTGCTTCTTGTCTCTCCATCTGTGTCTCCCCGTCTCCTTTCTCCACTCTGCCCATCCCTGCGGCGGCTTTCATGTCCCTTCCTCGGGCCAGTCGAGGAAGGTTTGCTGGCCGGCTGGGTGTGCGCACCTGTGCACGGGGCGGTGCAGCGTGTGTACGTGTAAAGAGTTACGGGTCAGTGTAGACGCCCGCTTCCTAACTAGGGAACAGACGCGCGCTCTCTGAGTAGAAAACAGAGGGACGAGCTGGGGCCCCGCCCGTCCCTGGGGGGGCCCTTCCCCGTGTTTCCGGGCCCCCCGCAAACACACGTGCGCCATCTGTTCTTACCTCTGTGGGATTCGCCTTGCAGCCTCTCCCCCTTCATGCGCCCCCGACTCCACACTCCGTGCATCTGCCACTGGGGACACGGAGGGGGCCCGTCCTGCTCTGCCTTGGCCGAGGGTCCCCTTGCACGGCCTTTTCCCTGTTGGGGGTGGGGCCGGGTTGGTTGCACGTTTTCCACTTTCACCAACACGGCACGATTTCAGGTACTCGCATCCCTGACCCGGGTGGGCTGCCCTGGGATGCCGGTGGGCTCGCGGGTGGGGGTCAGCTTCTGAGGGTGCGCGTGCATCCTTGGGACTGTTGGCTGAGGGCTTCAGGGAGGACCCCCGTTCTGGATGCGCTTCCCGCCGGTGGGGCTCCGTGGGACCTCGGCTGCCCGTGGCAGAACGCTGGGGACTGGGGATGCCGCGGCAGCTGCTGGGAGGCCGTAGTCCCCCTTGCCGCCCCTGCCTGCTGTGGCCCAGGACCACTGGCCTCGGGCCCTCGGCACCGACGGGAGCTGCTTCGGCACCTGGCTGCCCAGGGCCCTTGGGTGGCTGTGGGAGTGCCCAGGCCTTCTGCGGCTGGAGGCGGGGCAGAGCAGGTGGCGCCGGGGCTGGTTCCCAGCCTGTGGTCTGACCTCTGTCTCCATACAGCCTCGCCTACCTCCTGGGGCCCGAGCCAGGGTCGGTCCTGGGACGTCTTCGTTCTCTTGGCCAAGCCAGAGCTACCTTGGTGTCGTAAGGGAGAGGGTACTGGGCAGGGAGTCCTGGACCCAGGGTTTGAATCTCAGCTGTCCCCCCTCGCCCTCTGGGGGACCCAGATCTCCAGCTGTCCATAGAGCCAAAGGGAATTATTTATTCTTTTTGATTTAACAACACCCAAGGAATGCTTCCCACGTGTCAGGCACTGTCCAGAGAACTTTACAGAAACTCAGTCCTCGCAACAATCCAACAAAACGTCATGATCCCCATTTTATAGATGGAGAACCCGAGGTGCGGAGAGGTTCAGGATCCTGCCTGTGGTCCCAGAGTGAGTCAGTGGTGAGACTGGGATTTTGAACCTGGGCTGTCTGGCTCCTGTGCGTGTGTGTTGGGGGCAGGCGGCCGCCCCTGGTGTCCCTGACGTACGCGCACCCACAAGGGGGAAATGGAGAATCCTCGCTTGTGAGGGCTGGGATACAGCCTCTGCTCCCTCCTTGTTGCAGATGGGGAAACCGAGTCCCAGACGGGGGAAAGGGTTTGCTCTGGGGCCCGCAGGCAGTTCCAGTTGTCTGGGGTTTCATCGCTGGGCAGGACCTTGTCTAAGAAATACAGTGACCAGCCCTGCCTTTGGTAGCCTGTCCTGGTCGCCCGGGCCCCCCTCCACAGGGTCAGTGCCTTGCAGGAGGCTTCTGTCCGTCCCACGCTGTGTTGATTGGAACAGGGGACACGGAACAGCGGGAGCCAGGGGGACAGAAACTTTGCCCAGCACGGAGCCTGCTGTGCGCATAGTAGGCGCTCAATACACATTCGTTGACTCCGTGACCCCAATAATGAGCCCTTCCTGCTCTCCCCCAGTGAAGGCTGAGTTTCAGAGGGGCGGGGACTTACCCCCAGGAGAGCGGGGAATGGAGCCCAGACATCCTGGCTGCCGATCCCAAGCCCTCTTGTTCTGTGCACTCATGGATGCACGTACCACGCATGCACACACTTGTACAAGTGTGTGCACGCCCGCATGCACCCCTCAGCACACAGACACATACCCAGTGCGCTCACTCTGTGCCACGATCCAAAAGCTTCACTCTGATCATTGCTCAATTTTCTAGCTTAAAAGTGTCCATCTGTCCATCTCTCTGCCAAGGCCGTGGGCTGGACACCTAGTGGGACGCCTGTTCCGGGGCCTCCCCCATCTGTGGCTGCCTCCAGGATGGGGCAGGAATCCTGGAAGGGGGCTCTGGGAGAGTAGGACCTGCCCAAGGGACACTGCCCCAGGCACGTCCCCTGCTGTGTCCCCTCCTTCTGGCCACATCCACCCGAGTGGCACACTCAGATCCCTGCCCGAGCATCCTGTTCCCCTCTCTGCCATTTCCGGGCCCTCTCAGGCTTCGGGGGTGGGAAGGGGGTGTCATTCCTGGGGACCAGCCTCCCCCGCCTCCCCCAGGAAGCCTGCCCTAATGCCCGGGAGGATGGTAATTAGCATGAGGCAGGCTGATTAGCTCAGAAATTAAGTCTTTGTTTCCCTCGCTCCCCGGTTCCCCTAATTGAGCAGATGTGGAGTGGGGGGAGGGGAGGGGCTGCGGGCTGGTCACGGGGCCGGGTGGGGGCCCATGTGGCTGTGCGCTCCATGGAGGTGGTGGGGGTGACGGGTGGGGGTGGACAGGGGCACGGTTGGGGTACGGTCTGTCCGGTGGTGGGGCTGGTGGAGGAATGCTTGGTGGGGATTGCACCTGGAGGTGGACCCCTAGGCTGCAGCCCTCTGGGGATATGCTTGCTTGGCTGGGGGCGGGGCATCACTCCCAGGACCCCATCATTCTTTCCTTTGGGTCTTCCCATCCGATCAGTAATCACAACGGCTGTTCTTTATTGAGCGCCTGCTGTGTGCATTCCCTGGGCTGAACACCTTTTGTGTATCTCCTTGTTGAGTCCTCAGACAGTTGTGCAGGGATAGGACCCCTTATTTTTTAGGGCAGGAACTTAAGGCTCAGAGAAGTGAGGTGACTTGTCCAAGGTCACATAGCTCAGAGCAGCGATTCCGGGCAGGGTTCCGACCCAGGCAGTCTCGCGTGGCCCTGTCCTGGGCTGCGAGGGCCATTTGGGCTGGAGAGGGAGGCGCCTGTGACCAGATGGTGGCCAGTCCGGGTCCTGGATGCCAGGACAAGTGAGGCCTTTGCCCTTCTCATTCGTTATGCGGGGATCACTGCGTTCGCTTTCTCGGGTTATTGGGAGGAACGTTAGCAAAGACTGGAACGATGGTTTAGTTAGTGCTTGCTGGGTGCTGGGCAGGGGACACGTGCTCATGTGTTTTCATCTTTCACGCTCACTGCAATCCCATGCTCCACGGGCAGATACCCTCCGTATCCCCATTTCACGTTCCCAGAAGCCAAGGTTGGAGGGGAGGGGAGGCGAGGGGCCGCTTCTGGTCCCATAGTTAGTAAGCAGCGACCCGGGGTTCAGCCCCGGACCACCCTCCTTGATCACCGCCCCGGCTCTGTAACGCCGTGGTGTGCCTGGCTCCCGGTAGGCGCTCAGCAAAGGTTAGCGTCCTGCCCCTCTCCCGGGAGGAGCAGGTCCCTTGAGGTCCCACACCGCCGAGGGACCCAGGGGGAAGCCGTCCTCGTAGCAGCCTGTCGGATAGGCATTGCTTTTGTGTCCATTTTAGGGATGGGGAAGTTGAGGCTTGCCCCGGATCTCAAGGCTGGTGAGGTATAGGGGCCTGGATTTGGACCCCCGGAGGTCCGGCTCCAAGTGCTGCCATGTGGAAGGCAGGCCTGTCGCTGGGGAGTGAGCTTCCCGGCCTATCGTCAGCCTCTGCTCTTGGGGTTGGTGCTCCATGTTCCTGGCTCCTCCCAGCAGTTGTGTACGGGTGGGGGTGGGGTGCCCTGCCTCTGGAGGGCACCCCTAAAACTCACCCCTAAAACTCAGCTCATTCCATTCTAGACTCCTCTAATCCAGCATCCTGACTCCGTGGCTCCTTCTCTGAGGGCCTCTGTTCTGGGGTGGGCACTGCCGTCTTTGAGCTGCCCCTCCCCCCCAAACACCACATTCAGCCTCTTGTCCTCGTCCTGAAGGTGACCAGTGCGTCGCCGAGCCCTGCGCTCACGTCCTCCCGTCTCTCGGTCACCCTGTCACCATCGTAGTAGCTCCTCAAAGGCTGCTGTCTCCACTCCTGTCCCTCCAATTCATTCTGCACCCTTCCATTGGCAGGACTCCCTAGCGTGTCCCTGACTCCCCACTCTCCTTGGGCCAAGATCCAGAACCCTTATCCTGGCTTCTGAGAGCTGCAGGGACTTGGCCCGGCCTTAGCGCTCCTGCCTGGAGGCACCCTCTGCTCTCACAGGCCATGATCCAGTCCTCCTGGCCTCACTCCAGCTCCTCGGACTGCCACCCTCTGGGTCCTGATAGGTGGTTCCATCACCAGGATCTCCCCCCACAAAGCCTTCCCTGATCCAGGATAATGGGGTCCGCAGGTACGCTGGGGCCACCCCTTTGATTCTCCTAAGAGCCTCTTGAGGGGAGTGGTATTGCCCATTTTGCAGATGGAGAAGCTGAGGCTCAGGAAGCTGGCGTCTGATCCCAAGGCTCTGTCAGTGTGGAGCCCGTGTTCTGGGTGCGTGCGGGTGTGTGCGCTCGTGTGCGCACGCCGCTGGTGCTGCCGTCTGGCGTCTGTGCCAGGCGGTGTTTGGGCTGGGATGAACCGCCCCCCCTTGGGAGAAGGGGTCTGGGATGGTCTCTGGAGACCAAGTCTGCCGCTTCCTATGCCGGATGGGGATGCTGGTGTGCGTGAGGGGCGGGGCGCCAGGCTCTCTCCCGCCGGGACCACAGCCTCCCAGCTCCTCCCACTAATCACCCCTTCGCTTCAAAACAAACACCCGGGAGCCCAAACCGCCCATCCAGCCAAGGCACAGATGGAGCTCCAATCATAATTAATTAGTCAGGTTGCCAAGGCAACCGGGCCCAGGATCCGGCCTTGCCTCTGGGGGGGTGGGCGGCCCCCACACCTCCCAGGCCCCGCCCCTGCCAGTCATGGCCCCTCCCCTCACACCGCTGGCCCCACCTTCTCCTTCCTTTGGCAGCTGGGGGTGCCTTGGGGACTTTTCTGGAAATCAGGACGGGGTGGGAGGGAATGTCCAGGAGCTGGGTTCGAGTTTGCTCTAGGCCACGCTCGGCTTGGTGGGAGCTTGGGCAAGACCTGCTGGGAGCCGTGCTTGGTTCCGTCGGAATGGACAATGGCTCCACCTGTCTGGGGAGGGGCCTCGAGGGGGCCATCTGAGACTGGTGAGAGAGGAACAATGACCGAATGACTGTGGCCTGAACTGGAGGTCCCACTGAGGGATGCCGCCACGGGAGCCGTTAGGAGCAGCCAACCTCCCAGCATGGTGTCTGGTCTGTGGTAACTACTCAATTATTCCTTGTGCCGCCGCTGGATGTAGGGGATGCCCCGTGAGAGGAGCTCTGGGGAAGAAGAGGGGACAGAAGCTCCACCGCCCTTTTGGGGAAGTTGAGGCACACGCAGGGATGACCACGCTGACCAGTGCTGAGGACCCTCACCCCGCCGACTTCCCTCTCAGAACGACTCACTGTGTCGGAGTCAGCCATATTGCAGATGGGGAAGTCGAGGCCTGGAGAGAGTAGTTGGGGCAGCGGTCTGGCCTCTCTGGCGTGAGTCTGGGCCCCGTTTTCTGGATCTTGCTGTCTGGTGCTGGCTGGAGGGTCGCACAAGACAGGTCTCGTAAGGCCGGTCTCCCTTTGTGGAACCGTAGGGAATCGATCCCTCCTCCTGCTTGGGCCTCAGTTTCCATTTCTGTGAGGTAGGGGTTCATGGGTGTGTAGCTGGTGGTAAGTCTGACTCAAGCAGGTTGGGGCTGTGGCTTTTTATGCTTTGTGACGTCGGAAGAGGGGCTAGTGTGGATGGACGAGCTGTGGTTTCTGGCCTAGGCCATTCCTGGAGGTGCCCTCAAGGGAGAGGGTGTAGTAGAGGGGCCCCGAGGGAAGTAGGCCAGCTCTAGCCCCGTCCCCCATCCTTGGAGCCACTGATGCCCGGCTCTGCAGGGAGATGTCTGTCTCATCGGAGTGCCGCCCTGGCTTGGCACACCATTACCAGCTTGGGGTGAGGCTCAGGGCGGGGCTTCCCTCCTGCTTTGCTGCCCATCTGGTCTTGAACCCACTGAGCTCACGGAGGCCAAGCCCATCTCTCCTGCCTCCTGGCTGATGGGCCGTTTGCTCCTCTGTGTGCCAGGGAGGCGCCTCTCGAGCTGGCACAGTGGGACTCGGACCCGTGTCTGGCCCCATAGCCTCTCCCCCAGGGACTGTGGGCCCGTCCTCCGTGAACCTGTTTCCCCATCTGTCCCCTGGCCTAATGATGTGTTCAATGAGCTCACCCATGGGGAAAGCTTCAGAGGGGCTGAAACCAGGGGCGGCAAACTCAGGTGCCCACGGGGGTCAGGTCACTTCAAGGTTCTAATCCAGTCCGAGTGAGGCAATAGGGCCTGGTGGGGCCTGCGGTAAACGCCCGCGCTCGGGCTCTGCCTGATAGCAAACTCGGGTTTTTCTCAACGGTGCGCAGGCCAACAAAACTGATCAGCCGACTCCGTGTGGAGCTGCCAGCTTGCCCCAGAAGGCAAACTCGACAAATGGATTAACTGGGGGGTATTTAGCTCTCCTTTACATAATAACAAGGGCTAACATTTATTGAGGGCTTGTTCCGTGCCAGGAGCGAACTAAGCACTTTACTGGGATTATCTTGTTTGATCCTCACGCCGCCCCGAGGCAGGCAGGGTGCAGTTGTGATTGGACTTGGTGGGTGCGGCAGTGATATCAGAGAGGTTCTGTCAGAGCCCCAGGTCACACAGCTGTGGGGGCTGGAGCAGGAGGGGGGCTTCTGGTTCCTCTGTGGAGGTGTCTCCTTCTAGCCCACAGGGTGGAGGGGAGGAAGGGCAGACCCACTTGGCGGAGGGGGTGGGGGGAACCCCCAGACCTGCCGCTTTCGCTTCCCTCACAAGGGGAGGCTGGGGGAGGGGGGAGAAACAAAATTAAGCAACCGAAGGGTGTTGTGGAGCTGAGGAGGAATAACTTATTTTTTATGAGCTTGTTCACATTTGTGAAGTTAAGTAAGCAGAAATTTATGCCCTTCATTTGCATGCATTAAAGGGGAGGGCTGCCTGGGCCCCGCGGAGTTACCAGGAAACCTCACGCTTCCAACGGCGGCCGCCCCCCTCCCCGGCTCGCTCGAGGCGGTGCCCACGTCTAGAAGGCCTGTTTGGGCTACGTGTGGGGATTTCGGGATTTCTTCAGGTCCAGCTGCGGCCATTTGCCGACGGCCCACCGTGTGCTTGTCCCAGCCTGCGGTGGCCGGAGCTGGCCTTGCTGTCGCGTCTGAGAGCAGCTTGGCCCTTAGGTCAGAGGCTGAATGTTCTAGATCTTGTTCCCCGCCTCCATGGGGGTCGGGGCTCAGAAGGTGCTGGAGCCCCAGAGACCACCCATTTTGCTGTCCAAGAGCTCTGGGGCCTGAGGCAGGTTGCTTGAGCTCTCCCGGCCTCCATGTCCTCATCTGTGAAATGGGAACGGTGGCGACGCACACCTCACAGGATTGCGTCGTGCTCGTGACACAGCCTGTCTGAGATGACATCGGCTCGTGGGGTGGCATGGCCTATTTTCTCGTTGACCTGGCTCCTTGGGGGCCCTTTGTTTCCAGTGGCCCCAAGAGCTAGATGGTCCTTCCTCCGGGAGGCCTGACTGGATACCCCTATGTGGCCTTGGCAGCCTCACGGCTCGCCCACGTCCCCCCTGCAATTACTGGTCTCCTGTAATTACTACTCCCTTCCAGCTGTGCGCTTCCGCCGTGTCTGTCCTGATCCCTGCAGATATCTCATGCCCGCCCCAGGGCACGAGAGATGGCGTTCGATGAACGAGCGAAGGAAATCTAGCGTCTTGGCCTTGGTTTTCACGCTTTTGGAATTAGAAGTCCCAGGTGTGTCGTGATTTGTGTGTGTGTGTGTGTGTTTTGCTTTTAGATTTATTTACTTATTTACTTACTTGAGACGCAGGGGGAGAGGCAGAGGGAGAGAGAGAGAGAGACACTCACCAGCCGACTCCCTGCTGAGCACGGAGCCCCACTTGGGGTTCGATCTCACAACCCTGAGATTATGACCTGAGCCCAAATCTGAGTCGGGCGCTCAAATGACTGAGCCACCCAGGCGCCCCGATGGATGGTTTTAAAAGCACTTTTGGGCTAATGGTCTCATTTGATCTCTACCTTTGGGTCCCCCTGCGAAGAAGGAAGGGCAAGTAACAGATGGGGAAACAAAGGCGCGGGTAGAAGTGGAGGGATTTGAATCCATTCATTTGTTCGTTCAAGGGAACTTCCGAACTCCTGCTCTGGGCTAGGTAGTGGGGGTCTTGGGGGGAGTCTGGTGGGATTCTGCTCTCCAGGGACTGAGAGGCTGCCCTCGATAGGCAGGTACAGCAGGGCTAGGAGGAAGCTGAGGAGGCCTTGGGGCGCCACTACATCTCTGTAGGCCCCAGGCTGTCATCTCGTCTAAAGGGCGACAGCTCAGAAGCTTATGGCCTCTTCCGGTTCTGATGGGCTGAGATTCTCGGCCGTTCAGTGGGGTTTCGCTAGACCCCTACTAGGGAGGCCTTAAGACCTCAGGACTACCCATCTTCCAGCCCTGTCCACACAGCCCTGGTCTATCCAGGAGGCTGAGGGGCCCTGAAGATCCAGGTGCCTGGGCCTCGAGGGCTGGAGGAAGTGGCTGTCCCCACTGTTGTCCCTGGGACTGTGACCATGGGGGTGGTTGCCTGCACACTGTGTGTGGGGGGTCTGTCTCGGGATAGAATTTGCAGTCAGCCTGGAACTAGGGGCAGGGGTGCAGGGGAGGAGAGCTAAGGGGCCTGAGAGCTGGTGGGATGGGGAGTCAGCTTCTCTGAATAGGGTTGTTCTGTTTGGGGAGTTTCCTGGGGGGAAGTTGAGGCTGTAGAATAGGGGTGATCAGCACCTTGGGGGGCCGGGCCGGGCGCAGGGAGTGAGCAGAAAGGCGAGGAAATGAGGTCGGGAAGGCTGTGGGCTTTATTCTGACCTGATGGGAGCCCGCAGCCAGGTGAGGGGGCGGCAGGGAGGAAGATGCCGCCTCCCGCAGTAGCTCAGGTGTGCAGCTGGAGGCTGGTGTGGGTGCGGAGAAGGGACAGATTCGCACTGGTCCTTGTTGGCTCAGGAACTTGTCCCCTCTGCCTCCCTGGAATTCAGGGAAGGTACGGGAGGAAAGTGTATTTATTTGGCAGATGGTTCTCGAGCATCTGGTATGAGCCGAGCATCGTGCCAGGCCCTGACGGTCTGGGGTGGTCAATGAGAATGGTTCCTGCCATCAGGGACCGCACAGCCAAGGGGGAAGGCTGACTAGGGTGAGTGATGCCCTAGCAGACTGGAGGGCTTCCTGTAGGAGGTGGCTCTGGATTCTACACAAGAAGTAGCATTCATGAGGTGGGGGTGGGGCAGAAGGGGTTGTGGGAATTTCAAGGGGAAAAGCCAAGAGGTGTGAAAAGACTCCATGAGTTCAGAGGAGGGTGAGAAGCTCATGTGCTAGGGCCTGGGGTTTGGGAAGGAGGATTCGGGAATCTGAGGAGAAGACAGGGCTCGGGAGCTTCTTCCGGGCCAGGAGGAGTCTGGGCTGTGCTGTCTTCCAGCAGCGGGGAGCATACGGGACGCCTGGAAACCAGGGGTATGGATGATGCATCCCGGGATGGAACACGTGGGAAGAGCTGAGGCGCTGGGGAGGGGACTTCGGGGCATTGCTGCTCTGGGGTCGGGTGAGAGGCTGGAGGAGGGATCAAGGGAGGAGCCAAGGAAGCCCAGCATATGTGTGGGCACCTGTGTGTGTGTGCGCGCGCATGCACATGTTGCCGGAGTCATTTATTCTGATGGGGTCTTGGTTACAGGGTGGTCTTGGAGAGCAGATTCGCAGAGACAGAGCCAGGCCACGAGAGGTCTTGAATGCCGCAGTCAGGACCAGGGAGGCAATCAGAGGCTTCTGAGCAGGGCAGTGACCCACGAGCCTGCTGTGCTTCCGGAAGTTTCCTCCGGCAGCTGGGCAGAGGATGGGCAGAGGCAGGGTAGTCTGGGCGGCCCCTTAGGAGACCACATCTGTCTGGGGAACTTTCCTGAGCCGGAGGCAAAGGCGAGGAGGGAGAGCGGCAGAGCACCCGGCAGGCTCAGCGAAAGAGGTGACATTACATTGGGGCTGTAGAGGGCGGGAGAGTTCTGCTCTGTGGAGGGAAGAGGACGCAGCAGGTGGCTGGCACGGAGGGGGCGGGAGAGGGGGCCTGTCTATTCAGGATGCCTTTGAAGGATGGAAGGGAAGGTCTGAGCGGGAAGGAATAGCATTAGGGAGCACCCACCACGGGCGCGGCTTTCTGTCCCCAGCGCTGTGTGCCCAGCTCCACGCCTCCAGCTGCTTGGCTTTGGGCGGCTCCTTTGAACCCAGCACCTCCATTTTGTTGTCTGTAAAATGGGGAGACTATTCGAACCTGCCTCTTGTGGAGGCTTTGTGAGGATGGGGGTGAACGAGTCGGCCTTGGGGCCGGGCCTCAGACATGGTCCGTAGTTAGTTGGCCGTGGTCATTACAATGTCACTGAACGCAGCACGCCTGCAGGGCCGCCTTGAAATACGGGGACAGGTGAGGAATGGGCTCCAAGGAGGGTTCAGTCTGCCCTAGGCCATGCAGCCGGGAGGGGTGCAGAGCAAGGGAACCCAAGATTTGTCACGTACGTTCTTCCTTGGCTGTGGCCTCCGAAAATGCCCAGCCTAGCATGCTCCATGGACATTCCCTCCCCTCCTTCCGTGTCGAAAGCTCCCGGGGTCCCACACAAGGACAAGTGGGCAGGAGTTAGCCTCTGGTCCCTTGGGGGGCTGGCCGCCACCAGGCCACAGAGCTCAGGTCAACTGCTTGTTCTCAGGGCCTCAGCTTTCTCATCTGTTAATGGGGGCCCCCCGTGCCGCATAAGCTCAGTTCTGTCAGACCCCGGTAGGGCTCCTTTCCCGGCTTCTCTGCACTTGCCTGACCATGTTGCCGGGAGTGGGCTGAGGCCGGGGTGGACACAGGAGCCGCAGGGTTGGTAGAGGCCCTAATGGTCCTAACAACAGTGGTAAGGAGCTGGGAGGCCATCTCATCACCAGTAGGAACACGAGGAGGGCTGAGTCTGGAGCAGGAGGTGGGGAACTTACAGCCCACCTCACAGAAGCTTCTCACGCCAGCAAGAAGCTTGGCCTCTAACCCTGGGCCTTGGGGAGTCCTGGAAAGACTGAGCATTTGTTTCAGGGGCTGGGACAGGAGGGGACCCCCGCCAAAGGAGAGTCTCCTTCGGTGTTCCACGCCCAGGCCTGGATGGGCTAAGCTTCCAGCTCTGACCTTCTGTGAAGTCCACCAGAGGGTCAAAAAGTGGAAGGAGAAAGGGGAGCGAGGTTTACTGGGGAGGGAGAATCCCCACACACAGTGGCTTTGGTCCTGGACCCAAGTGTGCTCACAGTGTTCACTTAGCCAGAATTTACTGAGCCCCTTCTGTGCGCTGGTTCCTGGGTTGGGGGCTGGGACAGAGCAGGACGCGGCCCGGGTCCCAGTCTCTGGGCTCACGCTGGGGGTGTGGCAAGGAGGCATCCAGAAGGCCGGGGCTGTTACCTCCCTTTACAGCCCCAGTCCAGGAAAATTGAGATTTTTTTTTTATTTGAGAAATTAGAGGCTGGTTATTTATTTTACAGAATAATTGGGAGGAGGGTTTCCTTAGAAGCAGGAATCTCCAGGGTGTGTGTGTTGGATTTCCCTTTGCCCAAGTCCCCTGCTGGTCCGTAAGTTCCTTGCTCATCTTTGTTTCACCACCATACGTGCCCAGAATCCCAGGCCAAGTAAACAGTAGGCGCTCAGTAGTTGTGGAGTGTCTCGCTGGCAGATTGCAGCGCCTCCTTGGGTGGCGTCTGGGGAGCACCCAGCCCCCTCCTTGGCCTCTCTTCTGGCTGCTTGTTGGATCTGCTTCGGGACGATAGGCAGGGCCTTGCACCCCGCTTGTCCCCAGACCCTGAGTGAACTCCGTACCCCGTCCCACCCCGGGTCTACCCCCCGCCCCTGCAGAAGGGAGAACCCAGGGCCTGGGGAGCTCTAGGCCCACAGGTGCGTGGATAACGTGCCCCCAGATGAAGAAATCGGGGCCCGACAGGGAGGGTCTGGCTCGAGGCCTTGCCACCAGGGAGCTGGGGAGGAGATGGGCGCCTCCCACACCGAACACCTCAGGCCGCGGAGGGTCTGGGAGGATTTGAGCCAAGCCGGAGGGGCGGAATGGCTCCACGGCCACGACTTGGTGTCAGGCTCTTCCCCTTCTTAGCTGGGTGCCCTTGAGGAAGCGGCCTCACCGCTCGGGGCCTCAGTTTTCTCATCTCTCGAGTGGGTATAATTACCAGGGCCCGTCCCACGGGGCTGGGGAAAGGGTTGCCTGAATTCACGCGTGTAAAAGGCCTATTGGGGTCCGGCATGTGGTTAGCGCTCGGACGCCGGAAGCCCAGCTCGAATGCCACTTCCCCGCAGCGACCTGGGAGGCCACTTCGTCTTTCTGAGCCTCGGTTTCCTCCTTCGAGAAAGGGGTCTGAGGAGCTTTATCCTCTCGTCCTGGCAGGTGGCGTTGGGTGTGCCCACGGACCAAGAGCGGTGGGTCTTCTCTGTGGTCTACCAGGCTCCCCGTTGGCCGCAGCCCCGGGGGCTCGCGGTCTTGACCCAGGTGTTTGTTCGGGCCTGGATTACTGGGCTGGGCAGGGCTGGAGCCCCAGCGGAGGACGCCCTGAGTTTGCCGGGTGGCCCCAGTGGTGCCGGGGGGAGAGGGGATGGGCACCTGCCACCGACAAGAATGGAGAGAGTCCCTGTGGGAGAGGGGAGAGCCGCCTTGGAGGAAAGCTGAAGGGAGGGTCTGCCGCGGGCAGTCCGGCCTGGCCTCGTGGCTGCTTTGACCTTCAGGAGGATTTATGGCTTCAGCTTGGGAACCACGGAAGCTTCTGGAAGTGTTTTAAGAGCGGGTCTCTCTGCGGGTCCACAATAGATGGCGTTTCAAGAGGCTCTCTGGCAGCTGAGTGGAGGGGCCGGGAGGAGCTCAGGGGATGCTTGAGACCCCGGGAGGCAGTTGTGGTCTGAACAAGAGCCATCAGTGGCCTGGATGGACAGGCGTGTGGCCTGGACAGGTGTCGGGGTGGATTGGAGGTGAGGGATGGACAAGGCTGAGGGCAGAGTCGGGTGTGATTCAGCGGAGAAGTTTGGTGACGGACCCTTAGTCACAGCTGGCGGGTCAGGGAGGGCAGCCTGCGTGGAGGCGGAAGGCCGGGCAGAGCCAGGGGCAACATCCTCCTTGCTTTATACCTGGGCTCTGCCCAGCGCCGGGCATAACGGAGGCGGACCTGCCGGGGAATGGGGGCTCTGGTGCGTGTTGCCCGCCGCTCCATGAGGCGGGAGTGGGGGTGGGGGTAGAGGAACCAGGCAGGGGAGAGTGGAGCTGGCACGAGTGGTGGCCAAGCCTCCCGCCTTCAGGTGGCGAGCGCGATGGTGAGGAGCTCAGGACTCCAAGCGAGAGAGACCCGGGTTTGTAGCTGACGCCAGCATTTCCCGGAGAGCTGGCCTTCGCCCCACTGGCCTCAGTGTTCCCGTCTGTAAAGTGGAGATTGTTCGAAGGTGGCTGGGACAATACAGGACTTAGCACAAGGCTTGGGGCACGGCCTCTCTGCTCTGGGACACGCCGTGGCCTGCCCAGCCAGCTCCGTGCAGGGCAGACCGTATCCTTGAGATGATGGGCAGTGCTGGGACCCAAGACCCATGGGCTGCAAGCCCAGGTCCAGGCCACTGGTGGGGGAGGACCAGGAAAGCTGTCGTGGGGACGTGCTCCTGTTTCGTGGAGACTAGAGAGTTACACGAGTCGTGGGAGCCCGAGAGAGGCCCAGAAGTGCGGGCCAGCGACAGAAGAGTCTGCAGAAGGCTGAGATGGGGCCAACTGTGATGAGCCCGGGCGGTGCTTAGAGACTGTCCTTTGCCTGGTTTTACCAGGTAACCGCGCGGGCAGCCCAGAGAGGGTGAGGGCCAGGCTCAAGGTCGCACAGCAGCTGGTGCTGGGAGCAAACCTCCTGGCTCGGGGACCTGGGCCCTGCCCCCCTCTGTGAAGGAGGGATGTGATCATTTTTCTGGGGGGTTTAATAATGAATGAAGTCGAAGTGTCTTTAATGCAGGCAGCAGGCCCGAAGTAATAAGGGGCCCTGTATTAATTCGGAAGTTAATGAATATGCAGGTGTGTCTGAATGATTAATGGGGCTCCCAAGGCTTTGGAGAGGGGTGCTGATGGGAATATGAATATTGCATACATCTGGGGAGTCGGATAAACTGGAGCAGGTGGGGATTCATGCTCCAGGGAGGGCCCGAGCCATCACCAAGGCTGAATTTATAGACGCTCCGGGGCGGATGTCCCATGTCACGGCTAAGTGCGCCCCCGTTTGACTGTGTGGTCTTGAGCGAGTCAATTCACCTCTCTGAGCATCAATTTCCTCCTCTGCAGAAGGGGCCCTGGGCCCTGAGCATAAGGGCGGGCACTGTGCAAACAACTGATACAAACGCTCGTCGCCTTTTTAGAAAGGAGGGCAGAGATGGCTGAGGAAGGCCAAGGAGAGAAAAACAGTGACAGTGAAATTCCCTTGAGTACGGACAGCACTTTACAGTGTGTAAGGGGGCGGGGTGCGCCTCTCATGTATGCAGCAGCGGCGTGGGGCGGAGGGGATGGTCTGGGGGAAGCTGAGCTTCGGAGGCAGCTGGGCACTGCCCAGCTCACCAGCCAGCAGGTGCAGAGTCGGGCCCGGGCCCAGGTCTCCGGCCCTGGACCATGAACCTCGGGACAGGCGGAGGTGGCGGGTCCCACGGTCGTGCTGACCGGGAAGGGCCGTCAGAGTATTTGTCGGGCTTGGGGTTCGGGGTCCCCACACCATCTCTTGGAGCCTGAGTGTCTCTGGTGGGCTTGTGAGGGTCTGTCTGGGTCTTGGGGCTCTTCCGAGGTGTTGATGAGAAAATGGGATGCTAACCCCTGGCCGCCGGCCTCTGGGGAGTCCCGGGCTCTGCAGATGACGTCACTTGTTGGCAAATAGCTGTCCTGGGTGTTGGCCCGCACCAGCCCTGTCTCGTATTGGGGGTTGGGGGGGATGGGCCACTTTGTAGCTTTGGGTCCTCGGGCACACCCCCGAGCCTCTCTCTGCCTCCATCTCTTCATCCTCCCGGGGGGCATAACGACGTGCCTCTTGTATGTTAAGCGTGCGAGCCTGGCACACAATGGTGCCGGGCGCAGTGAGCTCCCTTCCTCCCCTTTCCACCTCCCCTGGGCCCGCATCACAGTCCCGTGCGTGGGTACCCTCTCCGTGCCCCCATGGCACCTTCATCATCGTTTGAGCCTGTGAACATTTATGTAGTGCCTCCTGGGCGCCCTGCTGGACCTCGGGTTTGCAGGGTGAGTGAGACTGCCCTCCCCATCCTTGTCCTTGACAAGGTCATGGTCCAGGCGGAAGGCAGGTGTGAAACCGGTGTCCCGTGATGCCGGCCGGGGATCAGGCACGGGGAACCAGAGGATGGCCCCTATACAGGCCTGGGCAGGGGCGGGGGAGGCGTGCTCATTTATCGTGCGGGCGTCCCCGCTAGGCCTCCCACCCGAGGCTGTGTCTTGGTTGTGGGTCCTCGGCTCCCCGCGGGAGGTACTCGCAGGGTGGCTGGAGGAGGGAACGAGGGAGGGAGTGAATGGGTGACTGCCGTCTGGGCCCCTGCCTCGGGCTCCTGGGCTCTAGGCCAGGCTGTCCCAGGTGCACCCAGGGGGAGGCTGTCTCGTGGCCTTCTCTTTTCCTTCCCACATCTCCGCTCTGGGCCTTGAAAGGCAGCCCCCCCCTCCAACCTCACCGGCCTGGCTGGGCCGCAGAACTGTAGGCTGTTGGGTAAAGAACCTGAGCTGTCCCAGTCATGGGGTAGTCTGTGGACACTGAGGTCCCAGGGTGGGGGGAGGCCGGGGTTAGAGCCCCCGCCGGGCCGCTCCCGGTGCAGCCCTCGGCCGTGCCTGGCCGGGCTGGATATTTATAGTCTCTGCCGATCTATATTAACACCAGGGCCTTGTGCAAAAGAGGCCTTTGCAGCCTTTGCATCTGAGGACGGCTTTGAACCCCCTGGGGGCTCTGGAATCAGAGCTTGCCCCCATGGGAAGAGGAGAACGTGGCTTCTCATCTCGCCCTTCGCAGCTCTGGGGCTCACGCTGGGCCTTTTGCCTGGAGAATCTTTGCCAGCCCCGGCCTGGGCTCGGGCCCCACTTTGGTGGGTTCAAGGTCTTTGCCTGGGGCTGGTTCTACCCCCGCCCCCTGCCGCCCTCCAGCTCTGCAGGGAGACCTCATACAAGCTATGGGCCCCAGGGCGTGGGCTGCGTGGCCTTGGGCGAGCTGCCCCGCTCTGAGCCTCAGTCTCCCCATCTGTAGAATTGGGTAGAAGTCCCACCGGGCTTTGTGTGTCAGGCAGGAAGCACCGGATGCTTGTGAGGTGGGGCTCAGTGTTTACACTCCTCCTGTCTCTTCTGGTCCTTGTCTCAGACGGTCCTCAGAGCCTGTAGGGGATTGGAATGTCCTCTCCATTGGAGAGCCGAGGCCACCGAGGCCCCGGGGTGCCCTGATTTTGCCAGGGCCATGCGACCTGTTGGGGCACAATTCAGACTTAGTTTCTTAGCGCCCCTTCTGCTTCTCAGGGCCCCCGGCGTCCTCGGGGCGCAGGCTGGACTCCTTGCCCCACCAGCTTGGTTCCCACCCCTGTTGCCGTGGGGGGCAGTTCCACTAACTCTATGCTTTTCTTACAGAGCAGAGACGACTGGCCGCCCTGAGCGCAATTCAATTCAACAGACATTTACTGAGTGCCTACTATGCGCCAGGCCTTAGGCTAGGCACTGGGGTTGGGGAGCAGAGAGGAAGATGGGGTCCCGTCCTCAGGTAGCTCCGGGCTGGGGGGTGGGGCTTGGAAAAGACTGGCAAAGGCTGAACGGCTCGGCACCAGGAGAGAAGGCGCACACAGGGTTGGAAGCAGCAGAGATACCTGGGTTCGAGTGCGTCCCTGGAGAGCTGCTGTCCCTCGTCTGTGCCTCAGTTTACCCATCTGTAAAATGGGGGTGGGGAGGTGAGGTGGGGTGAGACGGTCTCTAGGATCCTTCCAGGATTCTGTGGGGAGGAATCAAGGGAATGAGGCAGATCAGGGAAACCACTATTCTCCTCACACAGAAGAAATCTGAAGGCTTCTTGGAGGAAGGGGCACGAGGTCTGGGCTACAGGGGGCGGTGAAGGGTGGGAAGGGCACCCCAGGCTCAGGAACAGCTGCCCAGGTTGTGAAGGGACGTCATGGGGTATGAGCTGGGCGGGGGAGGGGCCCAAGGGCGACAAGCTGGGGTGTGAGCTCTATTCTGTGGGCTGTTGAGGGCGGAGGTCAGGAACGAGTGGTCCCACTTTGTCTTGTCCCCCCTCCTCTCCTTCCTCCCCGGGGGCACACTTCACGATCACATTTCCATAGCACCTCGTGGCCATGGCAGTGTCCACCCCGTGCCGGGCACTTCGCACCTTTAGTCCCCTTTGCAACCTTGTAAAGTGGGCATTAATGGGCCCAGTTCACAGATGAGCAAGCAGAGGCTGAGAGAGGGAAGCTTCTCGCCCAGTGTCATGATCTGATCCCCAGACGCCCTTGCGCTTCTCTCACTGGCTCTCCCTGAGGAATTTCTCTGTCCTGTGTGACATCTCCCATCCTAGCAACCCCCCTCCAACCCCAAGCTCTGAGGAGCGCCTGCTAGGGGCAACACGGTCGGGCTTGAGGTGAGGGTGGGACGTCCCACAGACGTCATTAGCCGGATGGGCTTTCTCGGAGAGCAGAGTTTCTGCCCCCTCAGCCACCCTCTGTGATGGGGTGAGGCGGCGTTCCTTCCCACTTTACAGATGAGCAGGCTGAGGCCGAAAGTCAAACTCAAGGAAGTGCCGGCCTGAGCAGAGAGCCCCATCTCCTATATTCCAGCTGAGCCTGGAGGGGAAGGTTCAGTTTCCCTGAGATCCGTGCAGAAGGCGACCCCGGCAGCTCTCTCTAGGAAGTGGAAAAGCCTGGCATTGGAGTCCAGACCTGGGTTCAAATCCTGTTTTTTGTCTTCGCACAAACAGTGTGATCTTGTGCAAGTTGTTAATTACTCTGAGCCTCGGTGTCCTTATCGATAAAGGGAGAGAGCAGGCCTCTCTCTCTTCATTCAGTTGTTACTAGATATTTGTTGAGCATCTACTGGGTGCCCCGTGCCGGGCTTTAACGGAGAATCTGGCCATCCCTCCGAGAACTCAGTCCAGGGGTAAAAAGAGCAGTTCCGATTCTGGTGGTGATGGGAGAAAATCCTGGGAGCTGCGGGAGCCCACAGGGGGGACCCTAACCAGACTGGTTTACTTGGCTGAGAAAGCAGGAGGGCAGGAGAGCAGAGTGGGGTCCCGCAGAGCGGCTTCCGAGGTCTGATATTGGCATCTTACCAGATCAGTAGGGAGCCAGTGAAGACTTTTGAGGAGTGGAGTGCCACCTTCTGACTCATCCTTGAGGAAGCTGGTCCTCTGCCAGGTGGAGCATGGGTTGGAGGAGGCCATTAGATTGGAGACCAAGGGACCAGTGAGGATGTTGATTGAGAAATTCATTTGGGGCCAGGAAGGAGGCTGAGGCAGCCAGCGCAGAGCGGTGGGAGGGCATAGACAGAAGCCTTCCAGGTGTGGAGGGGCGGGCAGCCGCGGGCTGCTCGGGGCAGGAGCAGGAGTGGGCAGTGGACGGGGACAGAAGGCAGCTGGGGTAGCAGGGGTTGGGCCCGCTCAGCACCTAAGGGATAACCGAAGCCTTGGGAGAGGCTGGGATGCTGGGTGGGGGACGGAGAGCAGGCTTGGGGGGGCGGGTTGCCGAGGGCCAGGACCTGGACCTCAGGGGAGGCCGCTGCAGAGGAGCCCGATGGGGAGGGGAAGCCGGGGACTTTGGGCTGACCTGCCCGGGACGGGGAGGCCACAAGTCATATGTGTCAGGAGCTTTGCCCTGCGCCGGGCCCACGGGAGGGGCCCAGGAGGGTCAGTTCCCACAAGCCTTTGGCCAGCAAGCAGAACCTAGTCTGTCCCCTCTGTCCCCTCGCCATGCCATCCTGAGGAGGAAGGTGGGAAGGTGGAAGGAGGAAGAGGGAAGAGCATTTGCATGCATAACAAGGCTGAAGTGAGGGAGAGAGAAAGGGGGAGCAGGAGATGAAAAGAAATTACCATACGCCAGGATCTTGTTATTCAACCCAATTTTCAAAGGACCACAGCTGTCGCACTGAGATAATCCGTTAATTATAACCGCCATTGTGCTTTGGCAATGGAGAGAAACCGAGGCTGGGGAGCAGGCAGAAGGCGGGGGTGGGTGCAGGCCTTTGGGGGGCCCTGACCGGTGAGAGGGGACAGGGGCAGGCAAAGAGGGGTGTGTTGCCCTTGAGACTGAAAGGAAGACACTGTCGGGTGGGGGGGCAGGCCTCCTCCCTTCCTGGCTGCCATGGGTAGGACAGTGGGTGGCGAGGACCCGCTGTGTGCTGGGCACTCCCCCTCCGCCCTGCCTCCCCGAAAAACCAGGCCACCGTGACCGGACTAGGGGCAGCTGACTTTATTGAGCACTTACTATGGGCCAGACTCTGATCCGTAGCTATTTGCTCACTGCCCTCCGAGGTGGTGCCCTTCTAGTCTCACCCCAGAAGAGGAGGCTGAGACTCAGGGGGCCACGCTGTGGGGTCGGTGGCAGAGCTAGGATCGGAGCTGAATGTGGCCGCCCTTCCAGCAGAACGGGAGGGGGCGCCGGTGTCCCTGGCTTGCCCTGGAGTTTCAGGATTTGAGGAACTGTAGCTAGGTATAGGACTCTCGAGCCTCAGCCTCATCATCGGAGACACCCCCCCTCCCCGCCACCGAGGTGACAGGCCCATGCTGTTGGAGGGTGGCTTGGTGGCCACGTGCCCTGGGCCATGGTTTCTGTACAGCCGGCAGTCATGGGGTGCCCCCCCACCCCGCATTTCCGGGGCTTTTCCAGCAGGGACAGAGCTTCCTTGTTCTCCGATGCCGCAGCTGCAGGCCCCTGGGGGCTCCCCCACCCGCTCCAGCGAAGCTAGTCCCAGGGCCAGGAGAGGGACCCCTCGCCCCTGCCGGCTTCGCGGTGGGGCTGGGCTGCACCCCTGGCTGGCTACAGGCCCTGGGTGCTGGGGCCTGCCACAGGCAGGGGAGGGTGGGCGGGAGTCCCAGGTGAGCAGAGGGAGGGAGGGGAACTCGAAGGCTGTGGGGAGAGGGGTGGGAGCAAGGGGTCATTCCAGAAACTCCAGAGCCCTTTGCTGCAAGCCCTACTCGGGGGTGGGGGTGATCTTAAAGCTGTCCTTGGGGTGTGGCTTCTGCCACTGAGGCCTCGGGCCTCCTGGCGCCCACGGCAGCCTTGGCTGGCCGTGTTTTATGGGGGTAGGAATTGTGTTTGGAGCCAGTAAACGTTTCTCCAACTTCAGCAGCAACCCCAGCCTGACCCAGGAGCACAGGCAGCCTCATTGGAGAGCTGGTCCCCTAGGCTGACAAGCAGATCTGGGAGAGTGTATGGGTGCTCCCCTAGTTTGGGGTCCCCGCCCCAGGGGCCCTGCTTGCCTGCTTGGAGCTAGTGGGCGTTTGCTGTTCTAGAATTGTGACCCACAGAGACCAAGACTCAGTAGACTTTTAGGACCAAGGGATTATAGGTAGAGAACTCTCGAGCCCCAGACTCATTATCAGGGGCACCCCAAGGTGACAGACCCATGCTCTTGGGGTGTCACAGAGCTGGAAAACCCGGAGCCACAGAAGAGAGAGGCAGGGACAAAGGCGCTCTCGGGCCCCAGACCAGGAGGCTCGTGGGGTCCCCCCACCCCCAAGGCTGGGATTCTAACTCTTCCCACCCTGAGGTTCCCTCTGTGGCT
This sequence comes from Nasua narica, assembly GCA_028533885.1. Classification (NCBI taxonomy): domain Eukaryota; kingdom Metazoa; phylum Chordata; class Mammalia; order Carnivora; family Procyonidae; genus Nasua; species Nasua narica. The sequence continues at coordinate 110,873,047 of CM052807.1, read as the reverse complement.
GGTCTCCTAGCCTCCAGTGCTCCAGGGTCAGAGGGCAGCCGCGGCCAGAGAGGCAGAGAAGAGGACGGGCATTTGCTCTGTCCTTGCAGGGATGCAGATCCTGGGCAGCCCGAACTTCCAGACTGTTCCATGGATTCCAGAAACCGGGATTTTTGAAACGAAGTCACCCAAGTTTTCAATATTGGCAATTCAATTAAAAAAAAAGTTTTTAAAGCACTATCCAGATGAAGGAGGATCCCACAGGATCTCTTGACCCAGAGCCTGGTGCCACGGAGGGTCGAAGCCCCTGTGTAGGAGTCGTGAGACCTCAGTTTCCTCCTCTGTAAAGTGGGAATGATGATGGCACTGGCTGCCGAGGTTGTGCCGGGGGCAAATGAGCTAACGTGCAAGGTGCTCAGGCCCAGCCCGGGAGGGAGCCAGGACTCTGTTTCCCCCTTGCCCCAGGCTGCCCATCCCTCCCCCTGCCAGGGTGCCTCCCAGCGGGCCGCCCTGGGCGCCCCTGGAGCCTCCCCTTCTCCTGGTGGGCTCCTTGTGTGCCACCCCGCCTTGGGACTGCCCTGAGGGTGTTGGAAGGCAGGGACTGTTCACCCCTTGGGGCCCTGGAGGAGGAGCAGGCGGAGGAGGCAGAGCTGGGAGGGCAGGCCTAGCCGGTGCCTGGTACATAGTAGGTGCTCCATAAATGTTTATTGAATGAATGAATGGAGGCCATGCAGGCAGAGGCAGCCGCGCGTGTGCAGGCACTGGTGAAAGAGCGGGTCCAGTGGAGACTGGTGAGTAGTGCCCGGGGTTGCAGCTGAGCGGGGCCTGGGGTTTGCTGGAGCCAAGGCCAAGAGGCCAGCAGGGACCAGGTGGGGAGGGGGCGGTCAGGGTCTAGGTGTGTGGGGGGCTCAGGGGCCCTGTGGGGGGGGCGCTCAGGGACTAGGTATGGGGAGGCCAGGGGCCAGGTCGGAAGGCAGGGGTCAGGTGGGGGAGGTGGGGCCCAGGTGCAGAGGTCAGCCAGGGAGGCAGGGACCCAGGGAGGGGGGTCAGGGGCCAGGTTGGGGGATGGGTCAGGTAGGGGGGGAAGGGGCAGGTGGGTATGTCAGGGGAGGGCAGGGATCGGAGGCAGGGGTGAGCTGGGAAAGGCCGTCCTCTGAATGACCTGGAGCATTCTGGGAAAGCCAGAGGTAACCCCTGGGATGGGACTAGGAGGCGAACAGGTCACCCTTGGCTTTGGGCGGGAGGATCCCATGCTCCCCCCAGCGCCTGGTGGTAGGCGGGCTGGGTGCTGGGCCGCTCGGGGCTGGGCCGTGGGTGCCAGGGAGTGGGCCGCCTGTTAAGAACTCTCCACAGAACCGGTGTCGGGCCTCTCTGGTCAGTTTTTCTGGGTAGTTTTTCAAGACCAGAGCCTTTTGGTAAAAACTCTCCCATCTTCCTGCTTCCCTCCTACCGCTGAGGCGAGGACACGGCGCAGGTGCTAATGACAGGTGCGGCAGCCCTGGGAGCAGCTGTGCTCATGGGCGATGACTCGGTGGGCAGTTTCCAGAGGGCTCTGGTGGGGGGGGTCCCAGTCAGCCAGAGAGACACCAGTGTGCAGCTGTTCTCCCCCTGCACAGACGAGGAAACTGAGGCCCAGAGGGGCAAGGCGCTGACCTGCCCACGGTCGCACAGCGAGCCCGCCAGCAGCGGGATGTGACAGCTGAGGATACTGCAGAGATGACCCCCTTCCCTGGCCGAGGTTGCCAGGCTTGGAGGCCGGTGCTTGTGTGTTGACACCGTGCGAACCCCAATTAAACAGCACCCCCCCCTTAGCTCTCAGCCCTCGCTGCTGGGGGTAGTGTGGCTCTCTCCTTCCACTCTTCTCAGTAAGCCCAACGCTCGGTGAAGGCAGGGCTGCGTGTCTGCCTTGGGGCCGGGTCCCTGGTCGGTGTGCGGTGAATTCACACCGATGTGTCAGGAACGCGGGCGAGTGGACAGCGGGTCCCCGTGTCCCTCGTGACTCAGAAACGGATGGTGCAGAGCCGGGAGTGGGTGCCGAGGTCTCGAGGGGCGGAAGCCAGCTCCCCCGAGATGCAGGGCAGCCCCGTGCACGGCTGAGCCTAACGAGACGTGATTGCAGGGGGTGGACGGAGCCCGGCACCTCGGGGGCAGCCCAGACCCCTGCTGCCCAGAGCTGCCTGCGGACAGTCAGGTCTGGGGCCCCCTGGTGGGATGTGTGAAGGGGCCTGGGGCTTTGGGTGACATCCAGGACGAGATGAGGAGGCAAGGCGGATGCGCACACTCCCGCTGCTCTGACACAAGCGTAGTGCCAAACGGAGGGAGGCGGAGGGCCCTGGTGCCCATCATGGCTTGGACCGCGTTGGTGGGCTGCTGGGCTGCAGGTGACACATTTTGGGGGGGGACCTTGACAGCAAGCATTATCCGGGGTAGCTGGACCTGAGAGCTGGGGGCTTGAAACCCCGGCGGAGGAAAAGGAGGAGAGGATGTGAGGCTATGTGGCCTGGAGAGCGGATTGCAGGGGCGTGAGGTTTTGGCGGGGTTCATTAAGGGGGGGAGCTATTGGCCTTGTTCTCTGTGGCCCCAGGCAGCCCTCAAACCCACGAACAGAAGTACAAGGAGTCAGAGTTGGCTCTGTAATAGAAGAAATTTATAACCATCAAGAAGGGTAGAAGCAGCCTCAGTTGGATGCTGAGATCCCCATCACGAGGGGTATGCAAGCTGGGGAACATTACCTCTGCAGGAATTCCGGAAAAGTCTGGTAGTTCAGGAGCTCAGGCAGGCCGAGGTTCCCCTGCTGTGTGGTCTTGGGCAGATCACTGCACCTCTCTGAGCCTGTTTCCTTCTCTATAAATGAGAAGCATAAGGGCAGTCATGAGGCTAACAGGAAGGCTCAGCGCATTTCCTGCACCCCATGGGCACCCCATCAGTGGGGCCCCTCTCTCTGATATGTGACATCCTGACTCAGTGGAGTCAGGGACCCCAGGATCTCTGTCTGCCGCCCGTCCCCGTCGCTAGCCCTGAGCTCTCATTCCACATACCGTGCTCTGAGCACCTGCTGCATGTCTGACCTTGTTCCAGGGGTGGAGATTAATTATAGTTGTGAACAAAATAAAGCTGGCTTTGATTTCGTGATGGGCGGTGGGGAGGGCAGCTGATAATAAAGAACTAAGTGATGGCTGGTATTGTTGAGTGCTCTGAGGCGAGCAAAGCCAGGTTTGGCATCAGGGAAGGTGGGCTTGAGGGGAGCCGTTGAGTTGAGACCTGAATGAAGTGGGGGTAGTGGCCGGTGCAGGCACTGGGGGAGGAGCATTCTAGGCAGCGAGAATAGCATGTGCAAAGGCCCGGAGGTAGGATTGTGCCTGGGGGGATTTGAGGAGCATAGCTGGCCTGGAATAAGTACTTCCTAATGATGGAGAGATGGAAGTTTCTCGGCTTGGGGACACTTTCCTGATAGGGAGGAAGGTGCCCACACAAGGGGTAGGAAAGCCCCTGGACAGCCCATGCAGGTCCAGTCCCTCCCATGGGGGGAAGGAGAGAGCCTCAGTTTTCTTATCTGTAAAATGAGGCTAATAGCACCGGTCACGCAGGATTGGTAGAAGATTCAAGGACTGTGCAATGCTGGCCAAAGGGATAGTTATGACTGTCTTATAGGTGAGGAGACTGAAGCCCAGAGAGGTGCATTAATGTGCCGTATGTCACACAGCTCAGCATTCAATCCCAGGACCCTTTGCCTTCCACATCCGTCCTTCTGACTCTCTGCCTTGCAACTGGGGCTCATTGTACCAGAAATCCACGTGGTTTACCTACCAAACGGCAGTTCCGTGGTGAAGGTATAATTATCCCATTTTCCAGACGAGCAACTGAGGCCCAGAGCGGTGTGCCCCCGGGAACCCCAATGCGGTGGAGGCAGTGACAGTGGAACTTGTGACACAGTGACAGGGGACCTTGGCCAGGGAAGAACCCAGGCCAGGGCTTATCAGCTGTGCTGCAAATGAGATTTTCCTGGTCCACCCTCATGTCCCTGCTCCTGGGAGGCGGGAACATGGACCGCTCCCCGCCCGCCGACCTGTCCCCAGCTCCCACCAATGTCCCCTCCGGCGGTATCCCCATGGGACCCTCCTGCCCTGTCCAGCGTATTTGTCCCCACCACGGCCTGCGGTTTCAGGGGAGCCCCGTGAGATAGCTAGGTGGCACCCAGCAGCCCATGCAGGTGGCCAGCCCTGTGTCTTGCCTTCCCTGCTGACCCCGGCTCCCCCACCTCCCGCCCATCCCCCCTCAGCTGCAGACCTCAGCCCAGGGAGGGGGAGCAGCCCTGGGTGCCCAACCATGTGCTCTGGCTCCCGCGCAGCGTCCCAGGTTAAGCCGAGGGGGGCGCCCTTGTGGGGCAGCAAGCTCCCAGGAGGGATGTGAGGTTGGCGGATCCACGTCCGCCACTGCCGCAGTGGGGCCTGAGTCTGACCTGCCACCTGCGGCACAGGACCCTTCCCCGGTCCCGGCGTCCGCTTCCCTCTCTGGGAAGGGCTGGGACTGGATGGAGCAAGGGCCCCTTGTCCTTCCAGTTCTCAAGTTCTAGGATTCGGAGTCCACGGAGGTGCCGCGAGCCTCGTGGTGCCTGGAGGACAAGGGCATAGAAGGCAGCTGGATCAACCAGTGGCTTCTGGGGGGTGGCTGCTGAGGCCCAGAGACGGGGGGCGGGGGGCATGGAACTTGCTGAGAGTCACTCATTCTGTGGCTCTGAACGGAGACCCCACCTGAGCTGTGCCCCCAGACCTGTCAGGGCTTGCTGACCCTCCTTCCTCATCCAAGGTGTCCCCACGACAGGAGACCTGTGTAGCCAGCCAGACTGGGGGCTCACCCCCAGACCCCTCTGCAGTACCCTGCACCCCCCCCCAACATTGCCACGTTTCTTTTCTGCACTGGCAGGAGAGAGGAGGGCCTGCCCCTGCTTGTGGCCAGAGGTCACTCTTCCTGCCACACCAGTGTGCCCCTCCGCCGGGGCGGGGGGGGGAGGGGAGGCTGGGCCAGGCTCTCCCAGGTTTAACACCCCTGGCACAGGGCAGCAAAGGCCTTTGCCTCTGACAGCTGCTTCCCCCTCCCTGCGAGCCGGTCACCGGCCGCATTTCTGCCCCGGGTGGGCGGGCAGCAGGCTCTGTGCCCTCCATCATCTCCCTGAGCTGCTCTGCTGATTGGTTCCTGTCTCAGACGCTCGTTCTCCATTCATCTCCATCCTCTGTCTCTCCCCGCTTGGCTGTCTCGGTATTTTGCTTTCCTATCCTGCTCAGTCCTGGCCTTCTATTTGCAGCGCCCTCCTTCCTTTCCCTCCGCCGTCACCCCCCACCCCCGGCCCAGGAGTGGGGGGTAGGGCCCTGCTCCACCGGCTAGCATGCGCGCTGGGGGATCCCCAGGACCCCGGGGACCCCCGGCTCCAGGTGTGAGCCAGCAGCCCTCCCCCACACCTCGAGTGGGTGCACAGCTGGGCGGGGGCCAAGTGCTGCTCGCAGCACCTTCTTCCCCTTGCCGTCCCCCTTCCCTGGCTGCGTCAGGCCTCAAGGGGTGGTGGGCAGGTGGCCCAGGGACTGGGACCCAGTGGCTGACGCACACACGGGAAGGGATGATGGGGAGCCTCCTCCCCTTTGGTCTGAGTCATGGGAGGGGAGGGAGGGTGAGGGGAGCTGGGCCCCAGCCGGGGATGGAGACCAGGAGGAACCGGAGAGAAGGCCACGAGCAGGGTCACCTTGAGTAGCTGGGGTGGGGGCTTCTGTCTGCCTTGGACTGTCTGGGGAGGAAAGAGGTCGGACAGGACGAGCCCTGCTCCCTGAGCCTGGGATCCTTCTCCGAGCACCCCCCTCCCTCCCCACCAGCCTCTTCACATCCCCTCAGCATGGCCTTGGATTTCCAGAAGCTCCAGCCAGCTCGCTTCTGCCCTGCACTCCCTGGGCCCGGCTGGGGGTTGCCGGCTGGGGAGCTCAGATCTGATAGGGGGTGGGGAACGGGGTGGGGGACGCTCTGTGGCTAAAGTCGCACATGCGCGCACATACATCTACATGGGGAACACACATGTGCGTTGACACATCAGCAGGTGCATGCCTGTGTCCCCCAGATGCCGCTCCACACGCCCCTCCCCTCCGCTCCACGCGCAAGTGAGCTCACCTTCGCCCCAGAGCACTCCCGTGACGGGTTACACGTGCACGCATCCTGGGCACTCGCGTGGGCACGAGTGTGCACACACGGCTGCCTGCATGTCCGTCTACTTGCACGTGTCTGCTTGCACACCTCGGCACCGGCGTTCTGAGCCAGCGCAACCCTGCGGGTGTATCGGCGTACAAATGCGGTCCTCAGACATTCCCAGCCTGGCGGTAGGAGGTGCAGACAGAGGGCTCCCTGACGGGGTGAGCTGGGCCCCTCAGCCTCCCCCAGTACAACCTTGTTGCCTGTGGCTGGGGAGGAAACTGAGGACCCAAGGAGCCAGGAGCCACGCCAGATGGGAGTGCTGAGGCTGCTCCCAGGACAGAAATGCTCTGTGCTGCCTGGGCGCCCGTCCCTGCCTGACCGCCTTGTGCCCCCTCATCGCCCCCCTCCCCCAGTCCCTGCCTGCCCCCTCAGCCCAAACCAACCTTGCAGAGGACCGGGAGCTGTGAGTCGGTCTCACCTAGAGGTCCCGATCATCACAGCTGCCGTCGCCATGCCCGCCTTTAATCTGAGAGGTCAACGAATGTCCCGTTCACTTGCCCCCTCCTCGATGGAAACTGCCTGCCTGGATTTCTTTGGGGACTGTTTCCCTCCCTGTTTCCCTTTCCTCTGTTCGGTCCTCTGGGGCTCTGGGCTGTAAATTGGTTTTGCTTTAACAGCAAAGGTTTAATACGTTTATTTTTTTTCTTTTTGAGGCACACTCTCCTGAAGTTTCCCAGGAGGAGGAGCAGGAGGCAGAGGTGGCCTCTTATGAGCAGTCTCTGGCTTTCCTTGTCCAAACGTGGGTTTCTCTGGCCCGGTCTTCACAGCCTAGGCTGCTGCCCGGGGCGAGGGGAGGGCGCACGGGGCTTCTCCTGCCAATCGAGAGAGCTTTGCGTGGGAGCTGGGGCCACATCTGGTTGAGTGGCCCCTCTCTGGCTTGCTGGGTGATTGGGGCAGGTGTCCCCTGGTCTGGGGCTCAGTGCGCCCCTGGAAGGTGAGGGCCTGCTGGCTGTGAGCCCTGTGCCACCAACGCTGGTCCTCTGCGTCTCGGGCGTAAGCAGCATGGCTCACCGTACTTCTTCCCCATCAGACGGCTGGGCAGGGACCCGGTCCCCACTTCACAGTGTGCTAGCACGTTCAGAGATGGTTCGATCCCTCTGGCTGATTGGGCTGCATGGAAGGGACTCCAGGCCTTCTGATTCCTGGTGCCTAAGGAGCCTTGATCCTGGCCCCGCCTGTGCTGTGTGACTAGGGGCAAGTCGCTGCCCCTCTCTGGGCCTCTGACTCTCCAGCCGCAGAGGGGATGTGGGGCTTTGGCCACACTGTCTGGGATGCTGCCAGCTGCTGCACCTGCCTGAGACCTTGTTCTACAGGATCAGGACCCAGTGATGGAAAGCACTTTGGCGGAAGTGATACTGGGGGTGTGTGTCTGGCTTCCCAGACTCTTGCCCTCTCTCCCTTGGCTCTGCTGCCGCGTGTGGAAGGAGTTCTCCCCATGTCCTCCCCTTGCGGGAGACCCCCAGCTGGGGGGGGGGGCAGCCACGCTGCTCTTCTCCCCCTCCCCCATGGAAGCTGAGACAAGGGAATTATTTTTGGAACAAGAGCGGTTACACAACAAATGAATTATTTATCTTTGGGCATGGAGGGGAGGAGGCATTTTGCTGGGCTTCTTAATTCTTCTCCTGGATTGGATTGGAAGGTGCCTGCCTCGCTACGGGGTCATGTGCGTACGGGCCCATTTGTCCGATGTGAGGCCGTCCGGGCATGCCGCGGTCCATGGGCGTGCTGCAGTCTGTGGGCGTGCCGCGGTCCATGGGCATGCCGCGGTGTTCTGGCTCCCCGGGGGGGCATGCGGGTCTTCATGCGGCAGCTGGACGAGTGTGGACAGGAGTGCTGGGGAATGTGTGTGTTGTGTGTGTGTGTGTGGGCGTGCACACGCACCCGACCTGTCACCGTCCAGTCTCTCTTCCCTGCCCACCCTCCTCAGATTCTTTCCCCATCCCGACTCCTTGTTTCTTCCGTCTCCTTCCTTCCAGACCTCTTGGTCCCCTCCTCCCTCTCTCGCCACCCCCACCCTCCCTTCTTTTACGTAACAGGGACCCCGGCATGCTGCTGGCACCAAGGACCCCCAGTGGGAGGTGGTAGAGAAGGGACAGGGGCCCGCGCTGGGGCTTTAGTGGGGCTGTTCTGAGTTTTCACTGATCTCTCACCCCCTCTTGGTGCTGCCTTTCAGGAGCCAGGTGACAGATGGGTCTCTTCCTTCCTGCCCCGTCTCTCGCGCTCCCTCCTAGGAGCTTCACTCTCCAGCCTCCCGTGGGAATCGTCTGAAGTTCTGAGCCCAGAACCGGAGGAAGAGGAGGAGGAGGAGGGAGAGGAAGTCAAGTCTTGAGAGCCTGTGCATCTTCCCAGAGACAGGCGGTGGGGGTGTGTCCTGCTGTGTGTCCCGGTCCTGGTGGCCTGGGCCTGCTGCTAGCACCCCCTGAGGACCCCCCCAATCCCCCCCCACCCCACGGCTGGCACCCGCCGTGTCTGCCTCACCTGGGGCCCCAGTGCCGGGGGTCGCCCCCAAGATGGTGGCGGCCCCAGGGAGGACTGTGCCGCCAGCCCCAGCCTCCCACTGCTAGGTACCCCCCCGCCCCGGCCCCCCCGCCCCGCCCCCCACCCCGCCCCAGCCCGGCCTTCCCCGGCGGTGGGGGGGGCCGCGGCCGGCGCCATGCTGCGCCTGGGGCTGTGCGCCGCCGCGCTGCTGTGCGTGTGCCGCCCGGGTGCCGTGCGCGCCGACTGCTGGCTCATCGAGGGCGACAAGGGGTACGTGTGGCTGGCCATCTGCAGCCAGAACCAGCCGCCCTACGAGACCATCCCGCAGCACATCAACAGCACCGTGCACGACCTGCGGCTCAACGAGAACAAGCTCAAGGCTGTGCTCTACTCCTCGCTCAACCGCTTCGGGAACCTCACGGACCTCAACCTCACCAAGAACGAGATCTCGTACATCGAGGACGGCGCCTTCCTGGGCCAGTCGAGCCTGCAGGTGCTGCAGCTGGGCTATAACAAGCTCAGCAACCTGACGGAGGGCATGCTGCGCGGCATGGGCCGCCTGCAGTTCCTCTTCGTGCAGCACAACCTCATCGAGCTGGTGACGCCCGCCGCCTTCTCCGAGTGCCCGAGCCTCATCAGCATCGACCTGTCCTCCAACCGCCTCAGCCGCCTGGACGGCGCCACCTTCGCCAGCCTGGCCAGCCTCATGGTGTGCGAGCTGGCCGGCAACCCCTTCAACTGTGAGTGCGACCTCTTCGGCTTCCTGGCCTGGCTGGTGGTCTTCAACAACGTCACCAAGAACTACGACCGCCTGCAGTGCGAGTCCCCGCGCGAGTTCGCCGGCTACCCGCTGCTGGTGCCCCGGCCCTACCACAGCCTCAACGCCATCACCGTGCTCCAGGCCAAGTGCCGCAACGGCTCGCTGCCCGCCCGGCCCGCCAGCCACCCCACGCCCTACTCCACCGACGCCCAGAGGGAGCCCGACGAGAACTCGGGCTTCAACCCCGACGAGATCCTCTCGGTGGAGCCGCCGGCCTCGTCCACCACGGACGCGTCGGCGGGGCCCGCCATCAAGCTGCACCACGTGACCTTCACCTCGGCCACCCTGGTGGTCATCATCCCGCACCCCTACAGCAAGATGTACGTCCTGGTCCAGTACAACAATAGCTACTTCTCCGACGTCATGACGCTCAAGAACAAGAAGGAGATCGTCACGCTCGACAAGCTGCGGGCGCACACCGAGTACACGTTCTGTGTGACCTCGCTGCGCAACAGCCGCCGCTTCAACCACACCTGCCTGACCTTCACCACGCGGGACCCCGTGCCGGGCGACCTGGCGCCCAGCACCTCCACCACCACCCACTACATCATGACCATCCTGGGCTGCCTCTTCGGCATGGTCATCGTGCTGGGCGCCGTCTACTACTGCCTGCGCAAGCGGCGGATGCAGGAGGAGAAGCAGAAGTCCGTCAAGGTCAAGAAAACCATCCTGGAGATGCGCTACGGGGCGGACGTGGACGCCGGCTCGGTCGTCCACGCTGCCCAGAAGCTGGGCGAACCCCCCGTGCTGCCGGTGTCCTGCATGTCGTCCATCCCCTCCATGATCGGGGAGAAGCTGCCCACCTCCAAGGCGCTGGAGGCCGGGCTGGACACCCCCAAGGTGGCCACCAAGGGCAACTACATCGAGGTGCGCACGGGCGCGGGCGGGGATGGCCTGGCCCGGCCGGAGGACGACCTCCCAGACCTGGAGAACGGCCAGGGCTCGGCAGCCGAGATCTCCACCATCGCCAAGGAGGTGGACAAAGTCAACCAGATCATTAACAATTGCATCGATGCCCTCAAGCTGGACTCGGCCTCCTTCCTGGGAGGGGGCGGCAGTGGCGGCGGGGACCCCGAGCTGGCCTTCGAGTGTCAGTCCCTCCCGGCGGCCGCTGCGGCCGCCGTCTCCTCGGCTGCCGCCCCCGGGGCGCTGGAGCGGCCCAGCTTCCTCTCGCCCCCCTACAAGGAGAGCTCCCACCACCCGCTGCAGCGCCAGCTGAGCGCTGACGCCGCCGTGGCCCGCAAGACCTGCAGCGTGTCCTCCAGCGGCTCCATCAAGAGCGCCAAGGTCTTCAGCCTGGACGTGCCCGACCACCCGGCTGCCGCGGGGCTGGCCAAGGGCGACTCCAAGTACATCGAGAAGGGCAGCCCCCTCAACAGCCCACTGGACCGGCTCCCGCTGGTGCCGGCGGGCGGCGGGGGCGGTGGCGGCAGCGGAGGCGGCGTCCATCACCTGGAGGTGAAGCCCGCCTACCACTGCAGCGAGCACCGGCACAGCTTCCCAGCCCTGTACTACGAGGAGGGCGCCGACAGCCTGAGCCAGCGCGTGTCCTTCCTCAAGCCGCTGACCCGCTCCAAGCGGGACCCCACCTACTCGCAGCTCTCCCCCAGACACTACTACTCAGGGTACTCCTCCAGCCCCGAGTACTCCTCCGAGAGCACGCACAAGATCTGGGAGCGCTTCCGGCCCTACAAGAAGCACCCCCGGGAGGAGGTGTACATGGCCGCCGGCCACGCCCTGCGCAAGAAGGTCCAGTTCGCCAAGGACGAGGACCTGCACGACATCCTCGATTACTGGAAGGGGGTCTCGGCGCAGCAGAAGCTGTGACCCTCTCCTTCCCGGTGAGGCCGGACGGGCGAGGGTTGGGGGAGGGGGCCCCCCCCCGCGGGGAAGGGCCCGGAAGCCCGGGCAGGGGGGCGGGGGCGGCGGCGCTGGGGGCGGGGCCGAGGAGCGGACGCACACGCACACCCGCACGCACGCACGCACGCACACACCTGACCACCACCTGACTGTGAACAGCCACCACCCGACAACAAGGGACAGGAAAACAGAGACACGTTCTCCTTCAAGTTTACACACTGATACCGAAACCAGTCGTCTTTACTGTGCTGCCCAGGGACTCTGCTGGGGTGTGCGGGGCGGGGGATGGCGGGGCGCAGGCCAGGAAGCCCAAGGGGGGTGTGGGTCTGGGGCTGGGGACAGGCGTGGGATCGGAGAGAGGGTCCCCCCATCCCGACTCTGGGGACGGGTCACTTGGGGATTGAGCACCAGGCAGACGTTGGGTCTCGTTTCCTTTCTTTGATGGCTGGGGAAACTGAGGCCCGGAGAAAGGAGGTGATAGCCCCAGGGGCCTGTGGCAGGTTAGGCAGTTTTGCTGCCCCCCACCTTCCGTCCACCCGCCACCCACTTCCAGAGCTGTGGTCTCTGGGGGCTGAGGGACTTGAGAATCAGGCAGGTGCTTTTTCTTTCTAGAAAGCCCCACGGCCACGTCCCCGAGTGTGGAGCTATGATTCATCACGCTGGGGGTCCTTCGCTGCCACCGCCCCACCATCCCTGCCCCAACGCCAGCACCCAAGAGAGATGGGAGGTCTTGCTTGCAAGAAAGGAGGAGAGGCACGGGGCCATTCCACCAGCCCCCCCCCCCCCAAGTGTCTTCCAAGTAGCCTGGGGGCTGCTTCTGGGATCTGAGGAGAGAGCAGGTGGGCCCCACGCCCATCGCCTCTCAGGTGCAGGCCCCCTCGCCCCAGCCCCCTAGCCTCTCTGGGCCTCTAGGACCCCTCCTTATGCCAGAAGGGCAGCCGTGAACTGTGAGGCCTGGGAGCAGTGGGGAGGCAGGGTATAAGGGGGGGGTCTTCCTGTCTGTGTCCCCACATCCTGGCCTCCACCTGCTTGACACCCCCCCCCCCATTATGGGATCTTGGGGCAGCATCTCGGCCTGCCCAGGCTTACTCACCCACCACCTCTGGGCTGCCCATCCCTGCCCCACCCCCCTGGCCTGAGGGGCTCCCATGTTTCCATGGAAATGGCCGCTCCTCCCTATGCTGACCCCCACCCAACATCGAACAAAGCACAAACAGTGAGCGCCCCCCACCCCTGCTGGAGGGGGGCCGGGAGCAGGCAGGTTCATGGGGCCCCTCCCTTTGCCTGGCCAGCTTCTGTCGCCATGGCAACCCAGGGCCTGGCAGTTGGGACTGTTGGGCTCCTGGGGGTTGTATCAGTGTGGGCGGCAGAGGGCGGTAAGGTGGGGCAGGCTGCTCCCCGGGGCGGCTGCGGCCTTTCTCAACAGCGAGGGGCTTTCAGGGTCGAGTCTGGGGCGGGAGCAGGGGCGCAGATCTGGGGTTCCGAGACAGGGGGCTTGAACACACTATCAGGGTGCTGTGGGGCCCTTCGCCTTTGATGAGGACATGGGCCACTGGGGGGCGGGGACGACTATGGCCTTGCGCACCTGCCAGCGTGCTCCCTGGGTCCCCACCCACCTCCCGATGGGGAGGACCCCACTCATCTCGCCCCACACCCGTGCCGGAGACCCCCTGGCCTCTGGCCTGTCACCCCGTTGGGTTTCTTGAGATTTGGGGAGTGCGGCTGTGGGGTGAGGGGGGCCCCAGGGTGGGATTAAGACCTTTACTGTGTGGGGGGGGTTGCTGACCAGGAAAGTTAGTGCCATCTCCTGGGTTTGGGGGGGCTTTAGTGACCTTCCTGCCAGGGGTCGAGTCTGGGGCAGGACTGTTGGGGGGTGCTGGGGCTCACCGGAGCACCTCTTTCACACCCACCTGGGGGACGGACCAAGCCCAAGGCTCGCTTTGGGGGTGACATTTGGAAAGAAAGGACTGTTCTTCTGGGGAGTAGAGAGGAGGGGGCCGGCGTGGACATGCAGAGCAGACCTCCCTCAACCCCTGAAACCCGTCCCCCCAACCCCGCCTCACACCAGGTTGGCAAAACCGAGAACGGCAAGCGGGCAGAGCCAGGGGCGTGAGAAAGCAGATTCCTGTTATATTTGCATGACGATTTTACTGTATTTTTCTGAGCAAACATCTGTCGTGTATGTGCCACTTTGTCCAGACTCCCCGGCCCCCCTCCCCGCCGCCCCCTCTTGCCCACGTTCCCTCTGTTGTGATCTGACAAGCAGCTCTTGAAACCTGGGGAGGGCCCAGCTCTGCAGAAGACCCCAAACAGGTGGCCCTGCCCCGTCCCCATCTCCTGTCTCTCTGATCGTTGGGCCCACAAGTGCCGCCTCGCCCCGTGGGGCCCCCGGTTTCTTGCCCTCACCCTTTACCCTCCTCCCTGCCAGGGTAGGGAGCATGTGGAGACCTGCTGTCATTTTTCAGATGAAGACGCTGGGGGCCCCCAAAGAGTTTGGAAAGGCTGGGTGGCTTGGCCACCAGGTTTGGGGGGGACGGTCACATGGCTGAATCCAGGGGGCTATGAGCTGGGGGACCTGAGGGAGGAACCCACCGAAGGAGCCAGGGACAGGGTTGGCCTGGTCTCACTGGAGGTGGTGCTTCCCACAGAGGGGGAGGTTCCCGGCAGTGGGACCCCCCCCCCCCGCCCTTGCCATTCCCCCATCATTCCTGGTTGAAGATGGCCTATGAAAACCTCAGACCATCGTACTTTGGGGGCTTTAAGGGTAGGTCTCCCTCTTAACAGCGAGTGTCTTGCCACTCCGGGAGGTTAAACCGACCTTCCTAGCCTGGATCACACCCATCTTGGAGGCAGAACAGGATCGAACTCAGGCCTCTGACCTCCTGGCTGGGCTGGAGCTTCAGCTGCCAGTCCCCCTATCTGGGAAAGCACCTGGGATCGGGACTACAGCCCACCTTGGAGGCTTTCCTGCATCTGTGTCCTGTGTCCTCTTCAGGATCATTCTTCTCCAGCAGGGAGCAAAATATTCACAAGAGACAAGTGTACACTTATGTCACAGAGTCCGGCCGGCTGAGGCCCTGTGTTTGTAGTGGCGACGAGCACGGTGGGCGCGGGCAGCCGGGGAGGGCAGGCAGCCGGAGAGAAGGGAAGAGGGGGGCGATGGAGGAAGGGGGGGCAAGCCCGCCGAAGATGTGGGTGCCGTACCCTGGACCTACCGGGGCAGGCCTCCTTGCCTTGGGTCGTGCCTGGGCTTTGCTGTCCCTGTCAGACAATCTCCAGAGGAAATTCCTGGGTGCCTGTCGTTGGAGAGTGGCACCAGGGTGGGGGGCCCTACTCCCCTGATCTGGAGGGCAGCTGGCATTGCTGACCCTCTGTTGGAGCTAATGGCCTTCCAGAAGTGAAACGCGGAGGTTTGGAGGGGGGAAGAGACAAAACAAAACCTGTCTGTCGTGGTTAGCTCTCCAGGAGTCCCGGGGCATGTCCCTGCCTCCTGGAGGCCCCTCACCTCCGCACCCCTCCTAGGGTACAGCGCTGGAGGCCTGTGGAGGTTGCCCGAGTCCGGGTTGGGGGGGCGTGGGTAGGGCTGTCTGCAGGGCGGTGGGAGTGGAGAGACCCACTTGGGAAGAAGAGTAGGCCTGCGGAGCCCCAGAGACTGGGGATGCAGGGGAGACTCTGGACCTGGCTGAGGGTCCCTTTAAGGTTTTCGACTGAACGTCGCTCACCTGTTCCCACTCCTAAAAATTTAACAGCGGGGAAACAGAAGCTCAGGAGAGGGAATGAAGGAGGGAAGTCTTCTAGGGTCTCGAAACCAGTTAGGAACAGACTGAGTCCAAGATGGCGGCCAGGCATGAGGGACGAGAGGAACAGGCCCCAGCTTGTACGGGGTGTCCGTGCAGAGAAGTGCTCCCCAGTGAGGGACGCTGTGCAGAGAATTAAAACAGGGTGATGGAACGGGGAGGGGCTCAGGGTGCCCCTGATGGCGGCGGGGGCGGGGCGCGGAAGGTGGCAGAGGTGGGGGGCGGGGAGGTGAGCCCAGAAGACTGAGCACGAAGGACCGGACCAGAG
The DNA here is from genome assembly GCA_028533885.1 of Nasua narica. NCBI lineage: Eukaryota > Metazoa > Chordata > Mammalia > Carnivora > Procyonidae > Nasua > Nasua narica. Next base: position 110,857,614 of record CM052807.1, on the reverse strand, counting down.
GGAGAGGGTGACAGGTGGCTGGATGTCCCAAAGAACCTCCTCAGGTGCCCCCACTCTGTGGTCCCCCCCGAAGGAGCCTCCCCTCAGCAGCATCCCACCCCATTCGGGGCTCTTTCTGGGTGGAAGCACTGGGGGGAGGGGGCTCTGACCCCCGAGGGGCTTAGAGGGGCAAGGCTGACGTGTGCCCACCATCCCAGTTTGAAGGACTGCTTTCTCCTCCCCGGCGAGACTCCCCCACAGCGCCCTCTCCGCCCTCCACCCTGACCCTGTGTCCTCCCACCGTTAAGACAGAACCAGTATTTACACTTTTTGCCTCTCCTGCCCGCCTCGGAGGCCTCATTAATAGGCCCCTCAGTGCTGCTGAGCAGAGGGAGAAGAAGGGGGTGTCGAGTGGGGTGGGCGGGAGGCTCTGGGCCTCCTCTTGCTTCTTCTCTTGCCCCTCGCCAAACAAGCACAGGGCTGGACAGGGGCAGGGGTCCATCCTCGCTGCCTCCCTTTCTCCCTCCTTCCCGCCCCTCCTCCCTCCCCCCTTCCCTCGCCAAGGAGCCGCCAGCCCCGTGGGCCCTGCGGCCTGGCACCTGGTTTGGGTACTGCAGAGCTGGACCCCCGGCCCTGGGCTATGAACCTGTGAACCCTAGCTGTGTGTGGACCTTTCCTTCCTTGGGGGGCCCAAAACCTCTCCTTTTCTTCTTTTAGGGGGGTAACTTCATTTATTTTCTCTTCCCTATATCTGCCTCTCCCTCCTCCCAACTTCCTGTTTTAAACTGGCACGAAATTGTTTTCCTCAACTCGGAGATTCCTGTATGGAGAGAATCAATTTCTATATTTGCAATAAATTTCTTATTTAAAACGATGGGGCCAAGGTCTGTGTTGAATGTCGACCCCCTCCCCCTCTCGCCCCTGCCAAGTGGGAG
>CM052807.1:110828187-110856200 GCA_028533885.1 Nasua narica | reverse complement strand
TGTTTGGAGGAAAAGGTGTCGGATGAGGAAATAGTTTTGCTTTTTTGTGTCTGGACGGGAGCAAGCCGGTCACAGAGGAGGGAATGCCCGTGCTAGGAGGGGCAGGTTTGGAAGCAACGATGGTCCAGCTTGGGCCCAGGACTTGGGGGGGGGGGGGATGGGACTGGATTTTGTGTCTCAGGGGAAGAAGGATGACGGAGCCGGCTCCTGAGGGAGGGAGGGGCGGGGAGAAGGGGAGGTCAGAAAGGCAAGTCACATTCACGGGGGTGTCCTCGTGGTGCCTTTTTCAGCTAAGTAAAAAAACGGATAATTTGTCTTCCCTCTTCCGCTGCTCAGCAGAATCCCCCAGCCCGAGGTCTGCCTAGTTTCTTACTCCAAAGGTCGACCCACCAGCCTTGCTCTCTGTGCCATCGGGGGCATGGGTCCTGGCCGGCATCTGCCGTGTAGACACATTGAGGAGACACGGCCTTATCCCTTGGGAGCCAAGAGATGCCAGTGGGGGACAGTGGCCTTGGAGGGCGGCACACTGGCGAGGTCCAGGCTGGGGGGCTGCCTGGACGTGGTCATCCCTTAACTACCTCTCAAGTTCCCTTCACATTCTTTAGGTGAGGATTAAAGGCAAAATGTAATCCTAGTACTTGATGCGGCCTCAAGTGGCTCGGTCTCTGCAGCGTGGCCATTCCCCAAAGCCCACCCAGCCATCAGATGGCAAGGAAAGGGGACGCCGCTCTCGCCTCGCTCTTTTGAAGGACATCAGGATTGCATTTAGGATTCATGGCAATCCTTTCCGGAGTCCCCTCTTTACTCTGCTCGTTTGTCTCGTGCCCAGAAACTGCTCCTGCACCCCCTCCCTCCACTTCTCTGGTGTTGCTGCACCCCCAAGCTTTGGTCCGTGGGTGCCCCTCTTCCCAGCCCTCTCCGACCTAAGGAGCATCCTGGCTTTGGACTTGAAGTCCAATGTCCCGTTAAAGTTGCCAACCAACCCTCACAGTTAGTGCCTGAGCTGTCGCTGGGCCCAGCTGCCCTTGGTGGCTCTGGTGGGGTAGGGGGTGCGGTCCCTGGCTCCTAACCTGGAGGACCTCACCTTAGGGACAAAGCACCTACTATGTGTTTGCACATGATGTTCACCATTTAAACCTCCCAATGGTGCCATAAGATGGGCATTAACTGGTCATTAGATCTTTGCTGTATGCCAGTGAGATATAGAGTTATTCTTCGCTCTGGTGTGTAGACCAGGGGACCGAGGCTCAGCAAATGCTGGTTAGTATAGACAAGGCCAGACTCCCTCAGTTCATGCCCCCGCCTCAGGCCTGGCTGCCCCCATTACCCATCAACAGATGATGACTTGTCCCAGGCCAGGCTCCGAGCCAAGGGTGGAAATGACCACAGGGGAGGGGGGTGGACTCTGAAGAGTATGGTGGCCCTGGGCGCTGAGACTCGGGAGGGCTCATCGGAACTCTGGGGCCTCAGTTGCCACCTCTGTGAAATGGAGCCAGCTACACCGACCTCACTGAGTAAGGGGAGTGCTGAGAAGCACTCCCACCGGGCCCGGCCCAGCCGGGCTGTCCAGGAATATCAGCCAAATGCAGGAGGGTGTGACGCAGCAAGGGAAACAATATGCCTTGTCCAAAAGAAGCAGGCTCCAGAGAAGGTTTTGGGAGCTGGGGAGGCAGAGAAGCTAGGGGTGGGAGAAGAGGCAAAGGGGAGCGCTAGGGGGCATGGAGAGGTGTGCACTGATGGCTGCCTTGCAGGGGGCGCCTCCCACCACCCAGCTCCTTCCTCTTCCTCCCCACCTGCCTCTGGCTGGATCGTGAGGTCCTACAGATTGTATCTTCGATGTTGCTGGACCCCTTCAAAGCTGGAGAAGCGCGTGTATGCGCGGAATGTGTCCGCTCATTGATTCTCCACGGCGGGCGCTCTCCGGGGCCCCAGGGCTTCAGACACCGTCCACATGTTGATGACTCTCAGCTACAGATCCGGCCCCGACACCCCCGAGCCTCCCCCCCCACCGACCTCCTGCTTTGCCGTAAGTGGCACCACTCAGCTGCCCCATAGGTGGTCTTTTCTGAGCTGTCGCCTCACTGCCACAGGCGGTCCCACAGACTTTACCTGGAAAGCCCTTCTCCACGGTGATTGTCCTCTCCGTGGGCACCACTCCCCCTGGGGACCTTCCCCTGGGGTGATTGCAGCAGCCTCTAGACTGACCTCCCGCCTCTGTTGTGAGCCGTGGTCCCTCCCCTTGCAGCTGCCGGAGGGAGGGACCTTGGTGGGCATGCATCTGGTTGTGCCAGCGTCTGGGGAAAGAAACCCACCACCCTCTCCTTTAGTTCACGAGAGCCCTCCCCACCAACACGCAGCGCTGGACGGGGCCCCGTCCCCAGCCCGGGGCCAGGCTGGACTGGGCTGAGGCCACTGTGGTGGTCCTACCCCCTTGCCAGTGATTGGTTTAGGAATGGCCATGTGACCCGGTTCCCATCAGGGAGGGGAAAGCTGCCGGTGGGCTGTCAGGGTGGGGTGGGGGTCTCCGTCCTCCTCTGGATACCCTGTTGGATCTAACTGGGACACAAATACCTGGAACCCCTCCAACCCTGTGACACCCAGGGAAGGCCAAGGGGAAAGAGCACAAAGCTTGTATTTGAAGAAACCGTGGCGCTGAGGGTCCCACCGGGCCTGGAGCCGCTGCACCCCCTACTTGCGTGACGATGTGTCTTCGGCGAGAACTCGCTAGAGTTGGGGGTCTGTGTTCCTCACAGCCATATGCAGAGAGACGCTGTGGACGCGTTACTCCTCTTCCTGGACGCGGTGGTCTGTGTGGGCTCCGTGCCCACTCCGAGTGACAGAGCCGCGTCTAGGGCTGAGGGCAACCAGGGGCCACGTGCGCAGAAGCACAGGCTCCAGGCTGGGGGAGGCGACGCTTCTGTGCTCTTCTGTCCTGCCCGGACCCCACCTGGGGAGACCTACTGCAGTCCATCCACAGAGAACAATCCCATTTGGAAGGGTTTGGGAATCTTCTTCAGGCAAGGGACAGGTGAGAGGACGGGGCTTTGTGCCTGGTAAAGCAAAGGCTCACGGGAGCCCTCATCAGTCTCTGGAAGATGCAAAGATGCGTGTGGGGCTGCCGAATGGGGACGGGGGAGCCCAGCCACACATGCGCTGCTCCTGTCGACGAGGAAGTGAATGACTATATACAGAATTCAGCTAACAACTTAGGGCAACCTCAAACTTCAGTGGGAGTCCTTCCCACTGGGACAACTTGATAAAAGCAGGAAGGCGCAAGCTCTCTTCGCCTTTCAGTGAGCCCGGCCTCTGAGTTCTTAGCACTCCAGCATCGGGGAACCCCTGACTTCAAGGGAAGGAAGCCAGCATTTGGTTCGGTGCTGAGCTGCGCCCATCCGATTTTGACACAAATCCTCAGGGCCAAGCATTCGTTTGTTTTGGTAAGTAGTGAGTCCCCCATATGAAGCATAACTAAAACTAAGACAAGGGCAACCCATACAATAGGAAAAGGAGAGTACTGGAAAGATAATTCTTAAGTGGTAAAATGAAAAGGGCCAAGAAACTTCCCAGTGTGGCAGAGATCACTGGCTGTCCTCTAATATCCACCCTCCTTTCTTCCATAGGAGCAGGACCTTCGATTTTTGGCTGGCCACAGGGTCATCTAGAATAAATATATTCCCTAGCCTCACATCGAGGTGAGGCCATGTGTCCAAGTTCTAGCTGGAGAGAAGTAGCAGATTCCCAGAACCTTCCTGAAAAGACAGCTGGTAGGTGGTGGTCTTTGTCTCCTGTTCCTTTATCCTTCCTTTCTTCTGTTGGCTGGAAGACAAGACATGATGGTTGGGGCTCTGGCAGCCATACTGGACTGTGAGATCCTGGGAACAAGAGATCATACATGACAAAGTAACAAGAGAAAGAGGCTGGGTGATGCCACCATGGAGTAGAGTTGCCATGTCAGCTGTGGATGGTCAAGCTCAAGATTTTACTTGAGTGATACATTTCTGGCTTAGGTCTCTAGTCTTTGTCCTCATGCCTAATTCTAACTGATAAAATGACCATTGAGAAATGCAAAGTCAGACCATGAACTGTCCTTTTTCATTCAGGAGATTGGCAAGAAGGAAAAGACTGTTGTACCACTAGAGACCATGTGGCACCATGATTAATAGGCCACCTGGGCTGGACTCCTGCCGTGGACTTACCAGCATGCGCGGATCAGATCTGTCCCTTCCGCACCTTGTGCCTTTTTTGAGTGTTTCTTCACCTGAAAAAAAAAAAAGATTGGCGGGAAAAATGGCTTTCATCTGTAGAGTCTTGGTGAGAAATAAATTTTGACGACAGTGCCCAGTACAGGGCGCACACGCGTGTCTGCCTTTCCTGTCACCCCTGAGCTACCATCCCACTGTCGTGTGTGGGGGTAGATGGGCCGTGTTCACACTCGGTCAGAGGGAGTGTGCAGTGTAGACAGCCGGTTCAGAGGGCTCTTGGCCAAGTCAAAACTTCAAAAGTCCATACGGGACTCTCTCCAATGTGGCTCCTGAAACCTGGGGATCTGTCCTCGGAGCCTGATGCCTTTGGGGCCAGGCGTGTTCCAGATTTTAGCGATTTGGTGCGTATGCCCCACTCTGGGGGGCGTCCTCGCAGGGTCTGGGGGTGCTTCATGCTGCGGACTCCTTGAGGTCTTCAGCCCCCTCTTATTTCAGCCTCCTGCAGCCAGTGGCCCCCCTCAAGGGCAGCTGGGAAGTTCTGGGGAGTGAGTGCCGCTGGGGACACCCTCGCTTGATAGGGCCCAAGGTCAGGTTGGTGAGTGCTCAGCTGTTTCCAGTCCTTTCTGTGAGGTCCCAGAGGGGTCGACCTTCCTGCTCAGTGCCCCATGGTCCTATGCAGTGACCTCAACAGTGACCCTTGTTTGGTCTTTTCCCTGTTCCTTGAACTCTCCCTAGTCCCTGCCTCTTGCTTCCTGGGATCACTTTCGAAATAAACCACCTGTGCCCAAGTCCTCTCTCTGGCTCTGCTTTTGGGGAGCCCAGCCCAAGACCGCCCCCTAACAAAACATGATTTCTTCAGCAAACTGCATCCATATTCACAGTAAGATAAACAAAGACTTTAAATAGTCTACAATTTGGGTCAGGTTTGCTGCCAAATAGGTAAAGAAAAGGGGTTTGGTTTTCTGAGTGTTTAGATTCTGTAGCTGTGGGTTGGGGACCAGCCTCTACTCACATGGTACGCAGAGGCACGTCCTCTCCTGCTTGGTTCAGTCAGGGGAGCAGAGAACTTCCTGTTGCCACAGACTGCTCCCAGAAGACCCCAAGGACACAGCAGTTACCAAGACCCTGAACTCCGGCTCCTCAAGGAGCTGACCTCCCAAGTGGGAAGAGACAAGTCATTAAGCCTAGGTAGAGAAGGTGATTTGGCCCTGGCAACAATGGGAAAGGAGATCCTGAGGTGGGGAGACAAGGCTGCATTTTATGGGGTGTTCAGGAGAGGCCTGTTGCCGGGATGATGTCTGAGCAGGGACCTGACCATGGAGAAGGAGCCTTGGACACTGATCTAGGGACAGGGATCGGCAAATGCAAAGGCCCTGAGGCCAAGTGCGGGTTTGGCTTGTTTGAGGAGAGGAGCAAGGAAGCCACAGGGAGGCACAAGAGCTGGCAGGCCTGGGTTAGAGCGTCTCTAGTGTCTAAGAGCAGAGGCGTGTACCTAGGGCTAGGGGAGGGGGGAGACGGGGAGGGGGGTGCATGATCTGAGCCCTCTGCTTGATACTCCCGGTGTAGATGGGAGTATTAGCAACAGGGCCGATTCGGAGTGAGCTGAGTGGTGCTCTCTGCCCACACGCGCCCCCACGTCCTCTCCACCAGTATCCGCGTCCTCTCGGCCACAGGAGCGAGAACCGCCAACACCACGGGTGCTCCTGATTGGTCTAAGGAGACCGCAGGCCCTGCCCGTGATAGGCGGGGAGTGTGCACGTGACCAGCCCCAGCCAATGAAACAGCAGGAAGAACCAGCGGGCGTTCTGGGGCGGTCTGAGGGCACAGCTGGCTTGGGGGTGACCCCTGCGCGACGATGGGGAGCCCGCAGAAAGAGGGAAGAGGCTGCTCCTGGACCGGGAACCCCAGGCACTCCTGCTTCCTGCCGTGCCGAACTGGGGATGAGCCGGGTTTCCGCTCCCCATCGTGGAAACCTCCAGAAGTCCGTCGGAACGGAGGGTCGGACAAATGAGGGCCAGTTCCGTGCTACGGAAAACAACTGCGCCGTCGCAAAGGAGGGGTGACCACGTGTCCTGAGAGGGACCCAGCCACACGGGAGGTGCTGTTGGCTCTCAACCCGAACGATTCTGTCCCCGCGGTGAGTTGCCAGATGAAGCAAGTAAGAATGCAGGGCAAGCAGTTAAATTTGAATTTCAGATAAACAGTGGATACTTTTTTTTTTTTAAGGCAAATTGTCTCAGATGGTGCCTGTTAACGGGATGGCCTGAGTTTTATCTGGCAACTGTACTCCTGGGGGACTTTCGGCCATGGAGTCTGATGGTTCGTTATTGGGAGGAACACCCCTGGCAGCTAGAGGCCAGGGACACGACCCTACTGAGCGTTCTCCAGTGCAGAAGACAGCCCACAACAAGGAATGATCCTGTCCCAAATGTTGGTAGTGCCAAGGCTGAGCGCCTCTGTACTATAGGAAAAACAACAACCGGACAGGATGTGGTAGAATCCTGCGTGTGTGTGTGTGTGTGTGTGTGTGTGTGTGTTTTAAGCTATACAATTGCATAGAAAAAGGTATGGAAGGTCACACACCAATGTCCTGTGGGCCCAGGGAATGCCTATTACCTCTGCGTCTAAATACTGCTGTAGTGTTTTCTTTTTTTAAAAAGTTAACACATTTGAAGTTACTATATATGTACACACACAGAGAAAGTACACAGATCAAGATGTGAGATTTTTCACAAAGTGAACATGCTCACAACACAGCCCTCCTGGGGAAGACACGGTTTGTGACCAGCCTTCCATGAGGCCCCTCGTGTCCCCTTCGGGTCTCTGGCTGCCCTGCCGGGATCACGGCTCTCCCGACTCCCGACCCCTGTGAATGTCCGACGAACAGAATCGTGAAGTATGAGGTCATCTGGGTCTGGCTTCCTTCCCTCGGCAGTGTGTCTGCGAGAGTCGCTCGCCTTGAGTGTGCTGTACGTGGCTTGTTTTCACGCCCTGAGATATATCGCCATTTACTCAGCCCTTCCCCTGTTGACTGACGTGTGAGTTGTTTCCACAACCGGACCACGAGGAATCAAGCTGCTATGAACGTCCTTCCGCAGGTCATTTGGGGGGGCCTATGTGCTCACTCCTGGTGGCTCTTCACCGCGGCAGGAATCATTCAGCCAGAGGGGGTGTGGACGTTCAGCTTTATGATCAGAGAGCTTCCTAAGTCCTTGCCCCGATTTCCGCGTCCTCCAACTGTTCGTGAAAGTTCTCATTGTGCTGCCTCCTTGCCAGCCCTCCATACAGATTAGCTCTTTCATGTTAGTTCCTCCGGGGGGGCAGGGGGGAGTGTATCCGCTGGTAACTCGTGTGATCCTGATAATGAAGCGAAGCCGTTGCTCCCATCTCTGGGGACCCCGTGGGCATCCCCTGTCGCGCAGTGCTCGTTCAAGTCGCTCATCCACTTTGCTCTCAGGTCATCTCCTTTTCTCGCCTTGATTGGTAACTGAGTCCTATTTGCAAATATCTCTTCCCATTGTGTGGCTTGCCTTTTTCCTCGCTTCCAGGGCTGCATCCTTTTCTGGACCCTGACATCACCCAGACTCGACTAATAGAATGGGGACTTTGTGAAGTGACTCAAGGCCGAGGAGGTCACAGACAGTCTTCGCATAATAAGGTCCCGGAGAAAGAACGGCTGGAGGGCAACCTTTGCGGTGTGAAAGGTCTGGATGTCTTTTATAAGTGCTACTGTTGGACTAGATACACTTCTGGGGTGGGGGTGGGGGGCTCTGCACCTTGTACGTCTTCCCACCAGGACCTGAGTGCCCCTCTGCCTCCCCTCCATCCCCCACCAGGGCAGTGGCAGAACTGGACAAAGCTGAGAAGCCCCTGACAGCTACTGCTGAAGGCTGGATGCAAGAGGAGGGAGAACTTCGGTGGGAGGAAGGAATTAAAGAGAACCAAGGTATGGAGCCAGAGGGGGGCCGGGGCAGCGGAAGTGTGAATCGGGCAGAGGGTCCTGGAAAGTGCTTTCTGCTGTCGTGGATGGAACCTCACCCCATGACACTCTATGGCCAGAACCCCTTCGGCCACCGGTGTCTCTTGCCTGCATCACTGCTCATCTCTTGTACTGGCCTCCCAGCTTCCGTTCTTGCCACCCCATCCCAATCTACCCACTTTGTGCCAGCAGCCAGAATATCGAGATCATTTAAAATTAACAAAAGAACGTGGTTCTCTTGTGCTTAAAACCTCCAGGGGCTGCTTTTTGTGCTTAGAGTGCATTGTCCATAATTTCTAGGGTCAACCAGGCAAGACGTGGTCTGGCTTGGACTGTGTCTTTTACCGCCCTCAGCCCCAGCCGCGCTGGCTGCCCATGGCTCAGACAACCACGTGTTTAGCCTCAGGGCCTTTGCACGTGCTGTTCCCACCATCTAGAACAACAGGCCCCAAACCGTTGCATATTGGCTTCTCGTCATTCGGGGCCCTTTCTCAGCGTCCTCTCCCCCTGGGTGTCTTCCCAGAGCTCTCAGATCTGACCCTACCCCAAGTCACTACCCCTCACTCTTAGGTTTCCTTCCGTTATACTCTGAAATGATCTACTTTTCTAATTGGAGGACTTGTCTGTCGGGTTCCTCGCTATGTCCCTGGAGTCCCAGCATGTACCCAGCACACAGCTGGTACTTGATAAGGATTCTTCCCTGAAGGCTGCTGGAGTCCGGACTGATGGGAGATCCCTTGGGATCCTGCATAGGCTCTACTGGCTGAGGGAACGTGTGTTCTGGGGGGGACGCTAAGAGGCTACTCACTAGGGTTACTTATTACCTGGGTAATTAAGCAGTCATTGCAAAAAGTAACATTAATTACTAAAGAAACCCACCGAGCTGGATGAACCATCGATGTCCTCTGCCCTTGCCAATGTCTGACATATGCGGGGTCGGGCCCTTGAGACGGGCATGGGGGGTTGGCTTCAGATGGGAGCAGGTGGGGGGAGGGGAGAACGCGTCTTACATTTCCAGCCAGAGGTACCCTCCTGGGCTGCCTGGGAAGGCGGAGGCGGTGCTGGGGTCACCCGAGTGCCCCCCCCAACGCTGGAGGACTGCCAGCTCAGAGCCGGGGAGCCTAGGGCGCCCCAGGAGGCGCACAAACACTGTCTGCTTGGGGACCGGGCAGGAGGAGGCCCCCAGGACAGAGGGAAGGTCTGTGAGGAACCCATTCTTAGTAAAAACCAAACAAAATAAGTGATGAGGCCAGCCACCAGAGCAGGTTCGGAGTGAACTGTCGGCAGCCTCTTGCTTCGGCCATAAAACCTGAAAGGTGTGGAGGCCGGCCAGCTGGGCTTTGAGGAGGAATCTCATTTTACAGATGGGCAAACTGAGGCCCAGAGCGGGATAGGCGGGGATGCCACTCTCTGGACTATGAGCTCAGTGCTCTCTCCTCCAAGCTTTGGATGCTGCCCAGAGCCAGGCAGCCAGAACTCAAGGGAGGGGACGGAGGAGCTTGGTGGGGTGCGGGAGAGTTGGGTGGGGGCGCTGGCTCCCATTCGGGGAAGTGAAAGGTGCCCACTGGCCTTGGAGGAGGGGGAACAGGAGGGGAGCCGGATCATCTCCATTCAGCAGCCCCACCAGCCCAGTGCAGAGAGAGGTGAGTGGGGGAGGAGGGCAGGACCGGGGGCATTAGGATTCCAGGCAGCCGCCGACACCCAATTTTCCAGCTGGGTGCCCTAGCCTGTTCTCTGAGCACCCTGCCAGAGCCGGTCTAATTGACAGGGAGAGAGGAGACTGCTGGCAGGTGGGAGCAGTGCTGGGAAAGGACAGGGGAAGGGAGGGCACGGGAGGAGGGGGACAGAGGGGGAAGGAGTGGAGTGGGGGGAGATAAAGGGGAGAAGGGCAGGAAGCAGTGGGATCCCTGGGGCCGCAGGTGGACACAGGCCTTGGGGGAAGAGGGTTTGCAGGATGAAGCAGCTGGAACGCAATCAAACCCAGCCCCTGGTTTAAGGGAGGAGGAAACGCCCAGAGAGAGGAAGCAACTTACCTGGGGTCACACAGCCAACAGGAGGCGGAGGCAGTACACCGAGGGGCAGAGGCAGGTTTCGGGACTCGGGCCACAGGAGGGAGAGAGAACCCTGGGCCTGAGCCGAGAGGGAGAGGCTTCTGAGGCAGGCGGAAGGGGTGAATTCCCAGGAGCCTGGGGGTGGTCCTGGGGACGTGCTTGAGCAGCAGCTGCCTGCCTCCCGCCCCACCTCCCACGGGCCTCCTGCCCAGCGGCGATGGCAGGAGCGCCCAGCAGGGATCCCTGGCGTTCTGACACGGTGGGTAGATGGGTAGATGCCTGGGTTGGGTGCCAAGGCCGTCCACTCCTGCTTCTCTGGTGCCGACTGGAGTAATTATCACTAATGACAGGACTGGGGGCTTGGGTGTCACGCCCCCTCAGCCCTCGGGGCACGCCATCACGGGAGGGGCTGGCAGATGGTGGAAAGGGAGAGGAGAGTGAGGAGGGGAGGGACCACCCAGCCCCTGGAGCCCCTTGGGTGACCTGGGCCAGCCTCAGGATGCTCCCCAGCCCACGCTGGGTCGGTCGTGGGCATTCATTCACTCAGCTGCTGGGCCCAGAGTGTCCACACTCCCCTCAGCCCCAGCTGAGGTCTCCGTGTCCCAGCAGCAAACTTCTTCAGGCCATGACTTCGCGTGGCATTTACAGGAACTAAACGTCCCCTATTTCTTGCTTCCATCGTGTTCCTGCTTTTTCTACGCTTCTGCTGCTTGACCCCTTCTAGACAAGGGATTGCACTGGTGCATCGAGTTCTCCTTTCGCCCGCCCTCCTGGGGGGTGTCTGGGCCCCCGGGCTCTGGCGGGGACAGTGGGACGGCAGCCCCCTGGCAGGGATGTGGCAGATGGGTGCTGCCATGCCCTCTGGGCCTTGTGTCCTTCAAATAGAGGTGCTCTTGACTGCTGACTGCTGCTCCCGGGGGGCAGAGCTAGGGTAGGGGGTCCTCCTTGCCCCCCCCCCCCAGGAATCCCAGAACCCACAGGGGTATCTCTCGGGGGCAGGAGCCCCATGGTTACTCAGCTCTCAACTGCCTGTCCTCCCCCACCTGATCCGGCGTCTCAGGAAGCGCAGGCTTCCTCCGTGCCCACCGCCTGGGCGAGCGTCCTCTTCCTCCCTGCGCGCAGACACACGCTTCAGACTTTTATTTAGAAACTCAAAAGCTGAGCCTTAACTTCTGTGGGCATAATCACACCCTGAAGGTGGTGAGTCTGGAATGTTCCAGGCCGGAGAAAGCTGCTAACAGAAGTTGGTAGTGGCGAGAGGGGGATGGAAGCCCTGCTTGGGTTCACACGCGTTCCCATGCAGAGCCTCACATGCTTCTGTGACCGCCCTCCCCGCCACAAATGTCAGGTGAATCTCTGGTGGATGAGGGAGAGGGGGAGGAGACCGAGGGATCCCACGTACCTGGGAGGGAGGAGAGTCTGTGAAGGGGTCTCCCCTGCCCGGGCTTACCCTGTGGGGAGCTGGGAGTAAGGCTTGTGGGTTCAGGATGGGGCTGAGGCCGGAGGTGGACGTGGGCAGGGCCCCTAGGGAGCTTTTCCAGAACCTCCAGGCATCCTTGAGCAGAAGTAGGCCGATCTGCCAAACTGGGGCAGGAGCCGGGAATCTGGGCCGAGGGCCTGGTTGGTCCCCAGGGCTGCGCCTTGTGCGCGGGCACCTCTCTGCCGCCCGCCCCTGCTGGGGCAGTCCGGGCAAGGCCGTCGTCCACCCACTGGCGCGTCCCCAGCCCTCACGAGGGCGTAGTCTTCCGCTGACCCTGGCTCCACTGTAAGGATCCAAGGCCCCAGGAAGCAAAGTAGCCCATCTCCAACCCCAGGACAGCTGCGTGGCGGGGCTGGGATCTGGACCGTGGCCTCCGCGATGGTAGGGCTTAGACTTTTCTAGGCCGTCACACTGCCGTGACCTTCAGAGGAGATGGGCGAGGGCCAGTTGGCCCTCCAGCCCTGGTGCACAGGCCCAATTACCCCAGGCAAAGATGTCGTAAAGGGGCTTCGAACAGTAGAGATGTTGTATTTAGGGTTTCTTCTGGCCCCAGACTCAAGGAATTTGGGGGTTCTCTGCCTTAGAGTATCAGACATCATGCCTTTTCCGAGGGAATCTGCATCTTCAGAGAGGAATCTTCCAGATGCAAAAGAATGGATGATGGTTGGTCGGAGGCCTGGTGACTAGCGTGCATGCGTGCGTGCCTACGGCCTCCTACCCTCTGTGCAGCACTGGGTGAGCCCCTCAGCCTCTCTGAGCTCCGTGTGTTCCCGGATGACATGGAGGCCACCAGGCCCAGGAGCTGCCCCCTCTGTTGGGGGCCACGGGGGCAGACGGATACTGAGTGTAGTGGGGCTCCAGCGGCCGCAGGCGAGGTTGTTATGTCCATGGTTTGGGTTGTTATCTTCGTCCAGCCAGGCGATCGGAAGCCCGTGGAGGCTAAGGAATGAAACCGAGCTGCCTGACAGCGTCTGCACCTTCGCAATGAGCATGGAAGTCAGCCCCTTCCAGAAACAGCGGAGGCGAGCTTCGTCCCGGAGCAGGAGGCCCGGGCTTCGGGGGGAGCAGAGGTGGAGAGCGCCAGGGGGAGAGGGGGTTGGGTTGTACCCGCCCCCGGCCTACACAGCTGAGCGGGCTGCAGAGGTGGCCGAGGCCCCCTGAGGGGTGGGTGCGGGCTGTCCGCTGGGTGGGGCCTGTGTATGTGCGCTGTGTGCACACACGTGTGTGCGTGCCTAGTGTGCATGCATGCGGTGTGCACCCGTGGGTTGGCACCCACGCCTTCCTGGACACACCTGTTTGCCACTGTTGCAGGGAGAGCTGCCCACGGGCCCCGCAGTCTCTGGCCAAGGGCAGAGGAATTCTTTATTTCCATGGCCTTCCACGGTGATTAAGTCTCCAAACTTTTCCTTAACCATCATTTCTTCAAGATGAAAAATCAAATTGCATCTCCAAGCAGCTTGGAAATCGATTTCTTTCAAAATGAACTTTTGGAGAAGCGATTCCAGGGAGAAATAAGAGGAGGAAGGTGGGAGGGGGAGGGGCGGAGACAGAGGAGCTGCCAGGGCCTCCGAGGGCCTGAGGGGGTGCCCTGACCAGGCTGGTGCCCCTCCCCCGACTCCGCCCCCGCCGCAGCCTGGACAGTCTCCTGACCCCCACCCCTGCCAGCCCTTAGTCCTGACCCTGCACCGGGGGCCCGGTGGCCTGGCATGGGAGCCCTGGCAAGTGCCCACCTCACACGCAGGCCTGAGTTCTTCTGGGGGCAGAACAGGGCTCCTCAGTGAGCCCGGAAGGACAGGCTGTCGTGTTTGCCCATAGAGGTTTCTAGATGTGAAACGCTCAGCACTGCACCAGGGGCGGTGCGGGGGGCAAGGGAGGGGGAGCTCCATGCCACAGGTGAGCCACAGCCAAGTCCAAGATTCAAGGAAGGACCGGAGGGCCCTCCATGGGGGAAGAGGTGCGTGCCTCAGGCTTTGCTTGCAAACCTACTGTGTGCTGGGGACTTTGTCATTTATTAATCCATTTTACACATGGGGAACTGAGGCTCAGAGAAGAGAAAACCCACATCATCCTGGGTCCTCAGCCTCTACACCACCCTGGGCCACCACAAAGAGCATCTCGGGAGGGCTTCCCGGAGGAGGTGGCTAGTGAAGGTGATGGAGAGGGAAGAGCAGAGCGGGTTTCTTGGCAGGGGAAACCGCACAGAGACAGGCAGAGAGGATGCAAAGGGTCGGGATGGCTAGGCAGCGGCTCACAGCCTGGTGGAGCAGGGAGGCAGCGTGGGCTGGTGACAGGCCGATTCAACCCCTGTGGAGGGGCAGGGGAGGGGCTCCCGGCAGAGGGTATGGTGGGGGAGGCAGGGGTGGTGATGGTGGTCCACCCCGAGTGCTTACTAAGTGCTAGGTGCCATTCTAAGGGTCTCACATGAATGAATCCCACAGCCCAGGGAGGCTGGTACCCGCCTTAAAGATGCGAATTCAGAGATCTGGGAGGTTGAGTCAGAATTCAGGAGTGGTGCGGGGACTCCAACCTAACCCCTCAGCTGCTCCCCTGCTGCTCCCCTGGGGAGAAGAGGGGGAGCAGCAGGGAGGTGAGAGGGCCCGCTGCCGCCGCCTGAGGGAGCAGCTGGGCTGGGCGGGGCCCTGAGGAGGCGGGCAGTGGGGGCCGGCACGGCACCGGAGGACCCTCAAAGGCCATGCTAAGGGGTTGGGGCCTCCTCTGAACGCTGAGGGCCTGTGGAGTCTTCCAGGAGCCGGGTGGGGGATGGCCTCCTGCCCTCCCCCGCCCCCCCCCTCCGGCAGTGGCCCCGGCACGAGGAGCAGGACAGAAAGGCAGCCCGCTTGGAGAGGCGGAGACAGTGTTCCCGGGCTGTGATAGGAGGCACCCTGAGCCAGTCTGTCTGTCTGTCTGCTCCCGACGCTGTCCCTCCTGGGCCCTGGAGAGCCGGCAGTGCCAGGGGCTTCTGTGGCGGCCATCGCGCTCGGGGGGCCGCGGTGTACGTGTGTGCGTGAGGGTGTGAAGGTTGGCGTGAGTGTGTGAGGGGTCAGCTGGGTTTGTGTGTGTGTGTCGCGGCGGCGGCGACTGCAGGCGGCCTAGTGCAGTGCCTGCCACTCTGTCCGGGAGACGGCCGTGGAGCCTGGTGGCTGGGCTGCTGCGTAGTGCGGTGTGGGAGCTCGTGTGGCTCTCGGAGCCTGGCCTGTCCCCGTGTAGGTGCTCCCGGTCCTTGCCCCTTCCCTGCGCTGCTCTGCCCACCCTCTGGTTGACCGGCCTGAGGGAGGGAGGCTGAGGCCCCAAAGAGCTGGGGGAGGAGGGCTGGAGAGATCAAGAGGGCCGGAGGGGGGGTTGGAAGTTTTGGGGGTCAGGGCAGGTTGGGGGACCCTGGAAGAGAAGCTCCCTCCCTCCCCGGCTGGCAGCTGGGGTCAGCAGGAGCGCCGGGGGGAGGGGGCAGGGTGGCTTAGCATCAACAGGGGAGGGGGACGCTGGCCAACCTGGAGGGGGAGGGAGAGGAAGGAAAAGCACAGGCTCAGAGCCCTGGGGGCTGAGAGGTGGCCAGAAACCTCAGGCCAGAGCAGCCTGGCGGGGCTTGGAGGCACGAGTCCTCTGTGCCAGGCTCTGGGCAGCTAGTTGTCACAGCAGACCCGACAGTGGGCTGGTGGGATGCCCCATTCCCCCAGAGGAAACTGAGGCTCAGGTGGTCCTGCAAGTGTCCAGGAGGTGGGATCCCAGAACCCAGGGTTTTGGGAGGAGAGGGCGGGGAGGGAAGGGGGAGGGGGAGGAGGGGAACGTGTGGTCTAGACCTTTGGGCTGGGGCTCCCTCAAGCCTGGGGATTCCTGGACAGAGGGAGGGAGCTGGCCTGAGGGCGGGAGCTCTGAGAGCTAGTCTCCACTTTGCGACACCTTGCTGTGTGTGTCCTCGGCCAGTCACTGCCCCACGGTGGGCCTCCGTCTGTCTGTCTGTGAAATGGAGGAGGCCTTGAACCAGAGTGTCGGCCGTATTTCTTTCAGCTTCTGTGACTCGAACCCCATGAGACCCACCTTGCCGGCATTCACAGGGAGCCGGTGGGCGGGGCTGAGCTCCCTCCCCAGGACTGTCCCTTCGCCGCTGCGGGAGCCCTCTCTCCGGCTCTCTGTGCCCCGCTTTCCCCTGCTCGAACGGGGTGGAGGGGCTTGAAATGGGTCCGAATGCCGAGGCCCGGCGCAGGGTAGCTGGATAGATGCCTCGTGTCTCCCCTCCGCCCCCCATACCTAGCTTCCCCAGCTCCTGAAGCCTCCGCAGGCTGGCTCTGATGAAAGGTTCATTTTCCTTTCATTGTGCATGTGACAAATTCTGCCGCCAGTAATCACTTGTGAAAAATCAACAGTGAAGCCCAGCGGCTCCCCGGGCCCCGGAGAAATTTGAGTGGATTTCCGGAGGAGCAGGGTGGAAAAAACCCAGGGGCAGCTGTGGGATCTGAGGGCCTGGGGGAGGAGGGGCAAGGAGGGAGTGTGTGTGTGTCGAGCCCCACTCAACAGTGTGCAGCCGGCCGGGCTGCGCGGGGACCGCAGAGGGAGGGGCTGCCCTTCTCATCGCATCAGGAGCCTCTGCTCAGGCCGACCCTTCCTCTCCCAGCCCCCACAAGGAGCTGGGCCCTCCTTTCGGGCAGGAGGAGCAGCCTGAGGGAACCAGGGTGGTAGAGCAGGCTTGTTCTGATGAAGTCCGGGGCCGGAGGGGGTGGGGAGGCAGGCCCTGCTCGAGGGGAGGACAGAGGAAGATGGGAGAGCAAGATGGACAAAGGGAGGGGTCCCGCTCCCAAGGGCCCGAAAGCCTAGGAGAAGTTGGGCTCCCTTGGAGGACATTGGGAGCCATGGAAGGTTTGGGAACAGGAGACGGAACTATGTCGTCGGATATTCTGTGCCACCTGTCAGCCTCCGAGGACCCAAGCCCAAATCCTCTCTTGGGGGAGAGTGGGGACCTACCTACAGAGTGGTAGGGCCGAGGGCGGGAGGCTGGGGGAGGAGCCACCTAACACGGACGGAGCACCATCCCCGTGCCCGATTATCTCAGGGCTCCCTTCAAGGCAACGCAAGCTGTAGGCAGCTTTGACCACAGAGCGCCGGAAGGGGACCCCGGCAGTGATCTGTCTGTGGGGGGAGTTCTCCTAAATGGTCTCATTTGTGCCTCTTCCTCCTCCTGCGTGAGGGGGGGCGCTGTCCTCACAGGCCCATTTTACAGATCAGAAAACCGAGGGTTTCAGACTTGTCACGGGTTAGCGGCCATCAGACTAGCCTGTATTTCTGGCTTCTGGACCAGTGTTCGGTACACAGAGGGGCTTAAAGAATGAATGGGAGTCAGGATTTGACACCTCCAGCTCTTTGGACTCCAGAATCAGTGCTCTCCAGATGGCTCCAAAGAGCCTTCTCTGAGCGGGTGCGATTGTCAGAGAGCATGACAGCCCTGGAGCTAGAACCATCTGGGAAATGTTCACCATCTTGGAAACGTAGCCCAGAGAGGGAAAGTGATTCGCTTGAGGCCACACCGTGGCCGAGCCAGGACCAAGACCCGGGTCCTCAGACTTGCTCCTCAACTCTAGGCCCAGGCTGGTGGGCACTGTGGACTCCGCCCTGAGCTGGGCAGGAAGCGTGGGTGCTGCCCAACTGTGACCAACAGTCGCTGGCTCTAAAGCTGGGCCCAGGGTGGGCGGGGAAAGAGGGCCACGGCCACCGGCCACCGGCCACAGTGCTAGGGCAGCGGGCCGCCGAGTGGACAGCCGTGTAGGAACCGGGGCCTGAGCCCCCTCCAGCTGCGACGGGCCCCCTCTAGGCAGCCAGAGCCCCGAGAGGCAGGCCCGGCCCCTCCCGCCCTCCAACTCTGCCTCCCTGCAGTCCCTTGGACCCACTCAGCCCCGAATTCCCATTGCCATCATTGCCCCGTGGCCACTGGTGAGGACAGGGAGTGGGTCTTCCTCGTGATCTTTCTCGCTTGCGCTCTCCCTCCACCTGTCCCGATGCCTCTCGGACTTCAGCTTCAGACAGATGTGGTGGGAGGCAGGCATCTCTCAGCTGTGGGACCTTTGCGGAGCCGCATCCATTTGCCTGGAGCCTCACCTTTCTCATCCTTACAATGGGGTTAGTGCCCGTGGCGCCAGCCTCTCCCGGGTTTCGGTGGCCCTCGAGCACCCAGCAGGTGCTCCCTCTGTGGCAGCCGCCAGACGGTGATGGGGGTTTGTGGCAGAAATCATTGGACTCCAGGCGCCTCACCGCCCACTTGCCACCTGACAGCCGCCTTCCGGCTCTCCATCTCGGCGGGGGAGGCCGGGAAAGCTCCCCGCTCCCTGCTATTTCTCCTCTCCAGCCTCCCGGGAGGTTAATAGCAGCTTCTCACGGGGATAGTTGGCTTTTTCCCCGAGTCTCCTCTGCCTCTTTCTTCTCTGGGAGGATATTCTCAGGCTGGTCTCAGGGGAGAAGGGAAGGAGGGGAGGCGTTTGCCCACGGAGGGGGCCCTTAGGGATGGGAGGGGAGCCTGGTCCGGGCACGACTCAGCCCAGGGCAGTGGCTGTTTCCAAAAGAGTCCCCGGGTGCTAGGCTGGGTTTGAGTGTGGCAGGAGAGGGTCCAGGGCGGGCTTGCACATTTCCCTTCCCTAGTCCAGGTTATTGGGCTGTGGGGGTGTTTGAGCCTTTTGGGGCCCCGAATGGATCTGGTGGTCCAAGCTGCGCCTCCTGAGGAAGGGAAGCTTTAGCAAAGTGCACATGGAGGCACGGCGCAGGCGACATGCTGGGTGATGGGGGTGGCCGGAGAGACCCCCGGGGCCCCCGTGGCTCATCGCTGGGGCCTGGGGCTCCTGCCTTCCTGCTCCCTGCCTTCCCTGGTATGAGCCCCAGCCAGCCTTGCCGGGTAGGGGCCAGCCACTCTGTGTGTGTGTGTGTGTGTGTGTGTGTGTGTGTGTGGTTTTTAAAAACTGTGGTAACATAACATGAAATGAACCATCTTTAACCAGTTTTAAGCTCGAAGCGCGTTCACACTGTTGTACAACCACCATTAGCGTCCAACTCCAGAACTTTTTCTTCTTCCAAAGAGAAACTCTGCCCATGAGACAATAACTCCCCACTCCCTTCTCCCCCCCCCCGAACCCCCCCCCCCAATCAGCCCCAGGAACTACCTCCTACTTTCCGTCTCCCTGAATTTGCCAATGCTGGGCATCTCACAAAAAGTGGAATTAAATATTCATCTTTTTGTATTTGGATCACCTCCTTCAACATATGGGTAAACTGAGGCCCAGAGAGACTACGGGCCTCTTGCTGAAGCTGCAGGCCCTAGCTCCCCATCCTGCCATCTTGTCTCTTCTGTTTCCACATACCTGTGAGTGTCCCAGTTTGCCTGTCACACCTCCAGACCCCCAATCCCTGGAAGAAGAGAGAGAGGAGCTAAGAGCCCTGGGTTGAGAGAGTCTAAATGCGGAGCCCACACCTTTAGGGGGCCACCCGGCTCCTGGGCAGTCCCGGGGTTGATGGGGAACATGCCAGAGACTGCCAGGCCCCTTGGAGGTCCCAGTGTCTCTCTTCTGACGCTGACCTGGTGACCAGACACACCTTACAGATCGCCTCTGGCTGTGCTGACCTCAGCCCTCCCCAGGGCTCCCTGGGTAAGAGAGGCGACAGCCTAGCAGCTAGCAACATGGCCCAAAGGGCTGCCTGAGGCAAAGAAGAGCCTGATCCAGGGCTCTGGCCTTGGGGTGACCCACACTTCCTGACACAGTCCCCATGTCCTCCTCCTGGGCCTTCGAGGCTCAGTGTGTGTGTGTGTGTGTGTGTGTGTGTGTGTGTGTGTAGAGGGCCAGAATGGCTGGGAACCTTACAGTTACTGGGAAACACACTGACTCTGCTCTCAGTGTGTATGGGGGTACATAAGCAAATCAGGTGTCTGGGAGGGAAGGGAAGGTAGAAAGAATTTCCCCATGCACTACTCACCTTCTTAGTTTAGCACTTAAGGCCTTATGTGATCTGGCCCAGCCCACGTGTCCATCTGCAAATTCTATAGGTTCGTTCATTCATTTGGCAAGTATTGACCGAGGACGGCTGTGCCCAGGCACGGTGTCTGATGCTGGGGTCCCTGCCACATTTGTGCCAGAGACAAACACGTGCTGTTCGCCTGGTGTCCCCGAGCTTGTGATCCAATAGCAACACTGAACATGAAATCAAAAACCAGATGATCATGGGCAGGGAGCGCCAGGGCCTCGTGAGGGACCTGGGAGCAAGCTGGATTCAGAAGGGAAGCTCCAGGAAGGCCTCCCTAAGAGGCTGTGGGGCAGAGGGGTGGATGGACCAGCCAGGCAAAGAGCTTCAGGAAGGATGTCCCAAGCAGAGGGAACAGCATGTGAAATGGCCCAGGGCTGAGCTTGGGGAACGTCAAGGAGGTGAGAGCAGCAGCCTTGTTGAGTGAGAGGAGGGTAAGGGGCCGTGGGACTGGGGCCTGGACACTGAGGACCCACCACAGGGGGCTGCATACACACAGGGTGATTGGAAGAGTTCGTAGGGGACAGGGAGGAGAGATCCCCTAGGCCAGGGAGACAGGATTGGAGCGGGGGTTGTTATTGGGGTCCAAGGACCATGGAACTGAGTCGGGAGCTGGGGCCTTGGAGGAGCGGGCGCCATGGCAAGGCAGGCAGAGAGGAGAGAAACACGGGGCACTCCCCTTCCACTCTCCCTCCAGGCTCCAGGAGGGCTTCCTGTTGGCTGATTCCAGCCATAAGCTCAGGAACGGTGGCCTGCATGGCCTTGGACAAGTCTCTTTACCTCTCTGAGCCTCAGTTCCTTCACCTGTTAAAGGGACCCATCCCATGGTCCTTGCCGGTCTCTGGTAAAGGCTGGAGGTGAAGACAAGGGGGCTGTTTCTCTGCTGGGCACCGATGGCACTGAGAATGGCCGGGACGCTGCTTGGCCGAAGTTTGGGCAGACCCGCTGCCCGTCTTTCCTCTGATACATCAGTGGTCACCGTGTCCCCGTGCTCCGGGAGCCTCCAAGCTGGGTCAGAGCCCGGCCTCTACACCACCTGCCCAGGGCGGGCCCATGGGTGCAGACTGCACGGGGTTCCTCGCACAGGTGAAGGTGATCACCGTCAGCTTCCAAAATGGGGGTGCGATGGTGGGGTTGCACCTTCTGGAAGACCTCCCCGGGGTAGGAGGCTGTGCCTCGAAGTCCAAGGGGAGCATCTCAGGCAGAGAAAGCACATAGCACATTCCAGAAAGCAGGAATAAGCTGATTGGTGTGGGGGCTCGCTAGGCAGTACCGCCCAGCCGTGCCAGAGTGTCGGATCTGCTGGCCTTGAACGCCAAGGAGTACCAAGTGGAGTCATTTGATGACCCGCAAGGCTGTGGGAGTCACCAACGATGAGAGAGAGACAGACAGAGCCAGGCTGGGCAGCTGTGCACTGGGAAGACCGGTTATGATCCAGCCTGGTGTCAGGTCCCTTGAGACCTGCCTTGTGGGTGGCGGCCTGGAGGGAGTGAGGCTCCAGACAGGGAGACTAGGGACGAGGGTCTTTCTAGGGGGTCCCAAGATCGAGTACCCTGGGTTCCCGGCCAGCCCCACCCCATTGCCCTGGCTTTTTGGGGGCTGCCGGGGTGATCCCTCTCCCCTGCCCCAGAGCCCTGGGAGATGCTGTTGCCTGGATTCTGGAAAGCTCCCGGGGTCTGGGCCAGCCCCACCCTGTGTCCTGCACTGAGGCCACACTGCCACATCGGAGACTGGGCTCTGGCATGGTGACTTATTGCCAGTTTGGTTCGTTCTTGCCTAGATCGGAAGGGGAGAGCTGGTGGAGGCTGGGGAGGAAAGGGGAGGAGGAGCCTATCAAGGAGACGGAGGGTGGGGGGGGCGCTCTGTAGTGTGCCGTGTGATAGGGTCCTCCCGATGCTGTGACAGGCTGTGTGTGTAGCTGGGGCTTCATGTCTTAGAAGGGAGTGCATAGGACCGGACGTTCTCGCCATCCCCTGGGGGCTGCTGCTGTTTTTACTTTCCCCTCCCCCCTTTCACGACCCGTCAAAGGTTAAATAGGGACCCCTACCACCACCCCCAAGCTCCAAGAGGGGGCTATCCCTGAAGTCAGGCTGGGCGTCCCTAGCCAAGGGGAATCCTGTGGGCTGGTGGGAGGCCCAGCGGCCCCTCTTCCTTCCCGGCTACACTGCAGCCTAGCTCCATTGTCGCACTCCCTCACCCCCCTCCCCGGAGCTAGGCTGGAGGTGGGCGGCAAGGTGCTTCATCGTTGGAGGGGCTGTGGGGAGCAGAAGGGGCGGGAGACCGAAGAGGCAGGGAGCTGAGAAGAGGCTGGGAGAAGGGGGGAGGGGCAGAGATGGAGAGCCAGCAAGGGAAAGCTAGCAAACCAGCAGTGACAAAATAAGGGCAGGTGCAGAGTCCCGCGTGTGTCTGTCTGCTTCACACACATTATCTCATTTAATCCCAACACCTCCGGATACTGGTATTATTTCCAAAGTTTAGTTTTGTAAATGTTTGTGTTTTATTTAATCTATTCACTGGAATTGCTAATGCATTCATATATTTCAGTATTTAAAAGACAAGTGTGCAATACCAGGTCTCCGTCTCCTGGTGCCTTCCTCCCGGGACCAGGCTCCCCTCCCTGGAGGCAGACAGCTTGGCCAGTGACTTCAGTTCCCGGAGGTATCTGCCTAGAGACTTGCAAACACATGCATAGGAAGGCAAATATGTACCCAGACATTTCCCCGCCCCTGCTCTTTTAACCCATTAAAGGGCCACATTCCATCACCAGGCTCTTGAGATTTTTTTTCCCATTTAGATCTATTGTACACCCGAGGCCAGTACTAAGGCTCAGGGAGGTTAAGACAGTCGTCTAGGGTCGCACAGCAAGGTTGGAGAGGCGGGCAGCGACCGCCTGCCCAAGACTAGTGGGAGAGGGGAGAGGATCAGGTTGGGGTGGAGGGAGGAGGGGAGGAGCTCTCCCGAAGGGGGCAGCCAGCGGAGGCGCGACAGGAGCGAGGGGGGACAGCCGAGCGCGGAGGCGCCAGCCGGGGCGGGCGCGGGAGGCGGCGGAGGCGCTGGGGCGGGCGAGGCTCCGTCTCCTGCCGCCTCCGCTGCGGCGGGAACGGGTGGAGCGGGTGGGGGCGCTGTCCTGGATGTCCTCCTGTGCCCCCTTCCAAGTCCCGTCAGGTCCCCGCCCTCCCTTGCTCCCCACCCCTTCCCAGCCCCCTGGATTAGGGCTGGGAACCCGGTTCTGGTTCTAGTCCGCTTCCGGCTGTCCGACCTCAGACCAGCCACCTGCGACATGGGGATGGGTGGCTGCGTGTGCCGAGGGGCACAGGCAAGGGAAGACGGGAAGTGGACGAGGTGACAACGACGAGCCTTTCGCCGCCCTTGGACGTTCTGGGGCTACTCTCCTTATGGGCCGCGCCCGTCTCCTATTTGGTGTCCCCCTTCCGCCCCTGTCCCGGGGCACTCGCGCCGCCTCCCCCACTCCCCAGGCTGGGAGGAGAGGCGGCCCCCGAACGGTGGGGGCCCGGCAGCGCCCCCCTTCCCGGCAGATCTATGCCTGACCTGCAGGTCCGTGGGGGGAGGGCCCAGGGGGGGTGGCCGTGGGCAGCCTCCGGGTCGCTGAGCTTTGGTGAAGGGGGTCGCTGAGCTTTGGTGAAGGCCCCCTGCGGCACCGGCCGCTGAGCGTTGAGTCCGCGGTGGGCGCCAGCCTCAGCCGGGTCTCCCTGCACCTCCCGGTCCTAGAGCGTTGCCTCCAGTGCCACACGGTGGAGTTGGAGTCCCCGGCGCCCTGTATCTGCCTGATTGCTGAGAGACACCTCCCTGAGCCTCACTGGGCCGCTCTGTAAGGGCTGGGGGTGCGGTGGGGAAGGAGGATAAGATCTCAGGTTGTTTGAGAGGGTAGAAAAGAGCAAGCCATGGCCCAGCAGCGCCTGATTTAGCGAATGCCCAAGAAACATCTGCCAGGATGACAATGGCGATGGCGATGGCGATTCCTGATGGCCTGGCTGGAGGATTCTGGAACCAGAAGGGACCTTAGAGAGACCGCATGCAAATCCCCAGCCCCCTCTACATTCGGGAATAATGGAGTACTTGCTGAAGTCTAAAACCAACACTGCTGAGGGAATGTGTTTCCCAAGGGGAAATTTGAGGGTTCTTGGCCTCCCACTGCTCAGCCACACTTCCTCTCCCCCATGGTGGGTGCTGCACTGGAACCCCCCTTCACTCTCTCTTTACTTCCTTGAAATACCTAAACTGGAAGGGCGGTTAGGTCCTCGGGCCTAACCCCCCAGCTCACTGTGACCTTGAGCTAGACACTCACCTTCTCGGGGCCCAGTTCCACACCTGGTAACGGAGGGGGTTGGGCTAGCTAGCAGTTCCTAAACCCAGATGTGCACTAGAGTCGTTTAGAGAGCTTTTAATAAACCGTCAGCGGCCGGAACCCCTTTGCAGCGCCTCCAGGATCCGAACTGGGGGATCTGCACACAGCCTGGTCCTGGGAGGCACAGACCAAAGGGCCTTTGAGTTCTTGACCCTGAGCCTCTCTGCAGCCCCCTCTAGGACGGATAAGGACCCGGAGACCCAGAAAGGGGAGGTCATCTGCCCCCCTCGCAGTCTCTTCTCTCACTGGGCTCCTGCCCAGCCTCCACTCACTCTCTTGGGCTGAGATGAAGCATGAAGGACCAGACTGACCTGGGGGAAGCGGGGTGGGGGGGGGGGAGGGCAGCCACCACCCTGCCTGTGGCTGACCATCCTTGTGCCCTCTTGGGCCATCCTCGTTCTGACCCTGGGGCCAGGAGCCCTGCCTCATTTTTCTGAGCCTGCAATTGTAAGACTCTCTTGGGTGCTCCTTGAACACTTCGGGTCCCCCCAGGGCCCCCCGCTTCTGCAGGGTCAACTGGGAAGGACAGACGTGGAGGTGCCGGCAGTATGTGAGGGCAGGCATGTAGGAAGTAGGCTCATCTGTCTTCCTTCTCCAAGAGCTTGTGCTCTGGTCCTGGCTCCTCTTAGGAGGGACGGTTTGGGAGAGGAACTGATTGAAATGTACTTTTCGTTTCGGGAAATTAAAGTCCTCGATTTGAGAGCATGGCGGCAATTAGCGTTTAATCATGGGAGGGTAGAGCATAGGGAAATGTTCCCAGTGCATGGCTGGGTGGGCTGATTATCAGCCCTGCTTCCTCCTTGGGGGGACTGAGGCTCATCCCGCCCCTTCCCCAGGACAGATTAAAGGTATAATTTGATGAATCAATTTGTTTTCTGGAGGAGGGAAGAGGGAAAAGGGAAGCAGAAATATGATAATAGCCGGAATCAAGTTTCTCCATCCTGTCCTGCAGGGGTCATTAGGAAGGGAGGCAGGGAAAAGAGGCAGGTGCATCAAGGAGGCCCCATGTTCTTCCTTCAGGTAGCGCGCTGACATCGTGGTCTTTGAAGACTCAAAGATCTGAGTTCAAATTCTGGTTCTAGCATTTATCAGGTGTGTGACCTTGAGAAATCCACTTAACCTCTCCATGCGTCCATCTCCGCCCTGGTTTCTAAGAGAAACACAACCCAGCAGCGGGGCTGGGCTGCTGGTAGACGCATGTCCCGCTAACGTCCGGCACATAGTAGGTGCTCAGTGAAGGTGACGAGGACAGAACACTGGGTTTGGGAGGGAGGAAATGAAGCTGAAACAGTTGCCCCCCGCAGAGCCGGGCTTGGGGCGCTGGGCCAGGGGGCTCTCGGCACAGCACCCTGTGCGTGTCAGCAGACAGGGCGCAGTAAGGGGGCACCGCTAGGCAGAAGGTGAAAACTCCAAACGGTGGGCGGCAGGAGCGACTGCGTGGTGCCAGGACCCCAGCCCGAAGAATGAAAATAACCTCTTCCTTCCTTCCAGAAGTGTCCCCATCCCGCTAGCAGGACAGGTGCCCTAGCGCATCTCAGCATCCCCTTGTCTCCCCTGGTAGCTCTGTGAGCACCCCTCGGGGCCAGATGTGGGGGTGGGTGTCTCAGGTGCCAGGAAAGCAGCTGGTCCTCAAGCCGCGGTGAGCACTGAGGGGGCTGGGCAGCAGTGACACAGGGTGACGGGCTCTGACTGCGGCTGGCCTGGCCAGGAGGGGGTGTGTGGCCGCAGAGAGGACTCGGGTCTGAGTCAGACAGACCTGGGTTCAAATCCTTCGTCTTCCTCGCTGTGTCTGGGGAACACCTGTCTGCCTTCTCTAAATCTCATCTGTAACTTCCATATTCCTGGGCTGGTTATTGATGATCGTAACGTTTGCCTCCTCCCTCTTCTTAGCAAGGGGCCCCCTGGGAAGCCTTAGCTCAGCGTCAAGGGATGGTTTGGGGCACTGAGAGGGGACCACAGGGATGGAGACAGGGGCCTCTCTCCATTTACTATGAGTCACACACCAGGCCTTGTGCTAAGGTTTCTAGGTCCTCTGTTTGACGCTGCCATTATAAGATAGGGGTCATCGTTCCCATTCTCCGAACAGAGACTGAGGCTCAGAGAGCTGACGGGGCGTGCTCAGGCTCACTAGCGACGAGCCAGGTGTTGACGTCGGGGCTCTCTGACTCAGAATCTGGGCTCTGTCCAAGCTGGCAGGCACGGCGGGAGGCGGTCCTGGGGCTGGAGGCTGCAGCCGGGCGTGGGTGGGCCCACAGATCCCGGCTAATGGTTCCAGGTGGGCCTGGCGCTGATGGGTGCTGCGAGGGGCAGGCGCCCATCTAGTGGGAAAGCCGGTTCTGGTTGGAATGGGTTCTGCTCATTCCTTTCCTGCTCCCACTCCTCTGGCCTGGAAGGAAGGGGTGGAGATGGGGGGCTCGGGGAGGAGGTATGCGCCCAGCTGCCCTTCAGGACGTCCCTCAGCTTTCCCTTCTGCCCAGTGGGCTAATGATCCCCGCCGCCCAGGTCTGTTCTGAGCACCCAGGGCAGCCATGTATGGGGGTGAAGCTTGTAAAAATCAGGAGGTCAGCAGAGCGGTCCCTCTCCCCACCTCCAAAAAAATGCTCTTTCTTTGGGAGCCCAGAATCTTGGGGATGCAGGCCGGTGCCCACAGACTGTGCCAGGTCTCCCCCTGTCCCCCCAGAGTGGTCCCGGTCTGGATGGGTGGGTGGGAGGCGCTGGCGCTAGCAAGAAGCGCCGGCCTCTGATTGGAGAGCTGGTTTCCATGGTGACCGATTGATTGCCCGACTTGCGGAGACTCAAGGGGAATGAGCAATGGGCCTTTCTCCCAAGCTGGACAGCTCCGGGTCTGGGCTGGGGAGCCGAGGAAGGGGAGACACCCAGGACTCATCTCAGACCTGAGGGGCCCGTAGGGAACAGGAGGGCCCCTCAGCTTAGCCCCGGGGGTCCTCGGTTGGGTCCCTGCTCTGTGTGTCCTGAGCTACAATGCGGGGAGAGGGCGGGGCGGGAGCAGGGGCGGGGCTAGGAAGCACCTACCCTGTGAAAATGAAGCTCCTGGGACTCGAACCTGGCTTAGTAGAGTCCCAAGCTCATGAGCTTAACCACTAGGCTACGATGCTTCCCCATGATGTTGGTGAGGACTCAGCCCATTGATGGGGCTATGCGCCCTAGCATGCACCCTTGGACCTTGGCCCACCAGACGGAACGGGCGGCGTCGAGCCCTGCGGGCGAGGGAGACTGGCCGCTGCTGGCCGCTGCTGGGGTCAGGACTGGAGTGTAGGAGGGCTGCGAGAGTCCATGAACACGGACATGGGGAATGAATTGGGGCTGAGATGACCCGGGTTCAGAATGGGGAAATAAATGCATCCCTGGGGGTGGGGGGGTGGGGCACCGGCCTTCACAAAAGGAGGGTGTGGGACGAGCAGGGTATGTGGCTGGGGTCTGATTCTCCTTCCGTGGCAGTGGGCTGTCTGGTTTGTTAGCCCCCAAACCCTGTCCCGCATCTTTCCTGTTCCCACTCCCCTCTCTCCTGCGTCCTCTCTGAGTCAGGAGATAGGCTGGTTGGACTCTGACTGCCCCCTTTGCTGGGGTCTGGATGCTTCCTTGGTTCCCCCCTCCCCCCGTGCCGCACTGGTGGCACCTGCCAAAAGGAGGGGCTCTCCCCATGACCCAAGGTCCATGGCTCCCATCTTGTACTCCTTCTTCCTCTCCAACTTCTCCTCAAACTGCTTCCTTCTGGCCCCTGGCCTGGGAGGACCCTTTACTCTTTCACGGAGTCTTTTCCTGTCCCTGGAGGCGATTTTGCCCTGATCCCTGCCACATCCCTATCTCCATCCTAAATCCAGCCCCCCTGCTCCAGCCTAAAGAGTCCTGCCCCAGCCTGGCTCCTCCCCAGTGCCAGCCTCCCCCCCCCCCCCCCCCGCACAGCCCCGGCCCCTCTCCTATCTAGCTG
>CM052807.1:110710557-110827687 GCA_028533885.1 Nasua narica | reverse complement strand
CCCCCCCCCCTTCTCCTGGCTGCCTAGGAGGATAATAAACCCTTCCCAGACCTCCCAGGCAGAGCGTGAAGCTAAATTGAGATACTAGACCCTCAAGCCCTAGGAGGAGAAAGTTATAAGCTCTATACAAATGTATCACATTGTTATTAACAAAAGGCTACAATTGGGAAAAATGCCAAAGGAGGGAGGCACTCAGGAAGGTTCTGCTAGGGGCAGGGAGGAGGTTGAGGGGCTGAGGCAATAATGCCTGGCGTCATTAACTCATTATCTGCCAGACCAGGTGTGCCCAGCCTCCTGCCACCGGTACGACAATGAGATGACTTACTGATTCCCAAATGCATTTGAGATTTCGGGCATTTTACTAAGTGCTGGGGTTTTAAAATTATTCTTCATCGTGACCTAAGCCAACATTTAGAGCCTGTGCTCTGTACCTGGCAGGGGCTCTGCCCTTTACATTTTTACAAATTGCTACCGCCAGCAGCCCGGTGACGCAGGTGTCATTATCCTGGTTGAATGAATGGTGGCTTGGGGGTGAGGTGGGGTGAGTCATTCCCCAAGGTCACCGACCAGCAAACAGGGGAGACGGGATTTGACTCGAGCTCTAACCAGCTCTCAAGGTGTCATTCTGTGTCATGGTCCCCCACCCTTGCCCCCATAAGAAACTTTCTCCTCTGGGGACTGAAGGGGATGGTGGGCTAAGGGCGTGGCGGTTCTCAAACGGGAGGGGGGGGGGTGGCACGCGAGTCCTTCCAGACCCAGGCTTCGCCCCAGACTTGGCGGGGTGCTGAGCTGGGAGGGTAGGGTTCGCACCCTCTCTTCCCCTCCTGCCAGGCTGTCGCCTGGAGGCAACAGGAACTTTATTGAGCGCTGGGGCATCTTTAGTCCTGGAAATGAACTGTCAATTCTTTTTTGCTGCCCCAGGCTCTGAGGCTCATTCCTGGGTTTACAAAGCACTTCCCAGCTCCGTGTTGCCCATAGTTCCCAGGCAAACCTCTGAGGCTGTCGTTCAAAGCCTCCTTCCAAGGGGCTCAGGCCCCACCTTGCCACCTGTCCCTGTCCATTCGCACCCACAACCCCACCAGCCTCTCCGGACCCTTCTCCCGTTCCCAGCCAGGTGAGACCTGGGTTCTGACCGTTTCCCCTTTCTGGACTGTCCTTTCTCCGTTTCCCTCTGAACACTCCCACTCAGCCTTCAAGACCCAGTTCAAAAATCATCTCCTCCGTGAAGTCTTCCAGGATGACCCCCCTCCTCTGCCCCCAGGAGAGCAGCAGTAGTGTCCCCTATGTCTCTGTAGCTAAGTTCCCGTAGTTAGTAGAGCATGAATAATAATTCACAGGGCTATCATTCACATATGCAGCATCTTCCATCTAGACCCTGAACTTGGCCTGGGCAGGGCCTGTGGATGATTTATCCCTGGGTGCCCCATGCCGGGCACAGGGCCTGGTGCAGTGTGGCAGGGGTGAGGGCTGTTTGAGGAAGAGATGGGAGGCCTGCCTTCTTCTTGGCTCGAGAGCCGCCTTATGGAAGACCTGATTTTCCTCTCTCTGGAGGAGGGAAGGCTTTTAGCCGAGACTGAGGATTTTTAGTTCTAACACGCTGAGGGTCTAAGAATCTGGGATTCCAAGCAATACACCTGCTTTGTGTAAAGCATCCTTTCTGGAAGGTGCGAATGATGGGGTGCCCAGGGTCCCCCAAAGGATGGAGTCTGGGAGGACCTCCTGGGTGGTCTTGAGCAGACATCCTCCTTGAGATGGGGGTCCCTTGGACGTGCCTTTTCTCAGGACCAACCCCTTTCGGGGTGGCCCATCTCAAGACAGCCACCCAAGATGGGCGATCCCTCTCCGAGCCCCCTCTTAGAGTGGCCGATCTCAGAGGAGACCCCTCCTGGGCTGTCCACCCAAGGATGGGCCCCTCCCGGGTGCCTGGGGACCGGGCGGGTTGGGCCAGGCCCCTCTTACCCGCAGCTGCTCCTCCGGCAGGTCCCCGCCGTCGTTGATGCCGCGGTTCATGGACACGAAGCGCTCGAAGGGGGGCCTGTCCCGGACGTTGGGGTTGTGGAGGCTGGTGTTGAGCATGATGATGGAGAAGGACAGGACGTAGCAGGTGTCTGCGAGATGGGACAGCGGTCACAGTTCTGGCCCCCGGTCGCTCTCCCCTCCTCTGCCCTGATCGCTTCGAGAAACCAAGCATCACCTGTCTTAACACCCCAAAGGGCCACGCTGTCCTAGCTTGGCATTCCAGGCCGGCCTCCCTGCTCCCAAACAAACTTCAGCGCTGACCCCTCCCACGCCTTCCCACCGCTGCACTTGGGCTCCCCGCGGGGGCCCCCCTGCACAAGCCCTCCCCTTCCCTTTGCTACCCGTTTCAACCCTCCCCTTCCAGCTCCCACTCCAGCCTCCCCCCGAGCCCCTCCAACCTCCCTGCCCACTCTGTTCTCTGCCTCCTCAGAATTCCGAGAACATTTATTGTTGGCTACACTGTTCAAGGCTTAGTCATGTGCTGCGTGGCGGTCTTGCCGGCACCGCGGGGCTCCTGGGGCCCCAGCTGCTGTTCCATTCTTCAGACTCTCACGGGCTGGGGGCGCGGGGTGAGGCCGGGCTAAGCATTTGGGAGGGAGGTGCTTACTCCTCTGGGGCGTTTTTAGGCCCTGGGTCCTGAGCCAGGGAAGTCCAGCTATGTCCCCAGCTCCCTGGTGGGCCTTCGGGATGTAGCTGACCTCTGCTTCTCCGTCTGTGACATCGGGAGGTTTAAACTGAAGTATCGCCATGCTCTAGAACATCGAGGACTCCACCTCTGAAAACAGTGGCGCCCAGCAGCACCGCCTCGTGGCTGGCCATCCCCATCACAGCCCTGTGAGGCACGAACCGTTACTAACCCCGTCGTACAGGGCAGGAAACTGAGGCACAAGGACGGTCAGTTACATGCACACTCACAAAATGAGCAGTTAGACTGTGATTCAGGTCTGGTGCTTTAAGATTCCATCCCCTTCCACAAATATGTATTGTGCACCCACGAGTGCCGTGGATGAGGGGGATCCATTGGTGAATAAATCTGACACGGTCCCTCCCCCTGTGGGGTATTTAGACCACTGGAGGTGACAGAGGGCAGACGAGCACACCCCCAGTCTATATTTAACTACGAGCTAGGGCAGATGCTCCGTGGGACCCGACCGTGGTTGCACAGCCGTCGACAAGCCACGGCAGTTCTCGGAGTCAGTATTAGATGCAGAGAGGAGAACACTGCTGAGCTCACAGAGTGGATGCCAGGACTACCGATGTTGCTCAAGAAACGGAACCCGTTATTGTTGCTGCGGGAGCTTCGGGTACAGAGGAGAAGCCAGGACAAGCTGCCGCAATGACTTCCTGTTGACCCTTCGAGGGGTGGGGTGGTGGGCTTCAGCTGAGATCTTTCTAGATCTTTCTAGATCTCCCGCCCAGCGTGTTTCCTGCCTCCGGCCTTTGCTCCGACGAAAACTCCTGCCCGAAAAGTCCTTTCTCCACCTTGACCTCCTGGAGAACTCCTATTCATCCTTTAAAGCCCTGTTCACACCTCACTGCCTCTGGGAAGCCGTCCTGGATAGGCTGACTTCGCCATCGCTGCCCTCGGCCGGGGGAACTGTGTGTTATTTCCTGCCTCCTCTCCCGAGGACCGGGCCCTGAGGCAGCTCCGGCTGGCAAGCGCCCAGCAGAGGGCCTGGCCCAGAGGTGGGGCTCAGCAAAGAAGTCTGGGCTCCCAGGCGCCGGGAGCTCGGGCAGTCGTGGAGGGGTCCCGCAGCCCCAGGTCCCCTCCCACTCGGGCACCTGTGGACTGGAAGACGCCTGGGTTGCAGAGACAGTATCGGGTGGCAAACGTCTCCATCATCCTGTCGATCTTCTGGGCCTCACCCGGCAGCCGGAAGCTCCACAGGAACTGTCTGGGGGAGGGGTGGGGCTGTGGGTGGTGGGATGGGTGGGGACCCCGGATAAGCTGCTCTGCCTTTCTCAGCCTCAGTCTCTCTCCTGTCAATGGGGGCGTCTGCGCCTGTCCCTAGGCTCAGGGGGAGGTGGCTTTCAAAGTACAGGAGTGGAGTGTGTGCTCACCCCTGCCCCTCCGGCTCCAGAACCCTTGGCCGCCCCCTCCGCCCCCGCCGGGGTAGGGGGCTCTGCCCCAGGATCTGACTGGGGACCCCTGGGCAGGTGCATTCTCTTGGCTGGGTTTCCTGTTCTTCTAACCTAAGCCCTTCCAGAGCTTCAAGCTTAGTCCCCCAAGGTCAAGGGCTGTTTGTGCTGCTCCTCGAATGCTTCCAGCTGGGCCTCACCCTGGCCTGGGTGCCCGGGGACTGCTCAGTAATGAACGAAAGAAGGAAGGAGTGAGTATTGGAGACTCCTGACCACCTACCCCTCTCCTTTAAAGAATGTGGGGATTGAAGGGAAGGCCACATTGCTTGGATGGTAGTGACTTCTTCCTTCTCTGTCTTGCAAACTCCTAATCATCCTTCAAAGCCCAGATCAAATGCCCCCATTCGGGAGCTGATTTTCCCAGCATTACCCATGGCAGCAAGACTTACTACCCCAATCCCAAGTACTATCTATTTACTTGTTACAGTCCTATGAATCTGGTACTATTATTATTATATTTATTTATTTTTAAGTAATTAAATAAGTACTTAATTAACTTGAGAGGGAGCAAAAAAGATGTGAGAGAGAGCACAAGCAGGAGGGGGGACAGAAGCAGAGGGAGAAGCAGACTTCCCGCCGAGCAGGGGGCCCGACACAGGTCCCGATCCCAGGACCCTGGGAACATGACCTGAGCTGAAGGCAGAAGCTTAACCAATTGCGCCACCCAGCCCCCCTAATTGGTACTAGTATTATTCCCATTTTGTAGCGGAAGAAATTGAGGCACAGAGTCTTGCCCTGGGGGTGAGTTGCAGAGTTGGAGTTTCATGTATGCTAATGTATAGTAACTCTGGAGTTTCATATATAGTAACAAAGGGGATACCTACTATGCTGCATTAATAAAATAAATAAAACGCTGATCTCAAAGGCAGTGGGAACGGCAGAAGTAACAGTGACAGTCGTGACGATCATGCGATATGGCTATGATGATGTAAGAGCACGAGGAGTCGTGGAGGCACAGGAAGGCGATCAGAGGTATCAGAGACCAAGGGCGATGCTGTATTTGTGCCCTTAGTGTGGCTCCTGGACCCCCGCCCTGCCCCCCAGGCTGGGCCGCCCCCGGGGGCTGCGCCCCGCTCCCCGGACCACTCACCTCAGGGCCTGCACGAGGTTGAGGTTGGCAAATTCGTGGCAGTCCACGAAGGCCTGGAGGACCTGCAGGTTGAAGGGATCCCTGGAGAGGGCAGGAAGGAGGGCACACGCACTTGGGAACTTGCGGGCACCCACCTCCCAGAGGGGGTGGATGGGGGGGGAGGGAGAGGAGGGGAGCTGTGTCCTCCTTCCGGATCCAGCCACCTTCTGCTCTGCTCACCTCTGTCTGAGCCCACATCATCCCCCCCACGCCCCCACGGTGTGTTCACCCGGGACGGGAGCTCTGGCTTCAGAGCAGCCTGCCCTGAGTCAAGTCCTTCCTCTGTCACTTCCTGCCTGGATGACCCTACTTAAGCCACGGGACCGTCCCAAGCCTCCGTGTCTTCATCTGTAAAAGAGAATCATGCCTACTCCTGTTTCTTCCCTCTTCCCAGCTCAGATCTGGAAGCTCTGCCCTTTTTGCTATCTACATCCTCTGCTCTCTTAGGAGAAGGAACGTGCTTACCGGGGAGCCTGGAAGAAGCGTTGCTGGTCTAGCTACCCCCCCTTGTCACTTACAGCCCACCTGCCACCCCCTACAGCAGAGGGGTCCTTTCTCACCACTCCTCTGCCCAGAACCCTGCCATGGAGCTCCACCTTGTCACCTATTACTTCTTCCCTCCCTTGGTCTCTTCTAATTTCACCAGCCTGCTGTTCCTTGAGCATGTGGTGCCCCAGGACCTTGGCACATGCTGTTTCCTTTGTCTGGAATACTCTTCCCCCAGATGTCTTCACTGCTCACCACCGTTAAGTGTCAAGCATCACTTTCTCCACGAGACCCTTTCTCCATGAGACTCTTCCCATCCACAATATTTAAAGTCACAACACTTGACCTGCGGTTCTCAGTGGTTCCCATCTCCCTTCCCCGCTTTATTTGCATTCCGAAGAACTTACAATTTTCTAACATATTTTACATATTTTGGGATCTGTCTTTTGCACTAGAATGTATCTCCCTGAGGGCAGGATTTTTGTTTGTCTTGTTCACTAGGTTAAATCCAGGGATTAGACACTTCCTGACACACGGTAAATACTAAAAAATATCTATTTGTTGAACAAATGAGTGAAAGAAGGAAGGAAGGAAGGAAGGAAGGATGGAAGGAAGGAAGGAAGGAAGGAAGCCAGGCTCGGGTTCAGAAGGTGGAGGGGAGCGGATCAGTTAGCCCTTTCAAGTCCAAGAGTCATGACTTCCCTGACATAATTCACTCCCTCATTTATCTGCACACATACACACACACCTGTGCACACCTGCACACCCACATTCCCTATCTCCCTAAGTCCACACCCCACGTTACCTCTCCCCCAGGTAGGTGCCGATGGCCGTCTTGTTGAGGCCTTCGCCCTTGTACAGGAACTGGGCGATGTCCTGGACATTGGGGGTCAGCAATTTGTGCTCAGTGAGATACTGGATGCCCTGTAGGGGGTACACAGAACCCGTGATCAGCCTCCACACAGCTGCTGGCCGGAGAGGAGGAAGGGAGGGGGTTGGCCCATGGCCAGACTGCGGGACAGGTGGTGGGGCACAGGGGCCTGGCATTCTGACAGAAGTATAGACTGTTCTGGGAAGTTCTGGCCCTCCTTAAGAGAAGCTGCCTTTATCAGGTGGTGAGTCCCCCATCACTGGAGGCATGCAAGGAGAAATAGCATTCCCGCAATGAACTGGGTTCATGCCATGGGCTCCCCAGTTCCCCTTCAGTCTGAACTCTTGGACTATAGGCTTCAATGATTCTATGAATTTATAACTTTAAGATTCCATGATTCAGATTTTCCTTTTGTCCCCTTAAAACTCATATATTTTAAAAATAGTGTTTTTTTTTTTTACAAGTAATCTATGTCCATTATATAACAATTAGAAAAAACCAGCTAAATCAAAAGGAGAGGAAATTACCGAGTCCCATCACTCAGAGGGAGACAGTGCCCATTGTGGTGCCTTTCCTTCCCTTCCTACATCAAACTGCTTTTTCTGATCTGATGCTATCTCACACCCCCCCACACACATTTGGAATCCGTCCTTCTAATTTGGGGAGCTTGAGGGGTCGGTCTCTGGTTTTCGGGGAGGGCTCCCTCATGTCCCTGTTCCTCCTAGGGAAGAGTTTGCTGGAAGATGGGGAGCAGGCTAGGGGGCGCCCACTGACAGGCAGAGGGTCCTGGGGCCCCTCAGCAGCCCCTCCCCATGCTCTGGTGGGAGGATGAGTCAGTGCGTGTGTGTGCACGTATACACGTGTGTGTCTGTGTGTGTGTTCCATGTGGACGGGGCTGGAGTCTGATTCCTGTGGCTGCGCGAGGCGCACGGGTATGTGACACCGAGCCTGCATCCCTGTGATGGGGAAGAGGAAGCCTTCTCAGCCCGAGCAGGAAATTTCCAGGGACCCTTGGCTGCCTTGACCCCACCTCCGCGTGTCAGCTTGTGGCTTCCTCTCGTCTTTGGTCTTTGTTCAGGCAGGAAGGGGACCGGCTGCCACCCAGCTGGGTGAGAGGTGGGGCGGGGGAGGGGGGAGGGGTGACAGTGTGGCCTGTCCCTGAGCCCCGGGTGCACCGTGCCAGCGCCCCCGGACTGAGACTGGAAAACACTTCTGGAGACAGCCCCGGGATCTAAGGGCCCCACTGTCCAAAGCCCGTCTCACAAAGGAGGAAGCAGAGGCTCAGCCAGTAGAGCCCAGGCCGCAGACCTCATGCAAAGTCCCCACATCCTCTGCCGTGGCTCCCCCTTCATGCCGTGCTATGGGGTGACAGCCCTTTAGCCCCGACGGGCTGTGGGACGCAGGGCGAGGTGCTGAGCTCTGCTGGGCCTCAGTTTCCTCCTCTGTACGGTGGGCAATTGACAGTTGAAGGGGAACAAGAGGATGTTGTGAAGGTGCCTGGCATTCAGCGCCCCCAGCCCCGTGACCACCTGAGCCCCCCACAACCGCCTACCTTCACGGGGTCCATGTTGAACTTCTTTCGCCCGATGCATAGCTCCTTCTCCTTCTGGGCCAACCGGCTGTGGACACAAGGATGTCAGTCTGGACCGCCCCGGGCCCCCAGGGCAGCCCCTCTGAGCCCCGAGGGTGCTTTGCTCAGCTAGAGCCAATGTTCCCCAAGAGCCTCGCAGCGGGGTTCTCGCCCCGGGCACTGGGGTCCCCCGGGGGAGCGTGAGAAACACAGGGTCTGGGCCCCGCCCAGAGAGGCTAAATCAGATTCTTCCCATGGGCCCAGCATCAGCATTTTGACCAGCTCTGGAGCCACGGCCTTGGGAGCCCCGAGTTGCTCCAGGGAGAGCATTTGGGGGGGGCCTGTGCTCGAGGTGGGGGCAGGACAGCAGGGAGGCCGGGGGTGAGGGCACAGGCTAGAGCCGGACTCCTGGTGCAAATCCCACCACTGCTTTGTTGGCTGAGCCACAGAAGCGGAGTCACTTTATCTCTCTGGGACTCAGTTTTCTCATCTGTAAAATGGGGGTGACACCATGGCCTGCCTCCCAGCCCTGAGAGGGGAAACGTGGTAGGTGCTCTGTAAACGTGTGCTCTGGATGGAGCCGGAATGCCTGGAGACCCAGGGCAGCCACACGGGCGCCCGTGCTTGCCCGTGTGTGGCTAGAACGGTGACCAGAGGCATCAGAGACCAAGGGAGGTGGGGGCAGGGTGGGGATTTCCTGAGACATGGATGTCGGAGTCCGTGCCTGAGGCTTCAGGGGATTATGTAGGGACCAACATCTCTCTTTCTTTAAGAGAGAGAGAGAGAACGAGAGAGAGCATGAGCAGTGGGGGGGGGGGCAGACTGGGCAGATGGAGAGAGAGAAGCAAACTCCCCACTGAGTAGGGACCCCCAAACTGGGGCTTGATCCTTGGATTCTGGGATCATGTCCTGAGCTGAAGGCAGATGCTTAACTGACTGAGCCACCCAGGCGCCCCGGATCCAAGATTCTTATTTGCCACAAGTGGGAAAACTGAGGGGACCAGGGACCCCCCAGGGAGGGGACCAGCCCCAGGTCACAGAGCCAGTGGGGGTCTTCCCAAAGGAGGGGCAGGTGGCCTTGCCCCAGTAAAGCTCTGGTCCCTGTGAGGTCCTTGGCTTCTGGTCCTCCTCCTTGGGGCTGAACTCTCCTTCTCCTGGCCCATCCCATGATGCTCCTGGCCAGGGACTGATAGGGGTGGGGTCAGGGTACGTTGGGGGAGACTTTGGGTGGAGGGATAGAGGGTGGGGGTGTCTCTCAAGAGAGGGGGGCTGTTGGAAATAAGGACCGGACCAGACCAGACCACACGATGGAGTCCAGGGTCCTCCCTGTTCCTATCTCACTTCCACTGCTGCTTCCTCCAGGCAGACCCCCTGATTTCACAAGGGCCGCAGACCCAGGCCCCTGCTCCCTCATGCTTATTCTTGGGCTGTGACATCCTTGAGAAACCACCCCGGCAGCTTCTCAGTGTCCCCTGGCCCGGCCCCTCACCTCTCCTCCGCGGTCTCGAAGCAGTCAATCTGGGCAAACACGTCTGCGATCTCATCTTTCAGCTTCTGTGGGGTGGCAGGGGGCACGGCAGGGTGCAAAGTCAGGGAAGGAGGCTGGGATGGAAAAAGATTCCGAACCCCCTCCCCCACAACCACTTCCACCCCTGAGCGTGACCCCCGACTCCGCTGAGCCGCCACTGAGGGCCCCTACCCCTGACAGATCGCTTTCCGGATGCTTCCTACCCTCACAATTCCAAGCCAACCTATTGTCTGTTGGTGCCTAACTCCCCAAGGGCTCCTGTCTTGGGGGAGGCAGTCCCCAAGTTCCCACCCTTCACCCCGTTCTATTTCCAGCCTTCCCATCTCCCGTCTGCAGCTGTGGCATCTCCTGCCTTTTAGCCAAGCCTACCCCACAAGCTCTCCTCCACCCAGCCGCCAGCTTCCTGAAGCCTACACTTTTCCAACACCTTCTGTGGCTCCCTACTGCCTCCCCAGCCACCGCCACCCACCGTGGCATGAATTCTGACCCTAGGACCAGGCCCCGCCTCCTCTCTGGCTTCCATCCCCCATCCATTGACTCCGTCATTCGCCCTCGACTCGGTGCCTACTATGGGCCAGGAGTTACAGGTACACCCAGGTTCCGGAGAGCACAGGCCCCCTTCTCGGGGACTTTGTAATCCCAGTGGAATTTACAGAAGAGGACACTGAGGTGCAGAGAGGTGATGTGACATGTCCAAGGTCTGACTCCAAGTCTGTGCTTTCCCCACTCCTCTCCGGCCCTTTCTGTCTTGACCCTGCAGGAGGTGCCCAGGGGCAGAGGACCCCCTAATTAATGTAATGAGAAGGAGGTGCCACTAGGAGAGATTGGGAGTCTCAGGCCGTAGGAACTGTGAGTGCAAAGGCCCAGGGGCAGGACGGAGCCCGGCACATTCCAGGAGCAGAACCAGGGTCTGCCTCACAGGTGGCTAAAAATCGGATGAGTGAATGTCTGAGTAACTGGTTCATTGGGGAGTACTGGGCACATACTGGTGGTATCTTGACGAAATGGTTTAAGTTTTAGAGGGGCAGAAACTGAGGCTCTGCGTGGAGTTGAGGCCTGATGGGACCAGATGGGATGGAGAGCCTGCCGTCCCGTGAAGTGTAGAGAGCACTGGGTGGGGCTCGGCACATAGTAGGTGCTTAGCTCATTATCCCCTCTTCCGTCCCCCGCGCTCCTGGCTCTCTCCGGGTCCTGGCAGCCGGGTCTGGCAGTGGGGACCCCACCCTGGGATTCTGGTCTCCCCAGTCCTGGGGGCTGGGGCCGAGGCCACGTGTGGCCTGGAGTCCAGCCCCGCCGTCCGACCAAGCTGAGCTCAGGAGTGAGTGGGGAGGTTTGTGAGCGTGTATGAGTGTTTGCTTGTGGGTGAGTGGGCTTGGAGGGTGTGTCAGCACGAGCGTGTGTGTGGACGTGTGCACGCACCTGGATGTCTTCCAGAAGCTGCTTCCGGTGCCACTTGATCCGCTGCAGCTCCTCGGTCTCCCCGCTGCTCAGCTCTGCTGGGTCTGGGGAGAGAAGAACCAGCGGTCGCGGGCCATTCACCACCCTCCCCTCCATCACTCTTCGGGCGCGCAGGCTAGCTCTTGCTTCCCCAGGGCCCTCTTTCTTCCAGAAACCCATGGCTTGCTTGCCCTTGTCCCTCAGGGCTTTAGCCCTGATATCACCTCCTCCAGGAGGCCTTCCCTGACTACCCCGTCTAAAGCAGGCCCTTCCTCCACCTTCCCTTCCGACCCAGCTTTGTGCCCTCTTGGTACAGACTCCCTGAAGTCATTTTATTGATTTGCATCTTTTCTGTTCTACTCATTATACTCCTGGCCCCGTGAGAGCAGACACGTCAAGCATTTTGCTCACTGTTGCATCCTCAGCCCCTACAAAGAGCCCGGCGCATAGCGAGTACTCAGAATACTTGCTGAATGCCTTTGCCCTTCCTTGGAACTTTCATTTACTCTTTCCCGTGTTTATCACTCACCCCCTTACTTGTTTGCGCAACCAGGAAGTGGTGTATCCTTTTGCCTCACATGCCATTGGCCAGAAGCAGTCACATGACCACACCTAGCCGCAAGGGAAGCTGGGAAATGAGTCTTTAGTGTCGTGGTCCTGATGCCCTTACTATGTAAGATGGGGCGACTGGGTTTTGGGCGACAATTCACAGTCCCTGCTCTAGACACCGAGGCTCAGAGAGATGAGGTGACCCGGCCAGGGTTCCATGGGGACAAGCCGCTGAGCCAGAGTGGGACTTGGATTGAGCTGGCTACAGAGCCTGGGTTCCTTCCTCCTCACCTGGAAACGAGTGAAGGGAGACACGCGTGTGCTGTATTCTGTGCCAGGTGCCACACTGGGGTCCGAGACCCACTTCTAACCCGTCGTGTGTCCTATTTCACCCACATACACTCCCCTGGTCAGAAATCTCCACGGACTCCTTATTACTTCGAGAGAAAAGTTCTCATCCTCGTCCTGGCCTCCCCCCACCAGCCTTATTCCCCACTATTCTCAGTAGGAGTCCAACTGTCCTGCCTGCCAGGTCCTCACTGTCCCCCACCTGTCTCTCGGTCTTACTTCTCCACTTTTGCCCATGAAGCTCCTCCACCCTGGAATGCCTTCTCATGTCTGCCTGTCCCTATGCTCCCGACTCTTTAAGTCCTAGCTTTAGGGGACACCTGGTCACGTTTCTTTAAGGTTTTGCAAGGACAGACATTGTCTCTCCCAAATGAAAGCAGAGAGAATTATTTTTTAAAAATGTTTTAAAAATTCAATTAACATATCTTATATGATCAGTTTCAGAGGTAGAGGTCAGTGAGTCATCAGTTGCATATAACACCCAACGCTCATTATCTCACGTGCCCTTCTTAATGCCCGCCGCCCGGTTACCCCACCCCCAACCCCCTCCCCTCCAGCGGCCCTCATGAAACCATCTGTTTCCCATGGTTAAGAGTCTCTTATGGCTTGCCTCCCTCTCTGATTTCATCTTGTTTTATTTTTCCCTCCCTTCCTCTGTGCTCCTCTGTTTAGTTTCTTAAATTCCACATAT
The DNA here is from genome assembly GCA_028533885.1 of Nasua narica. Taxonomy (NCBI): domain Eukaryota; kingdom Metazoa; phylum Chordata; class Mammalia; order Carnivora; family Procyonidae; genus Nasua; species Nasua narica. The sequence continues at coordinate 110,814,920 of CM052807.1, read as the reverse complement.
GAGTGAGATCATATGAGAATTGTCTTTCCCTGATTGACTTATTTCGCTCAGCATAATACCCTCCAGTTGCGTCCACATCATTGCAAATGGCAATATTTCATTTTTTTTAATGGCTGACTAGTAGTCTGTCGTATACATATCCCGCATCTTTATCCATTCATCTATCAAAGGCCATCTGGGCTCTTTCCATAGTTTGGCAAGCAGAGAGAATATTAACGGCTCCCTTTCCCTACCTTTCCCTCCCATTGACTGAGCAGCCATCTTGGACTTTGAGATGGAAACTGGGTATTGAGATGGGGAGGCGCCAAGCCAGTATTCAATACACGGCAAGTCCCCTGCAGGACCAAGGCGCCCCCTCTCTCGGTGGGTGAGGGTAGGCTTGTCACTGCTGAGTCCCTCCCCAGGAGCCTAACTCAGCCGAATGGAGCTGCCTTACCCAAGGACATGCCCCTCCCAAGGGGCAGCCACTGCATACAGAGCCAAGACCTTTTGCCTGGTTTCTGGACCTGAACCAGTATTCAGACCCGAACTCTGTCAACTGAGGACAGGCGAGGTCCCCAGAAGGAAGAGTCCTGCAACACTGAGGCAATTCTACATGATAAAAATATATTGATAATCACTGCCCTTTGTAAGTGTTCCCTCAGGAACTGGTATGAACAGCGGGCTCCAGTAAGCCCCGTGGACAGGTCACCCAGGTCCCCGTGTCACCCGCTGTGGTTGCACCAGGTCCCTCTGCTCACACTATGTCGGCTTGGGTGGCTCCCTCATGCTCTTTCTGGCAAAGGAGCAAAACACCTAAACTTGGTTCCAGAATGGGCTTAGTGTTTGGGGACAAGTAAAAACTGGATAGCCGTTGAACAACAGCCCTGCTCAAATGTGTCCCGGAGAGACAGTCCTCCTGGTGAGAAGTCCTCCTGGTGGGCAGAACTGCGGCAGGGCACCGGGTCACCCGTTTCATGGGCAAAGAGCAGGGGCGCGAAGCGAGAATACACACGCATACAGGGTGTGAACATCCACAAAAGGAAATCTCTTTTGGAATGGAGCCAGGACGCCAGCAGGGGGAGCTCTCACCCCCTCCTCGACTGCAGACTCCACAGGAGGAGACACGCCTTGCAAGTGGGAAAGATTTTAGTTCCTCCTTTACTCTCCTTTATTCTCCCAGAAAGAGGCTTTTCTCTTCCCTCAGCAACCGCCCAGCGGATGAGAAAATCACAACTCAGCCGATGAAAAGCCACTACGTCTCGACCTCCCAGGCAGCCACGGAGTTAATTTTCCGACTCCCCTCTCCTCTAGAAAAGAACCTCCTCTCCTTTGTTCTGCGGACTTGCCCAGGGTTTGGACCTAGCTTGCTTGTCCTGGATTGTAGCTCTGTACTATTCTGGAATAAACCCATCTTTGTTGGTTCAGTAGCTGGCAGTTTGGGTTTTCAAGGTTAAAAGTGACCGGGAGAGAACGGCTTGGTCTTAGGCTGGAAAGAAGGAAGACTGGAAGATGAGGGACAGAAAGGTCTAAGGAAGAGAAGTGGATGGTCCCCCAGGGGATGGACACGGAGGGTGAAGATTTATTTTTTAAGATTTTATTTATTTGTTTGAGAGGGAGAGAGAGAGAAAGAGAAAGAGCGCAAGTGGAGGCGGAAGGGCAGAAAGAGAGGGAGAAGGAACCTCAAGCAGACTCCCCACGGAATATGGAGCCTAATGCGGGGCTCGATCCCCTAACCCTGAGATCATGACCTGAGCAGAAATCAAGAGTCGGACGCTCACCAGACTGAGCCACCCAGGCGCCCAGAGGGGGAGGATTTTGATGAGGCATCCTAATGCTCCCCAGCGACCATCCAGCACAGGAGAAAGCCTGCGCCACCAAGTAGACAGAGTGAGTGGCCGGTGACGTCATCCCGTCTCTGACCGGCCAACCCCGTGCTGGTACAACCGTCCGTGGGTGACGCTGGCACGGGGCCCGGGTGGAGGCTGCGTGTGGAGCCACTGACCCAGGCTTCCCCAGCTCCTGCCACTGCTGAATGTCCCAACGGGTTTCCCGGGAAGGCCAACCAGCAACTTGGCGGCGAGCTGATTACGTCGGATCCTTTCTACTCTTAAAGGCCAGCGATCTGTGTTGACCGAAAGCCGCACGTGCTCTGGTCACGCAGTGGCCCTTCCTTCCCACGGATGCTCGGCCCCGGGCCCCTGTCTGGATGCTTCCAGATTGTTTGATGGGCCTGCTCACTCCGAGCACTGCCCGACATCACATTGGATCAAGGGACCCTCTTTGCAGTGAAGCGGGTGTGGGAGGTGCATGTGGTCCGGGGCCCGCTGGTCCTGACGCTTTGCCACCAGCAGCTGCCAGCCCGATGGAGCAATGGCGCAGCTTCTCGAAGGTGTGGCTGAGATATCAGCTTGGAGCTGACATCCCAGTTGGATGGGGCACCGTCTACCCGGATGATGCACTGTTAGAAGGTGCTCTGTCCCCAAGAGGTCACCAACGCAGATCCAGGCCCAAGGAGGAGGAGTGACTCCACATACCCTCCTCCTGGTGACCCCAGCCGGGGAGTTTTCCTTTCCGTCCCTGCAACTCTGAGCTCCGCAGGCCCGGAGATCCTGGATTCCAGAGAGGAGGGGAGAGGTGGCCCTTAGACCAGGGGACAAAGCAAGCGTCCCATTAACCTTCAGCTCAAAAACACCTACTTTCGGCCAGCAGCTCTGTACAAATTATGCCTTTTAATCCTTAGGGCTCCTCAAAGAGGCCAGGACCCCAGCAGGCACGCTGACCCATAGCTCTCGCTCTCTCTCGCCCCTGTGTCTCCCTGCCTCCACCCTTGCACCTGCAATCCAGTGTCCTACGGCGTCCCCGTGTCCTGAGAATAAGACCCTGAATCTGGCCAGGGTCCACCAGTCCCGCAGACACACCCCCATCCCCACTCGCACCGCACCGCACCGTCCCTGCCCCGGACGTCCTCGGCTTGCTCCCACGTGCGCCTTCCTCACGGGCCCGTGTGCGTGCTGTTCCCCACGTCTGCGATGCCTTTCCTTCTGCCCTCTGCCTGGCAGCTCCCACTCATCCTCTCCCCTCTCAGGTGCCCTCTCCTGTGCTGTCCCTCCTGTCCCCGCACCAGTTCCGGGATCTGCATGGACCGCTCTGAGGTCTTGCTCAATAAACGAGCGAAGCCGTCTGTCGGGGGCGGCACGCTGCGGGAGCGCCTACCACTTGCCAGGCCCTGGGCGCTCGGGCTCTCGCTGTCCTCGATCCCACTGGGTTCCCGTGACAGCTCCGGAGGAAGGTCTGTCTGCTGTCACTCTACAGATGAGGCGCCTGGGGCTCAGAGACGTCCAGTGACCTGCTCGAGGTGACACATCTGGAAGGTGGTCACACCCAGGCCCGGCTAGGACTCCGAGGCCACCGCACGACGTGAATCTTCTGACGCCAGATATCTTCATGCAAATCATCAAAACCCCAGCAGACCCCAGGCCCGGCGCTTCTGACTTGGAAATGCTGACCATGACGACGTGTTTGAGAATGCAGGCTGATGCGGAACGGTGCCCACAGTCTGTTCCTTTTTCCCCTTCTGGGGGGTGGTGTTGAGAAAGAAAACTGAGCCAACTTCCTCAAGCTGGGGAGACTGAGGCACAGGTGTGGGTGGAAAGTTCTCGGGACAGTGGGATGGCCTAGGGGTGGGGAAGGGGATGTTTTGCATTTTTTCCTCACAGAGCCTCTTTTGTGGTTTGATGGGCAAGCTCCTGGATCCCTCCCCGTTTCCCCTGTCCCCTCCTGGCAGGATTCTGACCCCAACAGGATTCTGACGCCTGCGCTTTCCCGACGGCCACAGGAAGCACCCTTTCCCGACGGCCACAGGAAGCACCCGAACTTCCAACCCCGCAGCTCTGTGTTTCAAAGCGGGGACTTCTCTGCATTTCAGAGCTGAGGGCGCAGACGGTTCGGGGAGGGGTGACAAGGACACAGAGCCAGAGCCTGGTGATGCTGGAGTTTCTAACACCGGAGCGGCTCATGGGAAGCGCAGTTTGCTAACAGTAGTAATAAAACACAAACAATAAAAGGAGAAGGACCACAGCCATCATCACGACCCCTCCCTTGGCTCTGAGTTTCACACCTCCCCCCGGGGCTGCCCGCGGACGAGGGGCCCCACCCGTGCTGCAGGCTGGAGCCACTCTCTGCGCCCGCGCCCAGCCCAGCTGGGGGTGCCCCAGTGCCCACCCCGACCTGCTCCCCAGCTCCTCCTGACTTCCCCTTTGTCCTTCCTCTTTCCCATCATATTTTTAGACATCATTCTGCTTGTCCGCTTCCAGGACAGCTGGCCTTGCTTCCCCTTTCCAGAGCAGGAGGAGGGCGCCATCCCGGCCCCCCCCCCAGGGCAGAGGCTCCTCAGCCTCAGAGTGAGGGGCACCGGGCCGGGAGGGGGTGTCTAGCGGTGCTGCTCCCCGGCCCAGCCCCCGAGGCTCTGTGGGTGTCGTGCGGCTTCCTCCCCACCCCCAGGGCCAAGCTGTATCTATTTTTAACTGCACTCGGCCTCTCTGCACCAACCCAAATGTGCTGTCTTTGGTCACGTAGGGGCTTTGGGGGCCTGGACCTCTCGCTTTCCCGGCAGGTCCTGGGGGAGGGGGACTGGTCTGCTTCTGGGCAGAGCACAGGCGAGGCTGTCCCGGGGGACCTTGGCCACCATCCTGTCTACAGTACAGATGGGAACCAGAGCCCACAGAAGGAAAAGGCCATCACGACCACCGGCGGGCTGGTGCAGAGCTGGGACCCGAGTCGGGTGGGGCTGACCCCCAATCCCTACTTACTCACTTTCCCAGCTCAGGCCGGGAGGACGGTGCCCACTGACAGATGACGAATCTGAGCTCAGAGAGGGGAAGTCACCTGGCTAGGGAAGGGCTTTGATTAAGACCCACTCTGGGTAGTGGAGGTTGACCTTCCTTCCTGCCCTCCGACTCCTCCAGGAAGTTTTCCCAGATCTCCCCCTCCCAGATGGAAGGTCTCCCCCTCCCAGATGGAAGGAGTCGCTTCCTCCTCTGCCGTGGGTCATGGCTCTGCATGATCTGTCTCCCCTCCCCCACATCCTGGACCAGCAGCTCCCCCACGGCCGGGTCACTGCTGTCCCCAGCACTGCCCAGCAGAGGCCCTGCACACGGGAGGACCGGTGATGGCGTGAATGAGTGAAAGAATGAACTAGTCCACGGAGATCTCAAACCCCTCAGCACGTCGCCTGCATTGACTTGACTCAATCCACGGGCCCCGCAGAGCTAGCCCCAAGAGAGCAGCTTCCGGCCTCCCGTCTCCCACAGCCCAGGCTAACCCGCGGCTCCCTCTCCGCTCAGGTCCTCGTCCCGCTCTGGCCGCCTGACTTCGAGCAAGCCAGCCCTCTCCTCCAGTTCACGTCTGGGAGCCTCCGTTTCCTCCTTCGGGAGACAACCAGCCCTGTTCTGAAGGATCCCAGTCTCTGAAGCCCCGAAAGAGCAAAGTGATCATGGTGGGAAGTCCGGCGGTGTGTGCGGGCGGGACCTTCTGGCCTCCTGTCGCCTCCTATCTGCTGAGTGACCTTGAGCCCGACGCTGCTCCTCTCTAGGTCCCCACTTGTCTTCTAGTCGCCACCTAAGACCTATGCCCGGAGCCCGTCCAGTCTGTGAGCCACCTGGGCTCAAAGCCCAAGGGCTGTTGAAAGGGATGAGTGGTTCTCTAACTGTGTTCCCCAGAGCCCGCAGGGTCCCGGAGGCCCAGTGGGCGGGGTCAGACCGTGCTTTGTTAGGTTCTGTTTGAAGAAAAATGGTTCTTTTGCCCATGGGGTGGATGTCCTCTGAGCCTGGGGAACCGGACAGCTCCTGGCAGCCCTCGCCCTCCGGACTTTCAGCCAATGCTGGGATATTCTGAGTATAGGACACGGAGACTCTCTCCCGTTCCTTCTCCCTGCCTTGCAGATCCCAGCACCATCCTGTTCTCTCCCCTGCCGGCTGTGCAGACTGCGCCTCTCCTCTTTCCCCCAGACACACGGTCCCGCTCCCTGGGGAGGGTCTCAGCCAGGGTTCTCTGCGGCTCCTCCCTGGGCCCCCTCCACCGGTGCTCTAGGCGGTGGTCCCAGCCTCCCCCAAGGCTGTCCTTGCCCCCCACCCCCAAAGGCCAAATGGGGGATTCAGGGCCCTCGTGCCGCCCAGAAAGCCATTGTCACCAACGTCATCACCTGCAACTCGAGCAACCTTTCTTGCACTGACGTTTCCTTCTCCCTGGAAGGAAAGTCTCCCTTTACTGTCTGTCTCCCTTCTACAGCATGAGCTCAGGCGGGTGGGGACCCCACCCGCCTTCGTTCACTGAACCCCCAGCTCCTGGAGCCCGGCTGGGCACCCAGCCTGAGCTCCTCAACATTTGTGGCTTGCTTCTGCCTTTCCCACCTGTCTTAGATCTATTTCTAAATCAATTCCTTGCAGGATCCTGTGAAAGCAGGCACGATTATCCCCATCTTACAGAGGAGGAAACTGAGGCCCCGAGAGGTTGGCCCTCGGTGCTTACCTGGGTGGCACAGGTCCATTCTGAGGCCCTGGGGAGGGGTGGCCCGTGCTGCTGTTGCTTGCTGACCCAGCTGCCACTGGAGCTGGCCGGGCAGAGATGTGTCACCTCGGCTAGAGCAGGCCCCTTCCGGGTCGCCCCGCCCAGCGCCGCATGGGGAGGAAGTCAGTCCTCTCTGCTAGGATCTGGTCTGTAAGCTCTAGATGCCGCAGCACTTCCTAAAACCAGCTGAGTTTCGTGTAGCTGGGACTCTTTGCATTTTTGGGTGTGGGCAAGGGAGATTTCGAGACAACAGAGACAAACAAAGGGAGGGGTTGGGGGGTAAAAAGAGAAAGTGATATAGACAGACAGACAGACACACACACACACACACACACACACACACACACATGTGCACGCATGCGCACACAGTGGCTGATGGCTGCCGGGGGACACAGTCTTCTCCAGGGGACAGTGGGTCGTTTACTTAGCAACCTACCCAGAGAGAAGCTGAAGGGTCACCTTTGGACAGCTGGCCCCCCCAAATTCTACCCTACAAGCTCTCTTTTGTCTACTCTTCCTTGGGAAAAGGAAAATGGATTCGGTGCTAGGAAAGGCTTAGCTTCCCCTCAATGCTTCCCCTCAATGACATGTCTGGCTCTTTCCTGTCCAGTGACCAACTGACAGTATGTTAGTTTCCCTTTTCCCACAGGCTGCTAGGAAACTCATAGTCAAATCTGAGGCTCCTTTACAGGTGTTCGACTGTAGCATATGGACTTTGGGGCCAGACTCAGCTGTCCGGTGAGGACTTGGGCAGGGTCGCTTATCTGCAAAGAGCCTCTGTTTACTTACCTGTAAAAGGGGAATAAAAATCCTCACCTTGGGGTTATAGAAAAGATGGTGGGAGAGAAATGTGCGTAAGACGCTTGGGATAGGCTGGCACTCAGTGAGCACTATGTCCTTTCCCTTTTGGTTTCCCCTCTCTCTCTGGTTAAAATTCCCAACTTTACTTCTTATGCCTTTTCCGGCAGGTTGATCCAATTTATTGGTGGAAAAAAAAGTCCGTGTAAAGAAATATCTATAAAATAAATGCTCACTCGGGGTAATTTTGTGACATCCTTAGTTTTATTTATCTGTTTCTCTACCAGGCTGGAGGCCCCGTGAGGACAAGGTCACTTCCATGTCTCTGTGTCTGGTAAGAGCAATGAATGAATGAATGAATGAATGAATGAAAGGAACATAGGGGAGATGGTGTGGTTGATGCCAAAGTTGGCTACACTTTCTATCCTTCCCTGTGGGCACCCCCGATTTGCATGGCTACTTTGCATGTGACACTCCTCCCATCAAGGGGTGGGGTCTGTTTCTCTTCCCTGAGAATCTGGGCTGTGTCTCTCTCTGGCCACCTGCCATGAGGAGGGGAGGCCAGGCAGAGAACGGCCCAGCTCTCCTCACTGCCGCCTGGTTGCAGCCTCATGAGTGAGCCTGGCCAACACGGGGAGAAGGGACCCCGAGTGGAATCCAGCCCTCAGGATTGTCCCATAGCACCGTGAGAAATAACATTCGTTAGCTGTTTCGAGCCGCCAACTTTGGGGATGGTTTGTTACGCAGAGAAAGCTCACCGATACAGGTGAGCTCCAACACCTTCACTTCATTGAGGCAGAAACCGAGGCTCATTTCTTGGATACACTTGACTAAGTCGGGACTTGAGTTAGTGGCCTGATCGGGGCCAGACCCGCCAGTCCTGTGCTCGCAGGACTCTTGGCACCGGTCCCCCTACTGCCCTTGGGCTCATGCCTAACTCAAGATCATTTTCGAAGAAACTTGTTGAAAGAGTCTCCATAGGAAACTAGATTTTTCTCTACACGTCTGGGTCTGAGGCACGAAAACCCATTTTCTGCGTCACTTCCAAACCAGAAATGGGGAGGAGAGTGTCATTTCCGTGCAGAAGAGTTAATGCAGCAGGACTGGGACTGTGACCCATTCAAAGGCCTGCTTGCAGGTTCGGCCTTTGGCTGCTGTCTGGGAACCTGGGTTTCTGGAGGGTTCCTGCTGTTCCCTGATGAGAGAGGCTCACTGAGCCTAAACTGTGCAAACACCACGGGTTATGGCAAACACCCGCTTTCCTTTTGGGAGTCTGTAAGTCTGGTGTATGTTGGGCAGAGGGTGCCCCGCCTCCAGTAAAAACCTGGGGCGCCGACTCCTTCCTGAGCCTCTCGGGTCGACGGTACCCCAGGTGCATTTGCACACTTTGCTACTGGAGGATTTAGTGTCTCCTGTGTGACTCCATGGGGAGAGGTCTCTTGGACGCTCATGCCCGACGTCCTGCGGACCTCACCCCAGGCACTTTCGCTGGGTTTGCTTTCTACACTTTTGCTGTCATAGATCATAGCTGAAGGTAAGACTTGGTGCGGAGTTCTGTGAGGCCTCCAGGTAAATCACTGAAATTGAGGGTGGTCTTGGGGACCCCTGAAATCTGTCCTAATGCTGCAGCCAGGGCCAATGGATGTACCTTGCCATGGGACAAGGCTGGCATCTGGGGCTTCCCGTTCTGTCTGAAGGTATCAGTTATTATGACTAACTCATTCTCTAAGACTCAACTCAAATGTCACTTTCTCTGTGAAGCCTTCTGTGATTGCATCTCTCTACCTTCTGCCCCTCCAGCCCTGGTCAGCTTGTATGCAGGTAGTCCGGGAGGGAGGGACCTTCTCATTGTGGGTGGCAATGGGTTTGGAACATTTAATAAGAGAGGAACTGTGGAGACCTGGATTCAAATCCCAACTGAGCACTGGCTAGCTATGTGAATTTCTCCCATCTGAGCCTGTTTTTTTGGTCATCTGCAAAATGGGGACAGATAAAGTTGAGTTTCTTTATATGAAACTCAAAACCCAAATAACAGTAGTTTAACGAAATTAGAGGTATGTTTATCTCTCATGAAAGAAGCCTGAGGTAGGTAATATAGGACTGTTCTCTTAGAAGCCTGGGAATCAGGGATCCAGGCTCCCTCTAACTTTTTGCTTCTATCCTCAAGGTCTCCTCATGGCCCAAAGTAGCTGCCTGATCTCCAGCCATTGTGCTTGAATCTCAGGTAGGAAGAAGGATGAAGACGGGAAGGGCTTCCTTTAAAGGCCTCTCCTTGAGACATTTTCTGGTTTGAGGTAGTCCTTTTCCCTGAAATGGGTGTCTGCTTGTTCCATGTGAACTATGTGGAGGTCCATAGTTGCCTTTGGAACAACACACAGCAGTCTCCAAACATGGGATCAGGGAGGTCTTTAGACAACCTCCACCACCACCATTTATGGAGTGCTCACAACATGCCAGGCACTGTGCTAAGTCCTTGCACATCCTTTCGTTTAATCTTTTCCATAGCCCCACAAAATGTATTATTATTCCTGTTTTATAGATGTGGAAGCTGAGTTCAGAGAGGTTAAGTTACTTGCTCAAGGTCACACAGCCAAGAAGAGGCAAACTAAGATTCTGCGCTATCTGACTTCCTTCCCACTCTGAACTTAGGCAAGCATCACTTCAAACATTTAGAAAGAAGTTTAATGGCCTGCCCACCCTTTCAGGGGAGAGGTAGGAAAGATCTGGGACTTGAATCCAACTGTAAGAAAACCATGTAAAAAAAAAAAAAAAGAAAAAAAAAAAAAAGAAAACCATGTAGGTATTGCTTTCCATTACCCCAAAGCTCAGAGTTCCTCACCTGTTGGATGTGGCCAACTTGAGGCAAGAGAGCTGGAAAGAGCTTAGGGATGGTCTAAATCAATGACCTCATCTACATGTGGGGTGACAGACCTGGAGAGAGAGATAGAGGGTCTTAACAGAGTGAGTAAGGGGCAGAACCAGCCGTTGAACCCATTTAGGCTGCACAGTTGGAGTAAACCTTCCATCCACCCACCCAACCATCCATCCATCCATTCAGTAGATGTATGTACAGTCACTATGTGCCATGTGATGTTCTTGGCATTGGCACAAGACAGATGAAAATCTTGGCCCACGTGGGGCACATGGTTGAGTCATCTGGGCCGGGTGGGACGTGGCAGGTAGTGGGTATATGTCTGGATGAATCATCTCTCGAGTCCCTCCCTTTCATAATTTTCTCTGATTTCTCTTTTTTTCTCTGATTTCTCATTTCTCGTGACTCAGAACTGGAGGGAGCCTCCTGGCAGATGAAGCACCCCTGAGTGTTGGGACTATTGAGGTCTGGTCTGGGAGAACCCAGCTGCAAGTGGGGCTTCAGAGGGAGCTTTCCAAACTTTTCCGATATCCCCTCGACCTGTCATTCCTTGTCCAGCGTTGGCCACAGGATTTACTGGGAGCCTGCAGCACAGAGGGACAGGAGGAAGCTGGGCCTGGGGAACGGTCCATGGCTCAGTAAGTCAAAGGCAGGGATGGAGGTCAAGGGCAGCAGAGCCCACTTTGATGTCCAAGTTCATGTCTAGAAATTACCCCTAATGACATAATTGCACACATGTGGAAAAGGATGAGCCCGTGAAGGTTCTTCCCAGCATCCCATTGGTAACAGGGGGATTTGGGAAGAGTCAAACACTCATCAGGGACTGAATGGTTAATAAATTATGCTGAGTCCAGATGATGGGACAGTGTGAGTCACTGAAGAGAATAATGAGGATGTAGAATTCAAGCATCTTTTGATTTTTAGTAAACGTAACTCAGTCTAGCTTAAACTGGAATTTACTGGCTCAGTTCCTGGAGAGTCGGGGCTGTGGTTGACCTTGAAAATATGGATATCAGGACTTAGGATGTTTCTCTCTCATTCTCTCGCCCATTCTTTCAATCTGTTGGAGCTGTTTCTTTCTAAGATGGGTTTTCTCCATCCGGCAGCCAGCCCAGCCACAGACAGTGCCAGGCTCACATCCAATCGCCTTTGACTTTGGAAAGATAGCCTACACCCCCCCCCCAAAAAATCTCAGGGAAGGACTCTGATTGGCTAGGCCTGGGTCATGTGCCCATCTCTGGACCAATCCCTGTAATATCATAGAAGGAACGCCATGATTGGTCAGGACTGAGTCACATGCCCAGCCTCCTGGTCAGGAGGGAGGTGAAGAGGGAGGGACAGCCCCACCAGAACTGCCCCGGGAGAAGGGGCAGTTCCTTAAAGGAAGGAAAACTGGGTAGAAAAAGCAACAAATGTCCACTGTTGCTATTTTTGGGGGGTAAGTTTTGACTTTTTAGTTTGTCTTGTTTTTATGACCCTACACTATATGGATTGGTATGGAACCACATGGGGCTGAATGTGTGAGTCTTTACATATAGCATGGGGGTCAGCGGCAGACTCTGGAGCCAGACCGCCTGGGTTCTAACCCTGACTTTGCCACTTTTTCACCATGGTCTTGGGCAATTGATTTCCAGTTGCCTCATCTGTAAAATGGGCATAATAATAATGCCTACTTCATATCATTACTTTGAGAATTAAAGAAGTTAACCCATGTCAAATGCATTTGAGAGGTGGTTGGCGTGTTGTATGTTTTCAATAAATGTTAGCCATTGTAGATGCCTAGAGAGAGGTGGTCAGCCTGACGGGGGGCCGTCAAGTAAGCTAAATGAGGGCACAACAGGGAATGGTGGGGCTTGTGGCAAAATGGAGAGGCTTGTTCCCTGTGAAGTGGGCAGCTGGTCCTTAGAGCCAGCCAACTGTTGCCTTGAAAAGACAAGAGCCTGAGATGGCCAGATCTCTGTTTTTCAAGGATCACTGGATTTATAAATTTGGGTGCGATATTAATAAGCCATTAGTTGAAAAAAATTTACAAAATGCTGAGCTGAAGAGCAAGGTGAAAGCCAACCAAACGGGTGTCTCCGGCTCCAGGCTTACCTACTTGATGCCTCGGCTACCAACACATCATGGAAAGATACTCACCAAAAGGTTAACAGATACATTGCCTCTGGGTTGTGGGATTGAAGGTGCTTTGAACATCCTGTGGATTTTCCGTATTCGTCTGAGGCTTGGGCTCAGATCCCAGCTCTACCCGGGGGGCCTGGGGCATGTGACCTGACGCTGAGAGTCGGCTTCCTTATGGGCCAAGGGAAGATAAGAATGCCTCCTCCCTTTGTGGGGAGGAGGAGATTGCAAAAGCAAAACGTGTAAGGGTCGTGGCCCAGGATTCAGAGTGCAGGTGCATTTGGGATAAAGGGCCAGCCCGTAGCCAGCGGTGCCCCCCAGCTCAGATGTCTGAGAACGTGGCCCCTCCCCAAACACTTGAGTCTGAGCATGGGACTTCAAGGGGAGGAGAGATATTAGGTGAGAGTCATCCTTTCACACTGAGTAGGCGGCCAGGAGTTCCTGAGCGCCACCCCGAGTGCTGGGCGCTGGGGACGGAAAGCTCAATAGCCACCACCAATGCTCAGTGGCAAGCCTGGGACCGCAGGGGCTCCGACCCATTCAGTGAGGGCCTCCCAGAGCAGGGATGCCCGTCCAGAGTCTTGGGTATTTGTACAAGAAAAGAAAGAATCCTATGGAAGGTCAAGCCCGAGCGTGTGCTTCAGGGCAGGTTGGGGTGAGAAGTGTTCCAGGTTGAAGGAACAGCATGAACAAAGGCTCAGAGGCTTGAGATGTGGTGGAGGGTGGGATTGGAAGGAATCCAGACACCTGGCCCTCGTTCTGCCTCCGGTCTCCCCCTCCCCCGGCTCACCCTCCAGGCAGCTGCTCCCTGACTCTCGCTTCCCCTTTCCAGCACAGGCGGCAGGGGGTTTGGGCTGGGACTGTAGTTTCTGCTGGGGACAGGAATACACATCTACACATCAAGCATATGTACACGTGCATGTCCCGTGCACCCGGGAGGTGGCCCCGGGCTCCACCTCCTCGAAGGCTCACTGGAATGGGGCCTGGAAGAAGCAGAAGCCGCCGGCAGGCCGTGCTGTGGGGTGGGAAGGGGCCGTGGTCTGCGGCAAGCCAGAGGCAGCGTCTCCCTGTGCTGGGCTTCCCTCCCGGTCGCCAGATGGCTGTGGCAGTTTCAGGCGTCACCCACCAGGGCTCTGCTCACCCCCTTTGGCCCTGGCAGGGCCGGGCTCACCCCTGGATGCAAGAGATTCTGGGAAATGGAGCATCTGGCATTTGCAGCATGTAGGTGGGAGGTGGGCTCCCCGGAGGAGGGGGCGGCTGGTGGGACAGAGTGTTAGCCTGTGGGGCCCTGGGGGGAAATGCTGCCCCAGGGACAGGGTGGGGGGGTGGGGGTGGGGAGGAGGGAGCAGGCGGAGGCCCGGGGGGAAACCAGGCGGGTCCGAGCCCCCCAGATGAGGGCCTCTGAAGAAGTGGTCAGCTGTGCCTCTGCTGGGGGTTGAGGACGTGAAGGTCTCTGGGCGCCCGGTGCGTTAGCAGCTCGGGGTGGGAGGTGGTGAGTCGGGGGGGTGAGGAAGTGGAGGCAGAGAGGTGTGGTGTCGAGAAAAGATCGAGGGGGGGCCCCGGGGCGGGGGGTGTGGCGGGCTCGGTGTTTGTAAGCAGGAGCGACTCTGCTGGAGTGGAGCCCCCAGACACCTGGGCGGGGCATCCGCGGCTGGAAGGGCCACTGGCGGGAGGGGTGGAGGGCCCAGCCCACCCCTGGGGGGGTCAGCCCCAGGGGAAAAGCCAGAAGATTCTCTGGCCCCAGGGCATCTCCAGCGTCCGCGCTACGGACCAGGATGCAGAAGCTCAGAGGGGCTGTGCCAACGCGCAGCGCTTGGTTCTGACTTGTGTGTTCTCGTGGTTACGGCTGAGTCATATTTCTGGGCCGTCAGCTCTAGTTATTTGGGATTCCGCTTCTCTAGAGTTTTTGTCAGTCCCTCAATCTGATACTTGAGGATTTGAACTTATGGCAGGTTCAGTCTACCACAGAGTCTCCTTTTTTTTGCTCAAAAGTGTGATTATAGACTTTAACAAAATGGTCCGTTGACACTTCTTGCCACTTCGCTGTCATCTCTGGGCAGTGCCAGGGCTCCCTGTGACGGCCCGTTTTGAAAGCCAACTGGTCACATCATTCTTCTGCTTCAAGGCCATCAAGGGCTTCCCTCCGGATGACATGGCGACCCCACAATGTGGCCAGCGAGACCCTCTGGAAGTTGACTGCTGCCCGCTGCCCTGTGCTGCAGGACCAGGGACCATCCTCCTTTGTCTTGGTCAGTCCATGTTCTCATGCCCCAGGACCTTTGCATACGCCACTCCTTCCACCTGACTTACTCTTTCTCCTCCCCATCTCTGGCCAACCCCTACCCATGCTTTAGGTCTTGGCTTAAACTGTGCTTTCTCTGGGCACTGTGTTCTAACTGAGAGCTCATGGCTCTTGTACACCCTGCCAGAATCCTAGGACCCAGCACCCTAAGTGCTCGCTCAAAATTGGTTTTCATCACTAGCGCATAAACGCTCTGAAGGATGAAGCTGGGTCTGTCTGATTGGCCAGTGGTGCTAAACAAGTTTTGTTGAATGAGTAATAGCGGGGCTGGGGGGCCAGGGATCTCGCACAGCAGCTCTAAGGGCCTGTGCATCCCTGATTCATGATGGCCTGCGGCAGTCGCTAACCTGTGTCGGGCGGTAATGTTCCCTCCCAGCGCAGGTCTGGGAAGAAGCGAGAGCAGAGTCTATCAGCAGTTTCCAGCCCTTTTCCAGCACTGAGCTGGGGTCCTCACCTTCGCTCTGAGGTTGACCCTTCCTATATGGGCAGGACAACTCTGGCCACCGGAACCGGTAGTTATCCAGAAGCTGGGTGAGATAGACCAGCTCGTGAGCTTGTGACCCCTGACCCCCTGAACATTCTGCCGGAAGGTCCTCAGGGGTGTCTGAGGTCTCTCCCCCAATGAAGAGAAAACCGTGGCGGGGGCAGGGGGGAGCTGGGGGTCCGAGCATCCTGAGGCTCATTTTCATTATCTTTTCCTACTGCCCTTTCTATCCCCTCAGCTGCCCCTCAGGCTCCGCGTGCTGGGGAGGAGGCCACGTCTGGTTTCTCCGCGTGGCCCCAGGTCCATGGGGTCCTGAGACAGGCCTGGCACAGATGGGGGATGTGCCCTGCCCAGTGTCAGCATGGGGGGAGGGACAAAGGATTTCTGACTCCCACCTGCTAGGGCCTTCTATTTGGACCTGAGTTTTGAGGCCAGGATATGGGGCTTCGCAGGTGGGGGGTCCCACCGGGGGTGGGGTATGAGGGCACCGAAAGAGCATGGAACTTATGCTCAGGCAAAGTCAGCCTTCCCTCACTGGCTCAGTCCCTCCTCCTGGCCACGTGATGGAAGCTGGGCCACTCGGCCACGCTCAGCCTTGGTCTCCAAATCTGCAAAATGGAACTTCTTCTCCCCTAACCCTTAGACATGCCCAGAATGCTTGTCCTCTCCTTCTCTGGGCTTTGGTCTCCTTTTCCACAAAGCTAGGAAAAATAGCATCTCCCATGAGGATACACCAAAGGCAGCTGCTCTGGGCCGGCTGTGGGGCAGTGGGAGGGCCTGACCCGGATCCTCAGCATCTGGGAGCCTGGGTGGGGAGGGGGAGCCAGCTGGGGGGATGGTAGGGAGAGCTGAGAGCCTGTCCCTTTGGTCGCCCCCTTCCTTGGGTTTCCCCGAGACCTGGAGACCAAAGGCAGCTCGCTGACTCCACCCTGTGGTGACTTAAGGGATGACACTCAGAGAAGCCACAGCCTGGGACTTGGGGGTCGGCGTAGGGGGCGGTGGGGGTCTTTGGGTAGTGACTGTGGCCGGGACTGGAGCCTGAGCAGAGTCCGGCAACCCTGACTTTGTCTTCCCTTTCCCTCTCCACTCTGTCCCTCCAGACCCTCCATTGCTGGCCTCAGGGCAGCAGAGGCTGTGAAGTGGTGGGGAAGGGGAGGGTTGGTAGGTAGGGGCCGCACCAAGGAGAGGTGGGTGAGGTCACGGAAGGGCTGATTCAGAGCCTGTCTTTATTTAAGTGGTGGGTATTTTGTCCACCATGATTTATTGCTGTGGCTTTGATTGATAAAGATATCACAAGATATTATTTAACTTGATTCGTGAAGTTTTGGCTTCCGCTTAGATTCTGTGCCTGAGGTGATGGGGTTCCACGCCTCACCCTCGCCCAGGTGTGTTGGGGGGAGGGAGTAGATGAGGAGTGGCGGGGCTGTAGCTGGAGTTCCAGAAGGCTCTCCTGGAACACCCCCCCCCCCGTTCTTTGTCCCCCCTCCCTCCGCCCCAGCCTCCCTCCATCATCTGCCATCCATCCCTTCATCACCTGTCCGTCTCTCCAGCTGTCCGTAGTTAAGAACTTGCATTCTGCATTCAGATGGTCTGAGTTTGCATCCTGGCTGCCCACCCCGGGGAAGCTATGAAAATTAAAAGTTTTCTGCATCAAAAACCAGCATCAACAGAGTAAAAGGGCAACCCACATGTGAGAAAATATTTACAAATCCTTTATCTGATCAGATATTAACATCCAGAACATACAAAGAACCTCCAAAACTTCTAAAATAAAAAAGCAGGGGCACCTGGGTAGCTCAGTTGGTTGTGTCTGACTCTTGATCTCAGCTCAGGTCTTGATCTTAAGGTTGATCTCAGGGTCGTGAATTCAAGCCCCACGTTGGGCTCCATGCTGGGCATGGAGCCTGCTTAAAATGAAACAAAGCAAAACAAAAACCCAGCTTGATTCAAAAACAGGCAAAGGACTTGAACAGAGGTTTCTCCAGAGAAGACCTACAAATGGCCAATGAGCACATAAGGGGATGCTCAACATCGCTCATCATAGGGAGATGCCGATCCAAACTCCAATGAGATACCGCCTCACACTCATTAGGATGACTTTTTTTAAAAAAAAGATTTTATTTATTTATTTGGCAGAGAGAGGGAGAGAGAGAGATCACAGGTAGGCAGAGAGGCAGGCAGAGAGAGAGGGGGAAGCAGGCTCCCCGCTGAGCAGAGAGCCCGATGCGGGGCTCGATCCCAGGACCCCGAGATCATGACCTGAGCCGAAGGCAGAGGCTTTAACCCACTGAGCCACCCACGTGACTCCATTAGGATGACTTTTATTAAACAAACAAGCCAAAAACAAGTGTCGGCAAGGATGTGGAGAAACTGCAACCCACGGGGAAGGTAAAATGACGGAGCTGCTGTGGGAAACAGTATGGCGGCTCCTCAAATAATGAAAAACAGAATCACCAGATGGTCTGGCAACTCCACTTCTGGGGATTCACCCAAAAGAATGGAAAGCAGGGTCTTGGGGAGATATCCGTGCCCCCATGTTCACCACAGCAATATCCATGGTAGTTAAAACTTGGGAACAACCCCCGAGCCCCTTACAGACGAACGAATCGATAAGCAAATGTGCGGCCTCCTCACGCTGGAATGTTATTCGGTCTCAAAAAGGAAGGAAATCCTGCCATACGCTACAACATGGATGAACCCTGAGTTCCTGGTGCTAAGTGAAGGAAGCCACAAAATGACCAACACGGTATTTAGAGGTGTTTAGAGGTATTTAGAGTAGTCAAAATCACAGAGGCAGAAAATAGGAAGGCGGGTGCCAGGGGCTGGGAAAAGAGGGAGTGAGAAGTTAGTGCATCATGACAGAGTTCCGGTCTGACAAGAGGGCGAGGGCTTTGGGGACGGAGGGCGGAGCTGGTCGTACGACATTATGACTATCGAATACCACAGAACTGTCTGCGTAAAATGGGTAGGACGGGAAATTTGATGTCATGTGATTTTTATGGCACTGCAAGTATAAAAAATTAGCTCCCTCAACAGATCTGGAGCTCCACGGCAAGATCTAGTTTGGAGAAATGTATCCGGGGTCATCAACATGAGGGCGACTGTGAGATCACAGGACTGCAAATGCTTGTTCACGGAAGCTTTGGACAGTTGAGTTCAGATCCTGCAGAAACCAGCCTTGTGGGGTCCAGGCTGCAAGAAGGGCCCAGAGCTGAGGATAAGGTCAGGGAGGTGGAAGGACAGGAGGAAACTAGTGGGGGAAGGCGAGGGTGGGAGCTCGAGGCCTTGGTCGTTGACGCTTATCCGGGCATCTGCTCTATCTTATTCAGAGGTAGGTGTTTCGGGATCGCCACCCCTCCACTTCTAGTCCACTTCTAGTCTAGGGTTGGAGGCTGACTCCATCCCTAGATCCAGGAAGGGGGTGCAGAAGGCAAGACGGACGTCCAGCTCCTAACATTCCACCTCCTGATTGCGGTGATTGGTTCAAGAGGGGACCAGTGACCAAAGTAGGGCCGACGGGATTCGACCCTGGGATTTTTGCTGGAACAGCTAGTAAAATGAGACTCCTTTCCAGCTGTGACTTCCAGCGGGGAGGATGATGCAAGTCTGGGGCTGCTGGTGCCACCAGAGGAATGGTGCCAGGACGTGAGTGGGTAGATAGAGCGCAGGAGATGGAGTCTGGATGAGCTTCCGGATCCACCAAGGCCCGGAGCCTGGACAACTTGATTGCATAAGCCGATGAATTCCCTTTACGGCTGTGGCAAATATTAGAGATCGACTCCCTCGATACCTACTTCTAGTTTGTTTCCCAATTCCCTTCTTCTGCGACAGAGTCTGGAAAGCGATATCATTTCCCAGCGTCCTTTGTGGCCAAACTGGCCAAGTGATTCTGGCCAGGGAGGAGGTCCCTGGGGAGGGCATCCCTTCCTGACCAGAAGGAAATTCTCATCAGGAGAAGGCCGCCTGGGCCCCTCTTCCCGTCCCCTTTCTTGCCACTTGGCATGTGGGTGGGAGGCCGGGAGGCGCAGCCGCCATCTTGCAGCGAAGACAGCAGGCGTGAGATGCAGGACAAATGCTCGGGATGCTGAGGCCTGGGATGAGCCTGGGCCCCTGATGGCATCACAGGGCTGCGGCTCCAGGCCGGGGCTGCCTCCTCCTGACATCTTGCTGAACGAGGCAATAACCCCCTGCGTGTTCAGGTGTCTGTTGCCAGGTTTCTGCAATGAGAAGAGGCAGCGGGTACCCTGAGCCGGGCAAAGTGCCCCAAAGCAATGCAAGGTGAGCATTTCGAAAGTCCTGGAAAGGGGGTCCATAGCCCCCGGGTGGGTGATGGCGAGAATCTGGGAGAATGGGGCCTGAGACGAAGCTGTGGGTCAGCTCATTTTGCCTTCTGCTCTTCCCCCTCTGTTGTGCTTCCTTGAACCATGGAGCCCGGGAAACTCGGAACACCGTTTCTCCCGGGTCCCTTGCAGCTGTGGTTGTGGCTGCGCCTCTGACTCTGCGGCGTGAGGTAGGGAAGGGGGGCTGTCCACCTGCTGCTCTTGGCAGCGGCGCACGTCGAGGAGCGGTTGTAGCAGAGGCGGCCGTGAGCGCAGGTGCCTCCGGCGGGAGGTGGAAGGTGCAGGGGGACAAAGGCCGTCTCAGGACGGGTTTGGTGGGGTGGCAGCTGAGGTCATCAGGTTGGTGGTTCCAGAATGTGATCAGGGGAGGGGTGTGTGCGCAGGAAAGCCCTCGGGGCTCAGCAAGGGGATGGCTGAGCCTGAAGTGGCATCCACAGGGGTAGACGGGGTGGGTCAGGAGGTCTAGGAGGTCTAGGGCGTGGACCAGCCAGGTGTGTGGTGGGAAGGACAAAGAAAGAAGATGTTAAGGATCTTGTGCAGGACGAGGGCATCTAAGAATGTGCTGCTGGCTGGGAGTGCAGGGGGAGGTGAAGCTGAGCAAGTGACCAAAGAAAGGACAAGGCAGCTGGCGAGGGCGGGGCTGAGGGCGGGTCCGGGAAAACCTGGAGGGGACACGGATATGTCCCAGATAGGCATGTGTGGTAGAAGGGATTTTCCTGTCTCCTACCCACTCCCAGTTCCTCTGTCGGGTATGGGGAGACTGGCCATGGAAGGGAGCCCCTGGTCATGCAGCTCAAGGCAGAGAAGGAGGCAACCTCGTGGTCCTTCCAGTGGTCCTACCTGTCTTGAGCGGGACTTCTCCCCTGGGAGACCTTCTGCGGCTTTGAGTCTCTCTACATCTGTCAACTCCAGGGTTATGTCTACGGGGGTCCTTTCCCCTTGCTCCAGACTCATCAGGCAACACACTTGACCTGTCCTTGTCGGACAGGCTTCTCGACCAAAGTATCCAGAAGGGAAGGTTTGATTGCTGACCCTGCAAACCCTCTCCTCCCAGTCACTGCTTTCTAGTTAAAGGGCTTGTCCATCTTTGGGGTCATTAAGAATGAAACTGGTGCCATCCTTGACCGCATCAGCAAATCCTATAGACCCCACAGAATATATCCTAGGTCCTGCGACTTCTCCTGTCCTCCACCATCACCTCCCTGGCCCCGACCTTGGTCCCTCTCGCCTGAGCATCTCAGTGAGGGCAAGCTCCCAGTTTCTGCCCTTGTCCCACTGGGGGCTGTTCCTCACGTGGCCACCAGGGGGCGCCTGGCGATGCGGATGGGGTTTCCGGGCTCACGGAAGGAGGCAAAGTGGTCACTGGTGCCTCCAGGCCCTTCCAACGTTCTGCGTGTGCACTTCACTGAGTGCACACCCCACCCGCCTTCTTGCTGCCTCTGAAAACACTTCGAACTCCCTCCTGCCTTTGCCCTGGGCGGGTTCTGCCGCCCGCAGTACCCTTCCCCCGTTCTTGCAGAGCTCAGTCTGGCTTCCAATCATGTTGACCTTTCCCCTTCTTGTTCTCTTCTCCTTCGCCTCCCTTGTTAGCTTTTCGTGGTACTTTTCACCACCTGTATTATTATATGTATTGACTCGAGTATTGTCTGTGTCCCTAGCAGCAGGTGAGCCCCCTGGGGCAGGGACGTGGCTTTGCCCACTGCCGTGTCCTCAGGGGCCTCGCACCCAGGATTGGCTTGTTACATATGTGCTGCGTGATGCAGGGTGTGTGTCAACCCAGCCCGGCCCAGGGGACTTGCCGGCAGGAGGCTGTCCTCCCTCTCCCCCCTCCACGGGATTGAAAGTGTCTCCCTCTCCCCACTCAGCATCAGAGTCCCCTGGCCTGCTCAGCAGTGGAGCCGGCAGAAAGGCAGGAGCGAAGGGGTCAAATGGCCTGGGGGATCCATGGGGGAGGAAGGGGACTTTGAGAGTCAAAACCCAAGACCCGCCCATTGGACAAGATGGGGAGGATGCTGTGCATGGAGTGGAGAAGCTGCCCCCAGACTCCTCGCCTCGGTCTGCCTAGAGCAACGATGTGTCCACACCTTGGCTTGTTCTGTGCCCTTTGTATGTGTGTCTGAAGGCTGCCAGACAGGCTGGGGTTGGAGGCTCTGCTCCTACCCTTCCATGAGAAGGCTAAGAAGTGGGGAGGTAAGCAGAGGGTGCTGGGGGCCCCGGGGGGATGCCAATGCTTAGTCTTGGAGGAGAAGTAAGATCCGGTCAGGCAGAAGGGGAGGACAAGGATTTGGGGCAGAGGGAACGGCAGGTGCAAGGCCAGGTTGAGTGTGGCTCTGAACCCTCCAGGGGTCTGGCCGGGGCGTGGTAGAGGGACAGAAGTGTGGGTGCGGGGACAACGATGGAGACCCTCCCTCCCTGAATGAGAGTGAGCCTCACCGGGGGGCAAACAGGATCCCATTCACAGTTGGGAAAGCTCCTGGCCCTCAGCCCGCAGCGCCCAGCACCGACACTCCCCTACCTGCATTCTTCGTTAAAGCTGCAGGCTGGAAAGTGGGAGCTCAAGGGGACGAATAGTAGGAGGGAGGGACCGTGGGGCCCTGCGGGGGGCGGGGCTGGTGAGCGAAGGGAACGCCCCATCCAGGAATATTCAAGCGCGTGAGCGAACCTGTAGAAGCTAATGGCAGCTTCTCAATGAGCCTGCCAGGTTCGAGAATCTAAAGGCCCCGCCCCTTGGGAGGGCTGCTGGGTGACAGGAGAAAACACAGTGTCAAGGTAAATGGTGCTGGTCCACGAGTAGCCTCCTGGGGAAAAAAAAAAAAAAAAAGCATCTGCTCTGTGCGGTGTAGCAAATAACCAAATGTAAAAAGTTAAACCTTAACACCGCAAGCAGAAACACCGCGGGAGAGCGTTTTTTAAATGTGATTTCAGAGTGGCAGCGACCTTTCCAAGAATCGCAAATGAACTGAACAGTATCAATAGGAAAATGGCTTCATGGCCCCAACCGCCATGAGCGAAGCCAGTGACGGAACTGGGGAAACGAGACTGGTGTGATGGACAGGGAGCTCATTTCCCTAATATGAAAATCAGTGAAAAGCCCAGACGCCAAATAAGAAAATGGGCAAAGGGTATGAGAAGACAGTTCACGGAAAAGGGAAATTACAAATGGCTTTTAACCCCCTGGAAAAACGCTCACTCGGACTGAAAGAAATGCCAGTCAACACTCCATCGCAGTATCACTGCCTCCAGGAGCATCAGAAATAAGAAAGTCGTCTGAAAGACTGTTGGTGAGAACGTGGGAGATAAGGTTTCAGGCGCTGCTGGGGGAAGAGTGAATAGGTACAGCCCCTGGGAGGGTATTTGGCCCAAAGGACAGCCCTGTCACCCAGCAGCCCTCCCAAGGGGCGGGGCCTTTAGATTCGCGAACCTGGCAGAGCTGCGCAGGCGCACTGTTGTACCAGGGCATCGGTGTGGGAGAAGCCAGAGGTGGTGGCGGGGGACCTACCTGCCCTTCCATTGGAGCTAATCACAATAATCCTGGCACGCCTAAGCAATGGCATTCAGCTGCAAAAATGAACAAGGAAGCTCTTTCTTTCTGAACGAATACGGAAAAAACTTCAGGGTAAACAGTAAACGAAAAGCAGCAAAGTGCATCCCACTGGGCAGAATGGGCTTCTTTTCGGGGTCAGAGAAAGGAAATGAAGAATGCTTTTTTTTTTTTTTTTTTTTTCTGCTGGAAGATCCCTGGAAGGACATTCAAGAAACTGGCAATGGAGGAGGTGGCCTCCTAGGAAGGGCTGGATGGCTGGGCGGTGGGTCAGAAGGCTGACTTAACCATAATAAGCTGTTTTGCGTGGGACCGGGTAAATGTATTACTCATTCAAGGGTAATGCGAAAATATTAAAATATAACCACAAGGGGCGCCTGGGTGGCTCAGTCGTTAAGCGTCTGCCTTCAGCTCAGGTCATGATCCCAAGGTCCTGGGATCGAGCCCTGCATCGGGCTCCTTGCTCCGCGGGAAGCCTGCTTCTCCTTCTCCCCCCTTATCCTGCTTGTATTCCTACTCTCACTGTGTCTCTCTCTGTCAAATAAATAAATAAATAAATGACCACAAAACTTAAAAAAAAATGTTTGCGGGAGGGGAGCGGGATAGTTGTGTTCTCCTAGGAGGGGGGAAGCGGGTGTGTGTTGAGTTGGACGGGCCGGTGTGTGTCTGGGGTCGGCTGAGGGCATCTTCGGCAGGTCTGGGTCTGGCGGTGGGAACCCTGGAGGGGCTGGGATGGTCCCGAGGGTGTGAAGAGAAAGGCCAAGGCAGCGTCCTAGGAGCAGGTAGATGGAGTGAAGCAGTAGGGTACGTCTGTGCACGAACCCAAAGGAGCTGCTTTGTGCATCCATCAACTGTCACTAAAAAGAAGAAAGAAGAAGCAGACAGTGGGGGGTGGGGGCCGGTCAGCAGCATTTCCCGGAGTGGCTAAGTTGGGTTCACGCAGGAATGCATGGGTAGTTAAACACCAGCAAAATAGATTAGTGTTATTCCCGTCTCCATAGACACAGAAAAAAAGCATTCGATAAAATTAAACACTTATGGTAAGAACAGAATGGAATTGCTGTTACTAACAATAACAGGAAACTTCCTTAACGGATAAAAATACGTGCCAAGAGCCTACATCGTTTTTAATGGTGAAACCCTCGAGCGCTCTTTTAAAAATCAGAACTAAAAAAAAGAGGCCCATCATCACGGATTCTGTTCCACATCATGGTAAAAGCTCCAGACAATCCAAGAAATTAATAGTGTAAAACTTGGGAAGGAAGATGTAAAACTGTCATTTTCCATCAATGAAGACCGTCTTGGACTTGTTAGTAGCAAAACCTCTAGATAAATTATAATAAGAATCTCCATCCATATGGCCATATATATAAGTGTAATATACGTAAGTCCAATATGCAAAATTTGACATTTTTCAGGCAAAGAAGCAACAAACAGAAAATGCAATTTTAAAAGGTTTTCGTTACGATGACACCGAAGGTAATAAGGTATCAAGGAATAAATCTGGTGGGAAAATGTGCATGACCTTTCTGGGGGGAAGTTATAAAACCTCATTGAAAGAAATAAAGAGGAAATAGAACACGTTAATGGGTAGGAAGACGGAATATTACAAAGATGTCGATTCTCCCCAAATTCCTCTATAAATTGAACTGGATTCTAGTTAGAACCCTGACATAGTTCTTCTTGGAACTTGACGAGCTTATTCTCAAATTTATACGAAAGACCAAATGGTCAGTGATAAAGTGCAAGAGAGGAGAATTTTTACCCTGCCAGATATAATGACCTGGCAGAGGATTTCGGTAATTAAGGCAGCGTGCTGCTGGCTTCAGGGAAGACAGATAGACTAACAGGCAGAGGAGCTCGGAGCAGGAGATACCTGCCAGGGGCCAGGTGGGCGGGCTGCAGCTCCCTGGGGAAAGGCAGGCAGGGCGCCTCGGTGAATCTTGCCAGAGCAGTTGGTGATGGAAGAGACAAAATTAACTCCATATCTCACCATATCCTAAAATCCATCCCAAGTATGTAAAGCCTTGAACATGAAAAGCAAAACTTTAAAAGCTTTGTATTTTTTCAAAATTTTATTTATTTGAGAAAGAGAGAGAGTGAGAGAGAGAGAAAGAACAAGGGGGGAAGGGCAGAAGGAGAAGGAAGCTCCTGGGATCCTGGGATCACGACCTGAGCCGAAGGCAGACGCCTGATGACTGAGCCACCCAGGTGCCCCCAAACTTTAAAAGCTTTAGAAGAAACATAGGAGAGCATCTTTATGAAATGGGTGGTGTAGGGTAGGATTTATGACTTAGTCCACGAACAACGTCACCTGGGAAGAAGTTTATATGAGGCTACATTCAAATAAAAACTATTAAAAGCCACAATTGATGAGACGACACCCCAAACACTGGAAAAAAGATATGTAATGCATTTAGCAATGTAAGTTTGGAAATTAGAGTATACAAAGAACTTCCCCAAATAAATATAAAAGAATAAGACCAAAAAAAATATGAAGAGGCAATTTGGGAAACAGGAAACACACACATCCAATAAAGACTTGCAAAGATGCTCGATGGCACCAGGAGTAAGTGAATATAAATTAAAACCACAATGAGAGGGGCGCCTGGGTGGCTCAGTAGGTTAAGCATCTGCCTTCAGGTCAGGTCATGATCCCGGGGTCCTGGGATCGAGGCCCGCATCGGGCTCTCTGCTCACAAGGGAGTCAGTGTCTCTCCCTCCCTCTGCCTGCTGCTCCCCCTGCTTGTGCTCTCTCTCTCTGTCGAGTAAATAAATAAATCTTTAATAACAATTAAATAAATAAATCTAAACTCCCCTCCCGCCCCCCAAAAAACCCACAATGAAATGCCGGTTCACATCCGTGAGGTTGACCAAAGTATAAAGCCTACAAGGCCAAGTGTGGGCGAGGATGTGGATCCCGAGCGCCCCTGATGTATGACTCCTCATTCTATTGAAAGAAAAGGTGTGCATGGCCTCCAGCTCTGGGGCTCCGTTTCCTCACCCACCACCCCCGGGGTCCGCATGTAGCACAGCAGAGTTGTTTGTAAAGCAAATTTCGCCAGCCTCGCACATATCCATCCACAGGAGATTGGATAAATACATTCTGATACAGTCATACTGTGGGAGATTACATCCCAGCAAACATAACCCAACTAGAAGTAGAAGTTTAAACATTTACCAGCACAAATCCTCAGGCCTGTGGTGAGGACCAGGGCGTGCTTCGATCTGAGCGGCCTGATTAAGAACGAGGACCTCTGGGAGGACAGTCTAGGAAGGTGGATTGGGGCTGAAATGAACTAGGGTTTTGTAACAGACGCAGTTACCCGAGGATGGAAGAGACTGTCTCCTAAGGGAATGAGCTCCCCGTCACTGGAGGTATGTGAGCAGAGGCTGGGCAGCTGCTCTGTGGAACCGAGCACTGGATACCAGTGGTGCAAGATGGGGTTGGGAAAACATGGCATTGGTGATCTCCACACGCGTGCCCAGAGGCCCCGCGGTTCTGTGATTCAGTGTGGCTAAAAGAGGACAGGACTGAATGAGTAACCACAGGTGACACATTCCCATGAGAGGGGCCGGGCCCGGCTCAGGCAGCAACATGGCCGCGTCTCCAAAACATGCTGAATGGAAGAAGCCTTCTGCAAAAGGTCCTGTACTGTGCGATTCCATTTCTGGGAAAATTCTAGAACATTCGAAGTGATGTTGAATGACAGAAAGGTCATCAGAGCTTCTGTGTGTGGTGAGGGGAGGGAGGGAGCTTCGCAGGGTGATGAAAATGTCCTGTGATGTCCAGTATCTTGATCGCAGGGAAGGGGGTTCAGGGGTGTGGTAGATCCGTCAGAGTGAATGGAGCCCTACACTTTAAATGGATCCATTTATTGAATGTAAACTACATCTCAAGATGGACCGTTGAAAAAGAAGAAAAAAGATCAAGTGGAGAGGATTGCCAAGGAGGCCGGGACTGTGGCCTCATCACCCTGGTCACAAGGACTGGGCCTCAGTTTCCCTATCTGTGAAAGGAGGGAGAACCTATAAGGAGAACCTAAATTCATCTCCAGGGTAGTGGCCACAAGTGCATGTGCCTTGGTTTCCTCATCTGTAAAGTGGGGGAACAACAGAGCCCCCTCCGGTCATGGACTCAGAGCCGCGAATGTCATGCTGGAGTCACACAGCCACGCCCACCGTCCTTCTAGTCCTGCGGCCACCTGGATGTGCCGTCCGGGCCGCTCACTTCCCATCTCGTTCCTCTGCCGACCCTGGCCAGTCCACACAGTCCACACAGGCTGCCTGCAGATCGGGACATCTCAAGAGAGCAGTTTCAGGGCACCTGGGTTGCTCTCAGAGAAGCGTGAGTTCTTTGGGACCAGCTTTCTAATCTGTTTTTTGTTCCCTGAAGTACCGAGCCCGGGGCTAGGTATTCAAGTGACATATCATCAGAGGCATGCAGAATGAAGGAGGGAGTCTGATGGCCCTAAGTCAGGGAGGATTTTGCTTGGGTTGTCTGGAGAAGTGGCTTTCTCAGCCTGGAGGGCTGGCCACCAGGTCCCTATATGGTTGGGCAGGTTGTTCACTGCAAAAGGAAGTCTCGCCCTAGAGGGGAGAACGGGGGATAAAACCCATACATATTCCCCTTTCCAAGTCATACTGTGTCTTCCCAAAGAGGTGCATTCTTTTTCTTTTTTCCTTTTCTTTTTTAAAAAATAAGAATTTTGTTCGGAAACAATTTTAGATTTACAGAAAAGTCACAAAGATAGTATGAGAATTCACCTCTATCCTTCCCCCAATTTCCCCTTACATCAACCTCACTTACGTAACCACAGTACCTTTGTCAAAACTAAGAAATAAACATTGGGACAATACTGTCAACTCAATTTCAGACTTGATTTGGATTTTCCCACTAACGTTCTTTTTCTGTTCCAGGACGCAATCCAGGATATCACATCACATTGCATTTAGGTTTTGTTGTTTTGTTTAGGTCAACAGGGGTTGTCCTAGGGACGAGCAGGGGATGGGACAAGGAAGGTGGGTACAGCAGGGCACCCAGAAGGAAGTCCTTAGGAGGCTTGTGAGGGAGGAAGCCCAGGGTGGGTCGTGGGGGGACGCTGGCCTTCCTGACCTTGTCTGAACACCATGGAGTGTTTCCCACTGTCTCCGCTCAGTTTATGCAAAGGACAGAGGAAAGATACCAAAGTTTGCTGGCTGGTTTCGATCATTGGCCACGTATTGGAGCCGGCCGCTGTCCCGGGGTTTCCTGGTTCGTCCTAAGTGACAGTCCCACCTGGGTGACCAGTGGCTTTACTTCTTTCTTCCCTTGGGTGTGGGGGGCAGTGGCCAAAGGAACCGTAGGAGCCAGGTGAACTTGAAGCCCGCGGGGAGATGCTGTGCTGCTCAGATCCCAAGTCGACCTGTCGCTAAGGGGGAGCGCTCACCCTCCCCAAGAGCTGTACAATCCCCAGGCTTTGTCCCCTGACCAGCTGAGGTGCCTTCGGGTCCCGGGTTTGATTTCGGGCCGGGTGGTCCTAGCCAGTCAGCTGCCTTCTCGGACCCTCCATTGGCCCGTTAAGATGCGCCACGGGGCCTCGTCCCAGGGCACCTGGTCTGCCCAGGTGGCCCCGAGCCCAGGACCGGCTCGTGTGGAGCACTGCCCATCACTTTGCTTTTATTTCCCCTTCTCCCTCTGCGGGCCCGTGCCCCCTTCTTGCCCCCCACCTCCCTGCCTCTCCTATCCTTCCACACTCCGGGATCCCCACGCTCGCACCTGCTTGGGGGGAGCCTTGTGTCTTGCTCACGCAGTCCCCTCACCTGGAGCGCCCTCTCTCCGGCCCCAGCTTTCGGGTGCTCACGGGCCCTGCTCCCCCTCTGTGCAGCGCTGAGGTCCCCTTCCTTCAGATCCCCTGTCACCCATCGCTTCCTGCCTTGTTTTATGGACACACGTGTCAGGTCGCATCTTCCCCAGCGATCAGCTCTACCTTTTGCAACCCGGGACTCACCAGGGCCTGATAGTATGCCCGGCATACAGTAGGCGCTCATTAAATGCTTAATACTTAGAATTGCGAAGCATTGAATTCCTGGAAGCCTGAAGTTTTTGGAGAGCAACTCTTGGCCCTGCCCCAGGGGCATGAAGTGAGGCCTGAGCCCAGAGGGTACCCAGGTCTCCGGCCCCAGCCCTGCACCTGAGGGGCCCCGGGCTGTTTTGCCCGGCCGCATGCTCCGCCTTCTGCAAACGGCTGTTGGGGCAGCGGCTTGGGTAAGTTCCACTT
Source organism: Nasua narica (assembly GCA_028533885.1). Taxonomy (NCBI): domain Eukaryota; kingdom Metazoa; phylum Chordata; class Mammalia; order Carnivora; family Procyonidae; genus Nasua; species Nasua narica. The sequence goes on along the minus strand of CM052807.1, from coordinate 110,785,656 downwards.
CCGCTTCCTCCTGCCTCCTGTCCTGCTGCGGCTGCTCCTCTGCCGGGGCGCCTTGCCAAGATCTCTCAACCCCCCGGAGCCCGCAGAAACCCTCTGTGCCCCAAGCTGTCACCAGCGCTGCCTCCCAGGCCCCGGACACGATGCAGGCCATCAAGTGTGTGGTGGTGGGAGATGGGTAGGTACCTGGCTGAACTTCCTCACCTGCCTGAGGCTCTCGACTGGGGTACCCCCGAGACCTGCCTGCCCGGCCGATGGAGGCAGCTGGGAGGAGGTGCTCTCTTCTTGTCCCCGGGGCCCAGAGAGAGCCTCCGAGGTGGGCAGAGGACAGCTTTGCCCTCTTTGCCCACTTCGCTCCGGAAGCTGCTTGGGTGGAGGTGGGTGGAGGGCACGGGATGGGGGGCGGGGGGGAGGTTCCCCGGGGACCCTCTTCTGCACCCCGAGAGCTGGAGCACGTCTCTTATGGGACCGGCCTTCAACTCTGCCAATGTAGGTGCGGGGGTGGAGAGCCAAGAATCTGGCCTTTGTCCCCAGGCTGATCCGGGCTCTAGTCTCTGGCTTGCACCGCTGTGTGTCCTCGGGCAGGCCACAGAGCCTCTCTGAACCTCGGCTCATCCATCTGGGAAGGGGCCACGCCCCCGGGATTGATGTGGGCGTCACCTGACCTATTTTGAGGGGCTGTCCTGGGCATAGCATGCTCAATAAATATTAACCTCCTCCCCCTCCTCCCCGCCTGACTTTCCCCTCCCCCGCCCCCCCTGCAGCCTGCCTGGCTGGGGAGGATGTGTGGGGGATGTGGGCGAGGAGCAGGAGGGGGAGGGGGCCATGGGGCGTGAAAGGAAGGTGGAGGGAAGACGTGATGGGAGGGTGATTGGGAGGGTCGGTGCGGGCTAGGCTGGGCTGGGGGCCTTCTCGTCTGCGGGATCGCGGTGACCTTGAGTCGTCACATCCCCGCCAGCCTCTTTCTAACGAGGTCTAAGATGCCGGTCTCCGGTCCTAGCCGGCAGCACTGTCTCAGGCTCCAGCCCGCAGGCCTCCTGGCCTTCCTGTGAGTCCAGCGAACCCCAGCATCTCTAGCTGCAGACCTCCACTCCAGCTCTCCCATTCTATGGAGGAGCAGCCTGAGGCTTGGAGAGACTCTGGTCTTTCCTGGCCTGGGTCACAGTGGCCCTGACATGACAGATGGACCTTGGCTCTGATAGGTCTCCCCAGAGCCGGTCCATTTATCAGCCCTCAGCTGATTCCGACGCACCGGCCGGGCCTTATCTGCCCGCCTGCCCGGCCCTGCTCACTTCCGCTTTGTATCTGATCCGAGGAGGGGAGGGCAGAAGCCAACGTCCCAGTCATTCAAAGTCACCTTGGTGGCAAGCTCTGGGGAGGGCAGCGGCGGGGAGAAGGTGGCTGGACTCCCCAGAACAGGAAGTGACAACACAGGACTGGGGCTAGAAGGCCCGGGGCTGCCCCTTTGATTGCTAGACTTCCCCCTGCACGACCCGTGCCCCCTCACAGCCCAGCCGACCCGCAGACCCCGGGGTAGCCGGCGTGTATCCTGGGAGTTCCTAGCACTTACTATGCCCGGGCGTTGGACTCAGTGCCACCCCACCCCCCACTTGGTCTTCCCATCGACCTAATATTAGGCCCATTTTACAGGTGGGAAAACTGAGGCTCGGAGAAGTTGAGTAATTTGCATAAGACCTCATGGGATGTGAGGCCAGGTCTCACTGCCTTCAAAACTCTGTGCTCTTAAGGGCTGCTCTCTTTGGGGAGGTGGGAGGGCCAGAGGAGGGAGGCACAGGCTTTCCCTGATGTAGACTCCTGCTGCCCTCCGCCCCACACGGCGCTGGCTTCTTCTGCGGGCTTCACCTGATTTACGACTCGGCACGCCCCTAGGAGGGGGAGCGCCTCGTATCCCTATGTTCAAGATGGGGAAACTGAGGCCCAGGGAGCTTAAGTGCCTTGCCCAAGGCTGTGCCCCTGAGAGGTGGCGGAGCTGGGACCTGGAAGCCCGGCGCGTGACGGCAGAGGGCTGGTCAGGCACCAGGGCCCCGTGGCATTGTCCAGCTCGGCGCGCTCCCCGGGACCCACTGCTCTTAACCGTCTGTCCCACGTCTGTGTCACCTGGGAAAGCTTGTTAAAAATACAGATTCCCAGTTCTGTCCCGCGCCCATGGCTCCGAATCTCCGGGGCAGGACCCTGAAGTCTGCCCTTTAACAAACAGCCCCAATGGCCCTTGTGACTCGGGCTTGGGACCGCTGATGTTGGCATTCTCGGGTGGGGAGACTGAGGCCCATGACCGCTGTCTTCTCAAACCTCCTGTCTTTCAGAGCCGTGGGGAAGACCTGTCTTCTCATCAGCTACACCACCAACGCTTTCCCTGGAGAGTACATCCCCACCGTGTGAGTCCCGTGGGGGGCGGCAGCCGGGAGGACGGGGAGACATGCTTCACCAAGCCCGCCCCCTCGTCAGGCGCTTCCTCTGGGCCGGGCCCTGTGGGGGCCCTTGTGGGGGGGGGTCCCCGCCTGGCAGAGCTGCCTGACGACCCCGCGGGAGGCAGTGAGCAACGTCGAGGGGGGCGGTGAGGACCAGCGCCGAGGCCCCCGGAGCGGGAGAGACCGGGCGGCCTCCCAGCTGGGCGTGGGCCCGAGGGGGGATGGGGGGCTGAGAAGTGGAGGGGAGAGTGGGCTGGTGGAGGAGGAGGAGGCTGTCGGGGCCTCGACACCATGGAGCAGACAGCGGGACTTAGGGGAGAGGGCCGTGCCATCTGGAGGCCAGTGGGAGGCCCTGCCCTCTTGTCACGGGAGGAGGCAGGGCCGGCGCTGGACGCCATGTGGGAATTCATGGGGGGCAACCTCGAGAGGGAAGCGTACGCGGAGAAACACTGGCCCTTGGCAGCCCCACCACTCATGGGACAGCGTCCCCCACCCCCAGCACAGCATCCAAGTCTCTGGGCGGCTTCTCCCAACCTTCCCTTCCAGCATCACTGCCCCGACTTTGCCTCTTGCTCTGTCTGCTTGTCCCCACCAAAGACTCCTGGGGCATTTCAACCTCAGGGCCTTTGCTCAAGCCGTTCGCTCTTTCTGGGGTGCCCTTCCTCTGCACGGGTCTAGGACCTCCAGGCCAGCCTCAGGGCTCCTCCTCCGGGATCCTTTCTCACCCAGCCCCACGGACCTCTCACTCCCCGGAGGGCTCTGCCTGACCGCCCCCGTGACTGTGAGTCTCTGTGGTTGGGAAGCCTCCTCCACTTCCTTCGGGTCACCCCATCATCTCAGCACGGTGTCTTACGCACGCCGTGATTGTCTTATACATGTTGCACGTGTTTTGAGTTGGCGTGAATTCGTGGAGAAGCTCCACGATGGTCCATCGGAGCTAGTCTCCGTCCGCTGAGGGCCTGCCGCGGGTGGGCCTCTGCAGGGAATGTCCCATGTGTGCCTTTACTTGAGCCGCACAAGACGTGGGCATTCCCCCCAGGCCGCCCACGGGGGAGACTGAGGCTCACGGCAGCCAAGGGGCCTCCTGACTCCCAGATCCCTGACTGGCACCCTGGCCTGGACCGGAGGAAGGCAGGCAGCTAGGACAGGGCAAAGAAACCCGGGAAGGAAGTCTGGAAACTGATTTCTGCCCCAGCGTGGCTCCCAGGTCCCCAGACGGCCTAGTGATGGCACTCATCCCTCTTGGCACATGCCGTATTCGCCTCTTGGCCATCAGCCATCAAGGGTTTTCAGTCTCCTCCTAATGCTGCCAGAGGGCTGGCTCTAGGCCAGAGGAAAGGCAGCTTCTGCAGAAGGTCATTGTCGCCGACCCTGCGCTGGCGGCCTAGCGTCCTGGCGGCCTAGCGTCCTGCGTGTGCCTGTCCCCGCCTGGCTAGGGGCCCCTTTTGCTGAAGGACCTTAGACCAGTCACTTCCCCTCTCGGAGCCTCAGTTTCCCTTTCTTTAAGAGCAGGGCTGGGCTGGGCAATCCAGGCTCACTGCCGGGGCGCCTCGCCTGGGCAGGGAGATGAAGGGCATGAGCTCCGGTACAAGACGGGGGCAGGAGCAGATCCAATGATTCCCAACAAGTGGGAGAACCCTGGCCCCTGGTGGCCCCTGGTGGCCCCTGGTGGCCCCTGGTGGCCCCTGGTGGCCTTGGGACACAGGACACCCTTGCAGGCCAGACAGAATGAGCCAGGCAAGTTCTGTCTTCCCAGGACTCTGGGGAGTTGGATCTGACACTAGGGCCATCTTGAAATTCTTGGCCTTTGCCCAAGGGATCTTGCATTTTCGTTTTGCCTCGGCGCCTGCAAAGGACATGCCAGTCCTGCTTGTCCCCCTCCTGTGCGGTCCCGGACAGAGTTGTTCAGCTGTGAATGAGCCCTCCAAGGGGCTCCCGCTACAATGCCTGTACCCTTGGTACAGGGAGGGGGAGATAAGTCACGTGGAGCTCTTGACCTTGGAAAGGGGGGGGCACTGGGGAGAGAGGAGTTGGGCAAAACCGGAGATCTCTGGCATAAGATAAAGATGGGGAGAGCTGCTGGGGCTTGGGATCCGGAGGGTTTGCTGGGGCCGGAGGCCTACGTGCCAGCTCGCGATCAGATAAGCAGGCGAGCTGAGCTCAGCTCCTTGCCAGGGGTGGGGGGTTTATAACTCAAGGTCGGACCTCCATGCCACAGATGGGGAGACTGAAGCCGGTCTTCTGCAGGGCATTGGGGATGTCAGAACATGGCCGGAGGACCCTGTGCTTGCGTGCCTGCGACATAGGGGCTCTCCCCCATCCTCCTCTCCTCCTTACGACCATTCTCAAAAGGAAGCCCAGATGAGTTTTCAGAAATTAGAAGCAGCCGTGCCCAGACCTGAGCCCCTCCCGTGGCTCCCCTTCACATTTACTGGCATGTGAATCCCTGAATGGCACCTGCCCCCGCCCCCCAGCCTCATCTCCTCCCAGAGCGCCCCCTCCCCACCCACTCCAGACCCTTGGGCTTCCTTGTGGATCCCAGTCGCACCAGCCTCCCCCACATCTTTGTCCTCCTCCTTGCCATCACTCAGTTCTCTGCTCAGGGATCAGCTCCCTGACCCCCTGTCTCAAGGCGTCCCTCCCTCCACCCAGGCCCCGCCCCCCACCCCCCTGCTTGGTGTTCTTTATGGCCCTTCCTGATCTGACTTCCCCTGCTGGCTCCGGGACGACAGGGCCCTGGTCTGTCCGGTTCACGGCTATCGTACCAGCTTCTAGAACAGAGCGAGCACATCACCGGCGCTCTGGTCTGCTCTGAGAAGGTGCCAGAACTCAGCCGCCAGTGGATGGCTCAGCTGGTGGGAAGGAGGAACACACGGTTAATTTAGGTCTGATTGGCCAGAACTCGATCTTCACCTTCGTGGAACTTCCGGACCAGTCAAGCCTGGAATTCCACGGACGCGAGGATCCTTCTGCTGGGCGCTCACTGGCCCTCGCCCATATTCCTGCCGCCACGGGCAGGAGTCCCTCACGGGGCCCAGCTGCCTCCAGCCTTCCCCGCTCATGCACCTTCTTCCGTCCCCTTGCGCCCCGCCTGGGACACCGTCCGCTCCCACTGCCAGCTCTGTAAGCCTCCCACCGGCCCCCCAGCTTCCCCTCTGACCCTCCTTCCAGGCTTCTCCACCCAGTGGCCAAGAGGAGCCTTTTCTAAACGCAAATGTGATCAACGTCACCTCCCCAGCCCCATCTGGCGAATCCTCTCGGCCGTGCCCCATTGCCCTGAGGACTGAGACCCGAGTCTCAAGAGGGGTCCACACCCTGCCTGACCTGGTCACTCCTCCCTCGTCCCCACGTCACCAGCTGCGCATGCTCCTGGCCTCTGAGTTCCTTGCATGCACCTTCTTCCTTGTTGGGGGTGCGCTTGGGTGGGGGTCAGGGGACGCTGGGTGCCGAGCTCCCTTCCTCCCCCCCAGATCCCCTGCTCCACTCCATTCCAGGGTCAGGGCTGGGCCTGCAGCCTTGGCCACACAGACTCCGGGTAAACACATGCCGTCTGTGTCACCTCGGCAGGTCTCTCCCGGTTCCCGAGTCTGTGCCCTCACGGGGGGCACAGGAACAAGGGTGGCACCCGCTCCCTGGGCCCCTGAAGCCGTCTAAGTAGGAGGCGCCTGGAACACTCACTCGCACCCCTGAGAGCTCAGCGAATGTGAGCTCTCTGCCGTCCCGCGACTTAGGGAAGCCCCGCGCCAGGCTCGAACCCCCGCCTCGCCAGCCATGAAACAGCCCCCATGTTTACCCTGTGGGATTTTCGGAACTGGGGAACAGGACTTACTTAGTTCTGGCCGCCGCCAACTGACTGTGAGATCTTGGGCAAGTGCCTTCCTGTCTGTGGGCCTGTTTCCTCATCTGGAAAAAGCGTCAAGGGCTGGCCGGAGTGGTGGTGTGAGGTTCCTCTGATCCCGGCCGCCCGAGAGTCTCAAGGAAGGGGGACCCCGGGGAGCCGTGGATCCCTGCCGCGTGCCTGCAGCGATCCCTCGGGCTCTGGAGGCCGGACCTCTGGGGAGGGACGAGCGGGGGTGTGTGAGGACACTGGAAATGGGATCAGCAGCTCAGCATCTCCCCGAAGGATGACTTGACTATCCTCTGTCTCTTTGGATCTCCCTAATGGCCCCAAGACAAAGGACTTTTTTTTTCACATTGAAGAAAGTGAGGCTCAGAGAAGGTAGGTGACTCACCCAGGGTCACACAGCCAGAAAGAGGCTTCACAAGCAACTGGGTCCCTCCTAGCTCTAGGTGGCTGTCCCTGGGGAAATCAACAACCTCCCCGCCCCTTGCTCACTAACAGGGGTCACAGAAGGAGCAAAGCTTGAATCCCAGCTCCTCTGCTTATGAGATGGTTGGTCTTGGAAAAGTTACTTGACATCTTGAGGCCTCGGTTTCCCCATCTGTCTGTTGGGAGTAACTTGAGGTTCTTTTGTTTTAGGTTGCCTGGGACTTTAAGACCTAACATAGAAAGGTCCCTAGCCTTCTGTCAGGCCCTGACAGTACTTGGTGCTGCTAGGTACTTGGTACTTGTACTTAGTACAGTGCTTGGTACTTGGTGCTACTCCGAGGTCCCAAGACCCTGCTCTTTCCCTGTTGCCACAGGCCCTGAAATCGTGGGGACTGCTCTGAAAGGACACAAGCCTTTGGCTCAAGGAATTTTAGGAGGCTTTTGGGCACCAGAATTTCAGGCTGGACATTAGAGAGGAGAGTGTCCCAATCTCCTAAGTGTGTCCCGAAGGGATGTTTCTGACCGAAGTCAAGGACAACCCAGGCCCTTCTTTTCCCATCATGCCCTGCGGTGTCTCCCTGGACAGTGCCTCCTTCCTGACGTCCCTCGGCAGTGTGGGTGGTACCCAGAGTAGGCACACGGAGCACCTACTGTGTGCCTTATACTGCGCCGGCCTCAGGGCGCCGTGAGGGGCAAGCCAGGCACGGTGCCTGTTCTTGGTGCAAAGATTGCTGGCTGGGGGCCAGGAAAGGCTTCCTGGAGGAGGTGACCTGGAGATAGGGCTAGAAGCGGGTGAGTAAGAGTCACCGGGGAGGAGGAGTGAGGGAGGAAGAAGAGTGGGAAGTCAGAGGAGGAGTGTCTGTAGGAACTTCCCAGCAGTGGGGAGCAGGTCATCTGCAGAACTGAGAGGTGACTGGAATGCTCCATGGATGAATAAGCATGGTGTGTTAAAAGTGTCAGGCTACTCACTTTTGGGTGTGTGTGTGTGTCTTTCTCAGAACAGGTGTCTTTGGAGTTACTCTGAAGCATTAGGGCTTCTGTAGCCTGTCCCTGAGAAGCATTCTGGGAGGGCTTCCTGGAGGAGGCCGCATTCCAAGGGCTTCAGTTTGGTTTGCTTTAATTCCGATCCACTCACTGGGTGCCAGGCCTGAGACTAGAGAGGAAGCAAGCACGGGCCCTGCCCTCTTGGAGCCCACGGCCACTGGCAAGACAGAGGCACCCTAACTGTCTGTTTAAGTCAAGATAAAGAGGGAGGTAACAATGAGCTCTTTCCAGGTCAGGGACAGGGAACGAGGTGGCCTAGAGGTTACCCCACAGAGGAGGAACTACCTGGGCAGGATTTCGAAGCATGAATAGGAGACAAGGGTGAAAGGGTGTAGAAGGGTATTTTAGAAAGAGGCACAGATGGGAGCAAAAATCCTGGGATTGCATGGTCAGGGTAAGCAGGAACATTTGGACAAAGAGAGGTGGGGAAGGGCATTCTGGGCAGGAGCAAGTCCAGGGAGGTAGGCAGTGTAGGCTTTGCCCAGGAAACAGCTTGGCTGGTGTATGAGGGGAGGAGAAGGAAGAGGAGCCTGAGGTCTCAGTGGGCCAGGTCCAGGGATGCAGAGCAAGGACTGCATGAGTGGCCTCAATGAAGAGAGACAAAATGATGATCCTTGGCCCTCATGGGCAGGAGGTGAGGGCATCTGCGGAAGCATAGCTGGGCACAGGGCAGTGAATGCTAGAATCCCACACAACTGGCTTCCCACTTAGTTTGGTCACTGGCTGTGTGGCCTTGAGCAGGCCGCTATACCTCTCTGATCCCAGTCTTCCTTCCCACCGGCGGAGAGACCAGCACCTTCCTCTAGTGAGAAATACTGTGGGGTTGAATAAAATAAACACCTGGAAGCTTGTTTGATTGCCCCGGTGCTGGTGGGGATTGGCCGTCACTGTCAGCCCGCCTCACCATCCCTTTGGCACGCATCTTATCCGTGTGTGCATTTCCTGAAACTGTCCGTGACTGACGGCTTTCGGTGTGCACTCGGGGGTGGGCTGGAAGACCAGGGATTTAGCGCCCCAGGACAACCTTCTGCCAAGGGAAGGCAGAGATGCTGGATAGAGACCCCAGGTCGTGCCCCTCAGGGGTGCCCTGTCTCCAGGGGCCCCAACCCTAACGGCGCACTGGCTGGGCCCTTCCTTGTCTCTTCCCCACTCTCCTCCTGAGGCTGCCGCTGTGTCACCTCCTCGTCTCAGCGTTCGCTTCCAGGGGGACCCCACCTGCCACGGGGGCGACCGACCGCGGACCAGCATAGGAGGTGGGGGAAGTTGGATCAAGCCTTAGAGGGAACGGACCATGGCCTCAAAAAACTCACCTCTCAAAGGATAGGCAAGGGCAGAAAGGTGATTGGAGACAATGTTCTCCTCTTGATGCTTACCTGCATGTGAAATTTTTTAATGTAACTAATCAGTAAGGAAAAAAAAAGGGAAGAAAAGCCGAGTGCTCAGTGTGTGCGACCGCCCGTGGCCGCCCCTGCGTGGGTCTTGGCCTCTGCACAGAGCGATGCGAGGCCGGGCCGGAGGGCGTGTGCCCCGGCCGTGGAGACTGACCCTTCTGCCCCCCACACAGGTTCGACAACTATTCAGCCAATGTGATGGTGGACAGCAAGCCCGTGAACCTGGGGTTGTGGGACACGGCCGGGCAGGAGGACTACGATCGCCTCCGGCCTCTCTCCTACCCGCAGACGGTGAGCTGCCCTGCGCTCAGCCTGCTCCCGCTGGGGGCAATGTCCTGGGGCCAGCGGCTGGGGGTCCCTGCCCATCTCAGCAATGCCCTCCTGGGCGGAGCCGGGGCCTCCTCGCCGCCCTCCTTCAGTCCCCCTGCCCTCGCTGTGCCCATCTCCCCAACCCCTCTGCCTCTGTGGGCTCTGGCACCCCCTGGGTCCCCATGGGTGGGGCAGGCAGACCCTAGATGGGGCCCCATAGGGAGCCCAGGACTCTGAGTTCCAGGGTGCTGGGAAGGGGAGGGCAAACCTGCAAGTGGCTCTGTGCCTGCTAGGCCCTGGCATCCTTGGTGTTCCCTCCAGCTGGCGACCAGATAACAGGTAGTGAGCGCTTGGTGAGGAGTACAGGCTCTGGAGGCAAGCTCGACCTCACTTTCCCCATCTGTAGAATGGGGCGCTGGCCGCACTGCTGGTGGAGGGTCCCGGGAGGATTCACTGCTTGGGACAGGCTTTTCGGAAGGGTTGGAAAAACGGCTCAGGGGCTACCCGGGTGTGGAAGGGCCCAGCTGGGATGCCTCCAGGACTCCTCTCATGGGTGACCGTTGCCGGCTCTGTCCCCAGGACGTCTTCCTCATCTGCTTCTCCCTTGTCAGCCCTGCCTCCTATGAGAACGTCCGGGCCAAGGTGAGGAGCGTAGAACCGGGCCCTGGGGGCTCGGGTTGGTGACCCTCGGGGAGGGAGGGACCACAGAGGGCATGGGAAGAGAGCATCCCCAGGGCCGACCAGGGCTGGGGGGCAGAGGAGAGGACTCTGGGGGTGAGACTCAGAGGGGCTCAGAGGGGGCTGGGGTCGTTAGCTTTCCTCCCCGCCCTCTATAAATAACCATGTCCCCTCTCTCCTCCCCACACAACCTCTGCCTGCCTTTTATCTCTCATGAATCTTGCTTCTTCTTTTCCTGCAACCGTTCCCCCCCGAACCACCTCACGCCTCTTCTCCTCACCTCCTCGCACCCCCTCGTCTCTTCTCACACTCGCCGCCCCTCTTGTCCCCGCGCCCATGCCCCCTCGGGCCCCCGCCCGCCTGCCTAGTGGTTCCCTGAGGTTCGGCACCACTGCCCCAGCACACCCATCATCCTGGTGGGCACCAAGTTGGACCTGCGGGACGACAAGGACACCATCGAGAGGCTGAAGGAGAAGAAGCTGGCGCCCATTACCTACCCGCAGGGCCTGGCCCTGGCCAAGGAGATCGGTACGGGGCTCGGGCTCGGAGAGGGGAGCTGGCCGCCTGGGAAAAGTGCTCTGGAGCTGACAGAAGCGGGCACGGAGTGACATGTGCTGTGGCTGCTCTGAGCACCAGCAGCCAAGTCAAGCTTGGGCTTTCCAGGAAGGCTTCCTGGAGGAGGTGCCTCTGCCCTAGGTTTGAAGGGTGACTTCCCTGCTGCCTCCTTCTCACGTCCCTTTCCCCAGCCCCCCTCCTCAGCCCCGCTGCTCTTTGCCTCCCGATCCCTGGGCCAGAGAAGTGAAGCGACTTCTCGAGGTCACACAGCCAGGTGGCAGAACTGGGATTTGAATGCAAGAGAGCCCATTGCTGGCTCGGGGGCTTCGTCGTGGGGACTCAGGGCTGCCCGCCCCAGGGAGGCCATAACTGCGAGGTCTGGCCTCTCCCCTGGCGCCTGGGCCCTGCTGTCCCATGTCCAGTCCTGACCTGCCTGCAGCCTGCGGATGGGACACCTGCCCAAGGGCCGGGCGTCCCCAGCTGGGTTTGACCCTCATGAGCAGTGGCCTGCCCCCCACCGGCCTGGGGCACTCTTCAGGCCCAGGGTTTGGCCCCCTGAGTAGGTAGGGCCTCCCCGCCCCAGCCCTGCCTAGCCCCACCGCTCTTCCTTCCGCCGGAACTGGGAGGGCTCTGGGGACTCACATCTCTGCAGGAAGAGAAACCGCAACTGTCACCTCCCCCTTCCTGTGACTAGTCCGGAGACTTGGCCATCTTCCTCAAGGGGTCTTGGGTTGCCTCTTAAGCCTTGGGTCCCGAGCCCCATCCTGGGGTCTTTGGCTCCTTGGCCTGCTGGCTTTCCTCACAGACACGGCGGTTGTACCCTTGCCTTCTCTTGTTCTCCGACCAGCCCATCCCCCTACCTCTTCTGCCCGGGGCTGACTTTCTAGCCGGCATGTGACCCGTCCCCTTCTAAAGCATGTGCCTTGGGACAAGGAGAAGGGGTCCGGAAGCCTGGATGCCGATCCAGGCTCTAGCCCTGACAAGTGTGTGTGACCTTGGGAAGGTGGCTCCCCCTCTCTGGGCCTCAGTTTCTCCATCCCACAAGCTGGCCCGCACGATCCCCAAAGGTCCTTTCTCCTCTGTAAGGAGGTGGCTCGGGGTCCTGCCTTGGGCTCCAGATGATCCCTCCTGGAGTTGATCCCAAGTGGGCGTCGGCCAGGGGCAGTGACTTTGAACCTGACTTGGACCAGCCTGGGCCCAAGGGGAGGCCCAGGAAAGCTGCAGGTCTGATGTGGGGGACAGCAGCTGCCTCCCAGCCTGCACCCCCCACCCCATCCTCTGCAGCAACTTGGCCCCGCCTGCCTCAGCTTGACGAGCTGTCCCAGGTCACCATGTCCTAGACAGACGGGAAGCCCAGGGACAAAGAGGGGGACTGGCCAGAGTCCTCAGGTGGTCAGAGGCAGAACTGAAGGGAGCACAGCACCCCCGCTCAGGACCCTTGTTCTGGATGCCGCTGGGCCAGGAAGAGCAAGATGGAGGCTGGTTCCAGGGAGGAGGCAGTTGGCGGGTGTGGAAGAAGGGGACACTGGCTATGGTCCCTTGCAGGGAGATAGTGGCCGGATGTCCAGTGACACCCTCCAAGGCACAGAATGTTATAAGGTGATCAGGCTCCCGGACCGAACCAAGGGCACTCTGTCCCTGCCAGCCAGGCCCTGGGGCCACTGCCCACGCCCCCTGGTGGGAGCGTGCTCCCAAGTAGAGGGGAGACACCCAGCATGTGACTTTGTGCAAGTGACATGCTTTCTGAACCTCAGTTTCCTTGTCCCTGCCCCACGTTTGCCTTCTTGCCAACCCCGGGTCATCTGGGGGCTTCCTCCCCCCAGGGGCTGCCCGCTCCAGAAGTCCTGGCTCCCCTCTCCCCAGCTGCATGTCTCTGGGACCCTGGCTTCCCCTCGCTCGGCCTGTTTGCTCATCTGCCGAGTGGGGAATCACAGTATTTCTTCCCACTGTTTTTGGAAGCAACCAGACCAGTGCTCGGCAGGGAGCAGGTGCCCATCAGAGTCGTTCTGCTTCCTTCCCCCGAGAAAAGCAGCCTCCAGGGTGGGGCGGAGTTCCCCTTCCTGCCCCTCTCTTTCCTCTTGTTCCTGAAATCAGCCCCCAGCCCTCTCGAAGAAGGGGTTCTGTGGTTCCTTACTTCAGGGAAACTCTGTCGTAGTGGTCCTGGGAACGCACACAGGTTCCTTCCAGAAGGTCAGAGAAGGCTTCCCTTGGAGTGGGGGCCCAGCCTGCCCTTCTGGCTGTCTGAGCCCCAGGCTCCTGCCCTGAGCTGTCATGTGGGAGGAGGCCGGTCCCCTCAGGTGGGGGAGGGAAAGTGCTCTTATCCCGGTCCCTGATGGACAGTCCCCAGGCGATCCCGCGGGGGGCGGAGAAACATCCAGCCTGGGACTTCGGACAGATGACTCCCCACCCATGAACCTTGGTGTCCTCGTCTGTAAAATGAGGTGATGCTAAGGAAGGGTCAGATGACATCTGGAAGGTCCTGGCACCTGGGTCACCAGTGCCTCAGTCCTCCTGGGGGAAGTTTCTAGAAGAAACTGAGGCAGGGAGAGATTCAGTCTCTGTTGCTTGAGCCCCCTTTTTCCCCAGTTATGTATCCAAACTCCTGCCAGCCTTCCACAAATTAAGGGCTGCCATTTCTAAGAAAGCTACAGACCTGCCCTTGCGGGGCCAGCCTCTCCTTTCGAGATCGAGCTCCCTAATCCAGGCATGAGGAAGTGGAGGCGCAGGGCGGTGGTTCCCCGACCCAACGGCCTGGCACAGTGTGTGGCTCAGGAGAGATTTCTCCCCAGCGCCCTCCTCTAACCTCCTTCTGCCCTCTTGCCACCCCCTCGCACCCCCCAGACTCAGTAAAATACTTGGAGTGCTCGGCCCTCACCCAGCGAGGCCTGAAGACCGTCTTTGACGAGGCGATCCGGGCCGTCCTGTGTCCCCAGCCCACGCGGCCACAGAAGCGTCCCTGCAGCATCCTGTAGGGTAAGAAAGCCTCCTTCACTGCTCGGTGACCGTCCCCACCCGCACATAGCAGGCTCGGCCGGGAGGGCCGGGAGGGCGGGAAGGGGGCGTCCAGCCGTGGCTCCCTGGCTCCCTACCGGGAATGGCATTTAGGCCCAGACAGAAGGGGAAGTATCAAAGTGGCCTCGGTTTCCCTATTTGCTGGAACCAGTCCAACTCGGAGGGGAGCCCGGGTCCCAGAAGGAAGGCATCAGAAAGTGCCAGAGCCATGGCAGGGGTGTCACGAGGCTTCCACTCTGCCAGCCCTGCAGGAGGGACGAGGGATGGAAAGATGCCCTTGGCCCCTGCCCCCCAGGAGAGCCCAGCCGAGCGGGGGAGACCCAAGGGCAGAGGGGCAGGCGGAACTGAGGCTCTTGGGGCAAAGGAGGGACCCGTGCAGGTCAGAGGCAGTGGGAGAGATGGGACAAGAAGGATGGAGAGGCCTCGGTGTGGTGGGGGAGCAGGGTGGGCCGGTGGGAGGGCCGACCCCGACAAAAAGAAGGGAGGCAGCCATCAGCCTTGAGCAGGGAAAGCCGTGAGGGGGCAGGCGATTCTGCTTGTCCCCAGGTCCTTACCCACCTCCTGTCTCCTTTCCAGGTTGCATCCAGCCCTCCCAGCCAGATGGCTGTGACCTCCGGGGTCCTCACCCAAAGCCCAGCGGCACCCCGGCTGGCCCTGATGTCCCCTCCCTGTGGTGTTTCTTAGCGATGGCTGCAGATTGGTTGCTCATCTTCTTCGGGCTGGAGGCCCCCTGGGGCTGGAAGGCCGTGAATTTGCAGGCTCCGCTCCCGATCCCTTCATTCTCCCGCCTTCGCAGGGGCCGGAAGGGAGCCATTAGTGTGGTCAGCGCCAGCTGCCGCATGTGGCAGTCGAGGGTCCACCGCCTGACCCCAGTCCCACCCAGTGCCCGAATACCCCCTGGAAATGTCGGGCCAGATGGTGGCCAGCCACCACTCGCATCCCTTCGGGGATGGGTCTCTCACCGCCTCCTGACGGGGGCTACTCCCGTATTGATAGTCTTGCTTGTCTGAACGTTCTCCTTCTATTGAGCTAAAATGGGTATCTCAGAAGTTTGCTCCTGCGGCCTTAGTCCTTTTCCGGACAACATAAAACAGATCAAATTCTCTGCATATCGGTGGGTACCTGCAACAGCCAGTCAAAAACCTGGGTCCAGCTGACTCCTGCCGTCTCTCAAGTCTTTCTCCGCCATTCACAGGATCCTGAGCCTGTAGGAGTCTTGAAACTTTCAGACCCTGCCAGTCAGGACTTTTGCTACTGCAAATGGAAAACCTAATTCAACCTGCTTAAGCAGAAAATAAACGTATTGATCCAAATTTGGAAATATTATGACTTCAGGTGCAGTTTGATCAAGGCTCTCAAAGCATGTCAACAGGGCTTGCTTTCCTGTACCTCTTTGCTCTGTCTTCCGCTATCTGGTTCATTATCTGGCAGGTGATGCTCAGAGCATCCTTCCGGGTTCAAGGTTAGCTTAAAAAAAGGAGGGGGGGTGCCAAGTTTCTGCCCCAGGCGAGGTTCTAATTAAGGTTTACTCTGATTGGACCAGCCCAGGTCTGGACTCCACCTCAACCAATCATATTTTCCAGGATGGTGACTGCTGAGTTCTGATTGGCCAAGCCGGGGCCTCTGGCCTTGCTGGAGCGAGGAGTGGAGGCAATGGGGGCGTAAACCTTGAGTTTAAAGATCAAGGGGTTGGTTCCCAAATGAAGCCTGAGACCTTGCTGGAATTGGGGCCTTTGGGTGTCAGGCAGCCAAAGCTCCCCAGCTTCCACTATTGGAGCTCACGGGAAGTGTCCCAACGGTGTAAGGAAAGCAATGCCTGTCCGGCAGGCACTAAGCAAAGACAACTTTCTTTACGAGAGAAGGTGGGGCTGTTGTAAGGAGTTAAGTTCATCCGTCAAGTCCAACCGGTGTGCGGAGCCGGTCCCCCAGTAGTGTTTGCTACTTTACAAGTGCCGGCCTTTCCGCCCCTGGGGATGATTACTCTTCTCTACTCCAGCTTCATCCACGCATACAATGCATATTTATCGAGCACCTTCTCACTCTGCACTAGGTGCGGGGTTCCCTAGTGTGCACGAGTTCCTGCCCTCGTGGGCTGACCCTCTAGAGAGGCTACAAGGAAGGAATAAAAAGACAGATCTAAGACCCCACCCATGACAGCACAGAAGTCCCCCAACTCCCAGCCAGCGAGATGCTTTGGGTTTCTACCTTCTGCTCCCTCAGGGCTGCCCCCCTAAGTCCTGAGGTTCTGGGGTGGGGCTCCCCAGCTCACTGGCCTCCTGGGATCCCCACCCTCTTGAAAGGGCCTGGGTTGAGGCGGGGGAAACCCCGTGGCGCTTCTCAGTTTCAGCTCAGACAAGGCCTTTATGTTTTTAAGGTTACTTCTCCTTGGAAACCAACCATCCCCATGAAAAACCCACACACGCATGACGCAAACACAGACCCCACAAGAATACGTTTGTTGTTTAGAGGACCTGGGGCACCCCCTCCAGTCGGCCAGAGTTTGAGGAGAGCCTTTTTTGCTCCCTGCCCTTCTGGGGCCTCCAGATAAATCTGGGACCCCTTCTGGTGGGCCCTGGGGGCCGGTCGCACCCCCTCCCTCTCTCCTCCCCTCCACCCTGGGACTGAACTCTCATTTCCTCAAAGCCACTTTGACACCTCTTTCATAAAAGCCCTTCCACACCCTGGTCTGGTCCTCTTTCCTCGAATGATTTCCTCTGCTCCTTGAACTTCCCTGCCATGTCCAGGGCGAGCAGGGTGGCGGGGAGGGGCGGGGGGATAGGCCCTGTGCCTCTTCCCCAGAGCCCACCGCAGTGGGCACAGTCCTTGCTTTATCCCAATGGAGGTTCTGGCCACGGCACAGGAGGGCATGGGAACAGGAGCTGGGGCTCAACTCACTGCGGCAGACACTCGACTTTCCTACCTTCTCCCACTCCCCCCATCCTTCTTGCTAACAGATACCTAGTTTCGTGCAGAACAGCAAGGTGTCCAGCCGCAGACCAAAACATTTGTTTTCTCAGTCCGCTTTGCAGCTGGGGTCCCAAAGGTGCACAGCGCTGGCCCAAAAAACAAGTGTAAGTCCACTGGAGAGATGACTTCTGTGACAGTGTTTGTTTTCTTCCACCAAAAAATGGGCACTGCCCTTTGTCCTGCCCTTTCCCTGGTGAATACTGATGCGATGTCTGGAGCTGCAGCAGCCATCTTACACACTTGAAACCACAAACATGAAGATATTCGCTAACATGTTCAGAATGGAGGAGCAGAAAAATTAAAAGAGCTTAGATCCTGGACATCTTTCGTTGGCAGCTGAGCCAATGCCAGTGGCTGTCTTGTTATGGGAACAAAAGGAAAATGAAACCACCGATGGTGTATGCCAGTGTGGGTCAGGCCTCTGTTACTGTTAGCTGACAGCATTTGTAACTGAGGGCTTAGGTTTCTTAACTCCGTGCTCTTTCTACTGTATCATTGTGTCCAGCAGTCACTGGACATGGGGTGAGTCACTCACTTCTGTTCTGCAAAGTGGCTGAGCACCAGAAGCCCTTTAGAGAGGAAAGAGAAACCTCAAGGGGAGTAGGTGAGGAGCTGGTTTTGAAACAGGAAGAACTGTTGGTTGTGGGCAGAAGCCGACAACTTGATGATGCTTCACTCCGATGGCAGCCACCCCCGATCACCCACCCAACAGTGCCAGGCCTCGGCCAGTCAGCAGGGCATCACACTGGGCACCTTGTCACGATGTCATTGCCTGGCAGGCATGGAAAGCACTTCATTTGGGGAAGTGCTTTTTTGCCAACCAAAGCTGTCCAGGAACTAGGCTCTTTTAATTTTTCTGCTCCTCCATTCTGAACATGTTAGCGAATATCTTCATGGTTGTGGTTTCAAGTGTGTAAGATGGCTGCTGCAGCTCCAGACATCACATCAGTATTCATCAGGGAAAGGGCAGGACAAAGGGCAGTGCCCATTTTTTGGTGGAAGAAAACAACCACTGTCACAGAAGTCACCTCTCCAGCAGACTTACACTTGTCTTTTGGGCCAGCGCTGTGCACCCTTGGGACCCCAGCTGCAAAGCGGACTGGGAAAACAAGTGTTTTGGTCTGTAGCTGGACATCTTGCTGTCCCTGGATGGTAGCTGTGACCACCTCACGGGCCTCCTCGCATCCGCTGTCCCCACCAGGCGCAGCTCAGGGGCTCCTTCTCATTTACAAACACCTGTGACTCTCAGGTGCCATGATGTGCGCCTCTTGGCTTAACAAACGCTTGTAGCACCGTGGACGCATCCAGTCATCTACCCATTTAGCAAATCGTTATCAGGACTGTGAAATGACCCTTCTGCTCGGGTGGCTCACCATGACCCTAGCAAGTAGCTGACACCTCGTAGATGCTGGATAAGTGAGTGTTTTTTATGTAAATAAATAAGCAGGTGGAAGAATAGACTTTAATGGATGGAGAGACGCAGCCCTTCCAGTGACCCAGCTGAGCCCAGCCTTCCAGCCATCCTTGCCAAGGCACCTGTCACGAGCGTCGGAAATCCTGGATGCGCAGCCCAGTCAAGTGCCCGGATGATGGTGGCGCCGGCCAAAATCAGGTGCGGCAGAAGAACATCCAACTGAGTTCAGCCAACTCATAAAATTACAAGAAATAATACCATGGTATACTGAAACAGTGACTTTTCCAGGGCTGAGGTCCCTGTTATCTCTTCCTCTGATCTTTTCCCTCTCCTCCCAACTCCCCCACCAACAGAGACATAGCCACCTCTCGGGACATCTGACTCCATCTGGGTCTCATGGGATGTAAGAGCCAAGGCAGGGTAGGCTCTGGGGAGGGAGACAGGGATCTAGGATGGTTCTAGAAGACTTCTGAAGGCCCTAAGGTAGGTGAGATGATGAGCAGTCATCCACCTAATTTGAAGTTCAATTCACTTCGGTTCCCACGTACTGATCCTGGGCTCCATGCCAAGCTGTGTGGGGGCTGGCGGTGAGACGGTGAGACCCGCCCTCTGCTCCCTGGGGGATCAGGGGCTCATGAGACAGACAGATGAGCAAATCAACCCCCGCCATGTGGTTGATCCACATACCACAGAAGCGTACACAACAGAGCAAGGAAGAGATTTTGGCCTCTCGAGGTGCCGGGGTGGAGAAGTTTCTGCCCCCTCCCCCTTGCTGAAAAGCGGCCACGATAATAAGGAGAACACGAAACAGAAACACAAACTCTCATCTTCAAAGAAACCGGGAGACACCTGTGACCCCGAACCACAGCACACGTCTGGAGAGCAGATGGAGGGGTGGTAAATGATTTAACAGAGCCGGTGGAAGGCAAATCTAATCGCCTGCTGTTCTGGGGTGGGGTGGGGCTGGGGGGCGCAGTTGGAGGTAGGAGAGATGCAAACCGACTGACCTTGCAGAACCCCTGGGAGGCTCTGAAGTAGGAGATCCAGACACCACAGATGGCAAGATGGGAGGCTGAAAACTGGTGGGTTATCTGTAAGTTTGTTTAAGGAGCAATCAGACCCGCAGGGCCTCCCCCCTACACTATGCAGCCGGGCAACCATCCCTCCCTAGGTTGGGTGGGAAGATCCAACCAGAGATTTCTGGACCCAAGGATGCCAGCTACAGGGAAGGCGGAGGGTGAGGTCCCAGACTCATAATTTGGGATGTAGTGGGTTTGGTTATGCTTGGCAGATTATCACTCCTTCCACGCCCACCTCCAGGGGCGGAGCTACTTCCCCATTCCCCTGGATGCTAGCTTTGGCCTCTCGACTTGCTTTTTTGCCAGTGGGAAGTTAGCATGTGTTTCCTAAGGTGAGTCTGGTTGTGCTTGTACCCTTGGGCACACCCTCTCGCCCTGATGAAAGAACACACCTTGGTAAGCCCACCAGTTCCAGGAATGTAAGGGGAGAGATGTCTGGCTAACCTGCAGCTCAAAGCAGATCTGCCTAGCTTAGCCCAGCCTAGATCAACCCATCCCAGCTGACCTGAAGGTGTGAAGTACAAGAAATGCTTATTGTTGGGCACCATAGAGGTCTGTGTGGTTGTTTATTACACAGCAATAGCTGACTGATGCAGGGGAATTCAGTGGAAGACTGAATACTCAACAGGGTGACCTTAGCCCCCATCCCTGGCTGAGTTCAGGAAAGCTAGCACCCAGGCATACACTTATCCCAGACGGGAATCTGTGGCCAGGATCTGACCACCCCAGAGAAAAGTCTTACAGAGGCTGACATTTGGTAATAGCTAGATATCCCTGACAGAAGAGCCAGTGGTCCCTCCAGAAATGTTTGCTATCTCGCAAGCTCTACCTTTCGACACGGAGCTGCCGATTGGAGCTTTCATGCTTCACTCTGAAAAATGAATGGGTAACAAAAGATGATGAAGGGACAATTAAGGAAAGCTCTGTTGTGAAAGGGACCCAATCAAACAAACAGAGGAAAAGGAACTAGCAAGAAATAGAGACAAGGCAGTGAGCAGAAGACAAGTTAAAAGGAGCCATCACTGCTATCCTTGGAGAGAGAAGGAAACCTATCACACCCACAAATAAATATACAAGACCATAACAAGGGAACAATCAGAAAACAGAGAAGAGTTCTTAGAAATTAGAAATGTGGGATGCCTGGCTCGAGTCATGATCCCAGGACCCTGGAATCAAGTCCCATATTGGGCTCCTTGCTCAGCGGGAGCCTGCTTCCCCCTCTGCCTGCTGCTCCCCCTGCTTGTGCTCTCTCTCTGGCAAGTAAAAAATAAAATCTTAAAAAAAAAAAGAAATTAGAAATGTGTTTAATTAAAATTTTTTTTAATAGAAGGTTTGGAAGATAAAACAGAGTAACCAACAATAGCAACAAAAACAGCTAGACGGGAGAATAAGGTGGTAAAAGTAAACAACAAGAAATCACAGGGTTAATCCAGGAGGACGATAGTTGAATAATAGGAGGTCCAAAAGAAAATAAGAGAAAAATCTTGTCCAGGGGCGCCTTGGGGCCTCCGTCGGCAGAGCGTCTGACTCTCGATTTTGGCTTAGGTCATGGTCTCGGGTTCATGGGATTGAGCCCCACATCAGGCCCTGTGCCTAGCTGGGAGTCTGCTTCCATCTCCCTCTGCTTCTCTTCTCTCTCTCAAATGAATAAATAAATACATAAAATCTCTAAAAAAAAAAAGAAAGAAAAAAATCTTGTCTGCAACTGAAGAACACAAATCTTCAGATTGAAAGAGTTCACTAGGTACCCCCAAACACTTGGTAGAGGGACCATGTGGGGGGCTGTGGTGGTGATGGTGGGGCACAATGCCAACATTACAAAATTGCAACAATTTAGGGATAAAGCAAAGATCCTAGAAGCTTCCAGAATAAAGGGAAAACAACCTCAGGTTGCACACAATGGATTGAGAATAGGAATAGTACTGGGAAGCCAAATTATGGAGAGTCCAAATCTCCAGGAATGGACAAATGGATAAGGAAGAGGTAGTATATATACACGATGGAATATTACTCAGCCATCAAAAAGGAATGAAACCTTGCCATTTGCAATTATGTGGATGGGGCTAGAGAGTATTATGCTAAGGGAAATAAGTCAGTCAGAGAAAGACCAATTGTGTATGATCTCACTCATATGTGGAATTTAAGAATCGGATGAACATATGGGAAGGAGTGGGAGGGAAAGGAGAGAGGAAAACAAACCATTAGAGATTCTTAACAATAGAGAACAAACTGAGGGTTGGTGGGGGGGATGGGATAGAGGGTGAAGGGTATTAAGGAGGACACTTGTTGTGATGAGCACTGGGTGTTGTATGTAAATGATGAATCACTGAGTTCTACTCCAGAAACCAATATGGCACTGTATGTTAACTAAGTAAAATTTAAATAAAAATTTAAAAAATTAAAATAAAATTTAAAAAATTAAAAACTTTAATAAGATTTTTAAAAAATTAAAATTAAATTAAAAAAAAGAATGGTACTGGGAGCTAGACATACGACAGAGGATTCCGCCATCCAAGTCCATGTAATTCTCAATCAAGAATTCTATACCCAGCCCAACTATCGTTGGGAGAGATGTGTGAGGAGAACGAACTCTTCTCAAACATGTTCACTTGCGTGGGAAATGACCAGAAAGTGTGCACCCACAAAGTCAGGGAGTAAACCACTAAGGAGGAAGAGTCAAGAAATGGGATCTAACACAGGAAGAAGCTAAGGGAATTGCTGGGAGAGCAATGAAGAGAGACTCTCGGAGCGGCAACCGCCATAGGCGCAGAGGGCGGCAGGGACAGAGGGGGGGACTTTGGACACCTCCAGGGAGAAATCCTCATGGGGCTCAGACCCTGGAAACTCCCTGTGAGGTTTTGACAAAGCAGTAGGAGTGTATGCAAAAACAGAGTCCTAGAGAACTGAGGTATTTAAAAACAACAACAACTAAGTAAATGAAAAAAGTGAAACAATTATGAATTCCAGGCTGGGCAGGAAATAATATTTACAGCATTCCTAGTGAAAACACTGAACATACCCTTAACTGAAAATGTAATGTCGTGGAGAGGGTGGAGAGAAGAGCTCAGAGTGTGTAAGAAATCTACAATCCTCATCTACCGTTGTAGGAAGTCAGTAGATAACAGACAAAATTGGGGGATCTGGGGCTGGAAAAATAAATCCGACATTTAGCAAGATGGAGAAAACCAGAGGAGCAAGAACTCAGAGGGTAGAATTGCCTCCGGGATCAGGGGTGGGTCAAGGCCATGGGAGGCTATTTTCTGCTCTTTTTATCACTTTGGTTTTTAAAATTTACTTGCAAACAGTACTTTGCCTTCCCATTCTCTGATGCTCCCTCCTCTGGCTTCTTTTTTAATCTGTAAAGCAATTATTTTTTATTTGCCTTTATTTTTAGCAAAGTCCTAGGGGAGAGTGGGAAGGAAGCAGGCAGGGTTAGGCTCCGTAGGCTCCTCAGGCCGCGGAAAGGATAGCGGATTTCATTCTACGGCCCGTGGCCCTAGAGGGTCTCAAGGAGGAAGCCACAGGCTTGACTTGGTTTTAAAGGACTCTCCCTCCTCCCCGAGGAGTGGGGGCAAGGGCAGAAGGAGGGGGACAGATGAGGCCACGGTGGCTCGGCCCAGAAGGGAGGCTTGGGGGATGGAGAGCGGTGAACAGGTCAGAAACAGAGAGTCCAAGATAGAAGCCGTGAAGCGTGGTGCTGGGGGCCACGAGCCCGCAGGCATTTCCTCCGTTTGACCATCGTAAGAACCCGGGGCCAGACAGGAAGGTGGACACATTCTACTGAAGGAGGAAGTTAGCTGAGGGGTTTCACAGAGTCACGCTGCTTGACGGGGCCAGAGTGGGGGCTGAGAGTCACCTGTGCAGATGGCCGGTCCTTCTGACCCTGACACAGAGAAGGACAGGGAGGCTCACGCTGCCTGTAGCTTCTCAGCGCCCCCCCCCCACCGCCCCAGAGCTGCTGCTGTGTATAGCGATTACCTAATTCTATCGTCTCACCGCCCCTGCGTAGCAGATGCTGAAGCTGAGGGACGGAGGCTCAGAGAGGCTAAGTCACATATCCGAGGTCACACAGCCAGTGAGTAGAGAAGCTGAGATTCAACCCCAGCAGGAAGCAGCAGGGGCCCATGAACCAGAGGGCACCTTTAATAGGGACTCCCGTGGCAGAGCCCCAGGGGCTGGGCTGGGAAGGTATTTTGGCTCGCCTTGCTTTCTTTCAGGGACAGACCTCAGCATCAGTAGCTCGGGACGGGCCTACACCGCAGTTGGCTCTGGCCTAGGCGTTGTGGGGGAGAAGGGCGAGGAGACAGCACTGTCTGGGCTCTCAGGAAGGGGAGGAGCCTGGGCCCCAGCTTCTGGGAAACCACCTGTCTGATGGCAGAGGCGCAGTCCCTGGTCTCAGGAAGCCCTGTAGTCTGAGGGTGGAGACATGGCCCGAGTTTGGGGGAGGTCAAGGTGTGACGGGGCAGACATAGCACTGTTGTGCTTTTGAGACACAGTCCAGGCAGCCCCTCCAGGACACCAGGCAGACACGACAGCACTGACGTGCCAGGCCTGAGGGCAGAGGCTCTCATCCTCCAGGACCTCGATGCCAGGCCAGGTGGGGCCTCCTCCCGCCTCTGACATCCAGCCTCCCCAGCCTCCCAGGGCTCCCAGGCATGGAGTTGCACTTCGTCTTTCTGCCCTGCCACCCCGATCAAGGATCTCTGGGTTGCTGCCGCTCGGGCAAGGCCCCTGGCGGGGGGGTGGTGTCTGACTCAGGCCATACCTGCCCGCAGCCTGGTGCCCGGGACCCCTTACCACCCCTCAGCCTCCAGCAGATATCTGACAATTACAGTTCCCCCTCCCCCACACCCTGCTGCTCGACGTCCGCTCATCTTCTTCTCTTCCATAGACACATGGCAAACACCTACTGTGTGCCTGGCTGCTGCCAGGCCTGGGAACACGGTAGGGCTGGGGTCGCTGGGAAGTCTGGAAGACAGGCCTAGCTAATCTAGAACGGGGAAGCCTCCAGGAGGACGCCACCTGAGGGAGGACTTCATCTCACACGTAGGGGAGGGGTGGGGTGCGTGGGGAGAGGGGCCAGGGCGGGGGCACAGCCTGTGCAAAGGCCCTGCGGATACCAACACTGTCACCAGTGCCTGACTGGTGAGCCTCTGAAGAACAGAAATTAGGTCACGAAGTTCCTCTGCTCCCACCTGTGAATCTCCCGACCCACCCAGACCGACACAGCGTCCTCCTTGGTGTTGTCTCCCAGGCCTCCCCTACTTCCCTCCCCTCCAGCCACCCTGCTCTCCAACTGCGCCCTCCTCCCCAAATACTGCCGCGTCCCTCTCAGTCTCAGAGGCCTGAGCTCGCCCCTCTAGAGTCAGTGAAGGAATGAACAGGTGAGGCCAGGTGTGCCTGGAGCTCCGGGAAGAAGGAAATGAGCAGAGGAGAAGGCAGAGGCCTGGGGCAAGGCTAGCGGGATATAAAGCCTGGAGGGCTGCACGGGGTGGGCCTCATTCTGAAGGGGATTAGAAGCCCCGGCAGGGCCTCGGGCAGGAAAGGGACCTCGGGAACTTGCACAGGCAGAACACTGAGGCTGGAAGGAGGGGCTGGCTTACCTGGGACCCCCAGCAGGTGGAAAAGCGGCATCGAGGAACAGGGGCCTCCAGAAGCCTCTGGAAGAGGGTGTGTTCCTAGTCCTACTGTACTCTGTGGTGGCCAGAGTGGCTCTTCTGGAAAAATCTGATGTCGGGCTGTCTGAGGACCTACTCCACCCCAGCCCTGGGTGCCTCGTGACAAAGGGGGCCCAGCCCCCGTCCTGAGGAATGGAGCACGAGTGGAAGGGGCCTGGACGGTACCTGGCACGCTGCAGGTGCTCAAGCAAGACTCACTGCCCTTCCTTCCTCCCTTCTGACTGGTCCCCCCTCACCCGCCCTCCGAGCAGGGGCAGGGCCGCTCCTCCAGGAAGGCGCTTAGCGGCACACCGTTAACATGGGCCCATGGGCCCTTTCTCTCCTCCACGAGCTGGCTGTGCGATCTGAGTAAATTGCTCTCCCTCTCTGGGCCCCAGCTTCCCATCTGTAAACCGGATACCCTGCTGTGGGCAATGCAGGGGGCAGGGTTTAATCCAAAGCTGCTGGTCACTAATTGACCCCCAGGGGTTTATAATGGTCTCATCCAAAGAGGAGTTTAGGAATGATCCAGTCCAATCTCCTGACGATCCTGACGAGGAAACAGGCCCAGAAGAGGGTCGACTCACCCATGGTTACAAGGCGGGTCAGCAGGAGCCGGGGTACGCATCCAGGAGCTGTGGGTGTGCGCTCAGGCCCTGGGGCGGAGGACCTTAGACCACACGCTGGCCAAGCCGGCCCACTGCACGCCTTTGTCCGGGCTGCCGACTCGGAATGGATTTTGTAGATGAGCATTTGCAACCGATCTGATCATAGGAATGTACTATCTAAGGATAAGAAATTCTAACCTGAGCTCTAATGAAGCACAGTGTCACCCCTGCCCCCCTCCCCTGCCCAGAGAATTCCACTCTTCTCAGTAGCAGACCTGGACCATAAAATGTCCTTGATTATTATTATATTTTGAATTGTGTGAATTTATAAACAGTGGACATTTGTTTTTGCCTGTGTAATATCTTTGATTCTGCTCTTGGCCCCCAAAGCCTAAAGTATGTATTCCTTACCCTGACTTCACACGCCCCCAGCCTGCCCTGGGCTCTCCAGCCCCCGTTAAGGCCGCTGCCCCACCTGGCCTTGCTCGGGCTGGTGCCCAGCCTGTGGCCAGGACCGTGGACTCCCAGCCCAGTGCTCGCCCATGCTCCTAGCCCTCCCAGCACTGCCCAATCCCTCACCTGCCTAGCCTCGGGACCCAGCTGTCGCCCTGGGGGACATGTGCTGCAGTAGCCTAGGGGGCATCTGGCTTCTCTGAGCACCACGCTCTCTCCCCTCCACCTCCTCCTCCCCTTGCGGGAGCCAAGGCCAGCGTGGGTGGCCAAATCTCCGCGGTAACAGGGTCTGCCTCCCCCCTACTCTTTCCCTAACCTGCCGCCCTTCCCCGCTCCCTGCACCTGCTCTCCGGCCCCTCCCGCACCCTCCCCCCACTCCTGCTCCCTCCTTCCCTGGCTCTCCATGTCACCATCTGTGGCACAATCCCTCTCTGTCACTCTGCCTGCCACCCCCTCCTTCTCCTTCCTCCTTCTCCGCTCTCCATCCCTGCCTCTCCCTGCATCTCCTTCTCGCCCCTTCTCCTCTTTGCTCCTGCTTCTCTTCTCCCTGCCACGCATTTCTTATCACTCCCCCTCATTCTGGCTTTCCACCCACTCACTGTCTTCTCCCTCTCCCTCTCTCTCTCCACCTCCGACCGACCCCCCCTTCCCCTCTATTTCTATTGGCTTCCGACAGTCCCTGCTCCCCTTTTCTTTTCTTTGGGAGGTTCTCTGTCCGCCCCCACCCTGAGCTCCTGCCCACGGACCCCCCTCTGGGCCTCTAGCCCCCCCTCCCCCAGGACGTGTCCTGGAGATGGGGGGTGACGCACCAGGCGCCCGTAGGAAGTCAGGGCTGGAGACCAGATGGGAGAGGCTTTGTGGGCAGCCGTGTCCACCGCAGGCCTAGGAAGGGGCTCGGGCCATAAGCCGTCTAGAAGTGGGCAGTGTGGGGGGACCCCAGCCGCGGGTGCTCTGGGCACTTGGGGACTGGGCGGGGAGAGGGGGCAGCAGAATGGTAACCAGCCTGGCGGCAAGCAGGGGACCCCTCACCCCATGGGCAGGTAAGGAGGCTGGGGCCTGGGGGGATCCCTGAGGGTGGGGTGCTGGAGCCCACCCTCTGCCCAGGATGAACTTGGGGAGCTTCGGCTGGGGACTGGGGGAGAGTGGGCAGGCCCAGGGAGGAAGGAGACGTCCCTGTGACCTCTTGGTGGGCAGTGGGGGGCGGGGGGCAAGTTCATCTCAGATTCTCGTGCTGTGGTTCTAGAATACTGGAATCACACGGCAGCAGACTGTCAGAGCTCTGGAAGAAACCGTGGGCCTCCTCGGCCCCGGGGCCAGCTTCCCTGAGCTCCCCCTCTGTGTCGGGCACCGTGCTCGGCACACTCCCGTTTAATCTTTACAGCAACCCTGGGAGGTGGATCTACCTGTCTTCTATGGACTAGGAGGAAACTGAGTCCAGAGACAGGAAGCGATTTGCCCAAGGTCGCACAGTAATTGGGGATTACCATTCCGTGGCAAAAGTCCAAGCCCCCAGCCCAGGGCTTTGCGGGGTGTGTTCCTGGTCAGACCCCAGGCCTGGAATGGGAGTGAGTCTGTTGGCACTGATTAGCACAATCCAGATCTTCGGGGGGAAGGCCCGGGGTTGCAGAGGGCAAGCAGAATGTGTCTGTCCGGGGCGGCGGCGGGGGGGGGGGGTGGTGGGCATCAGGCGGCAGCCTTCAGGGCCATCCCAGGTCCCAGTCCTGGATTCCTCTCAGCCAGGGGCCTTCAGGGGAAGCTGGCAGGGCCAGGAGGTACTGATGGTTGAGGGGCAGACAGAACTGGGTTGGAATTCTGGTCTCGTGCTCACCAGCTAGGTGACCTTGGGCAAGTCATCAAACTTCTCTGAGCCTCAGCTTCCTCCTCTCTAAAAATCCTCCCTTCCGGGCTTTGTGAGGATCTCTTGACGGGGGTCTGAGCCCTGTTCCCCAGGGGCAATGCCCCGCCTACTTGCTGAACCTCCTGGTCTGCCCTCATTTCCCAGTGCTGGGCAGGCGGTGCGCCCGGTGCTGGGGCTGAAGAACTAAGTAGCTCAGGGCTCCCGCACCCCAGAGGGTAAGCGGAAGAGGGGGAGACAAATGGAAAGTGGTTGGGGTGTCTGGCATCTCTGAGGGGCTGTCCTGAATTGCCGCGTGGCTCAGGGCAGCCACTCGCCGTCTCTGCGCCTCTGTCCCCTCTCGAGCGGTCCTCCGAGGAGTCCGCCCCCAGCTTCCAGGCAAGCTGGTGCCAAAGATAAACCAGACAGGGAGGATAAGTCCCTCCTCCCCCAGGATGAACTAGATCATGCACAGGACTCGGGCTCCTTAAAGAAAGGGCGGCACCTAAATTGTAGGTTGGCTTTTGCCTGCGGGAAGCTGTAATTTTCCTCCTTCTGGCGCCCGGCCTGTTCAACTTCGACAGGAAAGATGGGCCCAGATGAGGGTGGAGACAGAGTGTTCCAGGGCGGCACGGGGCTTTGGGAGGGTCTGTGGCATCCCTCCCCCCAGCCCCGCCACCCGGTACAAAGGCAGGGCCTGGCTGGGTATGCTGTGCTCCCGGGGCCCGTGTGTTAGCACATGTGCGTGCGTGCGGTGTGCATGCGTGTGCCCAAGCAGAGGGGGGGCGGTCCTCAGAGCTCCCTCCGGGCTTCCCTGGGGGCATCTGTCCCTGCAGCTTGGAAATTAGGTTTGCCCAGCTCCCTGCTCCTCTCTCAGGAGCCTGGCACTTTCCTGCCTCCTCCGGCCCCGGGCTGTGATTGGCTGCCCCACGGGGATGCTGTAAGAGGATGCGCGCGCAGGGTGGCAAGGTGGACGGATGGGTGACGTAGGGCTCCCGGGCTGAGGAAGCCAGAAAGAACTCCAAAGTCTCGGATTGCACGATTCCTGGTGGAGGAGGGCCGATTCTGGCACTCAGGACTTCTGACATTCTGATTCAAGGACACGGGGTCTAAAGATCTCGGACTCCATAACTCCGTTCTAAGAAATTACATTCTATTTTTAGGACCCTAAGATTCCAGGGGTTTGAGCCCATGATCCTAATAGTTCAAGAACCCGAGGAGCAGTGAGGGGAGCTCTGCATAGGCTGGTGGGAGAGTGGGATGCCAGCTGGGGGCGTCCCCAGGGTCCAGTCTCAGTCTGCCAGCCTGTGAAACAGAGGAATGTGTGTGTGTGTGTGTGTGTGTGTGTGTGTGTGTGTGTGTGTGTGTGTTGGAGGACCTTCAGGTCCTCCCAGGTCGGCCCCTTTCTAGCTGTGTGACCAGGGCTGTGTGGCCTCACCTTTGCACCCTGTCTAACAGCGGGGACAACACTAGTCCCTCCCCCACCAGACCCCATAGGATGTTGCGTGTCACTGGCTTAGCCTGGAACCTGGCAGCTGGGGTTGGTGACAAGGAGCTGGCAGCACTGGTAGGATCCTGTGAGCCCAGCATCCAGATGGCCCCTCCCTCAGTGCCACTGTCCCAGGGTCAGGAGGGCTGTCCCAGGGCTGACCTGGGGTGATGACAGGTTGGGGGCTCCTCCTCTGGGGCTGGAGGCGCAGGGAGGGGCAGGAAGGGGTGCTCTGAGCCCAACCAGCCTGGGGTATCCTCGGGAGGAGCCAAGGTCAAGGGGATCTTTGCCATTCTCCACATCACTGCCAGGCCTGGTGCTCAGAGCCTTTAGGAACCCAAGGTCCTCGGGCAGGGGCAAACTGGCAGGCTTACCCACCCAGGGGTGTTGGCTCCAAGTTGGGGTGCCTCTCCTTTCCAGAAGTTTTTGCATCTTTTTAAAAATGTTTTTTAAGATTTTATTTTTATTTATTTGACAGAGAGAAAGAGATCACAAGTAGGCAGAGAGGCAGGCAGAGAGAGAGGGGGAAGCAGGATCCCCGCTGAGCAGAGAGCCTGATGTGGGGCTTGATCCCAGGACCCTGAGATCACGACCCGAGCCGAAGGCAGAGGCTTTAACCCAGGACCCTGAGATCACGACCCGAGCCAAAGGCAGAGGCTTTAACCCACTGAGCCACCCAGGGGCCCCCAGAAGCTTTGCATCTTAAAGGTAGTGTCTGGATAGGGCGGGCAGGTGACAGGTCCCAAGGGAGGCAATCCAGGCTCAGCGTGGGCTCAGAGTGGGGATATCGGAGGCTTTCTTTTTCTCTCGGGGTTTTCTGTAGGGAGAAGCAGGGGATGGCCAGGAACCCAGAGACGGGGGTGGGGGGTGGGGGGAGGAGGTCGTTGGGAAAAGGGGGCGGAGAGAGGTCCAGGCGCCACAGGAGGCTTGGCCTCTAACTGGGCCTCCTGAGAGCCAGGAAGTCCCACTGAGGGAGGCTCAGAAGTTCGGAGGTGGGTGGCCTTTCCGAGTGAGTGAGAGGAGCTTGAATTTCCGCTATTAGCAATTCGCCATCCTTTGCATTGAGAATTGTCCACTCCGGGCTCCTCTAATTCATTCGATGCCTCAAACGCTGAGGCAGAGCCTGTGCTGCGTGAAGGGACGACGAGACAGTTAGTTCAAAGCTGAGAGGGTGTCTCTACATTTAAGGAAAACCAGTCTAGCTGGGGAATGGGGAAGAGTCCTAGCTCCTTATGACACACGGGAGGCATGGTAAGAGAGGAACTAATGAAGTGAATGGGCATGCCGGTTCCCACTGCGTCATTGGGCGAACTCTTATTCATGCTTCAAGACCCATCCGAAATGCCCTCTTCTCTGGGAAGCCTGCCCCACGGGTGGCTCTTCTCGTACCTACGCCCAGTGTGCTGTGAATTTCTCACCGCGGGGGGAGAAGGGGCTCCATGTGCCCACCCGGCAGGTTCACAGCTAGCCACCCTAGGCAGGGCCTTTGGCGGGGCACTGTGGGATGGGCTCGGCTTGGGAGGTCCCCAAGCATTCCGATTCCCAGGAGAGGGGACATCGCTGTGCCTGTGGTTCTTAACTCCATTCAGAATCTGAGGAATCTGATCAAAACTCTGGACTCTGCCCGGAGAAAAGACATGAACGCATTCACTTGCACCAGAATTTTGGGGGTTCACGGACCCCCTGCAGTTCATCTAGAGACCCAGGTTCAAGGTTAAAACCTGGAATGTGCAGCACTGGTTTTCAAATGGGAGGGTTGAGACCTGCTGGTGGCTGTCTGAGTCCATTCGGGGCTGCTATGACAGAATACCACAGCCGGGGGGCGGGGGGCGGTGCTTATAAATAACGTTTATTTCTCAAAGTTCTGGAGGCTAGAAGTCCAAGAGCTAGGTGCCGGCAGACTCAGTGTCCGGTGACACCTGCTTCCTCGTTCATGGTCATCTTCCTGTGTTCTTACATGGTAGGAGTGCGGGAGCTCTCTGGGGCCATTTATAAGGCATCGATCCCATTCAGGGGGGCTCTACCCTGAGGACCTAAGGACCTCCAGAAGGCCCGCCCCACAGCGCCATCCCTGGGGGGTTAGGATTGTAACATACAAATTTGGGAGCAGGGGGGAGCACATTCAGTCTGTCACAGCGGGTGATCCACTTGGGGTTCTGCCAGCCAGAGCATCCTGTGTGGAAAGGGTAGGTATTGTTTTGTGAAAGAATATGATTTCATGGAGTTACAACGTCAAACACATTGGTGTCAAAGATGCTTGAATAACAGAAGGAAGGGCCTCTGTCGTCATGGGCCGATTGAATGATCCATTCGCCCCTCTATTAGACATTGGTGGGGCACACACAGGTACACAGGTGCAAAGGCGAAGGGGACACAGTGGTGCCCAGGCCATCGAAGGTCGCTGCCCTAGCGGCGTGATGCACTTCACCTCTCTGAGACGCAGCCTCCTTCTCCGAGAAGTGGGGACAGCTTGCGGGCCCACCTTGCTGGCCTGTGCAAAGTAAAGGTGTGTGTCACTCTGGCTGGGCGCACTGCAAGTCTCCAAGGTCAGTGTGATGGGGGAGGGGCAGCGCAGACAAAGTCATCGCCCGCCATGACGTGGCTGTGTCCTTCCTCCTCCAGGCCCATAGCGGACTGCTGACCGGCCCCCGCCCCCCTCGGCCATGAACACCCCTGGCTACCCTGCCTCGGTGCCCACAACCTTGGAACCTGGGAACACCTCCTCGGCCTGGCTCCCGGACGCCGTCCTGGGAAATGGGTCGGCAGCCCCAAGTGCGGCAGGGCTGGCCGTCAGCGGTGTCCTGATCCCACTGGTCTACCTGGTGGTGTGCGTGGTGGGCCTGCTGGGCAACTCCCTGGTCATCTACGTGGTCCTGAGGCATGCGGCCAGCCCGTCGGTCACCAACGTCTACATCCTCAACCTGGCCCTGGCCGATGAGCTCTTCATGCTGGGGCTGCCCTTCCTGGCGGCCCAGAACGCCCTGTCCTACTGGCCCTTCGGGTCCCTCATGTGCCGCCTGGTCATGGCCGTGGACGGCATCAACCAGTTCACCAGCATCTTCTGCCTCACCGTCATGAGCGTGGACCGCTACTTGGCTGTGGTGCACCCCACCCGCTCTGCCCGCTGGCGCACGGCTCCGGTGGCCCGCACGGTGAGCGTGGCCGTGTGGGTGGCCTCGGCTGTGGTGGTGCTGCCCGTGGTGGTCTTCTCGGGGGTGCCCCACGGCATGAGCACCTGCCACATGCAGTGGCCGGAGCCGGCGGCCGCCTGGCGCGCCGGCTTCATCATCTACACTGCCGCGCTGGGCTTCTTCGGGCCGCTGCTGGTCATCTGTCTCTGCTACCTGCTCATCGTGGTCAAGGTGCGCTCGGCTGGGCGGCGGGTGCGGGCACCCTCGTGCCCGCGGCGGCAGCACTCGGAGCGCAGGGTCACGCGCATGGTGGTGGCCGTGGTGGCGCTCTTCGTCCTCTGCTGGATGCCCTTCTATGTGCTCAACATCGTCAATGTGGTGTGCCCGCTGCCCGAGGAGCCCGCCTTCTTCGGCCTCTACTTCCTGGTGGTGGCGCTGCCATATGCCAACAGCTGTGCCAACCCCGTCCTCTACGGCTTCCTCTCCTACCGCTTCAAGCAGGGTTTCCGCAGGGTCCTGCTGCGACCCTCCCGCCGCGTGCGCAGCCAGGAGCCTTCTGCTGGACCTCCGGAGAAGACAGGGGAGGAGGAGGAGGAGGAGGAGAATAGGGAGGAGGGTGGGGAGGAGAGGACAGGGAAGCAGGGGGAGGGGAAGATGAATGGCCGGGTCAGCCTCGTCGAGCAGCCTGGCACTAGCAGGCAGGAGCGGCCGCCCAGCGGCAAGGCCAACAAGGACAAGCAGTTCCTCCCCCAAGAGGCCTTGGCGGGGGACAAGCCGGGCACACTGCACATCAGCTATCTGTAGGGGGCCTGCGGAGCACCAGCGTGGCCCCAGGGCAGGACAGAGGCTGTGGGTGTGCGAGGGCATGCCGTCCATGGTGCCAGAGGCCCACAATGGGGTATTTGGAGGCCTGGGCTCTGATCCCATAGCTGCTGAGACTCGCTGTGTGACCTTGCCTAGGTCCCTTTCCTTCTCTGGGCCTTGTGTTCTTTTCCGTGACTCAGGGATGGGAGTAATCAGCCGGGACAAGCTCTGCTGGATGAGAAGTCCGGAGGGGCATCGCCCTTGGCTGGCCTCCCGGAGCGGGGTCCAGGTTCAGGGGGCAGAGGCAGGCTGGCCTTCTCCCTCAAAGACAGGGCATCCTGGCGGACCAGCCTGAATCTTGGCCCTCGGACCGACAGAACAAGGTCTGGATTTCCTGGGCTCAGAGTCAGGTTCGCAGCGGAGGAACTGGGGCCCAAGTAGAAGCAAGTTTTACCCAGTGCAGGGAGGGGTCCAGACCCGCTCAGGCCCCACATGAGCTCCCCCCACGTGCTGCAAGGCCTCAGCCAGCTCCTCCTCCTCTCTGGGCCCCAGGCCTCAACTGCTGAACAACCCAGTAACCTCTAGGCCCTCTTGGCCAGATGTCAGTGCTGGGACTCCTGTGTTCCTGGCCCTGTGAGGTGGTGGATTTTCCAGGAAAGTCATTCAGGCCAGCTTCAGGGCCCTGGGGCCCATCCAAAGTCCTGCATCTCATTTTGTACTTGGAATTTTATATTCTTTTTCATAAAGAGGGTCTCCAATCTGCGTAAGTTTAGGCCACCCAAGGCCCCACTCGGCCCCTGTTGAGGGCAGCTGACCAATTCCCAAAGCAGCTCACGTTGTGAGGTTGTGGCTGGAGGAGAGGTGTCTCTGGGGGTCCGACGTTTCCAGGAGCCCCCCCTTAGCAGCATCCATCCATCCGCATTCCGCCCCTCCCAGAGACCAAGGCAGGACCTTGGTCGTGCGGACCGTGCGGCCGTGAAAGCAGGTTGCAGGTGCATGGCCCAATCAATCTCAAGGATAGGATGCAGTCAGGGTGGGAAAGCGAACGCTCTGGAAGGTACAGCGCTGGCTCCCTTGAGGGCCTGCCTGGGCTGGTAAGAGGGGCTGCGTCTTCATGGTGACCTAGAGGCATTGCTGGGACTCAGGACCCCATGGGTCAGGGAGCAGGCCTCTCCATTCTCTATATTCTCCGGGGCCACAATGTAGGATGGCCCAGAGAAGACAAGACAAGGGGGGCTGGAGAGGAACCACAGGCGAGGCCACTGTGCAAGGACTCTCTCCCAGAGATAAGCCCTCAGGGCCATGGTGAGATTGGCCCGGGGGAGGGCGGCACCTCAGGCTAGCTCCCTCCATCCCCCACCCTGCAGAGGGCAGGGGGTTCCTCAGGGAAAGCACGCGAACCACAAGTTGGGAGACCTAGATCTTCAACTCACCTCAGGATCCTGGCTAGCCTTGACCTCTCTGGGGCTCAGTTTCCCCATCATAAAGTGGAGGCTGTCCCAGTCTGCCCACCTGCTCGGATTTGGGGGCGGGAATGAGTCATGCTGGGAAAACTGCCCCCACTCCCACTACAATGGGTAGGGGTGGGTTAGCAGATTAGAAAGTGGAGGCAGCTTCCAGGCCAGGCTTGGTCTATACCTGCTCCTTCATCAGGCGGCCTCTCTGTCTCTGGCCCTTAGGGGTGAGGATAGTGCTGGACCTGGGACTGGGGGAAGGGGGGCAGGCAGAGGCCAAAGATGGAGAGGCAGAGCTTGGGGAGTACGCCTGGTCAGAAGTTCACAAAACCAGACCTTGTATGGATGTTGGAGCTGGAGGCCCAGCCCTCAGTCTGGGGTTCCTCTGAGGAGGATCTGGGAGTCTGAGTGAAGAAGGGCGCCCAGCATTTCAGCATTTCCTGGCCGATCCTGCCTTCGTGATTCCTGGGACAGGTGACCCTGCTCAGCAGGGGTGAATGGAAAGCCCCTGCGGGAAACCCTTCACTGCTCCTGCTGCCCCTAGCTCTTGTCAATAAAGACAGTGACACATGACACCAGCTGTGACCTGGGCCAGTTCATCTGCCCTGGTGGGCCCGTGTGTGTGTGTGTGTGTGTGTGTGTGTGTGTGTGTCGCCTCTCCCTCTATTCATCATCTCTCAGCTCTGCGTGCCCAGGTCTCTGTGAATGGCCTCCCAGAGTCCGGGTCTCCAGGGCTCGTGGAAAAGGCCCTGATAAGCCTCAGCCTACGTCCTTACAGATCTTGATCCCAAAGCAGTAGATAAGAGTCTCTTCCTGCGCCCCAAGAGCAAGTCTCACGGCAGAAAGCTGATTGGCTCGACTCGGTCACGTGATAGCTCCTTGGGTCAATTACCAAAGACAAGGTGATGGAGTGCGATGATTGGTCAGGTGTGGGTCACGTGCCCATCCTTCCCAGCAGGGAGGAAGCGGAACGTTGTCCCCAAGGGAGGGGTGCTCTCTAGGCAGCAACAAGAGATTATGTGTGTGTGTGTGTGAGCACGGGGTGCCCAGTAGGGGCCCGGGCAGCTCGGCCACATCCGCGCATGAGCACGCGTGGGGGCGTGAACACCAGGGGTCACTGTGCCCGAGGCAGGTGTGCATGAGGTGGGAGTAGAGGGACTCTGGGGGCTAAGTGTCAGCGGGGGTGGTTTCCCGGCCAGGGTTCCCCTCTGGATGCAACAGGCCCCAAGCTTCCCCACCATACCATGCGTCCCTGCCTGTGTGTCCCACTAAGGCGGGGTGTCCCACT
Source organism: Nasua narica (assembly GCA_028533885.1). Lineage (NCBI taxonomy): Eukaryota > Metazoa > Chordata > Mammalia > Carnivora > Procyonidae > Nasua > Nasua narica. The sequence goes on along the minus strand of CM052807.1, from coordinate 110,749,793 downwards.
GCCAGCCTTGTCTCTGCAGGCAGGGACTGTGTTCCCCATATTTGCAATAAATAAACAAAGAGGGGAATTCCATTTCATGAACTTCAGGGGCAGTTTTCACAGGGTGACTCCGGCCTTCTTTGGCTGTGTGCCCGCAGTAACCCTGAATCAATGGGGGGAGGGCCAGGGGGATGGAAGGAACCTGTGTAGGGGTTTGGACCTGGAATCCGTGAGTTATTGGAAAGGTGGGGGCCTCAGGGGGAGGCGAGGCCTGGAGTTGTGGGCCCGGGCAGGCAGGAGGGGTGTTGGTGACCCTCCCTGCCTGATTCCCCCTCTCCAGATCTCTTCCTCACACCCAAGGCCTTACCTTGAACTTGTCTCTCAGAGGAGGTTGCCAGGCAACAGCCCATGGCCATTAAAGTCTGGACCAGGACTTCATGCGTCAGCATCCGTATCAGTGGGGAGGAGCTGGGAGTCTGCAGGGCCTGGGGTAGGGGACGCTAAGGCCCCAGGCTTCAGATTGTCCTCACCTACAAGCTGCAGAGGAGACAGAGGCCACCAACCCATGGGGAGGTGACAGCTGGGCTCCACCAGACACCACAGAAGGAAACACTCTGAAGGTGACAAGAACCCCAGGCCGGAGAGAGGGGTATCCCCTGGATTGCGCAAGGCCACATTCCTGCCACGGCCTTGCACCGCCCCCTGTCACTGGCAGGCTTTGGTGACCTTCTCGGTGAGACCACTGGAAGGCTGTGGGGGGAGATGCATCCCCTAAAAGTTAGGGGACGCGAATCAGGAGGCCTAGGACCGAGGCCCACTCTGCCACAAACCTACTGTGCAGCCTTGGGCCATTGACTTCACCTCTCTGGGCGCAGCTCGTTGAGTTAACAAAGACTTTCCTGGGCGCAGACAGTAGGCAAGGCTCTGCCCCTGGACTGAAGGTGCGGTGGGACAGCCGAGTGCCTGGCAGAGGCACCCGTGTGTGCTAAGGCCTGGAGAAATGCAGTCAAGAAAAGGAGGAAAGGCAGAGGTCGGGCCCGGCTGAGGGGCAGAAGCTGTGTCAGACAGGACCTCGTAGGGGGTTAATTCTTGCTGTTGGTTGCCTTGTGTTCCCTGCCAAATTCATGTCCAAGTCTTAACCTTGGGTGCCTCTGGATGTGACCTTATTTGGAAGTCCGGTCCTTTCAGATGAAAGTAGCTTAGATGAGGTCATACTGGGGTAAGGTGGGCTGCCAATCCAATGCCTCTGGTGTCCTTAAACCAAGGGGAGGTTTGGACAACAGGAGCGCAGGGAAGGTCCATTCACTAGATGTTTGACCTTGAGCCAGTTAATCAACCTTCCTGTGCTCCCCCCCAGCCCCCCCGCCGTCTCTGAGATGGGGATGAGAGCAGATGTCCCTGTTGTTGGGAGGTTTAAATGAGTTAATATCTCTATAAACAGTTTAGCACTGTGCCTGATGCGTTAGGTGCTGTGCCCAACGAAGGAGAGAAGTGTTTTCCCAAAAGCAAGAATCCCTCCACGGGTGGGGGGTGCAAGTCTCCCCAGGAGGTGTGATGGCCCAGCTGAGTGTAGAGAGGACACTGGAGTGTGTGCACAGGGACGGGACTGTGCAAGACGGTCTAGGTACTGAGGACAGCTCCGATACCCATTTACAGCAGAGGACGGGGAGGCCAGGGATGGTCAAGCACTTGGCTCAGGGTCACGGCACCAGAAGCAGGACCAAGAACCCTATTTTCCCAGCTTCCGGTCCAGTGTCCATAGTTTTGTTTTGTTTTTTAACTATGAAACTGGGGGACAAGGTGGCAGGAGCAATGCGGCGAGTGGAGAGAGCTATGAGGCCACTCGTGCCAACTCCTCCGTGGTCACTGGGTGGTGGCAGATGATATCCTTGGGGAAGACCAGACAGGCGTGGTCCCGAGCCCAGGCCCCTCGGGGACTCCGTGGCCTCCTGGAGGCTGGGCCACCCTCCAGGGAGCCCTGCTGCCCACAGGCGTGTACGAAGGGCAAACACTTGTGCACGTGTGTGTGCAGAGGGCTCCTTTTCAAAGAAAATGCCTGGGCCAGCCCACGACCCTGTGGCCTGCTTGTGGAGGTGGGGAAAAGGAGGCGGGCGGGGGCATGGCCTCCCGGTCCTGGAATCTGCTTTAGTTACCAGGAAATAGGTCAATATTTGCCCACCGAATGGCCAGTCCTGTGTTTGCTCAACACGGCCCAGAGCCTGCTTAGTTTCTCCACCTCCTAAGCTCCGGCTTCTCTCCGCTCATCAGACTGCGCAGGTCTCTCCTGCTCTCTGACCATAAACAGCAGCAATGACAGGGAGAACAAAGCAATCTCACGATGCCTGTTTACGTGGGCGGCAGTCCGCTGCGCTGTCAGCCACACAGTCAGGCTCCAACCCCAGGGCCACCACTTCTCAGCTTTGCGGGCCTCCGGGCTAGCCTCGGAACCTCTTGGAGCCTCGGCTTCCTCATCCATAAAATGGGCTTCCTTCATACCCTCACCTCAGGACTGGCTCCGGCGGAGGCCAGCGCTGTGCTCTGTGTCCGGCAGGGGGCGCCGCGGGACCTTCGCCTGGTCGCCGCTCTGTTCAGCTGGACTCGGCTCTCTTCGGCCACGCTCGGCTCCACTCGGTCAGACTCGGCCATGTTCGGCCGCCACCGCCAGGCTCGGCCGGAATCGACTCTGCTCGGTTGTCCTCGGCAGCACTTGGCAGGATTCGGCTATGCTCGGCCAAGTCCGGCCTTGCTTGCTTCTGGCCGGCTCCGCTCGGGGCTGGACGGGCGGAGGCACCTTCCTGGCGCCGAGGAGCCGCCTCGGGTTGGGCTTCCCGGGTGAAGGCCCCGAGGCTGAAGCAGAGCCAGCTTGGGGGTCTCCGGCCGGCGAGTGTCCTCGCGGCGGGGTCCGGTTTGGCTGAGCCCTGGGCCCTGCTTTTCCGGGGCATCAGCCTGCCTGCAGCCAAAGGGGCGTCCCCGCGGCCGGCGACAACCTTTTCCCAGGGCTCCAAGCCGAAGCGGGTGGGCCGAGGGGTCGGGGGCCGGGGGCGAGGGGCGGGGGGGGGGGAGTCGCTCTCTACTTCTGCCTTGGCGGCCTCATCATTCTGGTTCTGCCACTAGTCGGCCGTGAGGAGGGAGCCTGTTGCTGCACCTGTTCCTGTAGCCTCAGTTTCCCCCCTAACAGGGTTCTTCTGGGGCGGGGTGGGGGTGGGGGCGGCGGGCAGACGCCCCGACGCCATCTGGCTCTTTCCTTCCCTGGGCCTCTTGGGGATTCAGTTTCCCCTTCTGTGAAATGGAATTAAACTCAACCAACTCGGGATCAGACATGGGTTGTTGAAAGCCCAGGATGGAGAAACTGAGTCCGGAGGTGGATGTTCACCCAGGACAACCCGGCTAATCAGCGGAAGGGCTCCGTAGAACCAAGTCTGGGGTTCTCCGCGCAGGAGGAAGCGGGACGAACTGCTTGGGAGAGGGAGGGTCCCCTTGGACCTTCTGGCGCCACTTTGTAGGGAGTGGGGTTTGGAAAAAAATGCATGGGCTCCCCAGCCAGCCCCTAGCGGTCGCAGCGGGCCTTTCATCCTTCTCCTACCCCCTTAAGCTCCTGAAGAAGGGGATGAGACGGCTGGGGAGCATCAGGAGCCGCAGGCGGGATGAAGTGGGTGCCCCGTGGGCTGGGTCTCACAAGCCGCCGGGCCCCCGTGGCTCTCCCCAGCAGGTGGCGCTCGCGGTTGCCTTTCTTTAGTCTCTTAATTGGCTACTGACCCTGAGCAATCAGATCTGCGACTTGCCCTATTCACAACTTGGAACGCTGACTCCCGGAATCATGTTTTCTATCTCACCGTTTGACAGGCACACATTCTACTTTATTTCTTTTAAATACATGAGGGGTCCTGGCACTCTGTAAGCACTCACTCACCATTTTTCTACCTTCTCTGGAACCTGGGTCCCAGGGCTTCGGACTGGGGTGTGCATGGGGAGAATGGGTTCAGACCCTTACCCTATTCAGAGTGTAACCAGGGAGCAGCACTGATGGATGGCCAGTAGAGGGGACCCCTACTGGGTATCCCACCAGACTCCTCAGGTCTGCTCTTGGCCTCCTTATGTCCCTCTGGCCCAGGAACACCAAAGCTCAGAAGTAGGGAGTGTGCCCAAGGTCACACGGCTAGAAGGAGCTGGAGCTGGGACATACCCAGTTCTGTCCGCCCCAGGGGTAGGGCTCTTTCTCCAAGCTGCCTGGCCAGCCGGGGAGATCCTCCGAATGGCTGGGAGACCAAGGGATGCTGCACAAGTGAAGGTATTTTAGGCAGAGTGAGAATGAAAGGAAAAACATTGAAGTATAATATATAATATTGAAGTATAAAATATTGAAGTATAATATATCTCTTGTCCGCCCTGCCTCCAGCCAGCTGTTCTGGGCAAAGAGAACCAGGGGCCCTTTTCTGGGGCATCGGCCTGGCTGGAAGCCAAAGGAGCCGGCCCTAGAACCTGGCAGATCAAGTCCCTTTCCTGGCCTCAGTCTCCTCACCTGTTAAATGGGTTGTGTGGCCTTCGGCAGAGGGCTATTGAGTGTGGCCTGGAGCATGGGCTGGCCCATCATGGGATAAACTTCCTGTGTCCCCAGGCTGCGCTCCCTATCCCCCATCTGTCTTCCCTTCCCTTCTCCCTTCCCTCTGACGATAGGCTTTCTTAGCCAAAGGGCTCAGAGGCAGCCAGGAGCTGTCTCCCCCTCTGGTGCTGCTGACTCAGCCCTTTTCCTGGTGGCAGCAGCAGGGGGAGGGTGGGGAGGGTGGCTCCTCTTGGCTCCCACCCTCTGCAGCCCTGGCTCAGAGCCCCCGGGAATGCTGCCTGGGGCAGGGCCACATAGAGGTCATGGCCAGTGTGGCCGTGGTGTTTTCTCAATGCCATAGTACTTCGATCTGCTTTTGGGGGGACCCCCTGGGACCCCCTAAATAGGCTAGGGTGTGGGGGGGAGGGTTCCAAGTGGGCTTGAGAGGTCAAAGCAGCACAAAGCTGAAAGCTGGGAGAATCTGACTCTCACTCCAGCTTGGACTCCGGTCTGCTATGACCTTGAGCCAGGTTGGGGTCTATCCTGGGTCACAGAGTCTCTGCTGGTCCATTAAGTAATTGGGTTAGGCCATCTCTCAGGCTCCTTCCAGGCCTGATGTTCTGCTGTTTGATTATCCCCCAGACTGCTAGAAAAACCGAGGCCGGGACATGAGACGTGGTCAAAGATACACAGGCCAGAGGCCGTTCTATCCTCCACACTTGGCCCGTCGAGTGGGGACTAGGGTTCCATGCCCTAAACCCCAGACTGAAATGAATCGCCGTCTGATCTCGACATTTCTGTGCCAAGGGCAGTAATGTCGCCGCCTCTCTCTTGCCATGGGACAGACCCGAACTACAGCCTTTGTCCCCCTGCCCCCCCGCCCCATCCCCCCTGCCCAGGCGTGTTCATAGGACTCCATTGGGGGTGGGGACCCCTTCCTTTCCGTGGGGTTGCAGCTCCTCTTCACTCCTCCCATGTGACCCTGGGGAAGCACAAGGCTGGGGTCAGCTTAGTGGAAATAATGGATGGGAACACCCTTCAGGTACCAAAAGCCCCGTGAAGATGAGGTCCAGCCCAGGCGGTCAGCTCTCAGTGAGGAATGAGAGGGGGCCGGAGTGGGCGGGACATTGGAGACGGTCTGTGCATAGGGGCCTCGGACCCCAGAGTCCCAGGGATGCAGCCTTTGGAAAACATCCGCAGCCCACCTGGGAGGAAGCTGGGCAGGACCCCACCCAGGCCCAGGGACATACTTCACAGGCTGCCCCTCCTGCGAACCGGACCCATCTCGGGGGTCATTTCCACAGAGGGGCTGTCTCCAGAAGACCCAGGGGATGGATCCAGGCAGAGGAGGGCGACTTGCATGTCCATTGGGGAGGGAGGTGTTGGCCTGGCTGCTGCCCTTACCTAGTACCTGAGGGGGGCACACCTGCTCACTGACTCACTGGCTGTGGGCTGAGCCTCCCCTGTGGCCGGCACAAGGAGTCTGGGGACTGGAACTCCGCAGACATCTAGGGATGGAGAGGTCAATGGATCAGCCCAAGTCCCGAGCTAGTGGGTGCCCGTGCCCTCTCCACTTGGCCCCAGCCTCTGTGACGAGGAGCAAATAGCCCAAGCCCACCCCTCACCCCAGATTCCAGCACTGCCTCCCCCTTCCTGGGCAATTTGGGGGGCTCCTGCCCCTTCCCTTCCCTTGATTTTTCAGCCTGCACCTCAAGGGGCTTCGGACGCCTTCCCACTCTGACTCTGTTGGGGCTTTGAATCAAACCAGACCCACTGGACCACCAAAGAGTTAAGCAAAGGAAAACCCCAGCTCCCTTGGCTCCTTTTATCTGCCGCAGATCCCAGAGGCTGGAGGGGAGGGAGCAGAGAGGAGGGGAAGTGGGAAGCCAGCTCAGCCTGCTCCCTCCGCCCTCCCTCCGCCTCTCTCCCTCCCTTTCTCCCTCCCTCTTCAGCTCGGCCTGAGGGTCTGGGCCAGCAACAAGCAGACATGGGCCAAGGAGCCAGAGACTGCCCAGAGGCCGGGGGTCCGTGAGCTGCCGAGGAGGCCGCCGGACACAGGGTGAGTGATGAAAGTTCCTGTAACTTCCTCCAGTAGGGCCCAGTGGGCTGGGGTCAGAGCCCGGAATCCCTGCCTCCCTCTTCTCTTCCAAGACGCATCTTGGGTTCTGCTCTCTTGCTCTGAGCCTCCCAGCCCCTCTAGCTCTCCTTTCCCACTTCTCTCCTGCTGACTGGGACCCAAGCCCCTGGTAAAGGGCTGCCCTGCCCCTCCAGCCGAGCCCGTCCCAGCCAGGACCCTCACCAGCTCAGCTCTGCAGGCCCAGCCCCCTCCCATCCCAGAGAGCTCCCAGCTCCTGAGTGGAGGCAAGCAGGGACCACCCCCAAATCACCCCAGACCATGCACGGTCCCCCCATCCCTGCATGGCCCCCTCCCCCAGGGCCAGTCCATGATCATGGCTGTGGTTATTATTACTCTTGTTCAAGGCTGCTTCGCTTCCTGCTTCCTGCTCTCCCCAGGGCACAGTTCTGTGTCTCAGAGCTTTTGACTCCCATCTGGCCTCGGCCAACAGAAACATCCCCAACCATGCCAGTCCTCCAGGCGAAATTCTGCTCTTCCCATCCCGTGCGGGCACTGGGTAGAGGCCCTGTCCGTCACAGGAAGGAACACGTGTCAAATCTTATTTGTTTATTACTGAAGTGTAATCGACACACAACATTATCTTCATTTCAGGTGCGCGACATAGTCATTCGGCAACCCTATACGTTATCCAGCGCTCACTACCCAGTGCTCACCACTGATGAGTGTAGTCACCATACAGTGTTATTTCAATGTTATTGACCGTTCCCTCTGCTGTCCTTTGTATTAAGAGTCTTACAAGTCAGGCAGTTTCCCTGCAATCAGATCCTCCCAAATAACCTGGGGGGTAGGCAGTGGTTTTAGCTCCTTGTAAGTGTCAAGGAGCAGCACGGAAGCTCAGAGAGGTTAAGCTACTAGCCCAAAGTCACACAGCTTGTAAAGTATCATGGGATCTTAGGTCCAACCCTAAGGCCTCACCCTTTCCCATAAAGTCACGTCCATGGCCAGGAAAAAGGGGATTTTTGTTCTTCTCAAAAATCACGGAGATGTGACATTTACAAACACAGGGTGAGGACTATAATCTTGAACAGAGAGGATGTTGATTTCTGAGAAGTGGATCTGCCTTATTGAGCAGAACCAGGAAAGTAGACCAGGATGGTGCTCGGGAATGGTCACCTCTAAGAGAGGGGTGGTATCTCTGGGGACAGCCTGCCCACCATGCCCCTTCCTGCTAACTACTCAGCCCCCAGCAGTGGAGTGTGTGTGTGTGTGTGTGTGTGTGTGTGTGTGTGTGTGTAGAGGTGTGACTCCCGCCCTTTAAAACCCATCCCTTACCTCAGTGCTCAGTGGAGACAGAATAGCATTTAAAAAATAATAATAATTTTAACTTCTCTATATGTATTAACCACAGAAAAAATATTTTTCACTTGTACTAAATGTTAAAGGAGCAAAAAGGAAATAAACAAAGAAACGCCAGAAGTGTAAAAACCAGTCTGGTTTCAAGAGCCGAGTTTCTGATCCTGAGATAACATGCCAGCCCCCAAACATTGCTACCACCTCAAAGGCTCTTTGCCGGGCTTCCTGCCCACCCGGCCCCAGCCTGTCCCCAGCGTCTGCTGTCCTGGCCACTTCCTGCCCACCTCCTGGAGCGCTGGGACTTCTCCGGTACTTTTGAGTTTTCCAGACCTCCTAGTCCCGCTCCTGAACTCCAATTTACCTCCCCTGGCAGCTGATTGGCAGGTCTATGATGATTGACACAACCCTCTTCCAATGAATTAGCTCCAGAGCCTTGGGGCTTCTGTGTTAGGTTGAGCTGTGTAGGTTGCTGACTGCACAAAGGTGCTGAGGGGGAGGTGGGTTGATAACAGCCCATGCCAACCTACACACACCCTCAGTGTTGCATTTTTCCAAAAATGACTTTTCTTCTTTTGTTTCTAATTTGTCCGCGCCGAGAGGTACCTGCTTCTGCCTTGCGCACCGACACCGCTAGGCAGGCCGGCGGTGATCTGCGGTCTGCAATTCAGCATACCTACTCCTGAATTCTCAAAAATGCCGTGACAGCATCACTGGGCATAACCCTGTGCATTTTTTCTGGATGTTGCTTCGTGATTGCTAGAATACGTGGACTTTCCTAGATCTTGGACGGGACCACGGTGTTCAGGTGCCAGACCGTGGGCTCAGCCACTCGTCCCCTCTCCTGAAGCACTCGTCCCCTCTCCTGAAGAACAAGCCTGCAGAATCATTTGCGTTTGTCCCAGGGGCGCACTAACCTCCCTCATGCTCGGTCACCCGGTGGCCCGTGCTTGCTGGAGATGGGGGGGGAGGGGGTAGGTGGCAAGAAAACAAGAAAACAAGCCAAAGGGAGGTGTGTGGGGAGCATTTCACGGTCTTACTGGTTAGGACACTTGGGTAGCTGGAGCACCTTCTTCGCCCACCCCAGCAAAGGCGTCCCGGGACCCTCGTCTGTTTCTCAGCTGTGGCTCTCTTTAGAGAGGTTTCCTTCCCAGGCCCACGTGTGCCAGAAATCCCCGTGGGCTGGGTTTCAGGGAGCTCGGCCTGAGGCCTTGCATGGCCACGGGTCTCTTTGCGACCTGGAAGAAATTGCTTCTCTGTGTCAGTCTCAGTCTTCTCATTTGTTGAATGGGGACACTGACGCTCCGCCCCTGAGTTACGACAGGTGCGCCGGTAATAAGGAGGCAGCCTCCGCGCTGCGCAAGTGCGCTGTGTGGACTGTCCCTTGAATAGAATCTCCGCCCCTTCTTCCTTACCGCAGGTCGCCATGGGGCTAGCTGCCCTGGACCTCCTCTGCGCAGGGCTCCTGCTCCCTCTCTTGGTGTTTGGGGTCCCCACCGAGGAGCCCTCCTCTGGGGAAGCCGTGGCTTCCCGTCCCCCTAGGTACTGTCAACGGTGCTGTGACTCTGAGGACCCCCTGACCCCTGCCGATGAGGCAGGGTACTCCGCCTCTCCGTCTGCTCTCCCATTCCTGCTGCCTGAGGTCAGGCCCTACATTAACATCACCATCCTGAAGGGTGAGTACACCCCCCTTTCCCCCCGCAGTGGCTCAGGCTAGACTGGCCCGCCTGGGGATGGGGAGGACGTGGAGCCCTCTCCTTGGGCTGGGGTCCGTAAGGGGGAGGGAGCAGGAAGAACCCAGACAGAAAATTGTTCCAGACCCTGTCTGTCATTCATACATTTCTTGAGCAGCTACTGTGTGCCAGGACTGTTCTGAGTTCTGAGGACGGAGCGTGAGCAAACCCGACAGAAGTGCCAACCGCCGTTCTCATGGAGGAGGCAGGGAGTGAGCAAAAACTATGTTGCCCAAGTTACTGAGACAGAATATCTGATGGTGACAAGGGGGATGGCAGTGCCAAGGTTGAGGAGGGTAAAGAGCATCAGGAGTGTAGGTGCTGGTAGTCAGTGTCGGTTCACTGAGAAGGTGAGGGAGAAGCCACATGGCTATCTGGGGAAGACTAGTCCAAGGAGCATGAGCAGCAGGTGCAAAGGTCCTGGGGTAGGAGTGGGCCTGGTGTTAGTCTAAGGAGCAGGGGGCAAGAGGAGGAGATGAAACACGGGCTGGGTCAGACTTAGGTTTCCCTGAGTGGGAATGGGGAGGAGGGGAGGGTTTGAGCTGAGGGACCCGATCCCACTGAGGTTGCAGATGAATCTCTCTAATGTTTCGTGGAGAACGGCCGGCAGGGGACAAGGATGGAAGCAGGGAGACCTCTGGGCAGCCACTAGGGCTGTTCAGGTAATATTGCTTCCAGCAATATCACCAGGGTCACAGGAGACCTTGGGAAGACACAGGCTGGGCGAGTCTCTCGAAAGGGAGTGGCTGATGGTAGGAGTTCAGCTGGTGTGACAGGCGGCAGGGAAATGCTTGGGATCAGGTACCTCAAGACGTAGGGGGTCCCCTGCTCCTTCTGTGTTCAAGGTCAGCCTGGAACAGAGGCTGGGCAGAGGTGTGTGTGCCTAAGGATGAGGTTGGATGCTGCGGGAACCCTGGGGCATTCAGGGACAGGCTGAACATGGCTGGGTGGACCCTCCCGCCTCGCACTGGGAGTCTGTAGAGCGCCCCCCATAGGACATTTTGTCGAAGGCCCAGCACCAGCCCTGTGTGGTGGACACAATCCTCTTCAAGACAGAGATCAAATAACCGAGACCTGACCCGTGAAATGCCCCAGGGGTCCTAACACCAACCAAGGGCTGCCTGGCTCCTAACCAGGGCCTTTCCCTTCCGATAGGCAGAGGCATTTTTCTTGGTTCCTTCTCTGGGTCAGAAATGCAAAGTGCAACTCGGCCGCCAAAGAAAATGAGCTCTTGCGATTTGCAACGACATGGATGGAATTGGGGGGGGTATGCAGCTGAGCGAAATAAGTCAGTTGTGTTAGGGTCCGTGATCAAAGGAACGAGACTGATACAAAGCGAAGGTCAAGCAAAGCTTTATTTTGTGCCGAACGTGGAGAATCACACTGGCCGGTCAGGGTCATTTCTATGCAGAGAGCGACCCCGCCTGGTCTTATGGGCTATCTTTTATAGGGCAAAACCTCAAACCGACTGTGAGCGCATCCTTATTGGTCAGAAGCAGCGGGGTCAGGGGAGGTTACATATGTGTTCTTTACTGGTTGGACGTCTCCGCATGACCTGACTTCAGAAGCAGTGGGGCCAGGGGAGGTTACATATGTGTTCTTTACTGGTTGGACGTCTCCACCTGGCCTGACTTGACCTTGTTCTTCTGGGGGACCATCATCAGGAGTCAGCAGACCACATTCCATTGGTATCCTGGACTTATCTTTCTAAGTAAGTTCCTCCAGGCTGACTTTGTTCCCTTAGGGCAAGGTCAGCTTGTGTTCACAACAAAATGGCTGCTTAGACAAGATGGAATCACTTAGGCTAGGCAGGTCCTAACAAGTTGGAGCAAGGCAAATGGCACATGATCTCCGTCATATGTGGAATTTAAGGAACAAAACAGATGAACATAGGGGAAGGAAGGGAAAAGTAAAATAAGAGGAAAACAAAGAGGGAGACACACCGTAAGAGACTCCTCCCTCTAGGGAACAAACGGAGGGCTGCTGGAGGGGAGGGGGGTGGGGGGATGGGACTGCAGGGGGATGGGCACTCAGGAGGGCATGAGCCCTGGGCGTTCTAGGCAACTGATGAGTCACCAAATGCTGCCCCTGAAAAGAATAATACGCTATTTGTTAATTAAATTCAATTTAAGTAAAAAATTAAAAAAAGAAATGCCAAAGGCGTCCTGCACCCCCCACCCCTCTGCTGGAGTCAGGCTGGGTGCAGGGACTCTTAGGGTTTGGGTCTGGCTTCCCAGGGAATTATACCTTCCCCGGAAGGGGAAGGGAACGGGCAGGTGGAAGACAGAGAGCGTCCCGGGTCGTGCCCCTCCTGCTTCTTCTGAGCACTATGACCCTGGGTGAGTCACTGAACCTCCCTGAGAGTAGAGATGGTCACGTGTCTTCTTTAGAGGAGAGTTTAGTGGGGCGATGCCCGGTATGCAGTAGGTGCTCAGTACATGCTGGCTGTTCTCTGCCCTTCCTTCTCGAGGCAGGGGAGGAGCCCTCCACAAACGCAAGCAGGGTGCCCGCCCTGACTTTCCGCTTTTGGTCCCCACAGGTGACAAAGGGGACCGAGGCCTGCTGGGCGAGCCCGGGAAGCTGGGCCGGGAGGGCCCCCAGGGGGAGCGCGGCCCGCAGGGCACCAAGGGCGCCAAGGGTCAGGCGGGCAGCCCCGGCAGCCCATGCCAGACGCGCTTCTCAGCCTTCTCGGTGGGCCGCAAGACGGCCCTGCACAGCAGTGAGGGCTTCCAGGTGCTGCTCTTCGACACCGTCTTCGTCAACCCCGACGGCCACTTCAACCTGGCCTACGGCCGCTTCATTGCCCCGCTGCGCGGTCTCTACTTCTTCAGCCTCAACGTCCACACCTGGAACTTCAAGGAGACGTACGTGCACGTGGTGCACAACGAGGAGGCGGCCGTCATCCTGTACGCGCAGCCCAGCGACCGCAGCATCATGCAGAGCCAGAGCGTGATGCTGGCCCTGGCGCCCGGGGACCACGTCTGGGTGCGGCTCTTCAAGCGCGAGCGGGAGAACGCCATCTACAGCGACGACGTGGACACCTACATCACCTTCAGCGGCCACCTCATCAAGCCCGAGGATGATTAGTGGCCCCTAGCAGGGTGGCCCCGGCCCCGGGCTGGGGGGTGGGGGGACCGCGTGCAAGGCCGTCCTCTGACAGGGCCTCGGTGTGCGCCTCCGGAAAGTGGGCCCCCGGGACCTGGCATTCTGGGCGGGCTTCCTCTTCTTTTCCTTCCCTCCATCATCCCTCTCTCTCTCTCTCTCTCTCCTCTCGGACATATTTGAAGAAGCACTCTAACCTGAATATTCCAGAACTTTCCCAGCCTGCGAACACAGCAGATTCTGATTCTGGTTCTGGAGTGGGCGGGCCCAGAGTTCTGCACATCTAAGAAGTTCCTGGCTGATGCTGATGCTGCCAGTCTATCCAGGGACCACCCCCCCGCCCCCGCCGCCCCAAGTCACCAGATTCTAGAACCTTCACAACATTCTGGAATCCTCCAAACATTCTTCACTTCTCTCATCTCTGCAGGATCCCCCCCCGCCCCGTCCTCTGGCTCCTTCCGCCTTCTCTGTCACTCTCTCTCGTGCACCCCACCTCTGCAGCCGCCGTTCCTTTATTCATTCATCAAAGGCTCACTGAGCACTCACTTTGTCAGGCTGTGGGGAAGCTGAGGTGAGACACAGGCCCTGCCCTTGGTAAGCGCCCAGCCCCGCCAGGGTGGGGAGATACAGGCTCAGGAAAACAGACCCAGAAAAGGGCACGGGGCTCCCGTCACAGAAGTCTGTGACTGGGCGTTCAGCCACGGTGGCCCGTCCTTATCCACAGCTCCCCAAGGTGGGACAGAGTCCCCAAGATGGGGGTATCCTTATCCTTGTCCATTCCTTTCCTTCCTGCCCAACGCCCTTCATTAAAGTCAACCGCAGAGGGGACTTGGTCAGGGCAAGGGTGCTATGAGGGGAGGATCTAGCGGCTTGGGGCATTTGGGGGTGAAGAGGGCCCTTGGGAGGGCCCAGACCCGCAGCTCCCCGCACGCCAGGTACAGCAACCCGCGAGGACGCCTCCCCTCCTCGCACGTCCCCTTCCCCGCCCTGTCAGCCCGCCCTCCCCAAGGGGCCTGGGCCTTAGTCCTCCCAGGCTCCCGGCCACTGTCAGACACTGACGTCCCCAGGTGCTCTCTGACCCTCTTGGGCCCCTCCCGCCGGCCCGACGTCTCTCTGGCTTTCCAGGCCTGTTTAAGGTGCTGAGGCCCTGGTGGGCAGCTCGTGCCCGGCACAGAGCCTCCTGTGACCGGATGGGGCCCGACATGTGCCACCGGGCCATGGGCCGGGCTTTGGACCCCTCAGCAGGTCTAGGGAACCGAAGCGAGCAATGTCCCAGGTTGGTCAGAGGGGAGCTTCGTCTGAGCCATGAGGCCAAGACAGGCACCGGGAGTGACCAAGGCTGAGGAAGGGACATCAGGCCTTCTGTCCTTTCTCCCTCTCCTGGGGGGGGCAGCCTGGTGGTCTCCGGCCTTCTTGTCCCCCATCCCAGGTGGCCTGAACCTCTCTCCAGAAGACAATGACTGCTCCCCGTTGGTGCTGATGCCGACCGCGGGGCAGGGGCGGCCCCGGGCGGTGGTCTCTGGTGCTCCCTCGTAGCCGACGGATTCGCAGCTCAGTGGCGGGGGGCTGGTGGCAGGACCCGACCCCGTGAATGCTGGTGCTAAACTCCACTCCTCGCCTGACTTCACCCCTGCCCTGCTTATCCGGAGTGATTAAAGTGTGTCTGTCTTTTTGGCAGTTCGGGCTGGTTCTTTCTCCTCGGCTCCCTCTGCCCCCCCACCCCAGGAGGGCGGCCAGTCCCGGCTCTGCTGGGGCCCCGCCGCAGGGCTCCCCACGCCGCCCCCTCGGTTACCCATCAGCTGGTAGGCCTTGGAGTGAGCGGGGCCGGCTGTGTCTGTGGCCTCAGGCCGGGCCCCACACACCTGAGCCTCCGCTTCCTTGTCTGGAAAATGGGGACTGAGAGAATCTACCCCAGGGGGTGGCCATGAGGATGAGAAGAGCGGTTGCCTGATGTCTGAACGGCACCTGCCGAGCGCCTACTGTGTGCTGAGGACCCCGCCAGGCGGGGAGGACAGAGCGAGCACAAGCCGTCCTCTTGCCTCCAAGAACACTGCCCTCCTTGGGGTACCTGTGTCCCCGTGGCTGTGCTTGGTGGCTTTCTCGGGGCCGTGTGCAGGAGCCAGCTCTAAAGAATGAAGGTACCAGGACCGCCCCGGGACTCCGCCCAGCCCAGGCAGGGGAGCCACGGGTCTCCGTTTCTCTGGAACCTACGAGGCCATAGCAAGAGGCTTCCCACTCTACTTGAGTGCTCCCCATGGGTCAGAGGCTACGCGGGGGAGCAGCCCCACAGCGTAGTTTTGGCCCAGGCTCTGTTCCTGCGCCATCGGCCTGCCCCCAGCCCTCCTGCTCTGCCCCCAGTGGGGAAAGGCGCTTCATCATGGCTGCTGTGACGACAAGGGGTTTTGCCGATCTGCTAGGGCAGCAAAGCTTTGGAAACTTTTCGCCAAGCTTCTGTAGGAGAATTGGTTTGTTCCTTGCAAACTGAGGCCAAAGGTCGCAGGCATTTCCAGGCCACGAGTTCGGGGCTCTCAGAATGCGGCTCCTCTCCCGTCTCAGTGGACCCGCGGCAGAAGCCTCTATCCTGGTTCAGAGTGGCCTCTGATGTCGCCCTGCGCCATCGCCCGGCGGTTTTTCCCACAAGAGCCTGGTTCCTGGCTTGGTGGCATCTCTCCAAGGAGTGGGAAGAGTCTCTGGATCTTTGTGATGGGGACCCTTCCAGAAGGCAACATCTTGGTGGGGCCTGGGCAAGGACCGTGGAACTCTGGAGGCCCCCCAAGCCTGCGGCCAGGTCTGTGGGGACAAGGTCCCCCAGGAGATCTGCAGTGCTTAGTCCTAGGGACCCCGGCGAGCCCATGCAGCTACCTTCCCCACCCCGGCCATCCTCTTCAGTTACATATTTTGAAAATAGTATTTCCCTCTGAAGTGTTAGCGAACAAGGAAGGGGAAGGGAGGCCATGAGGAGAAGCAGCCCATGAAAGGGAAAACAGCCTAGACTGGGAGTCAGGGGACTTCAGCTCCACTCTGCCATCTCTTGGTCCAAGGGGTGGGAGGGGGGATGCAGGGAATATTAAGGGAGAAGGGCGATCAGACAGAGCTGGTGCAGGCGGCTGAGCTGGGGTGTATCCCTGGGGACATGCTGCCTGGATGGGCAGACTGGAACCATTCTGTGGGCTTGGGTAGGGCGTAGCTGGGAGTCCTCGGCCTTCCTAGGAAAAAGATCCACCCAGGAGGTCCTTCTCTGTTGCACTGGAGCATGGGGAAGAGAGCAGAGAATTCTAGAGAGGATGATCTAGGAAAGCTTCATAGTGGAGGGAACATTTGAGCAGGGCCTTGGAGGATGAATAGGAGTTCAAAGGACACACGATGTGGGGAAAAGGAGACAGCAGCATGAAAGGGGTGGAGGTGGGACAGTGCAGCCTATGTTCTCGGCAGTGGGAGAGGCCCCGTATATGATGTAAATGTTTGGAAATGTGGTAGAGACAGCCCAGGATGGGATCTGAGTCCGGACAGGTAGGGAAGGGCCAAGTCATAAAAGGCCTCGAACGTCTGGCTAAGCTGGGACTTGACCTCGTAGGTGCTGGGGAGTTGCCAGAGGGTTCTGAGCAGTGTGGTCACTGGTTAGAACTAACTTAAGAGGCAGACTGCTCTGGGGGCCCGGTGGAGCACGGATTGTAGGGGGTGGGACTGGAGGCGGCAGGTCCAGGAGAAGACCGATGGTGGACTGATGACGTCATCCGGCGGGAGAGGGCCGTATTCCCACTCGACTCCAAAGGAAGGAAGAGGTTTAATAGCAGAAGGTCAAGAGGAGGGCAGTCAGGTGGGAGGGAGGGCGGGATTCAGCTTGGGCAAAAGGTCTACCAGGCTCTGCTGTTCCTACCAGACTTTTCTATGACAATGAGAAAAGAACAGGCCTAGGCACCAGGAGGCAGGCTTCTGGGCCAGCTCTGCCCTGGGGTGTCCCCTGAGTGGCCGGGCAACTCATCTGACTACTCTGGACCCCCTCATTATCCTTATCTGTGCCCCTGGATGCAAAGTCCCTCCTCTCTTGCCCCACTGAGCCCTGTGGGTAGGGGGTTCTCCGAGGCTTATACAAGGTGACAATTTTCAGAACCACAGATCAGGACCCCAGGACTAACAATGGGGAGGACTGTGAAATTAGTGCTGATTGTCCCAGAAAATAGAAAGTGCCAAGTGACAGGGGCCAGAGAAGTTTCAGAGAAGTGGTAAGCACTCAAATGTCAGAGGGTGTGGGCTCCGGAGCCTGGCCGGGGGAGGCGGGGGGAGGAGGGGTCCGATCCCCGGGGCCGAATCTCCTTAGAAGAGCTCCTGGCTCAAGAGGAGACAGTGTTATTTGTCCTATCCACGTGAGCTGGGCTTGTCACCTCGTCCCTGTGAGTCTTGGTTCTGTACGGCAGCGGCGGCTGGCACAGAGCGGGCGCTCCGAAGGCATGTGTGGATGAATGACTTTCCCTGAGCTGGAGGAGCAGCGGGAAGAGAAACCCGGGAGTCCTTGGCCAGGGGCTGAAATCCTGCAGCTCCCTCTGCAGCTTCCCCGACCCCGCCCGGCCCCAGGAGCCACACACTGCCACGCGTACGTCTGGAGGAGGGGAAAACAGGCAGAAACTCAACACGACCAGAAACAGATGTCAAGAACACGGTGGGTGGGGCCCCGCAGGGGGAGAGCCAGGGCCAGTGGCAGCCAACGGCTGCTGCCGGAGCCAGAGAGGAAGGAGGGATTTCCAGGACAGGAGTCAAGAGTGCACGGCTAAGCCCTAAGCCCCGTGCCTGGGAGCAGCTGGTCTGCAAACCAGGAAGGAGGGGGGAGGAGGGGGCACGGGGTGGGGGGAGGGCCAGGGTGCACAGAACGGGGTCAGGCTGGGGTGTGAGGTCCCAGCCTGAAGGTGGTAGTGTGGGCGGGAGGAAGTAGTAACTGAGGTCTGGGCACAGGGAGGAAACGGGACCGCTGCAGGGCAGGACCAGAGTGAGAGCGAGGGTGAGGGCGTGGGTGGCCATCCTGCTCCTTCAGCTGGCTCCACTGGGGGGCAGGTCGGGGACAGGAGGGGGGGATAAATTGATGCCCCGAGCTCAGATGTGCGCAAACTAGAACTTGCTTGATTTCTTCCCCACTAAACTTATTAATTTTTATTTATTCATTTGACACAGAGGGAGATAGAGAGAGCAAGAGAGCACAAGTAGGCAGAGAGGCAGGCAGAGGGAGAGGGGGAAGCAGGCTCCCGGCTGGGCAGAGAGCCCGTCTCCGGGCTCGATCCCAGGACCCTGGGATCATGACTCCAGCAGAAGGCAGACGCTTAACCCACTGAGCCTCCCAGGTGTCCCTAAACTTAACTTTCTACGAGGCACTTCCATTCTGCTGAAGGTGAAGAAATGTGCTTTCAGCCAGCTGGGGCTCCCCTCTCAACTCGTGTCCAAGGGGGGCTGTTCCGAAGTGCCCCATCCTGGCGGCGGCAAGAGGTCAGCCGGCCCGGGCGCCCACACGACACTTGCTGAGTTTGTCACCGGGCCATCTGCTCTGGGCTCCTCGCTCTGCCCGCACACCTGCCGCGTCACGCTCTCTCCTGCAGAGCCTCCTGGGTCCTCGCCCCTCTCGGGGCGGCCAGGTCCGCTCTGCGGTGCTTGCCTCACAAATTCTGTGTCCCTCAGAGGGCCGTCTGAGCCTGGCCCCCTGTGCGCGAATACACCGTGGGGCCGTTTCTTCCCTGGATTCTCAGCCGCCTCCCCAGTGTCTGGCCCGGGAGAGAGGGGTGGTCCCTCGGAGTGTCAGACGCCCCGCGCCTGCCGGGGGTCTTCCGTGCGGGGCTACCAGGCTCAGCTGGGGAGGAGGGATCAGGATTCAGCCAGAACCCCAAGACTGAGGCAGCTCTTGCTTCCCCGCGGCCGCCTCCCCCCAGGGCTGTGCTGGGTCCTGGGAGATTGGGGGGGCGGGGGGGGGGGAGACACGACGGTGGGACTGTGTGGTCAGCGCATCCTGTCCCAGAGCTCTCGGCTGGGCAGACAGGCTGTGTCCTGTGGGTTTTAAAACACAGAGAAAGAATCCTTTCCTCCCTGTGATTTGTGATGCACATCCCCCCTGTATCTGTTAGGATGCTTCTGGGTGCAAGGGAATGCTTATTGGACAGAAAGCAGCAAAAAGGAAAAAATAACCCTCAATCCCAAGGTAGGGCAGCTCCAGAGCTGGTTAACCCAGCAGCTGAGCTGCATCACGTGTCTCCACTCGGCACCCTTAGTGCCGAAGCTTTGTTCCTAGGCCGGCTTCCCTCAGGGCCACAGGGTGGCAGGCACAAGATGGCGGCTCCAAGATGGCGGCTCAGGTAGGCGTCGCTGCAGGGCGGGAGACAGAAGAATCAGTCTTTTCTCCCGCAGCCTCTCCCTACTTCTCATTGGCCAGAGTGGGTCACATGACCACACAGCCGCCCCCGCCCCCTGGAAGAACAGGATTGTGGGAAGCAAGATTTATCTTTGAACCTTGAGGGTCTGGGCTGAACCCCCAAGCAGGGTCAGGGTGGGGGGGCATGTGGCCAGGGGAGAAGGCGTTTAAGGTACAGCTGGCTCACCAGATGTGGGCATCTGTCTCAGCCAGGGTGTCTTGGTTCTAGGGAGCCTTCCCAGACTTGGGGGGCAGGCAGCCTTAGCCCTGAGCGTCCCCTGGTTACAGCCCTGCCCATTGATTGGCCTCCGAGTTGGCGGGGCACCAATGTCACACCAGCCAGAACCTTCTCCAGGCCTCCCAGGCAGAGCTGAGCTGCCCTGAGCACATCAGAGCCTGTGGGGGACATTGCCTGGGCCCAAATGGAACCCAGAACTGAGGGCACTCCCCCGACCACTCTGTGCCTCAGTCTCCTCACCCAGGAAATGGGGGTGATGATAACAGCATCCACCCCAGAGCGCATGTAAGGAGAGGCCAGAAGTATGTGTGAAAGGCCGGCACGTGGTAGGCTCTCTACAGGAGTTGAATATTATTTTAAGGCAGGCTCGGTACTAAACTCTTTTTTCAGGAGAAGCAGCCATGAAGGGCAGAGACCGGATGAATGCCTTCAGGGACTGTGTGTGCATTCATCCAGCAATTATGGAGTGACTACTGAGTCCAGGCTCTGCACAAAGCAGTGAACACAAAGGCCACATGGTTCCTGCCCTCATAAGGCGGACAGACCCCGCACAGAGCCTCACGGATCACATGGACTGCAAACGAGGGCAAGCGTTCTCCAGGAATATGGGGAGAAGCTAACTGGAAAGGGTCTGGGGATCAGGGAAGGCCCCTCTGAGGAAGAGGCCGTGGCTCAGCCGGCCCAACCTGGAGGGTGATGGGGAAACAGTGCGGAGGTGGAGGGATCGGCACAGGCAAAGGCCCGGGGGTAGGAACAACTTAGCACTTCCGGGAACAGAAAAAAAGGCAAGAAGGAGCCAGCTTTGCAGGACCTGGGATTTGGGACCTAGCCCATGGGCGGCACCTGAAGGAGTCCAACCCAGGCCTTTGTGACAGGTGTCCAGGGCCTGAGCTGTTATTTCTCAGAGGGTGGCTGAAGGTGCGGCAGATCCGCAAGCTCTGTCCGTCGGTCCCTTGACAAGGCAGGACTCCTTGCCGGAGTCCCGGAGGAGCTCGTGCCCTCGGACCGCCGCGGGTAGAGCCGGTGGTGCGCCGGGGCCGGCTGGCATCTGCTGGCAAAGGCCAACTGTGCATTATCTCTTCCCGGCTCTGAGGTTGGGGACATCGCGATGTTAGCTGGAAATTTTAATTTTTACAGAATAAAGCTTTCATTAAAAATGCAGCTGCCTTGGGGCGCCTGGGTGGCTCAGTGGGTTGAGTGTCAGACTCTTGGTTTTGGCTCTGGTCCTGGGATGGAGCCCCATGTTGGGGGGGGGGGGTTCCGCATGGGATTTTCCCACTCTCTCTCGATCTCTTTCTCGCAAATAAATAAAATCTTTTAAAAAAATGCAGCTGCCTCGTGATGAAATGATGTTCGCCAGGGCATTGACCTCCCTCACACTTACCCTTCGAATCAGGCTGGAGTCCCGGGCCCCTCATACGTGAAGGGTATGGGCACGCTTGAGTGGGGTGGGGGCGCAGGAAAGAGGCTTTCCAGGTGTTTGCTCCCTAGACGCAGTGACCTTCTCTACCTGGGACCCCTCATCACCCCACCAGCCCCCACCCCACCCCAGGGCCCAGGCTGTCTTCTTTACCCCGCCCCCTGGTGGCCAGGTTGGTTGATGGCTCCAAGGGGGAGCCCCCACCCCAGCCTGAGTGCTGCTCCTGGGATCAGGGAAAGAGCCACAGCCAGAGCGGACAGAGCTGGGCACATTCGGGAAGGGATCTAATCAGGAAGCCCAGGCATGGCAGGTGCCAAAGTCCTGGGGCCCTGTTTCTTTTTCCCTCCCTGAGCTTTGGTTGGGGCTCAAGCCCCCATCTTCAACACCACTTCCCCCCCCCAACTTTTAAATGCACGAAAGTTGAATTATCATGAAAATGCACGAAAGTTGGTGCTCACAACCAACTCTTGTACCCAGGTCCCCAGAAATGGAAACCACTTACCTGAGAGGGAACAGTGAAGGTTCAGAAAGGTCGTTTCAATTCTGCCACCATTAACCAAGCATCTCCAGGAGGTTCAAGGGATCCAGAGGTCAGATCCCCTCGAGGGCTCCCAGTGCAGGGGAAGGACCAGACCTTCAGGAAAACAAGGGAAATACAGTTCATTGAGGGCTCTCGAAGAAATCTGTATAAGGCGCAAGCCTTGACTAAGAGTGGGTAGCTCAAAGGAGAGAGCAACCAACTCTGTTCATACATGTTTGGGTCTTGAAGGATGAGTAGGAGTTTGCTAAGAGGAAGGCAAAGAAGAAAGTCGCAGGTAGCATTCCATTCTGTCCGATCCAACTCGTCAATCCCATAAATACTTTCCGGGAACAAGTCAAGCCACTTCGTCTCATGTGGAACTTCCAGGCTGGTACGGGCAAGGGCTCGGGCTGGGGGTCCTGGGGCACATTTCGGGGAGTCCGAAAATTGTGCACATTCAGGAGACAGTCGATACTTTTCACCCCTCCTCCAGTTCTGCCTGGCTCCCCCCACCTTTGTTTTGTTTTTGTTTTTGTTTTTTCTAGATTTTCACATCACCTTCTCATGAGGTCTATTCCAACTGCCTTATTTAAAATGGGGTTCCTGGTCCCCCGTATCCCACTCTTTCCTTTCTCATAATGTTTGTCTTCTAATTCCTGTGGCATTTACTTAGTTGTTTTCTTTATTGTCTGTTCCTCCCCCACTCCCACCGCTGGATGGTGAGTTCTAGAAGAGCAGAAATCTTTGTTTTGTTCAATGTTGGGCTCCAAGCACCTAGAATCAAGTTTGGCACGTAGCAGGACCTCAATAAATATTTGTTTATGAGATGAATATGAATTTTAGAACTTGAGGGGCTTAAGGGGGGCCGGGGGGGACTCTCCCTGCTTGCCCTAGCCCTAACGCAGCTCTGGTTTCTGTCTTCTGCCTGTGTTTTGTTTGAACCGGGCACGCTCTCTGTCTCTTACACTCATTATGACCACTTTCTCTAAGGACAAAATTGCCTCTGTAGACCGAACAACTCTTTTTTCTTTCTTGTTCATTAATTTAGATAAAGCCTTAAAAGGTTTAGAATGAAATCACATGAACTTTCGCTTATCACTCCATACTGGGGTTGTCCTGAAATTTCAAGCCAGTGGTCCCTTAGTTAGAACTATCTCTGTGTCATTGTGCGCCCCCCCCCCCATACATCCTCCACCAATTACAAATGAGAGCAGATGCTCCGGGGCCAAGGGCAAGAGCCTGGACGAACCAGGCCGGCGTCTGCTGTAGGTGGGGTGGGGCTGGCCGGGAAAGGCTGCCCTCAGAGAGTGGCCACTGGCTGGAATCCCCGACAGGGAAGAGGTCTGAGCCTTCCAGGAGCGCACAGGCGACCAGGGGTGGAGTGGCCAGGATAAGAAGGAGTCAGAGGGGTTGCAGGTCTGGGTCTCTCAGGGCAAGGAGGCGAGATTGTATTGGGAATGTGGCAGCAAGCGTTTGAAGGGTTTTAAGCAGGGAAGGACATGACATTATCTGATTTTTGTCTTAAGAGGCCGCTAGCTGGGGCTGAGGGCAGGGCAGTGGTACTTGGGAGGGAGACCGGGGTGGGGGGTGAAGGAGGGAGAAGGGGGCTGGGGATGCGGGTCTGGGCTGCAGAGGCTGGACTGTGAGTCCTTGGCGCTCAGGGGCGGTCAGGGCCGGAGGTGGGGGAGGACGCCATCACCAGGGCTAAGGGAAAGTGATGCAGGAGGAGTGGAGGGCTGTCTCAGGGATCCTAACAGTCAGGGTCTAGGGAGGGAGGTGAATTTGTTTCTGATTGGTCCTGAGTAAAGGAAGAAGAAGAGTCTCCTGGGTTAATTTCCCTGCTCCGTCTGGGGATTGAGTGGGGTGAGGGATCTGGGAGGCTGCAGGCCAGAGTTCAAGCCTCACTCTGCTGTGTGACCTTAGGTAGAAAGCTGCCCTCCCTGAGCTCAGACTCATCATCAGTACAGGGAGAGGAGGGACCCAAGAGCCTCCAGATTCCCTGTAGGTCATTGATCTTGGCTTTCTCTTTCCCTTATGCTGTCTTGCTGGAATCCAGGGGCCCTGCCTGCTTCCCCATCCTGTCTTGGGGGGAGAGGGCGTCCCTGGAACTCCCAGGAAGGAAGCAGGGACTGTCCGATGTGGGCCACTCCTGGCATTTACCGCCTCTTCCTCCTGCAGCCCAAAACCCTGTGTAGGGGCTGGAGAGAAGCAAGCATCGCCCTCTGGTGGCAACTTCTGGGATTACATGTCACTGTCCTGCATCAACTCAAGTGTCCTTCAAGCAATTACTGAGCGCCTTTTGTGTGCAATGTTCCTAACCAGGCATGAAGGAATGGCAGTAAGGTTAAAGAGGGGAGGAATTCTGTATGTGGTGCTCTAGGACTGAGCCAACTCGTGCTACTCGTGAGCTTCTTACCCCTCCTGAGTCCTGGGTGTCCTCATCTCCGGGAGTGCCCATGGTGGCACCTGGTACTAGACATGGACAGCATGGGAGTCTCGCTCCCGGCCCAGGCTGCATTTGCAGCACACGCGTGCTCAGTGCCTTCAAAGGAGACGCCATCCAGAGGGGCGCAGTGCTGGGCGTGGACACACCAGCCTTGGGGTTTCTCCAGGCAAGGTGGAGTTCAGGTGCACAGGGTCCCCTTCCTCGTGCCGGCCCTACAGTGCTCCAGGTAGGGCGACGGGCTGTGCGGGGCCCGGGGCAGACACACCACGGAGTGACAGTGGCATTTCCGAGGAGTCAGGACTTCAAGGGCCTAAGGCTGGGGCTGTGGGGAGAGGGCGTCCAGCGCAGTGGAGACCTTGGGTCTGTGAAGCATCCCTCGCTAGCCAGTCAGCAGCTGGGCTAGGCAGGCTCTGCCTGGCTCGGGTTTGCTTGAGGGAGGCCTGCCGTGCACAGGTGCCCTGGAACCCCCACCCCGCCCCCTCCCCGTGCGCACCGGGGCTGGACTGCGCCTGCTCCTCTGGGAAAGAGTGATCCTTTCATCACAGGGGGAATTCAAGGGAGGCTGGGCACTCCGGGTGAGATGCTGTGAGCCCTGGATGAGGCTTGGACTTGGGGTTGTGTGTAAAGCTCCGGGGCGTCCGCTTCGGCCACCCAGGCCTCTTTACCTTGTGCCCGTCCCCACCTCTGCCCCTTTGCTCAGGCTTGGTCTCTGCGCCTTGCTCTGCGTTAGTCGTTTTTCTGCCTTCGGGGCCTGGCTCAGCTGCCTCCTCCATGGGGCTCGCCCTGAAGAACCCTTGTGCACTGGTTACTGTTACTGCGCTCACACCTGGGCCCGCCCCTGGCTCCCTGAGGATGGCGGCAGGGCCAGACTGGGTGCTGGAAAACCAGCGTAGCCTGACACTCACCACCCGTATGGCCTTGGGCAAGATACTCGAGCTTCTGTGCCTTGGTTTCCCCTTCCATGAACTAGGATCCCTAAGAGTGCCGGGACTGAATGATTAACAGGATGCTTCTCAAACTTCCGTGTGTACGCGAATCGCCTGGGGATCTGACAAAAAAACAGACTCTGACTCAGCACATTTGGGGTGCGGCCTGGGGTCGTGCATTTCCAACAAGTTCCTGGGGGTGCCAAACCGTACTGGGTGTCTTCAGGAATTGACGTCTAAAGTGCTGAGAACAGGCTCCGGCCCATAGTAAGGGCTGGCAGAAGTGTTCCAGGTGCTATCACCAGGCACCGCTCAGCGATGCGTACTGCTTCTAGAAGGTTCTGCCCTCTCCAACCTTGATGCTGCTTTGTTCACCGACACTTGGTGATGCTGTAGCTTCTGATATCTTTGAGCGGGCTATTCCGAACCTGGGGGTCTGGGCTCTGGGCCCTGAGGAGGGACGGTGTCGGGGGACGGGGAGCAGACAGAGGAGGGTCTGAGGAGACACCAGAGATGAGAAACAGGAAAAAGGACCAGCGGCGAGCAGCGGCTCTCTTGGCCCACTCACCGGAGTGTCCGGGCTTTCTCTGGTGTGAACTTCACAGCCTAAACCACACACCTCACAGCTCCCCCGCCCTGCCCCACCTTTCTGCCACCTACGCTCCCGCCACCCCTGCTTCCTGCGGGAAAGGCACGGGGGGACCTCCGCCAGGCCGTCAGCAGCACCTCTGGGCTGGAACCGCAGGCTCGAGGCCATCGGCCACATCCTCCTGATGGCAGCACCCTGAGGCTCTTTCCTCACCCTGACCCCAACCCCCTCCCCACCCCGTTGGCCTCTGGCCACCAGGCCCACTCTGATCCCGGAGCCTTGGCTCGGGGATGGGTGAAGCTGGGGTTCCCAGGTACTTCTGGATTGGTGGAAGAGGCCGGGGGTGGGGAGTGCAGGGGCTGGCGGGCAGGGGTGTAGAGGGAGAGTGCTGTCGAGAGGCTGGGTGGCCTAGGGCCAGGCAGGAGCTGCCTCTGCGGGCACACCATCGTTCATGGTCTCTGTATTCCAGCTCCCAGCCGGTGTTGTCACCCTCTCAACGACAGTGAATAGGGTTCTGAGAACACAAATCATTCATCAGTTAGGAGTGAGAGAGAGGGCCTCCCCAGCTGGGGCGGCTAGGGGCCTCAGGGCTAGGCCCCGAGGAACTGAGCTAGTCACAGCCCTCCCCAGGCCTCGCCCGGAGGAAGAGCGGCACGGCCTGGGGCCCTTTGCCCTCTGCTGCTTTCAGGTTGGCTCATGAGCCCCCAGAGGCCCGTGAGATCAAGGTCATTGGTTCAAGCTTCACAGGGGGATGGAGGGGATCTGCCCTCCTTTCCACTCGGGCAGCCCTGACCCTGCCTGGCGCTCTCCTAGATGGGGCGGGGAGTGGGGGAAGGGTTCCAGGGGGACATGCAAAGCACCCTCAAGCCTGCAGCTGCTCCTGAGAGCTGAAGAGAGCCTCCCTTCCCCTAAGGGAGGCAAGGTACCCAGGTCGGAGTCCCGCAAGGTAGGGGATGCCTTTCCTGGAAGAGCTTTCGGGATCATCGGACCCCATGGAATCCCTGTGGGGCGGGCCTTCGTGGCTCTTGCTGGCTCAGCGTCTGTCTGGCCCCCCAGTGGGAGCAGGACCCCATTTCTCTTCGGAAATCTTCCTTCTTACATTAGATGAGGCCCTGGTCAAACTGTCAATCAAAGCGCCCCATCCTCGCCAGGGAGGGGGTGGGTGCTGGACCCCACATAGCCACCGGGACTCTTGGAATTCCAGTGGAATGAACCTGGGAAAAAGCGGGGGGGGGGGTGCCCTGAAAGGGTCTTGCTGCTGCTTTGAAGTCTGCTTCCCCTTGAGGTCTCGGTCTTCAGCTGTTTCCAGAACCTGTAAGCCACTCTAGAACCTTCTGGCTGCTTCTCTTCGGCTCAAGTCAGCCACGGCCTGTTCCTGCGGCCTGCAGCCCTTGACCGGCGATGACTGCAGGGAGGGACACGTGACTCGTGAGCCGGGCACACCTGCTGGGACTCGAACCCAGGTGTCTAGATTCCCAGCCCGCGCTCACGTCCCCTGGGAGGAGCCGCTGGCCGAGGGGAGCCGCAGGACCGAAAGGAAGGGGAACCGAAGAGAAGAAATGAATATTCTTGTCTGTGCCGTTATGCGGGGGAGGGCGGCGGCCTGGCCCCCCCAGCCCGGTGCGAGGAGGCCCCTGGACCGCGGCCCCGCCGGCCCCCGAGGCCGGTGGTAGGAACTGGGCTCCGGGCGGGGGGTGCGGGCTGCGGGGCCTCCTGGGGAACAAGCCTTTGGTAAACAGAGCATGTTGACCCGGCTCAGACGAGCCAGGGTGGGTTTGCGACTCCGTGTGGTAGGAGGACCCACAACCAGGCCGCGTCTAACTCACTGCGAAAGCGAAACCAACCACCCACCAAGTATGGGGGCCCCCGTGAGTTCTGAAAGCTCCGCAGCCTATCTCTTTATTAACCAGCACCCAAAGTGGAAACCAGTCAGTGGGACAGATTCAAGGTCAGCCAGCCAGCCCGGGGTGTGTGTGTGTGTGTGTGTGTGTGTGTGTGTGTGTGTGTGCATGGGCCTCCCTAGACCTTGGAAGTCAGGCCTTCAACCACGCAGCCAGCCAGGAAGACAGCCCGCTGCAAACAAAGCCCCTTTGTAGGGTCCCCCATTCCTTGACTTCACTAGGCAGCGAGAGGTTTTTGCCTTGTCCCCTGAGACCCGGCGCTGGCACCCGGCTGCAGGGCAGGCGTCACCCCTCCGATCCCCGGCCAACGCCCCAACAGACAGAAGTGTGCGGCGGGCCTATTTCTCTTGTCCTCTCACCCGATTCTCACCTTGCTGTCCCCCAGGCTGGTCGGCCATCGCCAAAGCCGGTGGTGGGGTGACAATTACAGACGACTTCAAATCTTAAATCAGTCTGCTAAGCGACTGTCCGTCCACCAGCCGGCCAAAGCACCTGTGGTGAGCCACAGGGCCTGGCCTGGCCTTGTTTCGTGACAAAAGGGATTGATGTAGGACCTTCTGAAGCTCAGAAGTCTTTGGCAGGACCAACCGATCGGGCTTGGAGGGGTGGGCCGCGTGGAGCGGGCCGTGCGGCTGCCCCCCTCTCCTCTGCCTCCTTGCTGGCCCCGAGGGCTCCGGACTGAGGTCTCCAGCGGAGAACCCCCCGCCCCAGTCCCGTGCTCAGACCCCCCGCTGCAAAGGAGGCTGGGAAAGTAATGCTTTGGCTGGTTGCTTGGGACACGAGGCTCCTAGAGAAGCAAACACCTGCAACACAGGAAAGGTTTGCAGAGCGGCTCCGTGACCACGATGGAAGATAAATATCCGGCCAGCACCTGAGATGAAACGGCCCCCCACAGAGGGTCCTGCAGCAGCCCCGGGCCTCAGCCTCCCCGCCCACAAATGCCCCTTCCTGTGTTGTTTTCCGAGGCAGACCTGAGCGGGGCGGGGGCGGGGGTATGTGTTGTGTATTTCTTAGCATCGATGGCCAATGTTTGAAACGAGACGATTTCACATTTTCAACCCGCCATGCTGAGGGTCTCTTGAAAAGGGGCGTTTTCGGGGAGGACGGAGCCAGCGTGCCCACCGGCCTTCTGTGCCGCGGTCAGAGTCTGGGGGCTCCCACCTGGCCCCGCGGGCGTGTCAGCGGCGGACTCCTGCCCAAGCCCCCCACCCCATGAAGGAGACGCCCCCCTCGCGTGACCATCCTTGAGGTCAAGACGGTGGGCTGTGTGTCAGTCAATTGCTGATCATGCATGATGTCCTCCCTGTGGGCCTGGGGTTCCCCTGGAGCGTGCCCATAAAGCCCGTATACCTAGAAACACTACCTGGGGATTGGGCTTTCAACCTGGTGGCGCCCTTGTGTGAGGACACAGGTGGGGAACGGCTATGGTTAGGGCACCCCGGGAAGAAGGCCGGGGGCCGTGGCCCCACTGTGCTCCCCTGAGCACTCGCAGGGAACCTTCTCCATGAATCGCTGGCCCAGCACTTCTAGAAGCTTGGCAAACCTGCCTGAATGTCCCTGCCACAGGCTCAGTTTGGCGGCTTTCTTCCTGGAAGGAGACCCTGGGATTTTCTGTGTCCTCCCCGTGTCCTGTTTCGGGATCCACCGATGTAGACTTGCCCCTTTTCTCTCAAGGCTGCCTCATTGGGATTCTTGAGGCGGCAATGGGACGGTGTGCCAGGATGCCAAGGGCCGTGGACCAGGGGAAGGCTTTAGTCTCTGTGCGATGCAGGGCCGGGGCCAGCACATCTGGGCCCTGTCCGCTGCCAGAAGCTGCCCTCCTCCTCGCTGCCCGGGGGTTGCCTCCTTGTTGCCTGGGGGCCCTAGCTTCCCGGCCCTGGAGCCCGGCTTGACCGGGGCCATCATTCCAGAGCTGGGGCCGATTTCGAACCCCATCTGGCTGCTTTCTTCCCAGCAGACACCGTAGGCGGGGAGGGGGAGAGCCAGACACGGCCTCCAGGTAGAGGGGCCTTTTTTTTTCCGATTGCCGATTCCTTAATAAAAACACCAAGTGAAAAAAAATAAAAGCAAGCAAGCATGACTTCTCGATGGAGAGGAACTTCTCACAGACATTGCAAACATCACACATTCTTTTTCTTCGGTGCGACACCTAGGTTGTCTTCTGAGAAAGATCACAGATCTTGGTGAAACCTGCTAAAGAAAAAGCGAAAGGATTCTTTTCTACCTGTTTCCCACGGGAAAGGGGGAGAGACCATGGCAGGTGCTGGTAGGGAGTGTCGGCGTTCTCCGGACTGTCCCCACAATGGGACTCCGGCCGGACAGTCGAGAGTCCGGGGGTTGGAGTCGGGATGGCCGTGGACTGGATGCTTCTCTCCCCGGGGGCTCCTTCGGCCTAGGGAGGTGGTCCCCACAGGCCCGGAGCCTTGAGGACATTTTCAGGTTCCTCGGGAGAGGTGAGAAATTCTCAGGGGGACTAGGAGGACTCGTATCTGGGGGACTTCTGGGGAGCCCCCTGAGGAGCGCTGTCCTCCACAAAGGTTCCCCTACTTTGTATTTGGTCCCAAATTTTATTTATCTTCTTAAGTAGATATTAGGTTCCCAGGAAACAGAGTTCAAATTACACAAAAGGTTATTCAGGAAACTTCCTCCCCTTCCTCGCCCTCCCAGATCTCCCAGCTCCCCTCCCTGAAGGAAAATACTGCCACCGGTCTCTAGAAATTCCTTCCAGAGCAACTTCGTGCACATACATGCTAGTTCACAGCCATGCTCACACACACACATTCGCACACACACACTCTGCCTTACACACGCACACACAACACCTTCACAAATGCGCACACTCACACACCACACCCTTCCCCCACAGGCACACCGTCACACCCAGCACACACTCGCAAGGCGTCTGCTCACACCTACTCACCACCACACCCTCGCACGCACCCTTACAAACGTACACACATACTCACATGGACCGGCTCGCCTTCATGTACATCCACACTCCCACACACTTGCACACCCCGTCTCACATTCACACACTCAACACACTCACGTTTGCCCCTTCTACACGGCTAAGGGAAAACACATACTTTGTTGTGAACTTGGCTTTGGGTCCCTCCACCGTGCCCCTTGGGGACTGTTCCGGGTCAGGGACAGAGAGCTGGCCGCTTCCGTTTGTCCTTGGCTGCGTTGCCATCCGCCGTGCGGATGGTCCTTAATTTACTCACTAGTCATCGCGCACGTTCTGGCTGCTTCTAGGCTCGGCGCACATGTTTCCTACATGCACACGCCTCTCTCTGCAGGATGAGCAGGAGACAGGCCACGGCTAGGTCACGGGCTGGAGGCGTTGATGGAGAGGCACAAATCCCCGACCCCCGAGAGAGTGTGTCCCTTGGAGCACCCACCAGCGAAGTGACACTCCCTTTAAAACCACACTGATGGCAAACCTTTTGAAACATCAAATACATTACTCCCTGTGTTCTTTTTAATTTGTATCTTCTGGAATCATCACTATATTAGATTTGGAGACATTGAGGCTTTCTTTTCCTTCCTTCCCTGCACCTTGACATGTTCTGTATGCCAGGTGACTTCCAGACTCTGGGGCTGCCGGGATGAGTCCCACATGGTTCCTGCTTCCTGTGGTGACACGAGGCGGCGTGACCCCTGTGTGCATAGAATCCGCTCTGGCTCGGGGGCGGGGGTGGGAAGCAGGGAAGGACTGGCTTTCAATTGGGGAGCTGAGTTCATGGGGGATGAGTAGGGTGGGAATGGAGTGAGCCACTTTCCCCAGCCTTGGCACAAATGTCTCATGTCCTGAAACCCCTTCTGGCTCAGGCAAAGTTGGACAACTAGTTCCTGGGGAGCGGTCCTGGAGAGAAAGCAGGGAGGTGGGCTTTCTTTTCCTTCCTTCCTTTCCTTCTTTGCTTCCTCCCTCCCTTCCTTTCCAGATTTTATCTCTTTATTTGAGACAGAGAGAGAGAGAGCACAAGCAGTGGGGAGAGGCAGCGGGAGAGGGACAAGCAGGCTCCCTGCTGAGCAGAGAGCCTGATGCGGCTCCATCCCAGGACCCTGGGCTCATGACCTGAGCCAGAGGCAGACGCTTAGCCCACTGAGCCACCCAGGCGTCCCAGGGATGACCTTCTATGTGAAAGGCACAGTTTGCACGAGACATGAGCTGCTGGGGGTTCCGGAGTCAGAGGGGCTGGTGAACGCAGAGGAACCTGGATATCAGATCTGGAGCCTGGGAGGCCGGTGAAGCGATGGTGGCAAAGCAGGCTTGGGGAGGCAGGAGGCTTCCGCATGGGGGGTAAGGAGGAGGAAGCTGGAAGATTCCTATGTGTTTGCCCCTGGGCACCTACGAAAGTGGGGTCCGCCTTCGGGAGCCGGGTTCGGTGGCAGCCAAGCTGCTGGGGCTGTGCCCTGAAGGCTGAGGGCGCAGGGAGGTTGGTCTGCGGTGGTCACTGTGAGGCTGCAGGGGCGGGGGGCGACGGTGGGGTGAGCAGAGCGCGGGAGAGGCAGTCATGAGGACCAGCGTTTCACGCCCCTGGCCTTCTGGGGCTGGGAGGGGAGGAGGCCCGCCGGAGGAGGAGGCTAGCTCTGAGCCCCCGAAGTCCTGAGATAAAGGTCTGGGTGGACCTCAGTGTGCTTGTCAGGCCCCTGCCAGCATAGAAGCTTCTGGATTCCTCTTCAGGATACCTCAGAGACTCTGATATCCTCTACACCCTGGTTCGAATGAATCTTGGCTCTGCCTCATTCTGCCAGATGACCCCCGAGCCTCAGTTTCCTCGCCTGAGAATGGGAAGGGAGAGCAGGAGGAGCTGTGGGGAGTTGCCAGTGCCTTAGCCCGAGGAGAAGCTCACAGATGGTGGCCCGGCTGCTCCTGCTGGGGTCTTCGAGGCCAAGACCAGGGGTCCGGATTTGATTCTGAATGCGCTGGGAACTACCAGAAGGTTTAAAAGGTGGTGCTGCAGAGAAATGACTTGATTTGTCTTTGGGAAAGACGGTTCTGGCTGCTGAGTGGAGAGCAGACTGGTGGGGTCAGGAATGGAAATGGGGGGGCAGGAAGGGGGTTTCTGGGGACCCGGCTCGGGGGGCAGGTGATGGCCGCTGGGGCCCGCCTGGAGCCCGACAGAGCAACCTCCTCCCTGCTTGCTCTGCGCATGCCCGGGCGGGGGCCCAGGACCGGCCTGCTCAGCCCTCACCTGGGGCTCGGATATTAAAGACCGCCCCGCGTCTGTGTGTCAGTCGGGGCAAAGCCCACTGAAACCCAGCCTCCGGACCTCCCGGGCCCTGTCCTTCTTGCTCCTGGTACAGTTCAGTGTGGCTTGTCCGCGGAGTGGGGGGTGGGGGGTGGGTTCACATCTTGTAGGGGCTTCTTGCGGGGGTGGGGGGAGTGGGGAATGGGAGAGGGAGAAGGAGAGGAAGGGGGAGAAGGGGGAGAGAGGGAGAGCGAGAGTGGAGGAAGGAGGAGGGAGAGGAGAGGGAGGGAGAGTGGGAAGGAGGAGGAGGGAGAGGGGGAGTGGGGGTGAAGGGGAGGGAGAGAAAGAGAGGGGGAAGAGAGAAGAGGGGGAGAGGGAGGAGAGAGGGAGAGTGAGAGTGGAGGAAGGGGAGGGAGAGGAGAGAGAGGGAGAGTGGGAAGGAGGAGGAGGGGGGAGTGGGGGTGAGGGGGAGGGAGAGAAAGAGGGGAAAGAGAAGAGGGGGAGAGAGAGGCGGGGAGACAGAGGGGGAGGAGTGGGAGGGGGAGAAGGAGACAGACCCACACGGAGGAAGAACGAGGTGAGGGCTTTAGGCCCAGAAGTAGGACAAAATCACTTCCACCATATCCCTGGCCCCTCAGTCCCACGGCTCCACCGGACTAGGAGGGAGGCTGACCTATGGAGTCCCCAGATGCCCAGGAGGATAGCGGACAATGGGAGAGAGGGACACATTCCCACCTTCTCTCTCTACCACGATGTGCCCCCACCCTCGTGCTCCTCCAGCTGTTAGACTTCAGGTGAAGGGTGCGGAGCGTGCGGGGTTGAAGCTCTCCCGGCCCCCCAGAGCCACCCCTGCCTCTCCACCTCAGGGGGCCTGGCCTGAGCGCCTAAGCAAAAGCTTGACCCTCTGGGCCTGGGTGGGAGCCCCTTCCCCGGGCCTGCTCCAGCCTGGGGCTCTGAGAGTCGGCTCGGGCTCCTCGTCGGGACATCTTGGGTGCTCCGTAAATGGTTGTTGAATGAACAAAAGAATGAACTAAGGAAAGAAGGCTGGAGGAGGGGAACTGGTCGGGCCGGCGTGCACGGCGGGCTGATGCCATCCCCGTGGGCAAAGCTGCCGGCAATGGCTGCTCACGGCAAGCTGGGTCTGTGACTTCTGGCTTCACCTGGGGATGTGTTTTCCTCTTTAAGTGTTGTTTGTTTTTTTTTTTTTAAGAAAAGTTTCAACTGAATGCATTGATTTGGGGGCAGGAAATATGTTTAGGTGGTACACACAGGTCTATAGTTAAAAACATCCTTCCTACCTCCCCCTTCCTGACCTGGCTTTCCTCTCTGGGAGAACCAACGCTCCTGGTTTCTTGCGAAGCTTCCAGAAATATTCTAGGTTTCATAAATCTTGGCTATTCTCTTCATCTTTGTGGTAGTCGTGTTGATAAGCTACTCCTGTTAAGAAAGCCTTGCGCTGGGGAGCCTTGGGGAGCCCTCTCTGTGCGGTGGACCGTCGGAACCTCCTGCCTCCTTCCACTGGGTGGACACTCACTGATGCCCGGGAAGGGAGGTCCACTCTGCGGGCCGACTTTGAAGAAGGCCTCGCTCTTCTCACGGATGCTGGCCTCTTGCTTCTGTTTCTACTCAGCAGGGAGCCCACTGCCTCTCTTCTCAGGGCCGTCAATGCTGCTCTTCCTTCCTTGCACGCGGGAGGTTCTATGGCTCTGCTTATCAGAAAATGGCGCTGAAGCATGGTTATTAAAATGGGGAGAAGGAGAGAACGCAGAGCTGCTGCTTCTGGATGCTGGACCCTTCACGGGCCCCTGGGCCTGGGACGCTGCGCATGACCAGGCGTGCAATTTTCTAAAGAGGGCCTTCATTTGAGCAAAAAGTCCTGAGCACGGCGGGGGGGGGAGGGAGGGAAGGCTTAGGAACCATGACTCGAAAGGAAAAGGAAGGTTCTAGAATGTTCGATAAGAGGCCATCAAAGTGTTTGCAAAGCCCTGGAACAGGGTCCCCTCTGAATGCTAAATTAAGTAAGGGGCTCCCTGGAAGGCTGCGTGAAAAGGGAGGTCTCTGAGAGGCGGTGGGATAGGCGCCAAAAGCGCTGGGGACACCTCAAAGGACACATTAGTGGCTGTGTATGTATGTGACTGGATGAAGGTGCCGGAGGCTTGAGGCGGCCCGTGTGAGACGGCCTGAGGCGGTGAGGGGGCAAAGAAGGGGCTGCACCCTTCGGGCTCCTCTGTGCTGCGAGGCGCCCATCTGAGAGGGATTGGGCATGCGCATGTTCGTGTGTGAGCGCGCGAGCATGTGTGTGAGTGTGTCTGCAGCCAAGACACCCATGCTGCCCCACCCCACAGCGGAGGAGGGAGATCTTTATCGGGCCCCTAGGTGCTTCAGGAGTTTCAGAGTTTCTCACCAGCCCGATCTCTCCCCATCCCCACCCGAGGCCTTGCCCCCTCCAACCTCTGCACAGGAAGTGGGCTGGCCCTGGGGTTTTAGTCTTTGCCGGCCTCATCAGCCAGCTGCTACCTGGCCCCCGAGTCAGAGGGAGTCGGAGCAGGGCCCCCGGGGAGATGGCTGCGCACCCGGCAGCGGAGAGATCCCGAGAGAGCGCGCTGCGGCCCCATGTCCCAGCCAGGTGACTTTGCCCTCACCCTGCCCCCGTCTGGTTCCCGGGGACCTGGGGGGCTCCCTCCCGGCCCTGCCAGCAGCTCAGGGCTGGAAGTGAAGGTCAGGGGTCAACTTCCAGCTCTCACTGAGATGCCCCAGAAGGCTCTGCCGGAATTTCCCTCTCCCAGCCCTCCTGGCCTCCAACCTTATCTTGAAATCCCTCCAGGATGAGGCAGGTGCTGATCTCAGGGCTTTTGGCTTTGGGAAAAAGCTGGCCCCTAGTTCTGGGCTACCCTTCCTTCCCAGCCCATCCCTGGGGAAGCTGGGGGCTGCTTTGGGATGAGGGGCTTCCCAACCCAGAAGGGGTGAGGAAAGAGGCAGGAGGACCAGGGCGGGGGAGGCGAGCTGAGCCCCAGATGGAGGGCACTGGGATATGGGGTAGGAGGACACGCGAGCCCCCTCCGGGCGGATGTGGAATGGGACCCACGCTGGGGAGGGACCCATACTGGGGCGGCATCCCCGTGTAAAGTGCTCCTTAAGAGGCTGTGGGGTGGGAGAGGAGGGAGGGGGGTCCCCTGAGACCTGGCCATAAAGTGGGACTGCCTCCTCTCTGGGAGCCCTGGGCGGGGGTGGGGGGCAGACCCATGGGTTTGAGTCCGGATTTGTCCCTCCCTCGGCCGTGTGAGCGGTGGGTCCTAGCGTCTCCAGGTGCCACTGGAGGGAATGGGACTCCATGTCTGGGGCTGGCCTCTCTCCTGGTCCACCACCTTGTGTGTGTCGGGGGTGACCAGGAGGACGAGGGGACACGGCGCCCATCACGGCCGGCAGTCTGGCTGCGGAGCTCCTTCCTCTGGTCCTCACCCCGCCCCCCCCCCCGCTCCCCCGCCGGCCCCTGGTGCCCCACGGCCCACGGTGTCAGCCCCAGCGGTGGCGGGAAGTCAGGCGGTACTGACCCTGTTCAACCCTTGGCTCGTCCCCACTCTGGCCTGGGCGAGTCTTACCGGCCTCAGCCTCCTCATCTGAGAAAAGGAGTCATAACGGTACCTACTCCCAGGGTTGCTGCGGGGACTAAGCGAGGTGATATCTGCCGAGTGCTAAGGACCTGGGCACAGAATGAGAGCCGGGTATTAGTCACCACCCCTGTCACCATTCCCGTCCTCATCCCTGTCACCGTCATCACCATCGTCACCGTCACTGTCACCGTTATTCTCATCCCCTCACTTGAAATCAGATGATGGGGTTAGAGTCTAGCTCCCCGGGACCTCGCTGAGTTCAGTCTTGGCATCTGGCGGGGGGTCGGGGGGGTGACGACAGCCGCCTTCCAGGGCTGCGGTGGGGACCTCATGAGTCAGTGAGTGTGGTTGTGCCCCCGTGAAGGGCAGGGTGCGTGGGTGCCCGTGAGAACCCCCGGCCCACAGGGTTTAGGTCTCAGAGGTCCTGCTTGCTCTCCCTGAGGCTGGCCCACGGCCTTGAGCAGGTTCCTTAACCTCCCTGAGCCTCAGTTCCCTGCCGGCCGGAGGGTGCAGCCTCAGCGCTGGCCGGAGCCCTCCCTGCCGCACCCGGCTCAGGAATAGCCCATGCTCCCCTCCCCGTGCCCTTTGCAATCGTGATGTACATCGCTGCGCCCTTTCTGCTATGAGTGGTGGGGAACTCGTTCTAGACGATGTTTCTGCTCCAGCTGGCTCGCCTGCGGCTGGGGCTGTGGTTTGGCCTTGACCTTCCTGTGATCTTGCCTGCCTTTGCCCCGACCCTCCTCCCCTCCTCCTGAGACTCTATACCAGCTCCTGTCCTGGGCAGGGGCCTGCCTTGGCGGCTGGTGCTGGCCAGGGGCAGCACCCCCTAGGGGGCGGATAGTGCCCGTGCTCCTGGGCCGTGACTGAGTGAGTAGGGGGCGCAGGGGGGCTTGCTGGACCCCTTGAGGGTCCCAGCGCTGTGCCCCATGCTGTGGGGGGCGGGAGTTCCCAAGGAAAAAGGCAACCAGTCCCCTGTCTCCCACTGGGGAGCTCCCGCTTCCCATGGGGATGGTGGGCCGGGCAAGGAGGGGCCCACAGATCCCTCTCTGGGCTCTTTTCGAACTCAAGCCAGACACCTGACAGGTGGCCTGTGCCCTCGCTGGGCCCTGACTCCTCGACTCCAGGGCCAGGAGGCTGTTGGCCTTACCTCGGGGACCAATGCCTTGAACAGGGTCTGGGCAGGGATGAAGGATGAGGGAACAGGCCCTGGGGGCGAGCGGGCCAGGGATGAAATCCCAGCTCTGCCTCTTCCGTGCACATGACCTTGGCGAGTGAGTGACTGGGAGCCTTAGCCTCTTCCTCCGTGTGAGGGGATGATACAAGCACCCAGGCCCCAAGCTGCCTGGGAGAGAAGGTGATCTCATGCACGTAAAGTGCTGGGCACAGTGTGAGTGCTCTGTCACCCCCGACGATTCCCGTGACATAGTCGGTACGTGAGTATCGAGCGTGTCACCTGTCCATGACAGTGAGATACAGGGAGATACAGTCAGAGAAGTTACTGGAGCCCCTGCCTGGGCTCTGGGCCGTCTGCCCTGACTCAGATTCCACATCTGCCTCTTATCGGCTGTGAGACCTTGGGCAATTTATTTTACATCCCCTTGCCTCAATTTCCCCCATCTGAAGATGCAGACCATGAGAGCATCTCTGATAAAGTTCTTGCTGCTTCATTTAAAGAGTTGAAGACAGCCTGGCCTCTAGAGCCCCCTGATGAGGGTCTCAGGTGTGACTGAGGGGGCAGCAGGGCAGAGAAGAAGTGAGCTCTAATCCCAGCTCTGTGCTGGCCTCCCTGTGTGGACCTGAGCAAATCCTTCCCTTTTCTGGGCCTCAGTTTCCCCAGCTTTTGAGCAAGGGGGTGGGCTCACTCAGAGAGCCCTCTGATAATGTATGGCTCCCTGAATCCCCGAAGGAAAGGAGCATGTGTGGGGCCGAGGGACCAGCAGGCGCGGAGGCTGTGAGGCTGGATGGTGTTGGCTGGTAAGAGCCGAACGGGCACCCCGAGATGGGCGGGGCTCAGCCCACCTCTCGGAGTGGTGAGCGAGTGTTCACTTGTGCTTTCTCCCCCTCTTCCTCCCTCTAGGGCTCCCTTCCCCAGCTCCCACCAGTGGATGTGATGGCAGCGCCGGTTCCATCCTGCTGTCTGTCCCTCCTTGTCCTCCTCCTGGCCCTGGCCGTCCCTCGGGCATCCACGGCGGCAGATGGTGAGGACCCTGGCGTCTGGGTAGCTCAGCCTTCTCTGGGGAGGGCGGCCAACACCCTCATAGAACGCCTTTCAGGATCCCTGTTTCTGGACAGAGGCCCGTCAGCAGGGGCAGGAGGGAGGCGAGGTGATGGGACCGGAGATCAGGCGTCCACCCTGTCCCTTGTCCCTCCTGTGGCCAGCCACTCACGCCTCATCTTGTCAGCAGGCACCTCCAAGCTCATATGCTTCTACAACTCAAAAGCCAACATCTCCTGTGTCTGGAGCTGGGATGGGGACCCACAGGCCTCGTCCTGCAAGATCCACGCTCAGCCGGATAGACGGTGGGTGTGGGGTTGACCAGCAAGACGGCAGCATCTCGGTGGTGGGGGGATTGGGGGCGTTTCTATAATCACCGGTGTTTAGACTCTTGGGATTCCTTACCAGTAGACTCCAAGTTGTTGCACTTTGAGAATCTGGACTGATAGGACCCACAGACTCTTGGTATCCCAGAAGTCTGGAAAACAAAGGGGTTGGATATTTAGACTCCTGGAACCAGGGCGGGAATGAGGAGCAGGGGTCCAGGCTGCAGGGGAGGGGCCAGGGATGAGCTAGACAAGAGAGATTGGGGACACTGGGCTGTGAGACTGCTGGGTCGAGGCTAGAGTCAACTTCAGAAGCAAGAAGCGGGGGAATAAAGGGGGTTCCCCAAGCTTTCTGAAAGACTCCTAGGGCAGCTGTGGGGGACAGGGGCCTGGGGCGTGGTTGGGAGCCTGGGCACTGGGAGGGAATCAGGGAAGGGGTAGCTGTGATCTGGGCATTCCAGTGGCAACAGCAAAGGTGGCTTTGGGTTTGGCCGTGGCCTTGGGTGGCTGGTGATTCCCCAGGGTTCCAAGGGCTCCTTCCAATGCCAAGGGAAGATTCTAGAGGGCTTTAGGTGGGGAGACCAACATGTCCTGAACTGCTTGTTTCTAGAAGATCACTGTGGCTACTGTGGGGCCGGGCTGGGGAGGACAGAAAGAGGTGCTCGCGATGGGAGGTGGGGCAG
>CM052807.1:110691396-110710057 GCA_028533885.1 Nasua narica | reverse complement strand
CGGGCCTGAAGTCACACCCTGTCCTGTCACCCGCTGAATAGCACCGGCCTGAAGTCGCCCCCTCTCCTGTCACCCCCCCTGAAGTCGCACCACAGGCCTTTCTTCCTTTTCCGTTTAATCACAGCCCCTAACAAACAGCTGGATCCTGGCCAGGCTGCGGGCGCACCAGTGAGCGCGGTCATCCCCGTCCCCTTTTGTCTGAATATGATCAACAAACAAGCGAAGTCCACATTGGTGAGTGTGGGTACCGATCCCAGAACCCAGGAACTCCAGAGTCCTGGAACCTTCCAATTTTAGTGTATTGGAATCTTAGAGACTCAAAATCTGTGAGGCCAAGAAACCAAGAACTTTGCATGTTAAAATCCGGCCTCTGGGACCAATGCCCCCCTCCCCGCCCCCACCCCCGCCCCCGCCGAATCCTGGGCTTGGAAGGAAGGGCAGAGGCCCAACCTGCTATTAGCTGCAGAAGCTTCTCTTCGGCATCATTGGACCCCACCCCAGCTGTGCAAGGCTACTTTGAGATCCCCCTTCTCTCCCCAAACCTCTGCCCCACAACAATGGGGCCGTGGGAGGGCCTCCTTCTGCTCCCCCTCTGTGCCTCCTGCTGGCCTTCCCCTCTAATTCTCATCCCCTCACCAAGGGCTCCTGAACCTTCCTCTCTCCCTCTAGGGGACGCTCCCACCCAGTGTTTGGAAACGGAGCCCCTCCCATCATAAGTGTCCCCTCTCCTGAATGTCCCAGGTCACCCCCCCCTTCTCAGACAGGGGAGTGCCCGTCTGCACTGTCTCTGCCCTCCCCCCACCTGCCCACCTCCCTCCTCTCCGCTGTCAGGGCCACCAGGGACCCCCGATCCCATCAAACTGCAGCCATGACTGACCCACGGACGGCCCCCTACACGGCCTGGCCCCAATGCATCCTAGCCCCTCTCCCAGAAGGACTCGCTTCTTCCTTAGAAACTTTGTCACCAGGACAAGAATCCCCCGGGCGGTGGGACTCTGATTATTGCCCCTTCCTGTGGGCATTAGTGGTCAGATTAGCAAAAGTAGCCTTGGCTTTGGCCGCGTAGCTTCCGGGCCGGGCCAGGAAGCCACTTGACTTTGGCCAACAGTCGGGAGTGGGAGAAGGGAAGCGGGGCCTCCGATGGCACAGGGAGAGGCTCAGGGACAGGTGCTCCAGCCCTGCTGAGTCCTGTGGCTCCTGTACCCCCTCATTTAAGGATTCGAGGGACCAGATAGTAGGGGTGACAGCACCCAAGGGAGTGAGACATTTCACTCTGACTAGAATCACCATCCAAGATGGCCGAGATCTTCGGGTGGCAGGAGGGGAGGCTGGGGCGGAGGCCAGGACAGGCAATGGGCCACAGGATAGGGCCACAGGCCCTGGCACTCCGGGCTGTGCTCTCTTCCTGGGCCGCCTCTCTGGGGTCTGGGACTCGGGCTCCCAAGGTGGGTAACTGTGGGGATAGGAAGGGGGTCCCGGGGCGGGGTACCTCCGGTTCTGGATTGTCCACTGTCCCTGGGTGCATGGCAGGTCGTACTTCTGCCTCCGCAGGGCATAGGCATCAAACCAGAGGGCCAAGCCATAGTCCAGAGAGGGCACCTGGGACAAAGGAGCTGGTGTGAGGGGGCTGGTGGCCCCAATTCCCAGGACAACAAAGGAAGGAGGGC
This sequence comes from Nasua narica, assembly GCA_028533885.1. Taxonomy (NCBI): domain Eukaryota; kingdom Metazoa; phylum Chordata; class Mammalia; order Carnivora; family Procyonidae; genus Nasua; species Nasua narica. Next base: position 110,708,390 of record CM052807.1, on the reverse strand, counting down.
CGCCAACACAGAGCCCCGGGGGGGCTGAAGTTGCTCAACAAACAGGCACTACTGTGGCCCAGGGAGGCAGACCGTGGCCACAGCTGTCACCCTCCCTCCCAGAGGGATTTGCACCCAGGGCTCAGCCTGCACCTCCCGCAGGGCTCCCCGAGCTCTGCAGGGTGCCCTGGGCAGAGGGCGCGTCGGTGGCAGGGGACGGGGCTCACCGTGAGGTGCCAGGAGCAGTGGGTGCTGGGCGAGTAGTAGCTGGGGAAGTAAGGCGTGCTGAGGACCCCCTGCGGCTCCAGACGGCCCTCCAGGGTCAGGTTCACCTCGCAAGCTGGGCGCCGAGAACAGCTGTTACACAGGGTCCCCCGGCCCCAGCTCACTGTGCCTCCCCGCAGGCGAGGGGCAGCCGCGACCCCACCACCCTCCGGCCATGAAACAGTAGAGGTTAGTGATGCGGTGTGACCTGGGGCCCCAGTTTCCCCATCCGGAACATGGGGACAATAACAGCCCATACCTCACAGGGCAGTTAAGCAGATTAAATAGACATCAAATGCTGGGACGGCCTGACACGTAGTAGGTGCTCAGTAAATGGTAGCCACCGACACAGATTTGTGCACGTGACCGTTTTACCGCACACACTCGGGACAGCGTGAGCCTCATGGTTACGGGCGTGGGGGAGGGAGAAGCAGGCCCCTTTTCGAAGATGAGGCTCAGAGAAGAGGGGGGACCTGGCTGAGGTCACACAGCAAGAGGGTGAGGAATCAGGAGGGTTCCCAGCTGCCCTGCCACCTCTCCCTACAGCCAGGGTCCCCTTGTTCCCCTGTCCCCTGAGCTGTGTCAGCGACTCCCACGGAGCCACAGACAGCTCCGGCACCTCCTCAGCCCCCGCCACCCCCAGAGGGCTGCCAGAACCCAGCACGGGCAGCTGGGGACCCCGGCCACTGCCAGGAGGCCTCTGGGATCAATACCAGGAGAGGGAGGGGAACCAAGTGGAAAGAGGGAGATTGCCGGGGGGCGTGGGGAGCAGCAGCTCGCGGTCTCCTGTCTGAGACCGTGGCTGAGCTCAGAGAACTGGCTGAGCAGGGATGGGACCCCTATTAGCTGGGGACCTTACTCCCTGGAACCGGCAAGGTTTGCTTGGCTGATCCATGCCCCAGGACGGCCAGGGCATGACGCGTGGGGTTCTTCCTGAGAAAGGGGGTCAGGGAAGGAGGGAGGAAATCCGGAACAGGAAGCTAGTGGTGGAGGCCAGCGGGCAGCCTGGAGAGCCCTCCCTGAGCTGAGCGCCATCGCCAGGGAGATCTGTGGGGCTCACCTTCGGCGTGAGAGGATGGTCAGGGGGTGAATTTGAGGTTCTCAGGCCTCCGACCACAGACCCACCCTCTAGCCTCAAGCGGGTGCAGAGGGAAGGCCAGGGGCGGAGCCGAGAGAGGAGACACAGGTCCAGGATGGGGACAGAATAGACAGGAAACAGAAAGAGGGCGGGAGAGAGAATGAGGGAGAGGAGGGGCAGGGACAGGGAGGTGGAAAGTGGGGAAATGGAGTGCGAACGGAGGGTAGAAGAAAGAGGCCAAGGACATGGAGGGAGGAGAGCAGAGGAACTTCCAGAACCTTCCCTCTGCCCCCATCCCACCCCAATGACAGCTAAGAAGGTGAAGGGCTTGCTGGCCTGCACCCTGGGTTTCTGCCTCGGCGCCCCTCCCATCCTGAGGGACCCCTGACCCCTCACTTTGGAAGGCCACGGGTTGCACAGAGAGCACAAAGGGGTCGTAGTAGCTGTGGAGGGCCTTCTTCCAGACGACCGCCATGACAGCCCCGGACGCCAGGACCTCCACCACCGGCTCCTGGCGACTGCAGCCGTAGACCCTGGAGGGACAGAGCGGGTGGGGCCCGGGAAAGGGGTCGTGTGGACTGCTGTGTGTCCCTGCGCAGGTTTCCAACCCTCTCTGGCCCAGGAGACAGACTGGAGGGCCTGAAAGGGTCAGGCCAGCTCCTCAGGGGAGAGAGGCCAGGAGGTTGCCCAGACTATTCCCGCCAAACTCCCATCGCCCCCGATCCCCGTGCCCCTGAGGGCCCAGCCTGCACCCTGCAGGAGATGAGGTTTCAGGGTTGAGGGTCCTGAGGCTACCTAATGTTGGGGTTTCTCTCTTTTTCTTTACTTCGCAGCAGAGCCCGCGTGTAACTAAATTGTCTCGCGGTCTCCCAGGGTGTGGAGCTCCGGAAACAAGCTGCGGGGTTAAAGTTGGTCGCGGTCCCTTCTGCTCTAGTTCCTCGTCACCCCTTTAGACCTCCAAGGCCCTGAGGTGGCACGGGCTGCCTGCATGCCATCGTGAGCCGGGACAAGGCTGAGCCGGGTCCCCTCCCTAACAACAGGCTGGGGCGGGGGGGGGGGGTACTTGAGGAAGCCCTAGGGGAAGGCCCGTCTGCTTCCCCACCCTCATCAGACCTGGAAATCAGATGGCGTCTGTCTTCTCTGCGCTTCCCTCAGGCCTCCAGGAACCCAGCCCACACACACCCGGGGTGAGGTCATCCCGTCAGGGGTGTGTAAATGAGGGTGCAGCCCCAGAGCCAGGAGTTCAGAGAGGCCCCGGGTTTGGGGGAGGAGGTGGCTGGGGAGAACCTTGTCCCCACTCACCGTCAAGGACTGCCCTTGACCTGAACACGCAGGTCCCACCCCCACTCCTGCCTGGAAGCTGGGCCAGCCCAAGCCAGACAGGGAGGGCAGCAACCCAGGGCCCCCCAGCCCACCCCGCCAGCAGCAGTCACTGGCTATTTAACCGAGACATTTACCACATAGTAATAAAGGATGGCTTTGCTATGTGTGAGAATCTCGGCCCCGATGGTTTGATTTCAAGCCTCACAACCCTGTAAGGCGGCCGTGACCGTGCACCCATTTTACAAGTGAGGACAACTGAGGCTTAGAGAGGCAAAGCCACTTGCCTTAGGATGCACAGCCATGAAGCAACAGCGCAGGGGGCTGCCAGGCTCTGAAGCATTCTAATGAGCCACGTCACCTCCCAGAGCTGACCTGAGGGGTCATCTAGTACAACTCCTCTGTCGCAGACGGGGGAAACTTAGGCTCAGGGAGGGAAAGGGGGCTGCCCACAGCACCCAGCCATTTCCAGTCTCCTTTCTTCTTCTCTGTGGGCCAGCCTCGCTGTCTCTCAGGTACTGGATACCGAGGACCGGGGTCACACAGCCTCTCATCCCCGAATGCGGGGGTGACGTTGAGCCCCCCACCTGACCACCCCCCTTCCCAGGACTCACGAGGTGATGAGCCTCCTCTCCAGGGGCCCAGCCACGTCGTACATGGCCAGCCGGTCCCGGCACTCGGCCAGCGTCCACTCGAGTCGGAGCTTGAGCATGAGGTCCTTGGGGCCCTGCAGGTGCCACAGGCAACTGGAGGCCAGGTGGTCGGGCCCCTTCAGCCGGAGAACCTGACCCCGGTCCACGTAGCTGTAGCGGTAGCAGCCTGGAGGAGGGAGAGGGACAGGCCCCCTGACCCCTGTACGCCAGGAGGAGAGACCCGAGGGGCCAGCTGGTCCTCACCTGGGCAGGGGTGGTGCAGGGAGAGCCACTGGATGGGGATCGGCCCCCATGGGCTATGTCCCATCTCTCTGTTTCCCTGCTGGTTTCCGACTCTAGTATCCTCACCCATGCATTCATTCACTCAGTGGTCCATTCATTCATTCACTTAGCCCTCCCTGAGCTCTCCATGCCAGGCGAGTGCCAGAGAAAGATCCAGTCACTGCCCGGAAGCACCAGGAGTGGCGAGGACAGATACAGGGCCCAGCGGTAACAGCTCAGGAAGTGAGGACTCTGAGCCCAGCTGCAGGGCAGGGAAGACCTTGGGGGAAGCGGGCAGGGTCACAGTGTGAGCCAAGGGCCGGGAGCAGAGTGGGGGTTTGAGGCCAGAGAACAAGCTGAAGAAGGGAGGCAGGGTCCAGATTGCAAGCTGGAGAAGGGAGGCAGAGTCCAGATTGCAAGCTGGAGAAGGGAGGCAGGGTCCAGATTGCACCCAGGAAAGGAGGTGCTTTCTCCCGCAGCCATGGGGAGCCACAGAGGGTTAGGCAGGGCTAGGATGTGGCTGGGCTTGGATCACAGTCTCCTCTGGCTGCTGGGAGCAGCTCTGAGGAGGCTGGGAGACCAGCAAGGTGGCTGTGCCATAAGGGGAGCAGAGAGCGCGTTCCAGTGGGGAGGAGAGGCAGCCTGGGTAGAGGAAGTGAGCTCAAGCTAAGGAGGAAACGCCAGGCATGAAACAGGTTGCGCTCATTAGGCCTTTGATGCCTGCCTGCCCCGAGGGCTCCGTGAGCTAGTTGCCGTGATTCTTCCTGTTTACAGACCTGGGCCCACCGACCCTTCCCTGGGCCTTGGTTGGCTGCCCTGGAGAATGGGGGCTGTGACACCAGCCTCGCGGGGGCGTCACTTGCTTGGGGGTGATGACCGCTTGCGTCCCCGGCGTAGCACCTGGACCTCACGCTAAGTAGGTGCTCAGTGCATGGAGTGACTGCTCTGTGGGGGGAGGGCGGTGGGGAGAGGCAGAAGGCGGGGCTGGGGAGCAAGTCCTGAGACCTGTCACCCTTCACCTGGGCCCCCTGGAGGCGCAGACAGAGCCAGTCTCATTGACCGTCCTCCCTTCACACCTCGTTGTCCAGCAGCAAACCCCGCCCCCCAGGTGCCTCCTGTCTTGGGTTCTGACTCCAGCCCCACCGTCTACACTGCTCGGGCACGTGCACGTACTCGCTCACCCAATATCGCTGTCGGGCGCCCACTGTGAGTTTGATTTAGGCTCCAGGAACCAGCCCCGAACAATCTCTCCCCTGGCGTTAAGTATCTCCTTGAAACCTCCCTGTAGCCAGTGAAGCTGTGGGGATGTGGGAACGAGCCCCGGAATGTGGGGGGGCAGCCTCGGTGTGCAGGGAGCTCCTATACCCTGCCCTCTGGTCCCAGCGCCCCCTCCCATCAGCACAGTGACTCTGGGCCAGTTGCTTAGCCACTCAGTTCTGGCAGATGAACCCTACATTAGTCCTTAATCCCGCCTCCTTCTCCCGGCTCTCTGAGGACCAAAGGGGGAAAGCAGGTGGATAGGCTTTGCTCAGATGCTGCTCCCCCAACCCCTTCCTCCTGACCCCCGGCCATCCCGACTCCACTGGGGAGCAGAGTTCCCCAGCCGGAGACCTGTGACTCGTGTAGACAGAAGAGACGGGAAAGCTGCTTGGCTATTTAGGGTCATCCGTCATCTTTAAATCTTGCTCCAAGTTGGTGCTTCACTTTTGCCATTTTAAGAATTACTTTTTTTCTTTTTGAGGCTATTTAAGTGGAAAGGTATGTGCTGGTCTCTGTTGACAATCCCAATCATCTTGGGGTGACCCGGTTACTGCTGGTCACCGGGAGAAAGTGGATGCGCATGCTCAGTGCGTTCTCCTCACCCAGCCTTTGTCCACACTATTCCCTCTGCCCGGAGCGCCCTTTCCTCTTCTCCACCTGCCGGATTCCTACCTATGTCCCAGGCCAGAGTCTGCTGCCTGGACCCCACGAGGGCAGCCAGGACTCCCCCCACTCCCCAGTCAGGAGCAACTTTTCCCTCCCTCTAGAGGCAGGTCCCTTCCTCTGCCTTGGATAGTGGCCCGTGGTGTTCTTCCCCATCCCCAGGGCGGAACAATTCCCCCTCTCTGCTGCCTCTGGGACCTCTATTCTAGTGCTGGCACTTGATGTTATGAGATCCTGTTTATTTGTCTGTCTCTCTCATGGGCTCAGAGCTCCTCCGAGGGCAGGGGTAAGGACAGGTCATCTCGGGTCCCCAGAGTCCGCCTGGGGCCTGCCATGGGGGAAATGCTCACAAAGCCTATAAAAAGGATTTGAGTTGTCATCCTCACCCTATTAGACACCGTGCTCTTGGAGGGCAGGGACTCCAGACGTGCACTGAGCCAAATAAAGATAATTACAAGGCAACTGCCAGAAACTTGGGGACTCATGGACAGCCAGCATGGGCAAGGGCAGCTGGAAGGCCCACCCCAGACCAAGGGTCAGGGCAATGTGAACAGCAGTGTTGTGTAAGATGATAGATGATAGGTAGGTAGATTAATCAGTTTCTCACATTCTGCTTTGAGCCAGTTTTACCATTCTACCAGTTCCCTCATTAATAAGTTAAATAATTATTTGATGTGTGGCTCACTACAGTTTTGCTTGAGAATCATGATTTTAGCATTTTGAAAATTGCTCATCACCTCCATCTACCAAGGAAGTAAGCATCTGAACAGCCAGAAGATAAGAGAGGGGATAACAAGGATTTGAATTCTGCTTCCCTCCCTGAGAGGGGGTCGATGCGCTCAGCCCGGCCTCAGCTCTGGGTAGAAACTCTAGATAGTATGAGAAGAATCTGAGACTGTAAGAGCTTGTGCTCAGGACCACAAGTACAGTAGCACAGGTGGTGCACTGCACAACACAGACTGTGATGTGGACAGTGCTCCCTGGCGTTGTGCCACACGGTGGCCCTGCTGGTACTCTGCTTCCCAGGGCTCAGGAGGAAGACCGTGGAACCTCTAGGAGGGAAGCAGGGTGAGTTTGGTAATATGGCATGGGAGTAGGGCAAGAGGACAGGGCAGAAGAGCCTGGCTAAGAAGGACAAGGAAAATGGGAAGGGAGGATCCTTGAACATGACAGAAATATCTCCCAGAGACCAAGTCCATGGGTGGAAAGTAGCTTGTGAGCAAACTGAGTTCAGTGATGAAAAAGTAGTCACATTTACGTGCCCCTAAACCTGCTACTGACTCTCACACCCCACACGGGCCACGCATGCACATACTCGCACACATACGCGCATGCATGCACGCACTCAGGCATGCACAATACCCTCCTCCCCCAGTCTTGCTCAGGACTCATCACTGAGTCCACCATGGCACCCCCTGGGTCACCCCAGGCCACTGCTCCCGGCCCCCACCGGAAGCCACGTGGTCCCCTGACACTTGACCAAGCCAAGCAAAACGGCAACTCAAAAGGAAGTGGAGAAGGAAAACAAAAGAGCATACCCAGCGTGGAATTCAGAGCAACTATGTCTTTCACACTGGCTTCTGTTAAAAGGAAAGGAACAAACAAATAAACAAAGACCAAAAGTAAATAAAGAAAACGAAATGAAAAATGAAACTGAAAATAGAAGAGACCATCAGAACCAGCCTGTCTGAAATTGACCCAGAGAGTCACCTCCCCCCGCCCTGCCCCAGCCTTGGTCCCAGCTTGGCTCCAGGGGTCGCTGGGAGGCCCACCCTGATCCGGCCCCTGCAGGCAGCCTGCACCACCCTGGCCACACCGTCCCACATCCCCCTCCCCAGTACTGACCCAGGATCACCAGGCCCTCGGGGTCCACCTCATACTCGGCCCTGTAGGGGGCGGGGGCCGAGCTGTTGGCCGTGGACAGCAGCTCCTCCACCAGCAGCGCCCGCACCACCTCGGGGCTCAGCATCGGCCGGCGGTGCTCGGGGATTTGGAGGATGAACCAGAAGAAGCAGGTGAGAGGTCCCTCCCTGAGGCAGGCAGAAGTGAGAGGCGTGGGAAGGGGCCCAGAATCTGGCCCTGCCCAGCCCGCTGCTCGTGCAGGGGGAGACCACCACCCCAGGCTCACACCCGCTGCACATTCCCTACCTCCACCTTCATGGAAACCTCCTAACAACCCCCAAGATGCTCTCTACCTCCCTGTGTCACAGGGGGGACACCCCCAAGATGCTCTCTACCTCCCCATGTCACAGGGGTACTGAAGCACAAGAGGGGTAGGGTGTATGCCACCGATCAGAGGTGGGTACACATATGGCACAGCTGGGCCACCCTGACTCCCTCTCTAACCACGGTCTCGCCCTATGTGTGCCAGGCCCAAGCACATCACATCCGTTGTCTAGCGTGAGTCCTTACTACATCGTTGTGCCCATTCTACAGATGAGGAAACCAAGCTCAGTGAAAGGAGTTCCAACACAGGCAGCCAAGTTGCCATTCCATGCCTCAGTTTCCCCATTTTTAAAAACAAAGGCATTACATCAGAAGTCTACAGCATCCCTTCCTGTTCTTTGAGGCTAAGGTTCTAGCGAGGGCTGGTTGGGGGGCCAGGGCGACTCACCCAAAGGAGTAGACTGAGCTGGAGTTGTAGTAAGTACCCAAGCGGGTGCTGGCGATGAGCTCCTTGAGCTAAAAGGAGGGAAAACGAGAGCCCCTGGTGACTGGGTGTAGAAACCCCCTTCCTGCCTTTGAGTGCTCTTTGCCCCTCCTGGCAGTTCTGTTTGACAGGCACCTGTGGGGTAGAGAGGCTTGCCCCCGGTCACTCGGCAGGCGGTGGCCACACAGGGAGATAATCCTCACCCCTATTCTTTTCCCCTCCCCCTATACCTGGGCACTGCCCCCAAGCACTTCTCCTCCATCAGCTCTGGCCTACCCCAGACCCCCCACGGCTCCTCTCCCTCTTGTCAAAAGTCACCCCTCAACTCTGAAAGGCCCCACTTGGCTCTGGAGTCCTCTCCTCACCCCCAGCCACCAGCCACGGGAGCTCAGCTGGTTGGTGTGTGCACGTGTTCAAGTCCAATGCTGATGACTGGAAGAGGGACAGCCATCACCGCTGTGAAGGAGCAAGACCGAGCTGTGGACAACTGAGGCACAGTCCGACATGGAGCTCCAGGAGATGGTGGGGGCATCCTCAGAACTGTCCCCTCACTAAGGCCAAGGGAGCTGGGGTATTTTATCCACCCAAGGGTTGTTCCTAGGAATAACCCTTCCTCAGCACTTCCAGCCTGTCCTGCTGGGCAGGGTACAGTCTCACAGCGGGAGGGTGGAAAGTGCTGGCATCCAGAGACCATCTCCAGGGCAGGAAACCCTTGCCCTGGATGGGAGGGCTTCGGGATGAATCCTGACAGCGTCCTTGCACTGCCCCATCTCCCCGCCCCCACTTACACTGCTAGCAAGTGACAAAATCATTATTTAATCCAAGAGCATTTGACCCCAGAGCCCACTACTTTCCCCACCACCCCGTGCCACGCCCCCTTCCACTGTGCCTGGAATGGGGCTCTACCCCCAGGGCGTGCTCTGAAGGGACTGACCCATCGGCTTGGCATGATCAGGGCCCTCCCCACTTCTCCCCACCCCGTGCATCCCCTCCCATCCCCGCCACCCTTCCCTACCATCTTCTGGGCTTTGGCAGTCTCACTGCGGAAGGCACTGGACTCCCGGCGGGCGAGGTCCTGGGAGAAGTGGCGATTGAGCACGCGGAGGCTGCCTGAGTACACCTGGCTGACCGTCACCTCTGCCTTGTACCCTGTGCAGGACGCAACCGACAAGGTCAACCAACAGGGCCGCCGGGGGAGGCTCCTGTCTCTCCCACGCCTTCTGCCACCCAGACCCGCAGCTCAGCCTCCAGCATCTGGGGCCTCCGAGGCCCCACCATCATCATCTCTATCTCTGTCATCAGGTCACCCAGTGTATTTTAGTGGCAGGGAGGAAAGAGGCCCATAGATGGATCACATCCTGAGGACTCCTAGTTGGAAGTTGATGCGCTCATTCATCCAGGATATAGATGATACGAAAGCCAGGAAACCCACATGGCCTAGAAGGTCAAGTGTGTGGGTTAGCACCTTCCTTTCCCCAGGTTGTCCCAGCCACACCTACTGTGTGGGGTACACTAGTAACCCCAGACAGCTGTGTCTCCCCCACAGAGCTGCCTGTGGTGGGTGACACAGGCATGACTCTAGGGGCCTCAGAGCACACAGGCCCATCTGTGAGGAGTGCCTTCAATGGAAGCCCAAGGTACAACTGAGGGAACGTGACCAAGAAAGGGGGCCTGGGTCAGGATGACCAACCAGTTGAGATGGGAGGATTGGAGCATCCACTAGGAAAAGGGGAAGGAGGGAAGTACCTTTAAGGGCAGAGGGAATAACATATGCTAAGGCCCTGTGGCAGAGAGATGATGGTGAGCACTGGGCTGGAACCTCTTTGGCTGGAGCCATCAGATAAGGGGAGGGGCATCAAGAGGCTGGGACCTCAGCAGGGCGGGATTTGGGTCTTTACTTGATGCATAAAGGAAACCACAAAAGGTTTAAGATCAGGGATGATGTCATCCGGTTTCCACTTTGTAAAGACCTGTTTTGGCTGATATGAAGAAACTAGATTCATATCCCTGGGCGTGTACTCCTATTCGTTCATTTATGCATTCATTCAACAAATGTGACTTGAGAACCCACTACGTTAGGGGCTGGTCTAAAGCACTCAGGAATATGTCAGAATAAAACAATAAAGAAAAAAACCTGCCCTTGAGAGCTTGTAGTTTAGCAAGAAAAATCAGACAATAAACAACAAGCATAGCATACAACACATTAGAGGTGTAAGTGCTGTGGGAGTCAGGGAGGATGGTGGGCTGCCCCAGGGAGGCCAGGGAAGAAGATGATGACGTCAGTCACATGGATGTTAATCTATGGAAAGAGCGGTCCAGGCAGAGGGACCAGTAAGTTCAAAGGCCCTGGGGCAGGAGCTCATCCGGTGGATTTGAGAAATCCCAAAGAGAGAAGGAGAGAAGTGCAGGAAGCTATGAGGGCGGGGAGAGGACAGACACAGAATCTAGCTGACCACGGGGGACTTTGGTTTTAATGTGGGCGAGGTTGGAGCCATGGAAGGTTTAAGCAGAGAGGTTAGGGGCTTGGATCTTCTTTCTAAAATCATCCCTCCGTGAATGTGTGGAGCACAGGCTCTAAGGAAGCAAGAGCAGAAGCCGGGAGACCCTCAGGAGGCTCTTGCAGTCATCCAGTGACCCATCCAGTGGCCAGGCGTGGGGCACCGGAGCCAGGACCAGGCTGTGTGGGGAGGTGGTGAGAAGCGAGTGATCGGAGGCAGGATGTAGTTTGCAGTTAGAGATGACCCGGTTTGCTGGCAAATTGGGGCTGGGGTGTAAAAGAGAGAAGTAAGTGGGAGCAACCGGAAGGGTGGAATGGCCACTGACTGGGATGGGGGGTGGGTCTGGGATAAACAAGGGAGAGCTGCATGCTGGACCAGGGGGCTCTGAGGCGCCCTTAGACCTCCTGGCGGAGGGCAAGCCCCAGAGACACAGTGGAGCTCAGGGAGGTACCCAGGCTAGACACGCACATTTGGGAGTGAGCGGGGTATAAGGGACATTTAAAACCAGGGGCCCTGGATGAGACCCTGAAAGAAGTGGGCCGAACAGGGAGAAGGAGAGCCCCGCCATCAGCAAAGGACATGGAGGAGAGGCAGCAGCTATGAGCTGGAGGAAGAGGAATGAGGGACCCCCGGAAGCCAAGGGAAAAAAGGGTTTCGAGGAGAAGTGAGATGCCTGGTCCAGCGTTGCTGATGGGTGGGATACACTGAGGACTGGGGACTGGCCATCGGCCGCCGTTGGGGAGGGGAGGAGGGGAGCCAGATGGGAAAGCTTGCACAAGGGACTGGGGGTGCAGAATTGGAGACAACTCTTTCAAGGAGTTTGCTGCAAAGCGGAGCTGAGAAACAGGGGGCACCGGGGGGGATTTGGTGCGAGAGCAAGGAGTGTGCTCGTACGGGGAGGGGCTCCTACCAAGAAAAGAATGAACCCTGGGGCTAGCGGCGAGGGGAAGCCAGCCGCCACCCCCACCTCTCCTCTCTGCGGCCCCTTTCTGAGTCACGCTGCCACTCAGCCAGTCATTGGCAACTCACTTTGGGCTTCTCCTGCGCCCAATTAGGCCCCTTGTTCCTCTCTCCTTCCAGATGCATCTCTTTGCCCAGTGCCCAGCCGGGGGCCCCCCGCCCCCACACAGCCTGAGCCTGGGCAAGAGGAATCCTTTAAACAGCTCTTGAAGTGCCGCCTTTACCCTAAATCCCTTTGGGGGCACCGGAGTTGGCTTCCCCCAGCAGAGGCTTTGCAGTGCTCAGCCCCTGGGTCCTCAGCCCCACGGAGCACCCACTCCCCGAGGGGTGATTCATTCCTGGAGCATAATCAGGAGAAATTAGACTCCGCAAAGAAAGACAATTGGCAGTCGAGTTCCTGGCCCTCAAGTTTGACATCGTGGTTTACCCTGAAGACTAATTATCTGGCCGCCTAAGGAGGCCTTGGTGGCCCTGTGCTATTTGGGGTGCTGGCTTCTTGCCGGTGGTGAAATGCACACAGCTCCACCACCGCCCCCCCCCCCCCTCCGCCACCTGCATCGCTCACGGCCCTGAGGCTCCGAGCTGATTCGCGGTCCTCTCTAACCGCAGGCCTGGGCTTCCCAAGGGCATTGGCCCAGGGGGCTGATTCCAGACACCCCCTACCCCGACGCCCCCTGGAGCTGGGCCTGGGATCGACCTGATGAGGCTCCATGGTGGGTCCCCATCCCTTTCAAGGGGCCTGAAATTCCAACGCAAGATTTAGCCAGTACGACTATTTCTGGAAAGGCTCTGATCACCTGGGCAAGGTGCGTTGTCTCCACTATAGCTCCCCGGGCCCGCAGCTTCCTCTGTCCTAGCCTGGGCCGTGCTTTCTGGTACGGGCAGGGGCTGTCTCCAGAGCCTGGCCCAGAGCCTGGCGCACAGAAGGGGCCTGGTACTGAATGTGTTGATAAATGCGTGAGGGAATGAGCTTCCACAGTGTAGGGGAGTGTTTTCATCGGCACCATCTAATGTGCTTTATCCGTTCCTTCCCACTGCCAAGAGCTGGAGGAACGCAGTACGCTCTCCATCATTTTCAGAGGACGTGGTAGGTGCTCAAGAGTGTTTATTGAATGAATGAATGAGTCCACGCATGCATGCATGAGTGGAAAGATAGATAAATGGCCCCAGAAAATGGGCCGGGTGTTCCTGAGCCTTCAGGGGACCGGTTGAGGGCCGCAATACCAGAGGCGGAGGCCAGACTTCAGGACAAAGGAGGGGCCCCAGGCTGCCCACTTGATCCCCTTTCATTCTGTGTCGAGTTGCAAGTGTGCCCGAGCTGGGCTAGGAAAGCCAGCTCTGTGCAAGGGCAGCCCCCTGGGTACTCAAGTCCTGTGTCTCCCTCCCCTTTTTCCCCACTCATGCTGGGGACCTGGAGACCCAGAGGGGACAGAGCTGTGGTCCCCACCCTAGAAAAGTTCCCAAGTTGGACTCGAGTAAGCAGAGGTGCTGACTGGTGCCAAGCACCTCCGGCGCCACTGGGCCTCCTCCCATAGAGCCAACTGGCTCGGAGCCCAGGGGCAACCCAGGAGGGCTTCAGGGAAGGGGAGGCAACGCTTACACTCCTCCTGCTTGTTAGTTTACAAGAGTTGGGTGCTATGAGGGCATTCCTTCCCCAACTGGTGGGGGCTGGGGGTACTTGCCGCTAGCAAGGAACTTGCACTTGGCCTGAGCCCCAGGATCTAGAACACAGGTGTGGTAGGTCTCCCATCTCACCGGATAGAAGGAGGACTCAGAGAGGAGGTGCCTTGGCCAAGTGCACGCGGTGTGTTGCTAGGCATTGCTGAGCCTGGAATTCTGGTCTGTCTTGCTACACCCCCCCCAGTCATCCCAAGTCCTCGCCAGGTGCCTCTCCCAGAAGGATTTACCACTTACCTAGGAAATACCAGAGCAGGACCCCCACTGAAGCCAGCAGCACAAGGGCCAGCCACAGTGGTGCCAGGCGGAGGTAGTCCCGGACTTTTCTCTTGGAATCCTCAGGGGCCTTGAACATCCCCTCCGGCTCTGCCTCCTCACCGTCACCTCCATCGCCCTGTCCGCCAGCTGCCTGGGGGGCCTCGGCCACAGGCATCCTGGTGGAGAAACAGACCACGGTTGGAAATGGCCCGACGTCGGCAAGGGTGCTTTTGGCAAAATCAATGATGCACAGAAGGAAGACAGCCTCCCTGCCTTTGGGACAGGAAGGTCCTAATTCCGGGGGGGCAGTGACTGAAGGTGTGCCCTGAGGCAGCTTGTAGAGCAAGAAAGCAAACCTCAAAGCGAAGCAGCAGAGCCGGACCCTATCAGACTCCGGGACCCTCACCTCTGCAGCCGGACCAGCCTCTCTGTGGGCAGAGGCCAGAGGGCAGGTTTCCGTGCCCGAGGCCCGCCACCCCGACCCCCGGAGAGTAGATCCACAACCGGAGTTCCTGGAGTGCAAATGTCTATAAGCCATCCTCGTGCCTCTGGCTTTCCTTCTGCTGGGGTGCTTTTTCTTTCCTCTTGGTTCTCCAGAGCATAGCTTCCTGAAATACTGATTCCCCCCATTCACTTAAACCACCCCCCCTGACGGCCCCGTCCGCTGGGCCAGGGAGCTGCCCTTTCAGGAGTCCATCCCTCTAGTCTCCCACCCTGCCAAAGGTCCCCTCGAGACAAGGAAGGAGGCACAAACTACAAGCATCTATGGAACACATTTCATTTTATCCTCTGGTCTCCCAGGGACGTGGGGCCATTGTCCCCATGCGTTCCTCTTCCTTGGGCCCACTCCGCACGGCCACTTGACGTGTATTACCTTGCTCGAACCTCCGAACACCGGTCGGGGTTCTGTACCCACTGGACAGATGAGGAGACCGAGACCCGGAGCGTTTTAGCCACAACTCAATCCGGGACTTTCCTAGCCTCGTTTTTCCAATGTGATTTGAATATCTGTCGCTCGCTATCAGCCCCATTGTACAGATGGAAAACTGAGCCCTGGAGGCTAAGCCACTGGCCCAGGTTCACACAGCAGGAAAGCGGCGGGAGGGGGGCGTCAAGCCCAGGTGTCTGACTCCCTGCTCCTCCCCCCCACCTCACCCCCCCACCTCACCCCCCCCCCCAGCTGCCTGGGTGCCCCGAGTGTATCTTCAGGACCCCGCCCCCTGCCCCGCCCCAAGGAAACTTCTGAGTGTTACTCGGCTTCTCGGGCAGGTCTTCCCACCACACAGAGAAGGGCCTCCAACCAGCCACCCACCAAACTGAGCGAGGATTCTAGACCACCGAGAAGTTTCCTCTTATCACATCCAGAAATGCTACCGTGGCCTCAGCGTCAGTCCCCTGATGTATATGTGTGTCAAGCTGGAGGGGTTTCCTTTGAGCTGTGTCTTGGGTTTTCACACAGTAGGTTTTCTGAACAGGGGGCTCCTCCGTGAAGTTCGAAGTCCTCCCACCTGGATTCAAGGGGCCTCTTGGCCCTCCTCCCTGCTTCCCTGCTCCCTGTCGCTCCTTCCGGCGTTGTTCCGGTAAAGAGTCTCTGGCACCAAGCCACAGGGACCCTTGGGGTCCCTATCCAGTACAAGGGAGGAGGGACTGCTGGCAATTCTCAGCTGCACTGAGACCCCCTTCGCCCCTCACCAGAGGACATCAGGACACATGGGGCAGGCCCTGCTGGCTTTCGGGGGCCACATGTCCTGCAATGGTAGGGACAGCCCCACCCACTGCCCAAAGTGTCCCCAGCATCCCTGGTGAGAAATGGGCTGCCCGATAAGCTGAGCGGGGCTAGATCGGCGGGCGCCCGGGTGACAAGCCGGCTCCTTGCCCTCCCTCAGCCCAGGTCCACTCCTTCTGCTGGAGGTGGCCGCACCCCTGACTTGCTCTTGACTCTGGATCACTAAGGGGCTATTCAGGATGACTTACAGAGCCCTGGGGACGGGGCGGGGGGGGGTACCCAGAGGTGACAATAGTGGACATGTCTTAACTCTTTTCTACACACTGTTTCATGTACACCCACAGAGACCCTATGAAGTAGGTTCTTTTCATTATCCCCATTCTACGGATGAGGCAGTCGAGGCACAGAGAAGTTAAGCAGCTTGGCCAAGTTCTCCCAGCTGGCTAGTAGCAGAGCAAGGCTGCAAAGCCCAGCAGTGTGTGTCTCCAGAGTAGCACCCTGACCCCTACGCTCCCCTGCCTCACACATCGTCCGGATACTGGTGGGGAAACTGAGGCACGGAGGTCAGAGGTCTCTCAGAGGAGGAGCCAAGGGGAGCAGTCGAAGGTAGGATGTTCAGTAGGCCTCCCCTCCCTTCTTCTCCCCACCCCGCAGACCAGGCCTTCCCTCCGCAGAGTCATCTCCTTCCTAAGTGCCTCCCCCCCAGGAGGACTGTGGAGGAGCCCATTTTTAGAAAGGCCACTGCGTAAAAACCCAGGATTAGATACAGCCCAAGGTGGGCAGGGGTGGGGCCACTTCACCTAGGCTCTCTGTCACCTCCCACCGGGGCTTCTGGGGCCCGGACCCCCCGCAGCCACTCCCAGCTATTCACCACACCTCCCAGAGATCACGTGCGCCCCACCTCAGGGCCTTTGTGCTGGCTGTTCCCTCAGCCAGAAACGTTTTTCCTTCGGTTTGCCGCAAGGCCTGGCCTTTCCCTCCATCGCGTCTTGGCTCCAATTTCCTCATAGCGCTTCTCCAGACTTCAAATTGCATGATAGGCTTCGGTGTCCTTCGTCTGTCTCTCCTCTGGCTGCTCCCCTCTGCGCGCCTCTTCCAGCGGTGGGGCTCGGCGCTCCATCCTCGTCATCAAGCCCCGGAATGCCAGGATCCCAGCTCCTTCCCCACAGCTGGAGGGGGCTGTGGGCACGTGTGTGGCCGGCCAGCTTCTCCTGCCTTCCCTCTCCCCTCTCCCTCTCTCCCCTTTCGGCACCCAGGTGTCGCTGGACCTGTCGCCCATCCATTCTGTCAACAACGGCTATAGGTCAAGGGCTCTTAGCTCGCTCTGCAGGAAGAGCACCAGGTGGATCATTTCTGGAACCCTGAAAAGCCTTACGCGTCACCTGGCTTTCCCAGACGCTCTTCCTTCTGCCGGGCTGCCCTCCTCCGACTGCCCCGCTCCCTGCCGACCCCTGCACACCACAGCCCAACTCCCACCTCTTCCTGGCAACTCTCCCAGAGGGCCCAGCAGCTGCCTCTCTTGAAGCATCCTGGGCCACCCCCATCCCTCTGCATTTCACCTTGGGGGCGTTCTCTGCCCCCACCCGATGGTGAGCCCCTGGAAGGAGAGGCCGGATATGCCTCGAATGACATGGGGGGAGGGGCTGAAACCTCTTCTCTGACCCGAGCCCTGGCCCTCTCCCTAGCACTTGTTCCTCCTGCTGCTGTCTGACCACTGGAAGCCGAGCTCACGGTGGGGGGGGGGGGG
>CM052807.1:110660143-110690896 GCA_028533885.1 Nasua narica | reverse complement strand
GATGTCATGGGACACATTATAAAAGATATTAACAGAAATAACAATCCTTGACATCACTGAGCACTTACTTTGTGCCGGGCACTATTCAGAGCCCCTCTGCTGTATCTTCTCCTTTAATCCTCCCCCAAACTCTACAGGACAGAAATGATCATCCTCCCCCTTTACACAGAGGAGGAGACTGAGGCACACAGACCGCCAGGCCATGGCAGGCAGGGAAGCTTCTCTGAGAAGGCGCTGCGGGTGAGTAGGGGTCTGTCACATAGAGAAGTCTGGGCAGTGGCGGCTGAAAGCACCCCAGACTAGGGGAAGGGGGAGAGGGAATCGGAGGAGGCAGGAAATCACATGGTGTTTAGAGAGGTTCAAGGTCACTGGGCAAAAGCCCAGACATGAGGGAGCTTGAAGCTCAAGGCGAACCGCCCTGATTAAGAGGTAGAGCTTTGACCATGACTATGAGCAGAAACCAGACTTTCATTTTCTTTTTTTAAAATTCTATTTATTTATTTGACAGAGAGAAAGAGAGCACAAGTAGCCAGAGAGACAGGCAGAGGGAGAGAGGGAAGCAGGCTCCCCGCTGAGCAGAGAACCCAATGCGGGGCTCGATTCCAGGACCCTGAGATCATGACCCAAGCCCAAGGCAGAGGCTTAACCCACTGAGCTGCCCAGGCCCCCTCAGACTTCAATTTCCAAAAGACCACTTCGATCATAGCACATAGAACCTGGGCAAGGCTGGAGAGCCATTCATTAAGTGGGTCACCGCCCCAAACCTAATCACTTTGCTTTTGCTATCCCCTACGAGGCAGATGTCACTAATATCCCCATTTTCATGCCAAGGACTGAGATCTGCAACAGAATCAACCCTCACAGCCTATGATTCAAACATCTGGGCATTCAGCCGCTGGGGTGGGGCTCTAGACTGGTGGTTCCCCCCTGCGACGGGGACGCTCCTCCAGGGAGCTGCGGGCCCATATGGGTAGCTATTGCCAGGACTTAGCATACAGATGGCGCTCCAAGTCCACGGGGAGGTGGGAGAGCACCGTGCCTCCCCACCAAGGTGCAGAAGCGGCTCGCTGGGAGACATCACATAGATACCAACGCGGAGCAAGGAAGGCGAGCTAGCTCTCCGGCCAGGTTGGCCACCGTCAGAGCTGGGCTGTCCCTGTGCCTTGAATCCCCACCAGGCAAAGCATGCTTCTCCCTACCCTGCCCGACTGATGTGGCCCCCCATTGCGGGGCACGCTTGTCCAGCTCTCAGGCCAAGTGGCAGGAACAATGACCATGGGGGGGTGGTGTCTGCCACTGATCTGGAGCCCGCCTTTGCATGCCTGCGACAAGCCTGCTAGGTGTGTCCCATCATCGCCCACCTTACGATGAGCAAGCAGGACTGAGGCAGCATTAAGCACTTCTGGGAAGCACACAGTCACTCTGTCACCTCCCATCCCTTAGTGCCCCTTATGCGTGCAATCGCGGGGCTGAGCGTTTCTTCCATTTGTTCTCATCTGACATCTGACCCTCACGGCGTCCTGCGGGCTCTGCTTCTGCTCTTAGGTCACCCAATACAGAGGCTGCAATTCAGAGACTAGATTCGGTGACCCGCCAAGTGGCTCTCTGCCCTCTGTTGCTCCGGCCCCTCCCCCAAGGACTGAGCTGAAGGACCTCATGGGTTCAAGGTGGCATCCGTATCAGGTGGAACCACATCAAAGTGCCACCTATGTAGGTTCAGACATGGTTGGCCGTCAGCGCTTTCCTGTGGTCTGACCTAATGGCAATGGCGCTCTGCACGGTTCCACGTGGTGGGGTCCTTGTTCATTTCCCAAATCTCTCTGGGACATTGACTCCTAGACGCACCGGATACATGGGTGGTCCTTGCCCTCGGGCGATCCGAAACACTGCTCCAAAGGATAGCTCAGGCTGCCCTGTCAGCCCAGAATGGAAGCCCCAGGCCTGACTCAGGGGCATGGGGGACACAATTCAAGGACAGACTCCCAGGAGAAGTGGCAAGTTCCTTGCATCCTCCCCAAAGAAAGCAGGCAAGGCTGGGTGATTACTGGCTGCTCACTGCAGTTAAATGGATTGCCTCAAATCCCCCCTGGGGTGCCTCCTGACCTAGAACAAGGTAGCCATCCTGAGACCTCATTTCCTCCTCTGTCCAATGACAGCACCCGCCTCTCCGAAGCATTGAAAGGCTAACGCCAACGTGGCCATTGACCCACTTGTTTGTGGGGACCCCTGCCCATCTGATACCAGGCTTTCCTGCAGTCTCCTTCCCTGGGGAACCCAGCTCATAGGCTCTGCCCCCACTCGGGCCAGCAATCACCTCCTCTATTCAGTTTCCCTCCAACCTGGGGCAGCAATCTCCCGCTCTCTTAGTGCCCCCCCCCCCCATCCTGCCCTCTGCAAGCCTTGGTCCCTCCGAGGGCCGTTCCATTCACTCCCTCGCCCGGCTCCTCCTCTTCCTGTCTGCCTTCATCTCCAGCAGGGATGGTGCACATCTGATCAAGCCTCTTGGGCTTTTCCCAAAGTGGGCCTGCCTGCCACCCCTCCAGCTCCGCAGAGACACTCCCCCCCCACTTCCACAGAATCACGGTAGGGCTGTTTGGTTTCTCCCTCTTATCCAGGGGGCCCTGGGTTCCTAGTGAGTTTGGGGTAGTCACTGACCCCAACACCGGCGAGGATGGGGTAGGGTAAGTATTATCCTCCACCCTTCAGGAATAAAGCCTCTGAAGCTTAGGGAGGGAGGCAACTAGAACCCAGATCTCAGGCCCCCACCCCATGCGATGTCCTTTAAAGGCAAGGAGGAGGCAGAGCTCAGGGCGCACTTGCGCCTGCGCCCCAGCTGACCAACCGCCCCTTTGCGCAAGTTTGTTACCGTCTCGGGGCTCGGGCTCGGTGCCCCTGAACCGGCCGGCGGCGCGGGCGTCCACCACCTGGAAGCGCCGGGATTCGAGGTTCTCCTTGATGTCCTCGTACGTCTTGATGAAGGTGGGGTCGAGCGCTGCGCGGAACTCGGCGGGCTCTGGGCGGCTTTTGCCAGAGCTGAGTGGGAGGCCCAGGCGCAGCCAGTGGCGGAGGCCTCCGTCGAGCAGCGACACGGCCCGGTGGCCGAAGGCGCGGAACATCCACCAGACTCGTGGCGCGGCATAGAGGCCCTGGTCGCTGGCGTCGTAGACCACGACGTGGGTGGCGGCGCCCACGCCCAGGCGGCCCGCGTACTCGGCGAAGTGCGTGGCGCTGGGCAGCATGTGGTCGTAGGGGGACGTGCGGTCGCTGCACTGGTCGATGTCAAAGAAGGCGGCGCCGGGGATGTGGCGCTCCTCGAACTCGCGGCGCGCATCGCGGCCCAGCTTGGGCAGGTACCAGGAAGCGTCGAGCAGCTGCAGGGGCTGCCCTGCGCGGGGGGCCCGCAGTGCTTCGGCCACCCACTGCGCCGACACCAGCGCGCGGAAGAGCTGCTGTGGGGCCATGGCGGCGGCGGTGGCGACACCGGGGCTGCAGGCCTGGGCGACAGGGAGAAATGTCAGGAGGGAATCGAGGAAGAGGCCGGCCTGGTGGCCGGGAACCGCTTGCACCGCTGGGGCTGGCCCTAGCCCGCAGGGGCGGTATAGTCCCGGGAGGGCAGAGTCCAGGGAGCACAGAAAAGCCGCGGTGGCGAACCCAGGTGCAGACTTCGGTCCCGGAGCCTCTCCTCCCCTCCCCCCGTGAGGACAGAGACACAGCACAGAGCAAGGGAATGACCCTGACCCCTTCCAGGGTGCGGGGTGCCCTTCACCGCTGCTGGCTGGGCCTGGGGTGGGGAGGCGGTAGGGACCCGCTCAAGACTGCAAGCAGGTAGGGGCCAAGTTTCAGCCCCTCCCTAAGATGCAACTGTTTGACGTCCCACCCACCAAGGCCTCCGGTGGGATTCATTGCCTCCGTTCATTCATCAGACTTTATATAAGCAGCCTCATGGGAATCGCAGCTGGGATTTACTGGCTCCTTCTGTGCCTCATTTAATCTCACAATACCTCAGAGCACCCCAGGACAGAGTAGGCTCTCAATTAATTCGTGGAACAAGTGGCCTCGAGAAGGCTGGTAACATTCTCGCTGTTTCACAGAGGGCGACACTGAAGGTCATGTAAGTGCACGGAGTTGGCCAAGGTCAGCGGCTAAAGACCTCACACCGGGCAGTCCGAGACCCGACTCCAGACGCTGGCGGGCAAGCCCTGTGCCAGCTCCGGGGGCCCTGCGAGGGCAGATTTGGCCTCTTGAGCCTGAACTTTGTCTCTGAACGTTCATGCAGCAGCTGCAACCGTGGCCCTGCCTCACCTCCTCTCCCCGCCGCTCCCCTGCGGGGCAGCAACTGAGAGCACACCAGCCTGGGACACACCAGGTCACCGCCTTCCGGGGTCAGGATGCTCTGAATATGCTGAGCCCCTGTACACACAGCCCCTGGTCCACGAGACGCCTTCCTGCGGGCCCGAGAAAGGTGCCCCCTCCGCCAGGGCACGTGACCCGGGCAGTGGAGTGTGAGCTGCAAGTCAGCCCCCCTCCCCCCTTCAGCAGGGCACCACCTTACCATCCATCCCCGGCAGTCCTGCCAGGGAGAGAAGGGGGGGCGGCTAGAGAACAGGTGCTTTGTGGGCCCGGCCCCAGGCTCCACACCACAGCCTTTAAGAGTGGGCCCATGAGGACGCCTGTTTTCTGCAGGAGGTGACTAGATATGTGAGTGCCTTGCCCCTGCTTGCACAACTGGTCACAGGCAGCCTCGGGATCTGAAGCGGGAGCTCAGCTCCTGGGGCCGGACTTCTTCCCCAGCCCCGGGTCGGTCCGGGTGTGCCACCTTGTGCCCCGGCCCTTCCCACACTCCTCGCAGTCTGGCTTTTTGGAAGTCACTCTCCGCACATGGGCAGGCCCTGTGCCGGACCCTGAGAAACTCTCGATTTTGCCGGACTCTGGGGGTAAAGACAGGCCACGGGCCTGCTCAAAGGGCGGCCTCATTGAGGAAAGTCTGGAGTTCAGTGTGAACACGGAAGGGCCGCTACCTCAAGCCCCGGGTGGGAGCAGAAGGGACGGGAAGTCTTCGCGGAGGACCTTTTCAGGGACCCAGGAAACTACAGCCAGATTTTCAGGATAAGGAGGCTGCCAAGGGGGGTTTGGCTAAGGGGTGATCCCATTTCCCCCATTCCTGGGAGGGATGCTGCAGACCCCTCCACGAGGAACCCATCTGTGAACTACAGTGGCTCCTACCCCCCCACTATTCTTGGGGCTCCTGTTTTTTTTTTCTGAGGATCCATTTATAGTAGAAAGAACCCCGGATTGTGAGTCAGAGCCCTGGCCTCAAATCAGCGCGACTCGAATCGGAGCGCCTGGGTGGCTCGGTGGGTTAAAGCCTCTGCCTTCAGCTCAGGTCATGATCTCAGGGTCCTGGGATCGAGCCCCCGAGCCCCGCGTTGGGCTCTCTGCTCAGCGGGTAGCCTGCTCCCCTCCCCCCCACTCTGCCTGCCTCTCTGCCTACTTGTGATCTCTCTCTGTCAAATAAATAAATAAAAGCCTTAAAAAAAAATCAGTGTGACTCATTCTGCTCCTTCCCTCTGCGTGAGGGCAGGCGTGGTGGGCTCGCTGGCCACCTTCACGTCTTACTTTGGAGCGTCCAACCTTCAGCTCCCACAGTGGAGATTAAATAATGAATGAGGGCTATCGGAAGGCACTGCATTGGCTGGTTTTAATTATTATTAAAAACGGCTTAATAAAAATCCCATTATTTCTGAGAAGTTACTCTCCCAAATGGACTTTGAAGGAAGTCTAGAATGTTAGAATTTCAGGGTTGGGTGGGACTTCAGAGGTCTGAGGTCATCCCACCCCCCGGTGATTGGCAGTTGTCCCATAAGCCTGAAGGAGGCAGAGGGTCTGGGAGAGCAGGCTGTGTGTCACTGAAGGGCGCAAAATGAAAGGATACAAACTAACGATTAAATAGATTAATTAAAAACAAAGGCGATTTTTTTTTAAGTATGAGGCTTGGGGGGGGCGAGCCAGGTAAACAAAGGCAGCAGGCAGGCCACGTGGTCTTCAGAACGGAGATTAACAACTGGGGGGGTCTCAATCCCACTGGGAGCCCCTGGGGTAACTCCCTAGGCCTGTCTCTCTGGTCTTTAAATAAGTTTCTGGCCTACTCCGCTGGGTTGTTGTGGGAAGTCAGTAAAACCCTAGGAGCAAAGTGCTCTCGGAGCGGGCCTTGGCCAATGCTAGTTTCATTTCACTCCAGCAAGTTCTTTTGCCAGTTTCTTCCCTCGGAGCCTCTAGGTCATTTGGCTTTGCCTCCCTGGCCTCTCTGTGGGGCTTTATTAGTCCTCCCCCCTCCCACTTGCCCTCTCCGGTGGCACCAGGTGAACCTACCCCCCCCACCCCGAAACCCCAGCTTCCCATCCGCCGCTCACGCCTAGGCCACGGGGCAGGCCGCCCCAAGCGGATGCGGACAGCCATGCGCGCCTTCGCTCCTAGACTGCAGCCCCCTACTCCTCTCAGACCCCGCGGGGGAGCCCCGCGCCGCGCACCCCAATGATCGACCTCCCCCTAAAGAAAGCCAAGCGCGATCCCGCGGCAGTTACCCGGGTCTCGGGCTCCGGGCTTCCGGGATCGGTCATGGCCCCTGCGCAGGGTGCCCCCTCCCCGCGCCCGAACCGGTCCCCTCCTCCCGCCACCAACCTGCGACGGGCCAAAGGGAGGAGACTCGGGCACAGCCCACCGCCGCGGCCACTGGGAGCCGCGGCTGCCCGCGCCTTCCACTCGCCGGCCCGGGGGGACACCCGTGAAGCCGCGCCCCGCCCCGCGCCGTCCCCGCACCCCCCCCGGAGGGTCCCCGGGGTCCGAGGGGCGCGATGCGCCGTTGGGGGACGGCCGGGGGCGGGCGCGGCGCGGCGGGGCGGCGCGGGGCGGGAGCTCGGAGAGGCGGCGCGCCGTATCCCCCTCCGGCGGCGGCGCGATGGTGCAGGCCGGCCGGGGAGGTGTGGGCTCCGGGTTTGAACCCGCCAACTTCTCCGGCGGCCAGGGGCGAGCGCCAGGGCGGCGGCGAGGGCGAGTGAGTGCGGCCGGGTGGGGCGGCGGCCAGGCGCCCGGGCCGCTCGGGATTGGGCCGCCGGTCTGGCCCCTGCGACCTAGGGAAGGGTCCCCCCGGTGAGAGCGGGTCAGGGTGCCCGGGGAACCTCGGACCCAGAAGGGGCAGAGGGCACAGAGCCGTGGCTGGGCGCGGGCGTTCTGGAGGCGGGTGAGCCCTCCCGGGCTGCTGAGACTGGCCGCGGGGAGGCTGGCCAGAGGCGCGGGCGAGCGCATTTGCGGGCCCCAGCGACCTCTCCCCCGGGCGCCCCCTCCTGTCCCCTCCCCTCCCAGCCAAGGGGGTTCCAAGCTCAACAGGTCTCCCTGTCCCCAGTCCTGGGCCTCTTTTCGCCGCTCTTTTCGGGCAGGATCCCGAGGACCAGTACCATAGCTCCTGGGACCGGGCACCCTCCCCGCCAGCACCCCCTTCTGGGGCCCTCGGAGGCTCTCACCCCGCCCCCTTCTGCGTGGGGGGGCCCCAGGGAGGGGCGGAGCTGCCTTTCCTTGGGGGAATGGGCAGATCTTTCCCCGAAACATGCCGGGGGTTGCTCGGCTGCCACAAACACGCCAGCCACCCGGGGGGAGTGCGGTAGGAAAAAGCTCCTCCCAGACCCCGCCCCGCTGCACACCCGGACCTCATGCCGCTCTCTCTCCTGGTTTCCACCCGCGCCAGGTGACGCGCAGAGCTGAAACCATGGTCCATCAGGTGCTTTACCGGGCGCTGGTCTCCACCAAGTGGCTGGCAGAGTCGGTTCGGGCTGGCAAGCTGGGGCCGGGCCTGCGGGTGCTGGATGCGTCCTGGTACTCGCCGGGCACCCGCGAGGCCCGCAAGGAGTACCTCGAGCGTCATGTGCCTGGCGCCTCCTTCTTTGATATAGAGGAGTGCCGGAACACGGCGTCGCCCTACGAGATGATGCTGCCCAGCGAGGCCCACTTCGCCGACTACGTGGGCCGCCTGGGCATCAGCAACCAGACGCACGTGGTGGTGTATGACGGTGACAACCTGGGCTGCTTCTATGCGCCCCGGGTCTGGTGGATGTTCCGTGTGTTTGGCCACCGCACGGTGTCGGTGCTCAATGGCGGCTTCCGGAACTGGCTGAAGGAGGGCCACCCGGTGACGTCGGAGCCCTCCCGCCCAGAGCCGGCGGTCTTCAAAGCCACACTGGACCGCTCCCTGCTCAAGACCTACGAGCAGGTGCTGGAGAACCTCCAGTCTAAGAGGTTCCAGCTGGTGGATTCACGGTCCCAAGGACGGTACCTGGGCACTGAGCCAGAGCCCGACGCAGTAGGTAGGTGTCCTGGGGGGTGGGTGACCCCGGGGGAGTGATGCCCCATGGAATGATGGGGAGTAAGGATGACTGGGACCCTCTCCAGGTGGTGCCCTCAGTCCCTCGCCCCCCCATAGGTAGGTCCCCACAGATGCAGATCTGTGATAGGAGAGAACAGAGCCAAAGCTAAGAGCTATTTCAGCTCTGATGGGCGAGGACCTACATCTGTGTTCCCATAGCCGCCTTCTAACAAGCAACCCAGCATCCCTATGGGGTGGCATCAGCAGAGGTGACCGGTGACGTCTCCACCCACATCCACGCCCAGGCACGGCTCCCCGGCGTGCCCAAAGGTGTGTCCATAAGCCCACACACGTGTCTCCGTACAGAGGCCCTCGAGGATACCTAGCTTCCCAGGGCCCCCGTTAGTTCCCCAGAAACCCACATAGACTTCAACAATGCCCTGCCCGCAGCACCCCCTCCCTCCTTCCAGCTCCCTGGGCCCCCTGACCTTTCCAAATAACTGCAGCCTGTTTGCGGAGCTATAAAATTAGCTACTATTTCATGCTAAGCCCTCAACACCGCATTAACTCATCCAAGAAGGCTCATAATATCCCCATGTTAGAGAAGGGGAAACAAAGATGTGAGGACTTGTGTTACTTGCTCAGTTAAGTGGCAGAGTAGAGATTTAACCCAGGGCTGACTAGTTTCATACTAGAGCTCTAGATCAGGCTTCCGCCAGGCATCCACAGGGCGATGGCTTGTCCTCTCCTGCAGACAAAGGGGAGGGGAGGCCCGGGAGGCTTCCACATTGCTGGAGGCAGGGGGAATCTCAGGAGAGGAAGTGCTGAGTTCTCGAACCTCCTAACAGAGAACCTTAGAAGTCTCACCATCACCCTGGCTGGGTTTCCTGGCTGGGCACCTCTGGTGGCCGGGACCTCACTGCTGTGGGGGCCACTCCAGGCTGGCCTGAGCCCTCGGAGTGGCCAACACCTCCCAGCTCTGAGCTCTGTCCTTGGTCAGGGTCTGCAGAACCGAAGTCCAGTGTAACATTTTCCCTAACTTGTTGAAAAATGGTTCTTCCTGTCTGTGCCTCTGAGGGAAAAAATGCCGTGAAAATGGTTATGGACACTCTTAGAGCGGGAGGGTTAGGGTTAGGGTTAGGGCTCACCTCATCGGACAGAAGGGAAACTGAAGCACACAGAGGAAGGGGCAGGTCAAGGCCCTGCGGCTAGTCAGTGGCAGGCTCTCTCCAGGCCCCATGTTTTTCCTGCCCACCTCGTTCTCTGGAGGTCTAGAGTTGAAAAATCAGAAACTCCCGGCACCGACCTCCTGCAGCCCCCTCCTGGCCTTGGTCCAAGATGCCTTCTGTCCTTGGAACTTACGCTGCCTTGGGGGTGGGGGGAGGAATGGTCGAATTGTTTCCCTAGCTCCCTGTTGGCTTGCCCTGAGCAAGCTAGATATAAGCCAAGAGATGTCAGATCCCATCTCCTCACTCCCATTTTAGGATGAGGGCACGGAGGCTCAGTGAGGGGTCCGTCCCCGTCGCCCTTTTCCCTACCTCCTCCAACCACCTGCAGATCCCAGATCCCGGGAAGCATGGATGCTTCCTCCTGTGAGGTCAGCCCCTCGTCTCTGGCAGGACCTCAATCCAACTCCTTGACCTCTCTGGGTTCCCTTATTATAAGACAAGAGGAATGCCAGCCTTGCCCACCTGGCTGTGTACTTATTTAAACGCAGCAGTGGCTGGAAGGGTGTTTTGAGAAAGGTAAGGAGCTGCGCCCAGGGCAGGGCCATCTAGAAAGCATGGGGATGGCATTTCTCCCCTCCTGCCCTGAAAGGCTTTGCTGGCCTCGCGGGTGACACGTTTTGGGGGCACAGAGGCACGTGGGGCTCGCTGACTTCATGGTCCCCAGCTTGGCGTGGGCTCAGCGGTCCAGATGAACACCCCGGGGGGCAGGCGTGGTTGGAGAACGTCGTGATAGAGGAGCTGGGAGGGGGCCTTGGACTTCCAACGCCTGCTTCCTGCAAAATGAGGCGAGCACCTTCCCCAGCCCCAGCTTTGTGCCCCCAGTGCCTTCGGTCCCGTTGATAAGGAGCCCGAGGTGAGAGTCAGGTGCCCTACGCTGGTCTTTTCCTCCTTAATGAAGGAGCATGCTCACCTTCTAGAACGCCGGCGGAAGCCGGCGAACCAGGTGATGGCGAATGCAGCCGGGGTCTTTATGAGCCCTATTCTCTTTTCCTTCGGCCTTGAGGGCAGTGAGGGTGAAGAGACAGGAGACTGACCTCCCCTCAGGGACACTTGTATCTGCGGAATGTTTTTTGCGTATTCTCTCCTTGACACCCATGGCAACCCTGCGCGGGGTGGAAGGTGGGGGTTAGGACTAATCCCACTTTGCAGGTGGGCAGGGGGAGACGGGGGTTCTCTAAGGAGGCAGAGGGGCCAAGATTTGACCCCAGTCGGCAGGCCTCAAAGTCGGGTTGTTTCCCAAGGCCACTGCTGTGTAAGCAAACACAGGGCCTGGCAGGGGAAGGGTCACAGCCTTGTGGTGTAGTGTTGCTTTATGGGCCCCTGAGGCCCCTCTGCCTGTGTCTCTCCCTCCCGGGGGCTGGGGGCTGGTGTGGGATGGGGAAGGGAAGTGTGCTGAGCTGCCTCCCAGTGGCCCAGAGCTGCCCACTAGGGCAGCCTGCCCTGGATTGCTTTGTGTCTGTAGGATGAAAGCAAGAAAGAGCCAAACAGGTTCTTTCAGGTTTTCCTGGCCTGGAAAGGAGCCAAACAGGTTTTCCTAGCCTGGGAAACCCACATGGATCAGCGGCCTGAGATGTTAACTCACTCCCTGACCCCCAACTAGTGACAGTTCACAGCCTTCTCAGGAGCCGGGAGCTTCTTGGGGTGGTCTGAACCTGGCCCCAAGACGCCGAGGGCAGGGAAAGACCAAGGAACCCAGGTTTAGTAAGGGAACTCACAGGGCTTGTCTGGGGTGGCCGACCGCAAAATGAGATTGCCACACCGCCTGCCAGGTCCTGAAAGCTTATACAGGGGCCTTAACTGGAGTCAGTCCCATACACATTGTGCAGCTGGTCTCAATACCACATTCCAGGCCGTGTCCTTGGGTCAGCCTCTGGGAGCGGGGAAGGCGAGCAGAAGGCACATTCCAAGGACGGGACGGGGAGAGGAGTCTCTGGTGGCCCTGGTCCAGCTCATGGGTCAGCTGGTGGTTAGGTCCTCTCCATGACTTCTCCCCCCACTTTCTACACCTCATGTCGGCTCCTAACATCCCCCCCCCCCCGCCCCCGCACTGTGCCCTGAACAGTCAGCAAGAGGTTTCCTGAGCACGCCGCTGGCTCCCTCGGGGGCTTTCTGGCTATGTTGGAGACAGAGTCCACAGCAATAATATGGGCACATACAAGAGAAAAATGCAAGAGTTAGACAGTGCTGCCCCCCTTCAGCGATAACGTTTTCCATCAAAAGCCCTGTGATCCGAACCACCGCTTTATGAAGCCCCCTAACCAGGGAGCCAGATCATCAGAAGGCCTTCATGGCCTTCCCTTGTATTCTCAGAGTGACTTATTTATTTATTTATTTATTAAGATTTTATTTATTTCAGAGAGAATGAGAGAGTACAGAGGGAGAGGGAAGAGCAGGCTCCCTGAGCAGGGAGCCAGATATGGGGCTTGATCCCAGGACTCTGGGATCATGACCTGAGCTGAAGGCAGACGCTTAATCCCCTGAGCCACCTAGGTGCCCTTCTCATGCGACTCAGTAAAAGCAACATAATAGACTCATCAGATATGAACACGGCGGCCGTCTGTTTGGATAATGGCACAGGCGGCTCCTTGCAAGGCAGCGACGGTGTCTAAGGCCGGCCTGTTTTGGGACAGCTTTTCTCATTGAGGATCTTTTGGTGTTCAGTAAGGACAGGTGCTGCTGGCCGTCATTCAAGGCTGGCTGGGTGCATCTCGTTAAGGGCAGGATGGGGCAGCCCAGGACCCCTCCCTCTTCCCCTCTCCCAAGGGTACTGGTGCTGCTCCAGGAATAATGCATTTTCTCTATCGCGTGCCTCACGCAGGCACTTGAAGTCGCTCACCCATCCTGGGGGGGCCATCTCAATGCAAATTCCAGTAGACGAGCCCTTGCCCACGTGTGTCGGGCTGTGTCCTCGGCGGCTGAGCACGTCGGTCCCTGCAGACGATGGATGTCTCCCACTTGCAAACCTTTATAGCACTGGGTGTCTGGGCTAGGGTCCCCAGTCTGGGCAGTGGGCGACAGACCCTACTAGCTGATCATTCCCACGTATGAAAGCCCGGGACCCCGCTTCAAATGACCCAGCCCAGAGCGTTTTACCCGGGAGTAAATGAATCTGCTTTAACATTCACTTTTCCTTTTTATCAACCCACGTGCTGGCAGGTTATAGGAGAGACGGGGACCTCCACTCTCGGTTGCGTTCTTTTGCCCAGTTTTGCGATACGACCCCCAGTCGCTGTCTAGTCGACGAGGGTAGCTAAGCACCATGTTCCGTTTCTCCAATCCCCTTGTGGTGGCAGCCTGGTTTGTAGTCACCAGGGAAGGCTCGGGGTAGACTAGATGTGGTGTCCACGCAAACCGGGCATAGGGGCGCGGGGGGCAGCATGACCGATTTGCCAATGTGTTGGGAATCCTGGCAAATGGCCCCAGGCTCCTTTGCCCATTGCCTCGCCTGTCATATACAAGACACGTTAACCAAGTCACTGTATGTCAAGGGCAAGCGAGCATCCTTGGCAATATGCCAACCTACCCGCAATGATGCTGTGGTGTCCACCCTTCCCATGCATCCAATCTGCTGTATGCGCCAAAGAGCCAGTCACTAGGGATCGTACCCGCGCTGCGGCATCGGTCTCCTGACTGCCAGGGGGTGGGTGTCAGGGCCCCACGAGCTGGGAATTGGAAAAGTGAGGACTGTCTCAGGATCTTGCAGGCAAGCCCAAATATTCCCTCATCTATCCTGACCCCGTAAGGGCCCCCTCGTGGTCATCCACCCCTCAGCTCCCCATTACCCAAACTATAGGATTAATCTGGTTAAAGACCAGGGCTCAGGAGTGACTACAATTTCAGCCCACTGGCTGCTGTGGCTGTTTCCTCCCAGCGTCTCCATCCGGGGGAGGGGGCGCTGTGGGCACTGCTAGGAGCCAGAGCTCTATGGGGGCACGTAGATGTTTGGCCCAAAGCTAGGACCAAAATCTTAGGGGTATTCTCTCCTGTTACCTCTGCCCCAGTGCCTGACCCTTATCTTTGAGAGTCCCAGACTCGTTTACTCAAATGGGAGCCGTGCTTGGGCGATGCCCAGAGATAGACCATTTCATTAGTATTTTTACCTTCCCACATTCAGCTTGTTGCTCTGATCCCCAGTCACTGTTTCGTTACCAGGTGGCAGAAGGGACAGCAGCACTGGGCCTCGGGAAATAAAAGTCTTCAAAAACCCTACAATCCCTACAAAAGCCGGCAGCTCTTTCGCCTTCTTGAGGGTTGGAAGGACTCGTGTCTCACCAGTCACAATGTCTAGGAAGATCTGTGACTTCCCTGACCGGACGATTCCCCAAAACTTTATTACAGTGCCTGGGTCTTGAACTTTCTGCAAGTTCACCACCGTTCTTCCCACACAGATGTTCCAGCAAAGCCTACAGCGTGTCCTGTCTCAGATAAAAGTTTTCACGCGTTAATATTACGGCGTCAATGTAATGGGCACATTTTACTGATGTGAGGAAGGAGAGTAACGATGGTTCTGGGGCTACCGTCCCATGTAATTAATCCTTATTATCCTATATTATTATATATAGGATCTATCTATATATATATATCCTATATATAGGATCTACATAGAATATATATATTATATACAAGATATCCTATATTATAATCCTATAGGATTATATAATATCCTATATTATTATCCTATAATCCAGGTCACTGGTATGATCTTAGTTCTCAGGAACCTCTATTCATCCGTCTTGCCAATGAATCTCCCTAAAGAGGAGAACCCCTTTGCGGGAAATGCTCTCATGAGAATTCGTTCTAATGCAATTGACAAGGGAATGTGGTTATTTTTGTGATCGATTTTTTATTTTTTTTTAAAGATTATTTATTTGACAGACAGAGATCACAAGTAGGCAGAGAGAGCAGGAATCAGGCTCCCCGCTGAGCAGAGAGCCCGATGTGGGGCTCAATCCCAGCACCCTAAGATCATGACCTGAGCTAAAGGCAGAGTCTTAACCCACTGAGCCACCCAGGTGCCCCTTATGATAGATATTTTAAAGTAAAAACCGAGTTTATGATTGGTAACATGATACGAGGACATAACAGATTTTTAGGAATTTTACATACTTTCTGGAACCTTCCTATTAATAACTTCCATGTAAATAGTTCCTAAGGAAAGATGAGCATCACTTCCTACCTGACGATGCTCCCCCTGTAATTTAACATATGAAATGTCTGATTATTTTAATATTTCTCTCTTACACGAAGGAAAAAACAAATCTTCTGAGCCTGTCCAGGAAAATCTCCAAGTTAGTTCAAGATCAATAAGGCTTCATTTAGAATTTGATTTGGGGAAGTTTGTCAAAAATACCAAAGGTTTTAAAATACATGCTCGTGTAGGATAATGGATCGTTGTGAAACAACATTCAGTTATCCATTTAACCAAAATGACAATTTAAGGCTTCAAAGGCAAATAGAGAAATTGCATAGTCATAAAAAAAAAAAAACAGAACACTTAGCTCATTTAATAGAGAAGATTCGTTTTCTGAGTTAATCAAAGACCTGGTAAAGACTATAAAACATACGAATTTATTTCGATAAAACACAGAATCTTTGTTTTCTAGGAAGGTTACCTAAAAGGCAAAGAAAAGCCTTTCGCGATCTTATCAAGAACAGACCAATCATTTTTCCTTTAGAGCAGATGAGAGAAAATTAAATGTCAGTTTCACATAAGTTCACTTTGATATACAGCTTATTTTAAAGCTGATTAAATAGAGCTCTTTTCGGATTAATTTTGGTAATACCTTCAGGAGGTAGAGAAACGTATATTTTAACATATATCCATAGACATATGTAAACATACAGACAGGGATCCCATAACTTAGCCCTTGATGAGTAGTCTTAGGGAGACTGGGCTAGGCTTTGGGCAAGGGACCTTCTAGAACAGTCTGTATCCCCAGCCCCAATCCCCAGATTTTTTCTTACAGTCTCTGTGGGTACTGTTTTGGTTTATCTCCAGGGGTGTTTACGTCTCAAAGACATAAGATTTGCAACTTTGGGTTTAGTTTTCCCCTAGGTTTAGGGCCAATTGCTACTGAAAATTCTCTTTTGTATTAGGGGTGGGGAGGCATGGGGCATCTCCATTTCCTCCTCAACCACAGCATCCTCCTCTTCATTCCCATAGATTGCCTGACAATCACCTCTCAGTGCCCTAATTAGCTTTTGTCACAAGCTCCTGTGTCTTAACCCACAGCCTCTCATGCCTTCCTTGCAAAGAAAAGGGCAGGGTGGGGGGGGGGCGCCAAGGTCTCCAGCTGACTTCTACTCTCCTGCTCGAAGCCAGCAGAGTAGTGGAGACCGGCACGTCCTTCTTTAACCTCGGCTCTTCTTCCAACTTTCTGACTTGACTTTGAGCCTCTGGCTGGGCCCCAGTGCCCGGCTGCACCACTCCCATTGGAGGCTAGTGCCCTGTGGCAACATTCATTTCATTTCTCTGCCGCGGTGCTGTGCACAGTGTCTCAAACTATCACAGGAAAGCAGCCAGAGTTTTGGGGGGCGTCCTGGGACTCACGCAGGGGTCCACAGGCACCTAATATATGGGTCACCCCTCCCTGCACAGGGGTCACTGGCCAATGTAGGGTCTCCCACATGGATGCCTCTTTCCCAAAGCCCACTTCTTCAGTCTCCTGGCTGGCTGGCCAACTTTCAGTTCGCAGCCTCCCCGGAATAATCTGAAACCAGCCCCAGAGTCAGAGGGCAGGGAGAGGCGGAGGAAAGGGGCAAGCCACTCCAGATCGCCAGGTGGCAGGTTTAATAAGCAAGGGCACTCATCACTTATGAGGCTTGCCTTGGCCAGACCGGGAGATGGCCACACCCCCCTGCCAGGTCTCAGCAGTGTATACAGAGGCCTCAACTGGGATCAGTCCCATACACACTGTCTAGCTGGTCTCAACACCACCTCGCTGTGTCAAGGCCATGTCCCCCGGGGCAGCCTCGGAGCGGGGAAGGCAAGCAGAATGCACACTCCAAGGACAGGGGAGGGGGAGAGGAACCTCTAGTGGCCCTGGTCCAGCTCCTGAGTCAACCAGCGGTCACATCCACTCGATGACCTCCCCCCACCACTAGCATCTTCTTGGCCAAAGCTGGAGCACAAAGTCCCAGGTCCCCGAACAGGGGAAAATGAGAGGTCATCCTATCCATTCTCTTGCCTCAGTTCCCTTTTCTAGACAGGCTCCGGGTAGCCCGAGAACACAGGTTTTAGGGTGGGATGGATCTGACTTCACATAGCATAGCTGTGTGTCCTGAGACAGGTTTCCTCCTGTCTCTGAGCCTGGGCTCCCCCATCAGAGCCAGGAGGATAATCTGGCTTTGTGAGGATTCTGGAAGATAAAGCCCCTGAGCTGACCCTTTGTCTGGCGCCTGATGCCAGCGGGTCTGAGCTTGGTGGCCTGCCTGGTGGAGGAGGGTGGGGCAGAAAGCCTTGAACCTGCAGTGGAGGTCGGACTTGGGGGGAAAAGTGGCAGGAACCCCTGCTTCTGCGTGCCTTTCCTTCAGCTGGCTGTTCTCCAAGGTTCTCCAGTTCCCTGGGCCAGGTTCATCCTGGCCCTTGTCGCACACGGGCGGTCAGCGTCTGCTCATTGAAATTCCTCCCACAGACCCTGAGCCCTCGCTGGCAGAGGTGAAAGGAGGACCCCCACCTCCTGAGACTGGCCCAGTTTTGGGAAGCCCACATCACCGAAACCTCCCAACTTCTTTGCTCAGAATAGGTGCCTTTTATGTAGTCAGGAGAAAGCAGCGAAGCTGATTTTCACTGGGGATGGAAGGAAAGAAACAAAATAGCATTCAGAGCTTAACTAGCAGCTCGCACTTTTAAATGCACTTAAATTCAGCCCACTGCCCGGATGCCAAAAGACTTTTAAGCCAACAGATCTGTTGTTCCTCATTGGTAGGGTCAGCGCACATCCAGCTCGCATTAAATTTCCAGACGAAAAAGATGAAATGACAGCAGGAAGAAATCACTGTAATTTATAAGTTAGGACATCTATTCAATCAAAGGAACTCTTGACTCATGTCTGTGAATTTTGCAAGCCT
Source organism: Nasua narica (assembly GCA_028533885.1). Taxonomy (NCBI): domain Eukaryota; kingdom Metazoa; phylum Chordata; class Mammalia; order Carnivora; family Procyonidae; genus Nasua; species Nasua narica. The sequence goes on along the minus strand of CM052807.1, from coordinate 110,673,244 downwards.
CTTTGGCTTCAGGGCGCGGGGAAAGGAATGTTGCTGGCATGATCGTGCCCCTACTGTGTGCCCGGGTCACTAGGGGCTTCTGCCGACCGTAGCTAATCTTCTCCACAAGCCTGAGAGGTAGGTTGGGGTTATCGCCCCATTTCACAGATGAGAAAACTGAGGCTCAGGGATGCGGGGCCTCCTGGCCACGCCCTGCCCCAGCGTGTACCTTGGTCCAGTTCTCTCCCTCCCACTGCCGCCCACTTTGGGCCTGCCCTGTCCCATGGTCCAGGTTTAAGGGGGTAGTGGGGAATTTTAGAGGAAGGGGAGCCCAAAGAGATGCCTAAATCTGTCTTGGGCCCCACTCCCAGCATCTAAAGTCTGCCAGGGTGTGGAGTGCCTGAGGAAGAGAGGGGAGACCTTGGTCTTGCAGGCACCTCCAGCTCTGGCCTTGGCCCAGACCCCTCTGCACCCCCCACCCGGCTATTCTGAAACCAGATTTGGCAGAGGGGAGACCATTCCGAATTGGCCTTGGTGCCAGCTCAGACCCCCACTCTTACTTCTCTCCAAGCCTTTCAGCTAGGAAGGACCTGCAGGGACCCCCCGGCCCCCATCCTCTCCCTCCCCCAGGGTAGGTCGTGAAGTAGGGAGCATCAGCATGCGAGGGTGGATGGACCCGGGGCAGCAGCTGGTGCTTTGCTCCTTATGACAGCCCGGGCCTGTGGAGACTCTCATTCCCATTTTACCCCTGGGGAAACTGAGGCTCAGAGAGGTGACATGACTTGCTTAAGGTCACCCATCTGGTAAGTGGCTGAGCTGGGATTCGAACTAAGGTCTAGCAGCAGGTCATATTTTCTTTAACAGGAACATCAGGGGACTTGGCATAATCTTGGGTCTGCCTTTGCCTCTCGGTGTGGCCTTCGGTGAGCCATTTCATGCTGCCGAGCCTCAGTGTATACATCTGTAAAATGGACATTATATTTTATGCATTTATATTTAATGAATCATGTAGTTATCCATTTAGCATCTGCCTTCCTTGCTAGACTGTAATCTCCCCGAGAACCTGGACTACGTGCACCTCTGTGTTCTTAGCACTTGGCCCCGGCACGAAGCATTTGCTTTTCAATAACCATATGAGATAGGTATGTACCATTGAGCCCATTTTACAGATGAGAAAACCCAATTCGGAGAAGTGAAGCATTTTCCCAAGGGAGATGTTAATAAGAAGGCAGTAAATGACAGAGCTGAGACTCATCCCTGTCTTCTCCAGCAGGTGTGATTTGGGGCACCCCAACTTCAAGGCAGGTTTTGGGGGAGGGATCCCTTTGTCTCATGTCTCCAGCATTCCGTGTAGGTTGGGCCAGGAGTCAACTGAGCTCTGAGAAGGGCGAGGGTGTAAGTTCTGTGTGTGATGCTCCCTATCCTTATGGCCACGGCCTCACTGGTCCCCGCCCCCTTCCTCCCCCCAACCCCCCTTTCTGCTCCTAAACCTGTCCTTCCCTCTGTCCTCTGCCGCATCCAGGACTGGACCCGGGCCACATCCGAGGCTCAGTCAACATGCCGTTCATGGACTTCTTGACCGCGGACGGCTTCGAGAAGACCCCGGAGGAGCTGCGTGCTATGTTCGAGGCCAAGAAGGTGAACCTAGAGCAGCCCCTCATTGCCACGTGCCGGAAGGGAGTCACCGCCTGCCACATCGCCCTGGCCGCCTACCTCTGCGGCAAGCCGGATGTGGCCGTCTACGACGGCTCCTGGTCCGAGTGGTTCCGCCGGGCACCCCCGGAGACCCGTGTGTCCCAGTGGAAGCCCGAGAAGGCCTGAGTGGTGGGCCTCCCGGCTGGCAGGCAGTCCCCGTCCCTTTAGTGACCGCAGCCCGACGTGCCGTGCGTACCACTTCAACAGAGGACACTGACCGGGCTCTAGAATCGCCATGTAGAGCTCTCCTTTCCCCCCTCTGAAACACTGGAATAAATCGCCTTTTCTGAGTAGCTGTGTTTGCCTGCCTTTCCCTGGGTTTCGCCCTTGCCCCGTACGCCCAGCTTCCTCGTGTTCCTTAGGACCCATGGAGACCACAAACCTCCAGAGCAGCCCCTAGCTGGGGAGGCCACACCGCGGAGGCCACGCTGTTATTTCATTCTGGCAAAGGGGGCCACCCATTGTCCCGGGTCGGGGGGGCGGAGAAGCCCGAGAGAAGCGAAACAGGTTAGCTGGGGCGCCAACCGCTCCTGCTGTAGGCCCAGCCCTGCATCTGCAGGGGAAGGGGGTGGGGGGCACCTGGGCCTCCAAAGCAGTGTCCCCCCCAACACAGGCCCTGGGGGCGCTCAGAAGAGGTGATGCTCAGAAGCAGGCCCGAGGAAGGTGGCCTCCTCCTGGGGGGTCCTTCCTGACTCACACCTGACCCTCCAGGGAGCTCATGAAGAGAGGCTGGGGCAGCCGCCTCAGCCCCGGGAGAAGGTTCCAGAGCCCTGGCCCTGGGAAGCTACGGTTGAAGACTGGACCCACGGTGGCCGGATTTTGAGTTTCCTAGAAACATGCTTTCTGAGCCTTCCCTTGGGGCCATGTGTTGGGGGGCATAGCTGGTGTGCCGAATGAAGAAGCATCAGGTCACGACTTGCTGAATAAGGGGGCACAAGCCACCCCCTGCCCCGCAGGGTCGGCACGTAGCCCCCTCAGCATCCGAGCTCCCCCTTGGGAGAGTGAAAACCCCGGGTTTATTTTGACGGAAGACGCAGTTTCAATACAACCACACCAAGCAAGGTAAGTCGCAAGATTTCTTACTTACAGATCCCAGACACGGCGGGGGCGGGGGGTAATGGGCAAGGGGAGGGCAGTCCTCTGTCCCAGGTCATGCGTGAGCGGGAGACACAGAACTGGGAGCCTGACACTCAGAAGGCAGTCAGGGCCGAGGGCACTCACTTTCCGTGGGCTCAGCTCCAAGTGCTTATTTTACTGGGCGCCCTGGGAAAGACAAAGCTGGAATTAGAGATGGGAATCCTAAGCTCAGGCCCTTGTCTCTGTCCTGAGTCCGGCTGCAAGGAGGGTTGTCCCATCGTCAAATGCCTGGGCAGTGCCTCGGAAGGGCTGCTTTCCCCCTGGCCTCACCTTAATGGGGGTTCCCTGCTTCCGCTGCATGACCTTCCTGGGCAAAGACAGGGCCACCAAGGGCCAGGGACCAAGTCTGTCGAGGATGCGCCCCAGCCCCCAGCCCGGCGTTGGAGCGGGCAGATGCTCAGTAAATGCCGCGGAGACTGGGTGCCGGGCTGGCTTGGGCTGAAGGCCTTCGGGGTCTGCGTGGAAGAGGACCAGGGCTGACCCCTCCTGCCTCCATGCTGTCCTTGTCATGCCAGCTTTAGCCTCGAGTGGCCAGAGAATCCAGCTAAGCCACGCCCAGACCTCTGACCCACAGCAACGGCTGTAGGGAATGTGTGAAGCTGCTAAGTTTGCGGTAATATTGTCACTCAGCCATAGATAATACGGGAGTGAGAGCAATCCCAGGAGACCAGTGAGGAGGCAAGAGGTGGCGGTGGTCTGGACTGGGGGCCGGGGCGGCAGGTGGAGGTGGCTCAAGGGGTGCGAGCCTGGTGTCCTCGGAAGGTCTTGCTGATGAGTCGCTTATGGGGTCAGCTGTGAGTTATAGGCGACACCTCTCTGTGGCAAGCGATGCATTAGGCTCTTCACGAAAGTGACTTCGCTCAATCCTCATTCTTACCCTTGGCCATGAGTTGTGTCTGTTTCACATACGAGGAAAGCTCAGCCGAAGAATTCTGACAAAATCACTCTTTTCTTAAGTGGCAGGCCCAGACTCAGGGGCCCCGAGTGTCACCACGGCCTCTGCCTCCCAGGGAGCCCCTGGAAGGCTGGCGTGAGGAGGCAGCCCCTAGACCCCCCACCCCCGCTAAGCAACGGTCAGACGGGACTGAGTTGTTCCTGGCACCAACTGCAGAAGCCACTGAACTATTCATCTTCAGTAGCCCTCGTGGCTTGAGCGAGGGAGAGCAATGCTCTCATTTTACTGCTCGGTCCCTGATCCCTTCATGTCCAGCTCAGAGGGTTCCAGGTGCACCTTCCCTTCCTCCACACTCCTCTTGGCCTATATCTATGCTCATAAACACATCCACGCCTTTAATACTCAAGTCCTTTCTAAGCTGGTAAACTCCTATGCATCCTTCAAAGCCCAGCTCAAATGGCCCTTCTGAGAGCCCTGACTCCTTTCCCCAGACAAAACTCATCATGCTCTCTACCTAATCCTTTGTCATCCCAAGAACTTCCTTTCCACCTGGTGGCATTGGAGCCCTCACTGCCTGACATGCAACTTGACACATGTGAGGGGCTCTGGAAACATTTTGAGTGGATGAGAGAGTGAATAATGTCTGAAGGCTCCTCCTCCCCCCTCCCCCCACCAGTACCAGCTTTCCCTGGCCTCAGTTCCCTAGGGTGGGCCTGGGAGCTCAGTGAGGTAACAGAGCCCCATGGACAGTGCTCACCGTGGCGACTCCAATGAATGGTGGGGGCGGGGGCTGCTCCCTAGCAACCCCCCAGGGGTCTTCCCCAGAGCTTTGGCAGCATTTGATCTGCATTCCTGGGCTTCAGCACACACCAGAGTGGTTCACATGTTTTCTGACATTATGAGAGAGAGTGGAGAGGTGAGGCAGAGACCTATGAGGTGGGCGGGGGTCTCCCAGGACTTGGAATTTCATCCTCCCTCTCTCCATTCAGGGCTGCTCGTGAGGGAAGAGTACTCAGAAGCAACTGGACCTCCTCCCCCATCCTCCTTGACTGACGTCTCTTGGGACCTTTCTGTCCGGACCAGAGACTGGCAGTGAGTCCACACTTCTGTTCAAGTCAGTCCAGGGCTGGGGGTCAGGGCTGCCACTAGGGCCGACAGGACACAGCTGTGGGCACAGCGGGTGGGTCACTGGGGATGGGGAAATGGGGACAGGAGCAGACAACTCACTTGAAGGAGACAGAAGATGTCGGGCTTGGTTTCACTGCCACCTGGCTGGGGTCCTATGTCTTTTCTGAGCCTCAGTTTCTCCATCTATGAAAGAGGGAGAGTTAATATTTCCTCAAAACACCTGAGTCCTTATGAAGACAGACTCATCTATCAGATGTGAGAATGCGTAACATGTGAGATGTATCAGTTACCTCTTGCCATGTAACAAATCACCCCAAAACTTAGTGGCTTTAAGAACATTTTTAAAAATTAATTAATTAAATAATAAATTAATTAGTTAAATTTGAGAGAGAGGCAGGCGCAGAAGGAGAGAAAGAATCCTAAGCAGGCTCCATGCTCAGCGTGAAGCCCAATGCGGGGCTCAGTCTCACAACCCTGAGATCATGACCTGAGCCGAAAATCAGGAGCCAGGTGCTTAACCTACAGAACCACCCAGGTTCCCATAAGAAGATTTTTTTTATCTCACAGTTTCTTTGGGTCAGAAATACAGAGGCAGCTCCAATGGATCCCCTGTGTCAGGGTCTTCCACAGACCATAATCAAAGGTCAACTAGAGAAGGATCCCTTGCCAGGACCATGCATATCACAGGACTCAGTTCCTTGTGCATATTGTTGAACTGAGAGCCTCAGGTACCCAGGAGCTGTGGGTCAGCAGCCTCCCTCAGATCCTCAATGTGGGCTTCTCCAGAGGGCAGCTCATGGCATGGACCCTTCTATCGGAGTGAGTGAGCCAAAGAGAGTCCGAGAGAGTGTGAAGAAGCCAGAGTGGCAATCTTCTATATTCCATCTTCCATGACCCTGGAACAGCATCCCATCACAGTTCCTGTCGGTTAGAAGCCAAGTCAGCTGGTCCAACCCACACTCCAGGGGAGGGATCGCACAAAGGTGTGAATAGCAAGGAACAGGATCCTTGCAAGCCACGTCGACTGTCCACCTAGGTTCCCCCTCTAGGGCCCAATAATATACATCCCTTCCATATGCAAAACACATTCATTTCTGCCTGAGATCTCCACAAGGTTCATTCCATTACGGCATCAGCTCTAGGTCTAGACCCTGGTTCTACAAATCAGGCCGCAGGCAGGGATGAGGCTCCTTGGGTGTGATTTCTCAAGCTCAGTCCCTCCCCAATAGTAGATCTTACGAAACTAAGCCACCTGTTCTGAGCACACCAACACGAAATGGTGTGGCAACCCTGGGATACGAGTGAGAGACACCCCTATTCAAAAATGAGGACACTTGAGACACAAAGGAGTCACTGGCCCGTAGCAGTTCTGAAATCCAGCCAAGGAAATGTTGAACTTTTCTTGATTGGGTTTCAAGGCCTGGGACCAGTTCTCCATGGTTCTCAGCTCTGCCCCTACAGGTACTGGCTTCCACTTCCTAATTAACCTTGTAAAAAATGAATGAATGAATGAGTGAATGAATGAATGAATAAATAAAAGCGCCTGTGTATGCTGAGTAGCAGACTCTTCTACTGGTAGAATTTGAGAGTCCACTAGTCTCTCTCTTTTGTTACTATATCTGTCCCCTTTGCTCCAAGCTGCTAGTGCTTTTGCCGATATGGTTTTCTCAGTAACTGAAGCCTACAGGGGCTCGCCCCGCTAGACACCAGCTATGCTCCTCTCTCCTGGGGCTCCTGCAGAGAGACAGCACCCTTAAGCTTCCTAGAGGCCCTATTACCCCACTGGGGGTCTGTCAGGTGCATCCTTATCTCTTTAGAGGGTCCTCTGTGTGACTGAACAATAGGCATTTCATCTTTATAAGCTTTTTCTTTTAAGATTTTATTTACTTGAGAAAGAGTGAGGGAGGGCACAAGTCGGAGGAGGGGGAGCCGAAGGAGAAGGAGAAGCAGGCTCCCCACTGAGCAGGGAGCCTGACATGGGGCTCAATCCCAGGGCCTCGGGATCATGACCCGAGCCGAAAGCAGACGCCTAACCGACAGAGCCACCCAGGCACCCCATCTTTATACAAGCTTTTAACAAAAGCTCGTACAGTCACACCCTTGGCTACCTTTTCCTGACAGTGCTCTGAAGCCATTTCTTAATGTTAGCATCTTTTGGCACTTGGAGAGGATGAGAATTTGCAAAACTAGTAAGTCCTGCTCTTTTATGTTTAATGGTCCTTCCTTCAACGCTTCTTTCTTCTCTCATATTTCACTATGAGCAGCAGGAAGAAACCAGAAGGCAGCTTCCATGCCTTGCTTGGAAATCTCCTTTGCTGGATCCCCATTAGTCACGTGTTCTGCTTTCCTCATAACTGTCAATGACAGGGTCAAGGACACATCTTCCTCCAGGTTCTAAGAACAGGTTCCTCAAGTCCTTCGGTGCTGGCAGTGGCAGCATCCTCCGAGTCCAGATTTCTACTCATTATCCATTGAAGGCAATTTAAGCCTTTTCTGTCACGTTCCTCAAAATCCACCCACGCTCCAGCCACTGCCCAGTTCCAAAGCCACGCCTGCATTTTTAGGTATTTGTTACAGCTGCAACCCATTCTTGGTACCAAAATGCATGTGAGTGAGCTACTGCTGCATGACAAATGACCATGAAGCTTAGCAACTTCAAACCATGCACTTTAGAAAAGTACAAATCTATTTTCTCCTGGTTTCTATGGGTCAAGATCCTGGGTGTAGCCTGGCAGGGTCGCCCACAAGCTTTTATTAATATGTTAGCTGGGCTGTGTTCTCATATGAAGGCTCACCTGGGGAAAGATCCACTCCCATGCTCCTCCGGGTGGTAAGATTCGTGCAGTTCTTTGAGGACTATTGGACCAAGGGTCTCTGTTCCTCATGAGCCATTGGCTTCTCCATGGGGCAGCTCAAAACAGGGCAGCTGTTTCCACCAGAGCAAACGAGCCAAGAAGAGCCAGAGAACGAGTGTGAATAAGACAGAAGTCACTAATCTAATCTCAATGTGACATCCCCCCCCTTTTTTTTTGTCATGTTCTTTTGATCAAAAGCAAACTAAGACAAGCCCACACACTCAGTGGGATGGGGTGAGAGGCTAATGCTGTTTATGAATACCGGAGCAGGGGGTAGCGATCACGGGGAGTCCTGTAAAACTTCACAATCACACGGTTATTGCCACACAATTATTAAGCGTCAACTTTAATAGGGTGTTTTGATTTCTGATTTTTTAAAAGAATAAAATCGTTCTCTTTTTTTTTTTTTAAGATTTTATTTATTTGAGAGAACCAGAGAGCACGAGTGGGAGGAGAGTCCGAAGGAGAGGGAAAAGCAGACTCCCCACCAAGCAGGGAGGCTGACCTGGGGCTCGATCCCAGGACTCTGAGATCCTGACCTGAGCCAAAGTCAGAGACTTAACTGACGGAGACGCCCAGGCACCCCTAAAATTAATCTGGTTCTTAATCTGCTCTGAGCTTACCGGCAGACCAGCTTGCTAGGTGACCTGGCACAAGTCACTCCCCCTCTCTGGGCCTTGGTTTATCCATAAAATGAAGAGATTGGATTTGTTGATCCCAAAGGTCCCTTCCAGCTCGGACTTGCTACTTCTATGTTTTCCTTATTCCAAAGATACTTCCTGCTTAGACCTAGGGGCTAAGCGTTCACTGTATGCAGTACAACGTTTTACTTTTTCATATTACGAGATTCACAAAAATCTTGACACTGCAATGAAATCAGATATTACGAATAAGAAGATCACGAGGATAAGGAACACAAACCTGGATGCCACAGAGGCTATTGTAGATTACAGAACTGCTCTTCAAAATCGGCCCAAAGGCCTGTTTTGTGCAGCAAAGACTGAGGTCCCAGCAGCGTGGCTCCTGATCTCAGCGTTCCTATGTTGGCCAAGCTCGTTCCTTTCCAGCTACCAAAATTGACCTTGAATTGAGCTTGAATGACCAGCTATCAAAATGGACACAGTCCTCCTTGCAGGGAGGCAAATAGTCGCCAGGACAGGGGGCTTGGGGTAAGGCCCCCCATAGCCAGGGGTCTGCTAGGGAATCCCAGGGAAGCACTGGGTGCTGCAGAGGGGGGAGAAGGTGGAAGGGAGAGGGTGTGAAGGGCAAGAGGAGCTCAGAGCCCCCAGGCTGTTTGAGAAAGTTCTTGGAGGCACTGGCATTGAAAGTGACCTGGGCTCTCCTGAGAGGGTAGAGTCTGTAGGGGTCCAGGAGGCAGGCCAGGGGGATTGGGGGATGGCGGGGGTGGTGCTCGCTGAGTACCAGAGAGGACTGGAAACCAGCATGGAGGGCCCTCTGGTCAGGGGCTGGGCAGATGGCCACAAGCCTCCCTCTAGACTGTGTGTCATCTGAGATGACCGAATGTGGTTTCTTTGTCTACAGGACTAAGCCTGGAATCACCTATCCCAGAGCAAGAGTCGATGGAGCTGGGCCACCGAGCAGGTAGGACAAGCTAATCAGCGGTCAGGGCTTCTGACGGGTGCCCGGCAGGCAGCAGGGAACAGCCCCTTCTCCTCCTCCCTCGGTCTCGCCTGGGCCTCCAGACCCACTGTGGGCCCCTGACTTCCTCCGCATTCTATTTGAAGACAGAAAGAAAGGGAGGGGAATATTGCTGCCCCCCCCACCCCCAGCCAGGGACTGTGGCCCCACTGCTGTGCCACTGTGCCGGGCTCAGAGGGGAAGTGTGCACCCAGAGGGCAGGGTCGAAGGAGAAGAACCCAGCAGGGGCCGGGGCTGGCTGCAAGGTGGTGGTGGTGGAGGGGTGTTGTTGGAAGGGGCATGTAGGTCCTGAGTGAGCCGGGCCCAGGGAGTGGTGTGGCCCGAGGAACCGCGAAGGGAACGTTCTAGAAACGGGGAACAGTGTGGGCAAAAGTCTAGAAGTGAGAGGCCTGGTGCTTTGGGGCAACCTAAGGAATATGGCTGGAAGGTGGGAGAGGCAGGTAGGTCCTGGGTCTGCTCCCCGAGTTGGGGGCTCTGCTTTCATTGCAGGGGTGACTGCGTGAGGTCAGCTCTGGCAGGGGCCCCATGGTGAGCGGCCACCCAGAGACACTGGGGGGACATGGCTTCTGGAAACTCTCGCCAACAACCCAAGGACCCAGGCCTTGTTAAACACTCGGGATCCCAGCCTCTCCCAGGGAGGTTCTGATGCAGGCGCCGGGAGGGGCCCTGGGATCTGCAAATGTAACGAGTGGGAGAGTTGGCCCGGGCGGGGAGTGTAGGGGGTGGATTCTGATAAAGGGCCAAGCTGGGAACACTGACCATGGACCATTTGACCCTCGCACTAGCAAACGAAGCTGGATTCACTTTACCCTTTTCCCGGTCAACGGTGTGGGGCGGGGGGCAGAGTTGCAATGAGGTTCTTGGCAGCAGACATGCATTCATTCAACAAACCCTGAGCTCCAAGAGGACAGGGGTCGGCCCTTTAGTTTCCTGCCGCGTCCCCAGTGCCGGGCACAGCACCCGACATAGGTGCTCCCTCAGTTCGTGAACTGGGTCAATATCGGCCTTTGCAGCTAGGACCCGGCCGCTGAGGCGCTCATCACCCCCACCCCGGAGGGCGGGCAGGTGGGCAGGCGGAGCGGGGAATTCCGCTCTAACGTGCTCATGGATGAGGCAGTCGGGAGCACCGCCTGGGAGAAACGGAAGGCTCTGCCGCTGGAGTCCTGAGTCCTCCACCCTGTGGGACCCCAGGGGGAGCCCCTCGCTGTGCTGGGCCACAGCCCCCCCCCACCCAGGAGCAGGTGGAGGGGCCGTGGCTGAGCATGTAGATGCCGAGTGTGCCTAGCGTGCTTCATACCTGCCCCCCCGATCTACCCTCCCCATCCTGGAAGCCTCGGTTGTGCCCAGAGGCGCCCGTTGGCTTGGCTGCCTGCTTGCTGGGGCGGCACCAAGACTGGAGGGAGGGAAGGCCTCCTCACAGGGGAGGTCTGCGCACAGATTTTCCCTCTGCCTTTTGTGCCCATGACAAAGGAGCAAGAATGAAAGAGCATCTGATTTCACCGGTGGGGGAGGGGGAGGAGGGAAGGAAAGGAGGAGGCAGGCCGGCTTGGACATCAGCTTTCTCTGTCTCCACTGCCCTGGGGAAGGGTTTCTCGCAGAGCCCCACCGCCACTTGGTGACGGCAGTGCAGGGTCCGGTGAGAGCAAACCCAAACCCCCAAAGGCTGGCAAACCGCTGCTTTCCAGCAGCCTTCTCTGAAAAGGCAGCCTGGGGGCAATCGGAATGACCCCAGTGGGGCGGCTGCTAAACCTGCTTGTTTGAAGGGAAGTCTGGTCTGTGTCTGCGGCCATAGGTCAATCCCCAAGGCCCAGTGGGACGTTTTTAACAGCAATCCATAGAATCCAATCTCATCTAGAAACAAAAGCAAAGCAAAACCATGAGTCCTTCAAGAGGGCTGGAGGAGCCATCTAGAACATTTTGGAGGGCAGCTCATCAAATGTGTTTACAGCTGTCCACGGGACTGAAGATGGGGGAGCAGGGAGCAAGGCCAAGGCTGTGTGTGGGGTGGGGAATGGAGGCGGGGGAAGGGCTCCTCTTCTGTATTTCGCACAGAAAATACCAGAAAGAATAAGGTAAGGAGGAATTTATACACCACCGGAGGTCTAATCATGTGAAACGTTATATAAATTGAGTTCCGTGAGGCTGGATGTCAGATACATTGTTACCTACGCGACACTGGGAGGTGGGACCGCACAGGGCACCCGTCCGGGTCCGGGAGAAGGAGCAGCCAGTTCCGTGGGAGAAGAGAGGGAGGAGGCCGGCAGGCTGGGAGCAGGAGCCCTCTGGGGCTGGGAGTCAGGGCCAGAAGGGGAGGGGACCTGTGGGGCTGTGAGAGCGGGGAAGTGGCTGGGGTGACACCACCTGAACAATGACAAGAGCAGAGGGAGATGGGGGCTGGGCAGCCGCTCTGAAGGGGGAGCAAAGACCTGGCCATCCAGCTCTGTGACTTGGCCAAGACAAGGGTGCCCTCTGCCCGCTCCCACGGCTGTGCTTTTCTTCACTGGGTCGCTGGGGAGTTCAAAGAGGGGAAGGGAACGAATTAAATGGAGCTAGGTTCACTAAGGCTCGGAGAGGTCAAGGTCACACAGCTAGACCACAAGCCTAGAGAGCACAGGGCTGCCGCTCCTATTGTCTGAAACAATGTGGGATGATCCCGTCTGAACAACCTTCTTCCTCTGTCTCTCCTGATTTCTCACCTGTGCTTCTGGATCCCGTGACTTCTCTCTGTCCCCGTCCCTTTGATGCAGGCTGGCTGGGTCTGAGGACCCAGAGGGGGTCCTCCAGGACCAGCCAAGAGGGTCTTTCTTTGGCTTTGCGCGGTATAGAAATCAAATGTGCGCTGGGAGAGAGTGCAGGTAGAGAGTGTCTGTGGGGCTCAGAAAGGAAAGGAGAGTGAGTCTCCTCTCTGCACGAGGTCAGTACTAAGGACGCGGGGTTTCTACCGAGGACGGTGCAGGTCCAGTGCCTGTCTTCTCAGACACCCAGGAACACAGATGCATGTTTAGGTGTCCCCATAAGTCACCTATGCCTGGAGCCAGGGGACTTGGTGAGTCGGTGGTCTTCAAAATGTTCATTTTAGGTACTTAACATACTTAACTTAGACACTATCTATTGTATATATTTACTATTTAAATACTTAGATACTATCTATTGTGTGGGAAGACTCCCCCCAAAATCATTAAATCCTTGACCTTTACGAGGACAACATGCACTGTCTATTCTGAAAGGCGGGTGTGGGAGGGGGCAAGGGGGCGGGGGGGGGGCGGCGAGGGCGGGGGAGGGGGGTGCAGGTCCTAGCAAGAGGAGAGGCAGCAAAAGGAGCAGAGAAAGCAGCTTCTCTTGGGGTCCCTTCAGTTTCCCTCATCTCCTTCTGCTGCTCTGGGGCTCTGGGACTCTGTGTCTGTCTCTTCCTCCTCCCCACCCCCATGGCTGTCTCCCTTCCGGCCCCCCACTCTGCACTTGTCTGTCTGTCTGTCTCCCTCCCTCTCTGCCGCTGTTCAGGTACAACCACTTTGCCCAGGGCCCATCTGAACAGCAAGGAAGACCAGCAGGACACGGACCCCTGGAGAACTGCCCCCAGCCCTTTGGATACCCCCAAGTTCAAGTACCAGGCCCCAGTCTCCCCACAGCAGACCCTGTACCGGGGAGGCAGCCCCCTAAGGCAGGTCCACCTGGAGGAGGTCCGGACTCCACCCCCATCGGTCATCAGCAGCGACCGCCTGTCCCCGGGGATGGACCCACAGTGTGGGTCCC
>CM052807.1:110624913-110659643 GCA_028533885.1 Nasua narica | reverse complement strand
TTGGTGAAAAGACCATTCTAGTTGCCGTGGGGTATAGGTGCAGGGAGCTGGGGTAGAAAAGAGTCGACTGCAAAACTCCAGGTGGGAGAGATGACGGTGGCTTGTCTAGGGAGTGGGGCTGGGACCCTGCACAACTCTGGAGGCTTCACTGGGCAATATGATGGCCCAGAGAAGTAATGGTGCAGTAGGATTCTGGGTATTTGTGTAAGCTGGAGCACACAGAACATGCTGAGAAATGGATTTGGGGAGCACCTGGGTGACTCAGTGGGTTAAACTTCTGTCTTCGGCTCAGGTCATGTTCTCAGGGTCCTGGGATCGAGCCCCACATTGGGCTCTCTGCTCAGCAGGGAGCCTGCTTCCCCCCGCCCCCCTACTTGTGATCTCTTTCTTGCTGTCAAATAAATAGTCTTAAAAAAAAATGGATTTGGGGTGTATGAGAGAGGAATTCAGGTTGATGTCAAGGTTTTTGACCTGAAAGCCTGGGAGGATGGAGTTACTCTTTCCTCAGCCAGAAGGTTCCAGGAAGATTGTTGAAGAAATCCTATCCCACGCTGAGTCATAAAGAAAATCTTTTATATAGTCTTCTAAAATATTTAGTTTTGCTTTTCACATTTAAGCCTTTAATCCACCCGGAGTCGATTTCTGTTGTCAGTGAGAAGCAAGGATTCCTGTTTAATTCCTCCTTTATGTGGATTACCAATTATGTCAGAAACCTTTTACTGGATAGTTTCAGCCCTCCCCCACCCCAGGGACCCACAATGGGACCACTGGTGTCCACCCAGTTCCCACGTGCGCAGGGGTCAGTTTCCAGGCTCTCCATTCTGCCCGTTGGTCGACTGTTATGCTTTTAGTGACCAAGTATGAGAGGTAGTCTGGTGTCTGGTTGGGCAGATATCCGCCCGCCTCTCCACCACCACCACCCGCTAATGTTTGAGGTCCCTGACTCTTGCAGATGCTTAACTGACCAAGCCACCCACACGACCCCCTTCTGCAGAGATTTTAGAACTGGCTTGTCAATTTCTACAAAACAAAGCAAAAGCCTTGTTGAGATTTTTATTGGAAGTATGTTGAATCTACAGCTCAGGTTAGGGGCAATGGTCAGCTTTATGATAATTCCTAGTTTTTTGAGGAGCTTCCGTACTGTTCCCCAGAGCGGCTGCACCAGCTTGATTCCCACCAACAGTGCAAGAGGATCCCCTTTTCTCCACGTCCCCACCAGCTCTTGTTGTTTCTCGTGTTGTTAATTTTTAGCCGTTCTGACAGTGTAAGGTGATATCCCATCATGGTTTTGATTTGTATTTCCCTGATGCTGAGTGATGTTGAGCATCTTTTCATGTGTCCGTTGGCCATGTGATTGTCTTCTTTAGAAAAGTGTCTATTCATGTCTTCTGCCCATTTCTTAACTGGGTCATTTGGTTTTAGGGTGTTGAGTTTGATAAGTTCTTTATAGATTTTAGATACTAACTTTTATCAGACATGTCGTTTGTGAATATTTTCTCCGATTCTATAGACTGCCTTTTAGTCTTGTTGATTATTTCCTCTACTGTGCAAAAGCTCTTTATCTTGATGGAAGTCCCAGTAGTTTATTTATACTTTTATTTCCATTGTCTCCAGGTATGTCTAGTAAGAGGTTGCTACAGCTAAGGTCAGAGAGGTTGTTGCCTGAATTTTCCTCTAGGATTTTGATGGTTTTCAGCCTCATATTTAGGTCTTTCATCCACTTTGAATTTATTTTTGTGTATAGTGTAAGTAAGCGGTCCAGTTTCATTCTTCTGCATGTGGCTGTCTAGTTTTCCCAACACCATGTGTTGAAGAAATTAAATTTTTTCCACTGGATATTTTTTCCTGCTTTGTTGAAGATTAGTTGACCATATAGTTTTGGGACCATTTCTGGGTTCTCTACTCTGTCCCATCCATTCATGTGTCTGTTTTTTGTGCCAGTACCATACTGTCTTGATGACTACAGCTTTGTAATAGAGGTTGAGGTCCAGGATCGTGATATCTCCAGTTTTATTTTTCTTTTTCAGAATTGTTTTGACTATGTAGGGTCTTTTGTGGTTTCATATAAATTTTAGGATTGTGTGGTCTAGCTCCGCGAAAAATGTTGGTGGTATTTTGATAGGGATTGCATTAAATGTGTAAATTGTTTTGGATACCATAGATGTTTTAGCAACATTCTTTCAATCCACGAGCATGGAATGCTTTTCCATTTCTTTGTGTCCTCTTCAATTTCTTTCATAAGCATTTTATAGTTTTTGGAGTACATACCTTTTATCTCTTTAGTTAGGTTTATTCCTAAGTATCTTATTGTTTTCGGTGCAATTACAAATGGAATCAATTCCTTGATTTTTTTTTTTCTGCTGCTTCATTACTGGTATATAGAAATGCAACAGATGTCTGCACGTTGATTTTATATGCTGCGAATTTACTGAATTCTCGTATTAGCTCTAGCAAATTTTTTTGGTGGAGTCCTTCGGGTTTTCTACACAGAGTATCGTGTTTACAAATAGTGAAAGTTTGACTTCTTCGTTGCTGATTTGGATGCCTTCCATTTCTTTTTGTTGTCTGGTTGCTGAAGCTATGACTTCCAGTACTATGTTAATAGTAATGATGAGAATAGCTATCCTATCTTGTTCTGACTATAGGAGGAAGGGTCTCAATTTTTCCCCATTGAGAATAATATTAGCTTTGGGCCTTTTGTATATGGCCTTTACGATGTTGAGGTATGTTCCATCTATGCCTACTTTGTTGAGTTGTTGAGGCTTTTTATCAAGAATGGATGCTGTGTTTTGTCAAATGCTTTTTCTGCACCTATTGACAGGATCATATGGTTCTTATCACTTCTCTTATTAATGTGGTGTATCACGTTGATTGATTTGCGTTATTGAACCAACCCTGCAGCCCAGGAATAAATCCCTGATCATTGTGAATAATTATTTTAATGTCCTGTTGAATTCGATTTGCTAGTATTTTATTGAGAATTTTGCATCTATGTTCATCAAGGATATTAGCTTTTAATTCTACTTTTTAGTGGAGTCTTTGGTTTTGGAATCAAGATAATGCTGGCTTTTTAGAAGAGTTTGGAAGTTTTCCTTCCATTTCTTTTTTCTTTTTCTTTTTTTTGGAACGGTTCTAGAAGAAGAACTCTTCTTTAAATGTCTGGTAGAATTCCCCCGGGAAGCTATCTGGCCCAGGACTTCTGCTTGTTGGCAGATTTTTGATTACTGATTCAATTTCTTTGTTGGTATAAGTCTGTTCAAATTTTCTACTTTTTGTTTCAGTTTTGGTAGTTTGTAAGTTTCTAAGAATTTGTACATTTCTTCCAGATTACCCAGTTTGTTGGCATATAATTTTTCATAGTATTCTCCTAAAATTTTTCATATTTCTGTGGCATTGGTTGTGATTTTTCCTCTTTCATTCATGATTTTATCTATTGGGGTCCTTTCTATTTTCTTTTTGATGAGTCTGGCTATCAATTTTTTTAATTCTTTCAAAGAACCAGGTCCTAGTTTCATTGATCAGTTCTGATGTTTTCTGCTTAGATAATCTGTCTGTTGCTATAAATGGGATTTAAAGTTCCCTACTATTATTATATGATTATCAATGAGTTTCTTTATGTGTATTATTAATTGATTTATACATTTGGGTGCTCCCAAGTTTGGGGCATAAATATTTACAATTGTTAAATCTTCTTGATGGATACACCCATTAACTATGATATAATGACCTTCTTTGTCTCTTATTACAGTCTTTGTTTTAAAATCTAGTTTGTGGGGCACCTGGATGGCTCTGTTGGTTAAGTGTCTGACTCTTGGTTTCAGCACAAGTCATGATCTCAGGGTTGTGAGATCAACCCCTGTGTCAGGCTCCACACTCAGTGTTAAGTCTGTTTAAGATTCTCTTCCTTCCTCCCACAAGTGTTCTCTCTCTCTAAAATAAATAAAAAATAAGGGTGCCTGGGTGGTTCAGTGGGTTAAAGCCTCTGCCTTCAGCTCAGGTCATGATCTCAGAGTCCTGGGATCGAGCCCTGCATCGGGCTCTCTGCTCAGCGGGGAGCCTGCTTCCCCCTCTCTCTGTGCCTGCCTCTCTGCCTGCTTGTGATCTTTCTCTCTGTCAAATAAATAAATAAATAAATAAATAAATAAATAAACAAATAAAATCTTTAAAAAAATGAAATAAAAAAATAAATTCTAGTTTCTCTGATATAAGTGTGGCTACTCTGGCTTTCTTTTGATGTCCGTGAACATGATGGATGGTTCTCCATCCTTTCACTTTCAATCTGCAGGTATCTTTAGGTCCAAAATGAGTCTCTTGTAGGCAGCATATACATGGATCTTGTTTTTTAAGCTATTCTAATATTTTATGTCTTTTGATTGGAGCATTTAGTCCATTCACATTCAGAGCAACTATTGAAAGATATGAATTTACTGCCATTGTATTACCTGTAGAGTTTGTGTTTTTGGTGATTTTCTCTGGTCCTTTCTAGTCTTTGTTGCTTTTGGTCTTTTTTTCTCCACTCAAAGAGTTCCCCTTAAAATTTCTTGCAGATTGGCTTAATCATCACAAATTCCTCTAGTTTTTGTTTGTCTGGGAAACTCTCTCTCTCCTTCTATTCTGAATGACAGCCTTGTTGGATAAAGAATTCTTGGCTGCATATTTTTCCTATTCAGCATCCAGCACTTTGCATATATCCTACCACTCTCTTCTGGCATGACAAGTTTCTGCGGACAGATCTGCTGTGAACCTCATCTGTCTTTCCTTGTAGATTAAGGACTTTTTTTTCCCTAGCTGCTTTCGGTACTCCTCCCTTGTCTGTGTATTTTATGAATTTGACTATGATATGCCTCGGCATTGGTCAACTTCTGTTTAATTTAACGGGCATTCTCTGTGCTTCTTGGATTTTGATGTCTGTGTCCATCCCCTGATTAGGGAAGTTTTCCAGCTCCAATTTGTTAGAATAAAACTTTTGCCCCTTTTTCTCTCTCTCCATCTTCTGCAACTCCTATGATATGAATGTTAGTACGTTTTAATAAGTCAGTGAGTTCCCTAAGTCTGACTTCATGGTCCATTACCTTTCTTTTCCTCTCCTTTTCAGCTTCATTATTTTCCATAATTTCATCTTCTATATCACTGACTCTTTCCTCTTCTTCATCCATCCTCGTTTTTATGGCATTTTATGGCATCCATAAAATACATCTAGGTTATAGCATTTGTAACTTCAGCCTGACTAGATTTTAGTTTCTTTATCTCTGCAGTGGGGATTCTCTAGTGTCTTCTAATCTTTTTTCAAGCACGACTAACATCCTTATAATCGTTTTAAATTCTGATTCAGGCATCTTACTTATATCTGAATTAAATCCCTGGTCATGAGTACTACTTCGTATTCTTTTTTTGAGGGAGTGAATTTCTCCATCTTGTCATTTTGTCCAGAAAAGAAAAGGAGAAAGAAAAAAACAACAACAACAAAACAAAAAAGCAAAAAAAAAACACAAAACACCAAAACCCTTAGATCCCAGGTGTGTTTTTGTCTGCTTGTTAAAAGAATCTAGATCCAAAAATAAAAAATATAACACTAACAATTAAAAAATAATAAAAATTTAAAAAGGAATTGAAAAAATAAGAAAGTAAATGAAAAATAAGAATAAAAATAAAATGGAAGCTAGATTCTCTTTCCTCAGAGCTGAAGCTTTGCTGCCCCCTATGATCAGTCGACTTGGTGCCAGCGAATTGTTTGTGCCCGTCTTCTGGGGGAGGGCCCTGTTCTGCTGACTCTGAGGCTTCTTTCAGAGGAAATGCGACTCTGGTGCCTAGGGCTCAGTGTAAACAGTCCCAGTCTCCACTAGATGGCGCTGTTTGGCTCCCTGAAGGCTTTGAGCGCTCAGGGTGGGATGGGATGAATATGGCCGCCCAGCTCTCTAGCCCCAGAGCTGAAAGTTTGCATCCCCATTCTTCAGGGAGCCCTCACAGAAGAGCAGCCAATCACTCTTGGCTCCCCAGTTTCCATCAGAACTCTGTTCATCCTGCTTCTGTCTGAGCTGTTTCATATCAGGCCAGAGATGGGTTTCAGAACTCCAAATTTTAGGGACTCCTGATTAGCAGATCCGCAATGGTCCCCAGGGCGAGGGTCTCCCCCGGCCTTTGCCAATTGCTGGCCCATCCCAGGAAAGCCATTGCAGGGCCGCCCAGCATTGGAAGTTTATGGCAGCACCTAGACTGCTGCTCCCTGGCTTCCCTGCTCCTACGCCTGGGCTCATTACAGCACTTAGGCACCACCCATCCTTCCTGTGACCCCGAGGATCCCCAGACCACCCTGCCACTGCTGGGACTCCGCCCTACATAGCTGCCTGAGCCCCTTTAAGCCAGGAACATGCTCCACAGTAGCGGATTTCTGAAAGTTCCGATTTTGCCCTCTGCGGCTTGTAATACTTATCATACTTTGCAGTGGCCTCCTTAAGTGGGCTTCCCCCCAACCACAGACTCTTCAGCTATGTCCCCCCCAGTCAACTCTCCCACCTTCCAAAAGGCGGTCGCTCTTCTACTTGTAGACTTGCAGCTCTTGTTCTTTCAGACTTAGGATTGACTTCTGGGGTGTTGGGAATGATTGGGTGACCACCTAGCCATGTTGAAGGGAGGAGACAAGCTTAGGGTCCCCCTGCTCTTCTGCCCTCTTAAAGTCCTCTGTTGGCTTATTTTATTTTAGTTTTTTGCTGCTTCTTAAAAATGGTATTTTTTTAAAAATGACATTTTCTTTCTTTTTTTTTTTTTTTTAAAGATTTTATTTATTTATCTGACAGACAGAGAGATCATAGGTAGGCAGAGAAGCAAGCAGAGAGAGAGGGGGAAGCAGGCTCCATGCCGAGCAGAGAGCCCGATGCGCGGCTCGATCCCTGGACCCTGAGATCATGACCTGAGCCGAAGGCAGAGGCTTTAACCCACTGAGCCACTCAGGCGCCCCTAAAAATGACATTTTCCAGCTTTGCTGCGTGTATGGACAGATGGGGCTTTTACTTTTGCTTTAGTCTTTTGTCTTGAAGTCTTGCCCAGCTTGCTTACTAATTCCAGAATTTGTTTGTAGGTTCTTTGGGGCTTCTTCTCAATACGAACAATGGCTACACTGATAGAGAACATAGACATGTGCTACTAGGCACGACTCTAAGGATTTTAGATACTTTTCTACTTTCGGATAGCAGTGGGTGTTACTATTTCTCTCTCTCTCTCTTTTTTTTTTTAGGGGAGAAATATTGATGCTAGGAGATATTAAATAACCAGCTTAAGGCCACACAGCTAGGAATGGTCAGATTTGGGATTTGAGTTCTGGAGGCCTGGGGCTGAGTTGATATTATTATTATTATTATTATTATTAGATTTTATTTATTTATTTGACAGAGAGAGAGAGATCACAAGTAGGCAGAGAGGCAGGCAGAAAGAAGGGGGGAAGCAGGCTCCCTGCTGAGCAGAGAGCCCGATGCGGGGCTCATAACCTGAGCCAAAGACAGAGAGGCTTTAGCCCACTGAGCCACTCAGGCGCCCCTATTATTATTTTTTAATTAATTGATTTATTTATTTGGGACAGGGAGCAGAGGGAGAGAATCTTCAAGTGGACTGTGCTGAGTATGGAGTCCCACCCCGGGGCTCGAACTCATGACCCTGAGATTATGCCCTGAGCTGAAACCAAGAGTCAGTCAGTTAAGCGACCCCTGAGTTCACACTAGGCTCTTCCCACCTTTATACCATCCGTCCTGCTTGGCTCGCCCAGGAGAACGGTGCATATACGCAGGGAAGGCCACTATCCTCCTTCATTCTAACATTTTACCATTAAATATGACATTTTAAATAATTCTGAAAGTATCTTTTATCTGATTAAGGAGAGCCCTTCTTATTCCTAGTTTGCGCATTAATTTTTTTAAATTGTGAATGGGTATTTGTTGTTTTAAGTACGCAGCAGTTATTTAGATGCGCCTGTGATGTTTTTCCCTTTGATCTGTTGATGTGGCAAATTTATGTTAGACGATTTTCTAATAACACCCGATTTATCTTCCTGAACTTAAACCAGTGTAGAAGCATTCTCTTTTTAAATTGTGAAAACTATTGGGGCGCCTGGGTGGTGCAACCCGTTGAACCTCTGGCTTTTGGTTTCAGCTCAGGTCACGATCTCAGGGTCATGAGATCGAGCCCTGCATCAGGCTCAACGCTCAGTGCAGAGCCTGCTTGAGATTTTCTCTCCCTTTCCCTCTCCCCCTGCCCTTCCCGATTGTGCTTGCTCTCTCTCTAAAATAAATAAAAATCTTTAAAAAATCATCCATGTAGAAGAGTGTGTATAACCTATGTGTGCAGTTTATTTTTTAAAAAGATTTCTTTTGAGAGAGAGTACACGTGCACGGGTGGGGGGAGGGGCAGAAGGAGAGTGCGAGAGAGAATCTCAAGCAGACTCCTCACTGAGCTTGGAGCCAGATGTGGCACTCGATCTCATGACCCTGAGATCATGACCGGAGCCGAAAGCAGAGGTTTTAACCCACTGAGCCACCCAGGTGCCCCATATTACGTACAATTTATGTACATGCGTAGGTATTGACATAAATATGCAACAATGTATGGCCACTTTTAAGATTTCTTTGTTTCTGGTATTTTAAGTTTTACCTGGCTGTACCTAGCTAAAGAATTCTTTTTACGTATGCTGATTAGGAAACTGATTCCTGAATCTAAGAATTCATATATTACACCAATTCTGGAAAAATTCCCACTATGACTATCTTTGTTCAAAGTCCACCTCTCTGGTTTCTCCATTCTCACCTTCAGAACTACACTTACACATATATCCAATCTTCATCTGGGCATTTACATATTTTCTGCATTTTTCCCCCTCCTCTGTGCTGCATTCTAGTTAATTTCTTCTTTTTTTTTTTTCTTAAGCAGGCTCCATGCCCAGTGTGTAGCCCAATGCAGGCCTTGAACTCATGACCCTGAGATCAAGACCTGAGCTGAGATTATGAGTTGGATGCTTAACTAACTGAGCCACCCAGGTGCCCCCCTCCCCAGCTAATTTCTTTAGCTATATCTTCCAGTTGATCACCTTTTTCTTAGCTGCATCTAATCTGTTATTTTCCTTGTCCCCTAAATTTGCTTGTAAACATTCTGATGCCAATTTTCAATCTTAAGAGAGAATAATTTAATGAAGACTATGTTGCATTTGTAACCCAGTTTCAACAATGGCCAATCTCATTCCATCTTTCTCCCACCCACCCACCCCACATTATTTCAAAGTGAATCCCAGACCTCTTATCATCCACTGAACTTATTTTCCAATTATTATGGGTTTTGTTTCTGAAATCCCATTTGCTTCTTTTACTAATCTGTTCTTTCTGAGTAATTTCTTATTCTTCACGGATACTTTTATTCTCTCTTTTGTGACTTCAAGCATTAAATACACTTAATTTATATTCTATAACTGATCATTTGAATCCTTGCTATCTTTTGCGATTTGGTCCTCTGATGTTTCTGCTGACTCTTGACCCTGATAACTTATTTCTTTGTGTGTGTATTTTAACTGTACACATAGAAATACATTTCCTTTTTTTAAATTTAAATTTTAGTTAACATACAATGTAATATGGAAATAAATTTTAAAAAGATTTTATTTATTGAGAGAGAGAGAGACAGAGATAGTGAGAGAGCAGGAGAGCGGAGGAGAGGGAGAAGCAGGTTCCCTGTTGAGCAGGGAGCCCAATGCGGGACTTAATCCCAGGACCCTGAGATCACGACCTGAGCCAAAGGCAGACTCTTAACTGATTGAGCTACCCAGGAGTCCCTAGAAATAAATTTCCTGAAAATACAGATATTATTATTATTATAGAGGTATTATTATCTTACATATATCAGTTTGTTGGTGCCAGATGCTCCAACAAATTTCCAATAACGTAATCTTCCCAATCTTGCAAGAAAATGTTATTCCTTTGAGTAGATGAAGAGACGAAAGCTCTGAGAGGTTAAATACTTGTCTGAGGCCACACTGTTCATAAATGGCAGAGTTGGTGTTTGAACCCAGGCCCGCCTCCCCACAGCCTTGCCCTCCCACAGTCCACCATCCCTAGGGGAAACTGACACCCAAGTATGAATCCTTGAGTACCTGGCCTCCTTTGACTTGGGGCTTCTGGGGATTTCTTCATGGGGTTCCACAGGGGCCCCTGAGGAGACAAAGAGCCTCATGAAGGCCTCCTACACTCCAGAAGTGATTGAGAAATCAGTAAGGGACATAGAGCACTGGCACGGCAGGAAGACGGACGATCTGGGTACGTGGGGAGGGGTGCAGCTGGGCTATGGGAGGTGGGTGCTCCCCTACCCGGGCAGGGTGTGTTGGCCCCAAGGTGCAGAGAGAAACCAGAGCAGCAGGTAGAGCTTTGGGGGGGGCGGGGTGTTGGGAGAGACGTGGGTCACCCCTGGGGCCCGGACACTCCAGAAGTCCTTTGGGTGATCTGGGCTGGTTCCTTCCCTGCTCTCTGCAGGACGGTGGCACCAGAAAAACGCGATGAATATGAATTTACAGAAAGCACTGGATGAGAAATTTGGAGAAAAGAACAAAAGCAAGAGCTCAAAGTACTAGATACGACTGAGAAGAGTTGCCCTCCACTCAGAGAGAGCGCTAATAATAAAGAAAAACACCCATCTGAATGTTCTCCTCCTCTTGTTGCCTCCCTTCACGTTGGGATGGGCGTGGATGTGTGGTGCTGGAAAGACCAGCTGGGGGAGGAGAGAAGCCCCAAGAGCCCAAACTCTCCCCAGACCTTCCCCCTAGACATACACCCCTTCCCTCATAATTCCAGGACGGGATCCTGTTTGGCTTCTCCCTCGCGTCCTGTGGGACGCTGCAGGAGCTTACTTTGCATGCCCTCCCTAGCTGAACGCCAATTATTTCCCGATATCATTCTTCCCCTAGGAGCCCGTGGACTTCGGAGGAATCAGGCATGCCCCGCCTGCCTCCAATGCAGGGGTGGGTTTGATTGGTCTCAGGGTAATTCTCGCCTCTCTTCCTGCGAAAACTGATTGGTTCAGAAATAGGCGTATGACTCAGTTTGGGCCAATGAGATGCAAGGAGAGGTGCAGGTGTGTGGAGCCTTCTGGGAAATTCTTTTCTCCGCTGGGGAAGCTGGGAAGCATCCCTCTCTCCTATTGTGTTGAGTGAAGACCTCTCCTGGTGGAAAATATGGAACTGGAGGGATTGCAGACACTGGGGCACAATCTGGGTTCTTGACCTCACTGAGCCACTCCGTCCATCTGGCCAGAAGCCACCACCACTGGACTTCTTATGTGCAAGCCTGGGCAACTTTTCACTGTTGAAGACAAAGTCATCGTTAGCCAGACAGGGTTCCTGGTAACAACAGGGGAGGGACCTGAGAATTGGGTTCCCAGGGAGGCGTCCCCCAGAGATGGGGTTCCCGTTTAGAACCTCATGTCTACCAGCTGATCCAGAAGGGCTTTAACTTGGTGGGTCTCCAAGCCAGCAGCACACCTCACCCCGTAGGTCACTGACATACATCCCCTAAATGTCCTACTTATGAGGTTATTCCCCGTTATTCTAAACCTAGAGGCTTGAGACAACAATGACCATTTATTTGCTTGTGATGATGCGATTTGGCTTGGTATGGCTCATTTCTGCCCCATGGGGCATCTGCTGTGAGGGCAACTGCTGCCCTCCCATGCCTGGTACCCAGTGGGGATGAATACCGTAGCTGGGTCCTGCCTGGGCATCACTCTCTCTCCGTGGGCCCTTCGCTTGTGACTAGCTTGGGCTTCTTCTTGACGTGGTGATTGCATTCCAAGAAGCACCTTTCCAAAAGGCCAAGACTCTAGTGCGGAAGAGCTTATCACACCTTGTTAATGTCCCTGAGGTCAAAGGGACATACAGTCCAGTCCAGACTTGTAGTGCCAGACACTGTACCAGAGAATTACTATAGACAGGGCAAGTTCAGGTTCAATAACAGTCTACCACAGTGATCACGCTTTGGAAAAACTGAAAGTAGATGGCTGTCAGGAGGAAGGAAACCACAAAAGGGAAAGACCTCTTTAAGATAGGATTGGAACAGGATGCAGTAGGGGGAAGGCAGTTTGGCTTCATTTAATATTGATTGGGTACCTAATTACGTGCAAGGCGCTAAGTTCAGCTCAACTTTTTTACTGGGTTCATAATTTCCACAAGGCACTGTTCTTGGACTGGGAAACTAGACTTCATTTTTATTGAGTAGCTACTATCCACTCATTACAATTTGCGGCTGAGAAAACAGCCCATCTTGAGTGTTGTAGCAATAGCAGACCTCATACTCTTCTGACCTAGAAATTATAACATGCCAGGTGCCTACGATTATATGACAGATGCTTTACACAATCTTCTTTCATCCCAACACCAGTCCTCAAACTGATACCTTTCTGAAGATGGGAAGACCACAGCTTGGAGAAACCAAGTAAATTGCCCAAACTCATGCCAACAGGAAGCTGGGATAGGAGGTCTAGAAATTTCTGACCAAAGCCATTTTCTATTCCACCAGGCAATTGTACTGTCAACAAATACATGCTGAGCGTCACAAACACTCAGCCCTGTCAGGCACCATGAGGGACAGGGATGTGAATCCAATATAGTCCTTGTCCTCAAGGATGTTCCAGTCTGGAGAGGACTGATGTGGACAAGGCTGGTGTTGGGGCTCATCCGTCCATCAGACCATCTGTGCATCTAGCACAGGTGCATCTAGACCAGCAGTCCATCCCAATGGACTGGGTTGAGAGGTGAACAGGACACGGTGCATATCCTCAAGGAGGCCAGAGTCTGGTGGAGAAACTGATACATCCATACACGGATGCTCAGAAGTTTTACGCATGCAACAAGAAGTTCATCCAAGGCAGAGAAAGCATAAAGGCGAACTTGGGATGGTCTGGGGCTGGTGGCCACAGAGGCCTTCACGGAGGAGGTAGCTCTTGAGTTTTGCCACATGAATAGGTACATTCAGGTGGACTGGAAGAGGCACAGTATTTGAGACAGAGGACCCGATATGAATAAAAAGCCAGCTCGGCATACTTGGCCATCCATACAGCCCAGGGCTCTTGTTAAGCTTGGAGGGTAGGGCTCCCAAGGTGGGACACAGAGATCAGGTGGGAAAGACACATGGGAAAATCTGTGCCTGAATGGGGCTGAGCCCTGGGAGAGCCTTACAGGTGAGACCCAGCCCCTTCCTCCGGAAGCTCCCAGCTTGGCCAGAATAGAAGCGTTCTTAATGACCAGAGAAGCTAAACAGAAGAGTCGAGAAGGTGCTCAGCATCCCCAGTGATCAGAGAGACACAAACTAAAACAAATTCCTTGGGTTGGCAAGATGTGAAAAAGCAAGCGTCGGTGAGGTGGGAAGTGGGACCTCTCATACACTCCATGAATTGTGAATGCAGAACAGCAAGGAAGAATTAAGCAAAATTGAAGTCTTAGAACCTAGAATCTGCACTTCCGTGTAGCCGGGAGAAATCCTTACATGAACACGAGGAGCCCCGTGTGAAGACACCCTCTGCCGTGCTGTGTGCACGTACGTGTCTACCAACAGTAGAAGGGACAGACAGGTTATCTACAGCAGGGAAAAGAATGAGCCAGGTCACCAGGTGCCAGCATAGAGCAATCTCACGATACATCGCAGTGGGTTCTGGGAAAACAATCTGCAGAACACCCTACTGTACGAAACCGCACCACTTGTGCAGCCTTCAAAAGGCACACACAGAGCCACTCCATCGCTCGTGGAAGCAGTGATGAGTAGTGGAGGCAGGTTTGGAAGGACGCAGACATTCAGTTTCACATTGTATTTATTTAGCTCTTTTCAGATGCTTTGCTTTCTGCGATTACAAGAGAGTTGCCAAAAGGGGAACTGATTTAACGTCAAGCCAACGATTTCAATTCTGACATGAGCCAGCGAAGGTAACAGGTGTCATGACTTTGCCTCAGCTTGAGATTTGACCCCAGAACATTAAGATGAACTCTTTTAGGTTAAACATTGAATATTCTAGAGAGAGAGAGAAGCCATTATACAGGCAGAATAAAACATGCACAGATTTTTTTTTAACCTTAAGTCCTTTATCCCATGGGTGCTGTTTCCAACACCGTTCCTTGTTCCTCGTGCTCCTGAAGTCCCTGGATGATGGAATTCGTGGTGAGTCTCAAAGTTTCAAGGAAGTACAGGGACCAGGTCTTAAGTAGCATTAATTCATATGGTGGAAAAGTTATCCATCCTTTAATCCATGCCATCCCATTTGCTCAGAGTGACTCAGAATCATCGTTATTTCTCTTGTACCCAGCCTGCAGAGGAACCAAAAAGCAACCTCTGAAGCTCTACCCAAGAACCAAGCCTCACTTGGCTATTATCTTGGTCCAGCTCGCCCCCTGGTGGCAGTGTCTCTAAATTGCAGGCCGAGTACTTGGGCTTCATAAATCCAGGACATACAGGAGGGGACCTTGGGAGCATCAGGTCACATCTAACCATGCCTTTTCAGTCCCCCACCCATAGCTCCATTTACAGATGAGGAAACTGAGGCCCAGTTGCGGGAGTTATGTCTAATCTGGAAGTGAGCTGTCCATGTGGCCAGATTTGTAAATCCAAACCATTAGCGGTGATGTGGGGTGACAGCAGAGTCTTCTCCTTTTCTCCCTCCAGGAATCATCGCCTCTGAGCTGCAGCAAAAGCAGGGGGAAATCCAGGTGCGGGTTTGTAGGCAACAAGGGGCTTTATAGCCATAGGGGATTCTCACACTGGGCGTGGGTCCCTGGGAAGAGCTCCTGACTCGTCAGAGGCTGGTGCTCATGTCCGACAGAGGTCATTGCCGGGATTGCCTGAGAAAGTGCACGGCCCAGCGCCTGGCACAGGGCAGAGCCCTCTTACGGGTGGGATAAACACCTGTTCTTTTCTCTCTCCTTCGGGGCCAGGCTGCAGGGAGCACCGCAACTCGCTAGTAAGTGTTCTGTAAAAATTGTCCCATTAAATTGTCCCATTGGCAAGGGAATTTGGGTGATGCTGGTTTAAATAACGCCAAACAGATTCCTTTTGCGCGAGAATTCTTAGAAGCTGAAGGTAAATGGGCTGATGTGTGAATCCAGGTGCTCATTATCAAGGTTCCTGCAGAACCGCGCCTGTCGAGGGGCCTGGGCAGCCCTTTCCTCCGGTCAGCCCTGCAGGCAGCGCATCGGGGGAGCAGATATGCAATCGGAGAAGGTGCGAGCGCGTCCTTGGGCCAGGGAGGGGCTGGGTTTTATGGCGGTACTGCACCAGGCGGGCCGAGGGAGGGCTAGCCCAGCCTCCCGCTCACTGCCCTGTGCTGCTAGCTTCCCCGGTTTACCAGCAAAAGGGTGACCTGCCCCAGGCAGTGGCCAGGAGGCAGACCTGGGCCTCTCCTGTTGCAAATCTCCTCCCAGTGGGCTCGTATTTACTGAGCACCGACTATGTGCCGGGTGCTAGGCACCATGGGAGAAACAGGGATGAGGTGTCCTTCTGCTCAGAGGGCTCCCAGGCTGGGGGGTGATAATGGGGCACACAGATGAACGTCTTACAAGTGGATGAGAGGGTCAGGACCAAACAGCCAATGAGGTGGCAGCACAGGCCTCCCGGAGCTGTGATGTGCTGCCCCCTGGAGGCCACAGGAGGGTTTGGGTGAATGTTGCTGGAGCTCTGGAGGAGGTCAGGGGGCTGCTGGGATAGAACATTCCAGATCTGAGGGAAGGAGATTTGTGACTGCTGGCCTTGTGGAGGTCAGAACTGAAGAGCTCCGTCTCTGCCTATTTGCTCCTGTTAATAAGAAAACCAAGAGCCCAAAATGGAGTCACTTAGGCCAAGTCACCAAGTGGGGGCTTGAAACCTAACGTAATGAGGTTCCAGCCTCCCTGGGAACTCTGGGCAGCACCAACGAGGGCATCGGTCACGGGGACCCTCCATCCCCTGAAGGGAGGTGAGGTCATTCATGCACCCGTTCTTCTCCCTCAGGGAAAGTGACCTTGCCAGAGGGATCCTTTCTTTTCTGTTGCTAATCTCCCTGCCCTGTTCCTTTCTATCAAATCCTTCCATTTCACGCAGTTGGTCAGAGCTGCCCTCTACCATAGGACGCTGCCCGGTCTATGAATAAAGCTAATTAGATCTTGAATTTTGTTTCTTAAGGGGCCCTTGCTCATTCCCCCAGCTCTTTCCCTCTGTTTCTGTAGGTGCTCAAGCCTTTGGGATTTATAAGTTTCTTCCTTTTTTTTTTGTTTAAGATTTTAAAAATTTATTTAATTATTCACGAGAAACGGAGAGAGAGGCAGAGGCAGAGGGAGAAGCTGGCTCGTGGGACTTGATCTCAGACCCTGGGCTCACGAGCTGAAGACAGACGCTTAACCGTAACCAACTGAGCCACCCAGGCGCCCCATAAGGTTCTTCTTTGGCTCCTAAGGGATTTCCCCTAGGTTTTGGTGTGCCCTTCAGTTGGGTCTGTTAACCTCTTTACCCAGGGTAACTCCTCACCCCCCAGCCCCTGTGCAAATGTCTCCCACAGAGAAGTGGGTCCCTCTGGAGACTATCTCCCCAGACTGGAGGATCGCGCCCCAGGGTGACCCCATTAAGAATAGTAGCTAACACCACCAACAGCTCTCCGTACATTCAGTCAGTCACAACCCGCCCCCCCCCCCACCCCGGGATGAGGAAGCAGAAGGCGAGCTGACATCCCTCACCCCCCAGCCCCCTGGCTCTTGGGTGGGATATGTGTGTGACATTCCTCAGGCACCCCTGGCTGCCCCATAACTGAGGGAAGGAAAAACCCAAAAGGTTCACTGAGAGATCACAGTCCCAAAGAACAGGAGTCTTCACGATTTACAAGAAAAAAAGCCTCCTTATCAATAGCCTCGCTTTCAGACTCCCATAAATCCCATTTCCTGGGGCCCTACCATCACTGTCCTCTCCACAGTGTGTGGAAAACAGAGGCAGAAGAATAAGCCAATAAAATTAAATGTCTTTATAACCTGCAGCCCATTGACAAATAACTGGGGATAGAGAAGAACATTCCTCCAGGAAACTCCCAACTATCTGAAAGTTAATGCCTTACTGGAGGGGGGGGGGAAACAACCTTAGCTTGACAAAACCCTGGCCTCCCCGATCCTGAGAATCTTCTTCAGCAGATCAAAGTCCTTCTGGAAACCTACTTTTTTGCTTACCTCCCCCGACTCCCGAGTATAGAATCAGTCACTCCTCCCGCTTAAAATGCAGCTCTTTCTGCCCATGGGGTCCCGTCCCCGTGCTTTAATAAAATCACCCGTTTGCACCAGACGTTTCGAGAATTCTTTCTGGACCCCAACAACACTTCCAGACCACATGCCCTGCCCCGTATGTGCTTTTACTACCTCATTTTACAGAACCAGAAGGAGGCACACTGACTTGCCCGAGGTCACACAGCGCATTAGGGGTTGGGATTTGAATCCGGCTGGTCTAACTCTCAAGTCCACGCCGTTAAGCGCTAGGTTACGGGATTCTGAGGAAGGGTAAACAGTGGTTATGTCTGGAATGAGTATGGTCAGGGGCGTGGCTTCCAGAATGTTTGTATTTGGAGTTCAGACGAAGAAGTTCACGCAGAGATTTTCATGTTTGCTGCTTGTCTCTAAATTCTTCCTCATAATGAAATGTCAGCGATCTTTTAAAGCTGGGGAAGTAGGAAGAAAAGCTGCGGAGCCCTGACTTGAGTGAATGCCAGGCAATGCTTACAAAGAAATCTAACTCAGGCCACATTTCCTGGTGACCGACCATGCACACAGGCGTCTGGGACTGAGATTCCAAAGTCCTTAGGCCTTGAGCTCCCTCCCTAAACAAGAGCAGGAGCACAGAGGCTTGCAAAGTGTCGAGGGACCTTGTACCTCTCATTGAACACATGGAGAAACTGAGGCACACAGTAGTGACTGAAGTGGGATCTCAGTGACCTCGAGACTCTCGCTACCTCAGCTCACGCTGGCAGAGCTGAGACTGGGGTCTCAGATTCTCCCCACTGGGGGCTGGCTGGGCCACCCAGCGGCTCTGGGCGAGCCTGCTCCCAGCCCAGGGTCCTGGCCAGCAGTGCGGTAGTGAGATCTCCGTCACACAGTAGCAGTAAGGGCTAGATGTGTCCCTGAGTGTGGGGCACAGCGTAGGCCCTCGATAAATGCCCTTGTCTTAGTATTTTCCACATAGGCCCTTGCTCCCCAGAAATCATTAAAAAAAAAAAAACCCAAAGAGGTGGGGCACCTCGTTGGCTCAGTGGGTTAAAGCCTCTGCCTTCGGCTCGAGTCGTGATCTCAGGGTCCTGGGATCGAGCCCCGCATCGGGCTCTCTGCTCAGCGGGGAGCCTGCTTCCCCCTCTTTCTCTGCCTGCCTCTCTGCCTACTTGTGATCTCTCTGTCAAATAAATAAAATCTTAAAAAAAAAAAAAACCAAACAACCCCAAAGAAGCAAAGCAGTGGGGAGGCAGAAAAGCTGAGAGGGAGACGAAGGACACCCGTAGGGTCAGAAATCAGACCCCCTTCCTAGAGGCTGAGTAATGGGCAGAAAAACCCATTACTAATGGGCAGAAAA
Source organism: Nasua narica (assembly GCA_028533885.1). Lineage (NCBI taxonomy): Eukaryota > Metazoa > Chordata > Mammalia > Carnivora > Procyonidae > Nasua > Nasua narica. The sequence continues at coordinate 110,641,071 of CM052807.1, read as the reverse complement.
ACCCATTACCGGTCACCCAGCTGTCCTTGTTCATTATCAGCTGGCTGAGCAGGGAGAAACTAACAGCAAAGAACAAAACCCACCTGGAGAATAGCCCCTGGGGGCAGACCCTGGGGCAAGGATCCGGAGAGAAGCCCTAACCCAGAGATGCCCCAGGCAGGTGGGAAAGGGGGAGAGAAAGAAGCCCACAAAATGTACATTGTTTGGTAAATGACAGCTCCGGCCCCTGCAAGGAACGGAAATCCCCCAAGGAACTCTGGGAGCTGGGTGGCCCCTGGGCTTCCGAATTATCCCAGCGGAGGCCGGCGGGTGAGAGCCTCTCCCAAGAGGCCGGGTCGCTGGTGCTCGCAGCCTCTGGCCGGCTCTGCCCAGCAGCCCGAGAGCGTCCTCTGGGAGGCCACCCTGGAAGTCAGATCAAGCACCCTGAGTGGGAAAGGGGGCAGGCGTGTGGTGTCAAAGGGAAACAAAACCAGACATCAGTTTAAGAAGGGGAAATGGATTTCGGAAGGCAGAATGAGGGTGTAGCAGGGGGAGAAGGGGGGCACGCGGCAGGTTTCAAAGAGCTGGTCGGCGTCAATGCCATTAGGCCAGCCGTGTCTGCTGACTGGCCACTACGGAAGGTGGGGTTCGGTCCTCCCACTGGGACTCGAGACGGAGGCCTGGCCTTCCTGATGACCGCATTTCAGAGGAATGGCCTTCAGGTCCCGGAGAAAGACGCTCCTGGCTCATAGGAGATACGGAGATGTCTCAGGGCGAAGAGGGATTTGCAAGTCTAAGCTCTTTCTAGTAAATGAGCGCAGGGACCTATCGCCAGCTTTGGCTGGAATACACAGAAAATTCTGGTGGCAGTGAGCTTTCCTAGGCAGGCGTTTCAGTGGGAACCCGGGCTCACCCTAGGGACCCTGCCTTATGCCACCAGAAGGCCACGCTAGGGCCGCAAACCCCTGCTCTATCTCTCACACACACATAAGCGTACAAATGCAAACAAACCATACGCGAACGTACACAAAATCACCGAAGCCAACGTGTATTCACATCGCACGCATGTTGGCACAGACAGGTCCTATCAACACGATGCACGGTGCAAATGTGCGCGTGTGCACAAGTCCATGCAAATGCACGGCACACAAAAGCTTTGCTAACGGGCACACATCCAAATACAAGTGTGCAAGCGGGGGCGGCTTCTTGGGGGCGCAGCCTATGCTCGGAAGGGCCCCACACCTGTTTGGTGCCCTCACGGTTCTGGTTTTGAGATGCTTAATAATGCACACGCAGATGTTCTCTCCCTCGCTCTGTTTTGCTCCATCCTCCTCTCTTGTATTTTCACAGGAAGTTCCCACGAAGTTCCTTCCTCAGCCCTGAAACCGGTTTTCTCAGAATGAAAAACTGAAAACAGCAGCCGGAGGGACCTCCCGGACACATTGGGCTTGAAGTCATGCCGGCCATCGACCTCTAGGTGGCAGTACCGAGCCGAGCCGAGCCAAGCTGTAGTAGAGGGAGGAAGGAAGGGATGAGGCATGAGGGGGGAGGAGGGAGGGGACAAGGAAGTGGGTGTCACTGGGGCGCTCCCGGAATCTACCCTCTTCCAGAAAACGTGGAGATTTCCCGAAGCAATAGAGTCTCCTAGGGATTTTCCAATCCATTTTTTTAATGCCTGTATTTTCTTCCGATTCATTTTTTCCAGTACATTTTAATACATTTCTTTTTTCATTGTTTCTTAAAATTGTCTGATGACAAATGCAACGCAGTTTATTACAGAAAATAGCACTCACACAAAAGGAAAAAATCACCCATAAGCTGACACCTTTTGGTTCTTTCGGTCTTAAGGCTGTGGAAGGAAGTGCCAATACTTTTCCCTACCTAAGCCCCTACCCGTATTTCTTTTCTTTTCTTTTTTCTTTTCTTCTTTCCTTTTCTTTTCTTTCCTTCTCTTTCCTTCTCTTTTCTTTTCTTCAAAATGTATTTATTTGAGTTGGGGAAGGAGCAGAGAGATAAGGGGAGAGATGGATTCTCAAGCAGACTCCCCGCTGAGCGCGGAGCCCCATGCGGGGCTCGATCTCCTGACCCTGAGCATGACTAGAGCTGAAATCAAGACACCCAACCAACTGAGCCACCCAGTCGCCCCTACCCATAGTTCTTACCTCCACATATAAACACACATAGAAGTCCTTTATTTCCTCCCAAATAGACTTATATTCTGTGCACATTCTTCACCTTACTTTTCACTTAATGTAAAAGCCTTTACACATTCGGATCCAATACTGCTAAGCCTGGCTTCAGCCTGACCCCGGCGGTGGGGTAATTGAATGGTCTGTTCTCAGCCGGTGCACCCACGAGATAGCTTTGTTTTCTCCCATAACGGCATCCTCACCGAGGTACGTGGACTCTCCCCTTCTCCTCCCCCAGTGACATCTTGGGCAAGCTCCCCAGCTTTCTGACCATGTCAGTTATTTTAAAAGTCCACTCCCGTTCAGTCTCATTGTTCCCCCCTTAAGACTCGAACCCTTGCTGAGAGAACCAGAAAGGGAGGGTCTTGGTGGCTTGGTTCCCCTCCCCTCTCCCCCATGCGCTTCCAGCTCCTCTCATGTCTTAGGGTGGGAGGACTGGAGAAGGGTTCCGTCTTTCCCGGTGCCTCTGTGGGCAGACAGCCTCCGGGACTTGTCGCTGCCTCTCTGGCCGGCTCGGACCAGCTGTCGGGGTGCTCTCTTGGGTTCTGGCCACCCAAGCCTGGATACCTTCCTCAGAGTCCCGTGGAACGTTAGCCATCAGATGGGGGGCGGGTAATAGCTCCTCCGTGCCCACCGCGGGACCCACCATGGTCTCCAGTTTTCCTTCTTCTTCATTGGATGTTCGGAAGGCAGAGCGGCAAGTCCCCTGCAGGCTCCGCCCCTAACTGGGGAGCGTATGTCAGTCTCCCCCTCCAGCATACACCCCCAGCCTGGACCAGTGGTTCTCCTGCAGGTCTCCTCACCTGGCTTGGGGTATTGGGGAGCAACCCCCCTTCCCCATGGGGGGAGAGGGTAAGAGCCACAGATTTTCCAAGTGGCCAAGCACTCACCTCCCTGATATTCCTTCCTCCTCTCTACCCAGGCTTCTGGGATGGGAGGTAACAGCCAGAGTGTGTCACATATGACTTGGGATGGCAGAACTCAGAGAGGACATCTGACGCCCATCGTTTGTGATTCTTTTCAGAACCTGGATACCTCTATGTCTAAAATTGGAGGAATGAGATTAGACCGTATACAAGAATCAACTTGAAATAGATTGAAGACATAAATATAAGACCTGAAAGTGTAGAACATAAGGGAGAAGAAAACATAAGGGAAAAGCTTCTTGACATTGGATTTGGCCACAGTTTTTTGGATCTGATACCAGAAGCACAGGAAACAGAAGCAAAAATAAACAGATGGGACTCCGTCAAACTGAAAAGCTTCTGCACAGCAAAGGAAACCATCAACAAAATAAACAAAACAACCTACCAATGGGAGAAGATGTTTGCAAATTATATATCTGATAAGGGATTAATAGCCAAAACATATAAGGAACTGTTACAACTCAGTAGCAAAACTAACCAAACAAAAAACCCCAAACAAATAACATAGTATAAATAACAAAAACAAATATATGATATAGATTTCATTCCATATATATTCCAATAACTAATTATACACACACACACATATATGTATATAATGGAATGGAATATAGAGAATGGAATATTATTCAGCCATAAAAAAGAAGGAAATCTTGCCACTTGTGACAACAGGGATGAACCAGGAGGATATTACACTAGGTGAAATAAGCCAGGCACAGAAAGCCGAGTACTGTATGATCTCACTTCTATGTGGAATCTACAAAGGTCGAACTCAGAACCAGAGGCTAGGGCTGCTGCCAGGAGCTGAGGGTTTGGGGGAAACGGGGAGAGATGAGTCAAAGGGTACAAGCTTTCAGTTACAAGAGGAATAAGTTCTGGGGATCTGACGTAGAGCATGGTGATGGTAGTTAATACTCTCTTGTGGACTTGAAATTTGCTAAGAGAGTAAATCACAAGCGTTCTTAACACACACACACACACACACACACACGCACGCAGACAAGGTAACTATATGAGGCCATGGATACATTAATGAACTCGACTGTGATGTACATTTCACAATGCGCACATATATTAAATCATCCTATTGTACTCCCTGAAAAAACACCTCGTACAACCTAATTGTGTACCTTTTTTGTCTGTCAATCATAGGTTAATAAGGCTTGTGGGGAGACATATGTCGGTGTGATAAGCCACGGTAAGGGCTACTGAGGACGGAGAAGCCGCTTGCCATCAGTCATCTGGGGACACGGGACGCATCTGGTGCAGATGTGCAGCTGCACGAGACAAAAATATTATCTAATGAGCATGCAGAGTGCTCCGAGAGGACCGTCGTTAGAACAAATTCAGAACAGGACGCAATTTGTGGTGATGAGCGAGCACGTGGTAACTGATAGAACTAGTTGGCTCTTTCAGGTGACCCCCCTCCTCCCCCATCTCTTAGAGACGCACAGGGCAGGTGCATCTCACCGTTGGAAGGCGGAAGCAACCAAACGCCTGACCTTGGCATCCCCGGAGCTCCTTACTCTCTTTCGTCTATTTCTGCCATCTTCCACCAAACCAACCACTTGCTGTAGAGACCTCTGGAAATGTGGTCATTCCTGCTTCGGTGGTGAGAGGAATCCCAGCTTCCTTGAGAGGCTCTGGAGTGCTTCTTCCTTGCAGACCGGGGAGGAGAGTGGGAGAGGCCACCTTCGAGATGGGCTCCCTGTGGTCCATGTGGCAGGATGGGATCCAGGTGCCGAGAGAAAGATCTTCGGAGGTGCTGTGGCCGGCAAGAGGGGACGCGGAGACGGAGAAGGAAGAGTCTAGCATGGCCCGAGAGAGCTTTAGCAGGAGCTAATGGGGAGTGATGTGCTTAGGACTGAAATAGTCGGGTGACTATCAGAGTTTTAATCTGTACAAGTGAAAAAACTCTGAGTGGACAGAGATGGGACATGGGCCACCTCACTAGGGAGTTCTGCCCCCTTGACCCGAGGCAGCTCACAGACGTAGAGCCCCTTGAAGGGGAGAGTGGTCCTCTCTCCTTCAAGGGGAGGAAGGACGCGGCTACACTGCCCAAAATGTATATGGGAAGTGCTTCTCTCTGCCTTCTCCAAAGGCACTGTGTGCTGGGGACTTTTTGAAGATGATCGCTCTAGAAACCAGGCTAGAGGGGGGACAAGGCCTCGCTTAATGGCCTCCAGCAAACATTTTATTCCTGTTTCTGCAACGTGGGGCTTTGCTGGTTTAGAGATCTTAGTTCCTAAGAGAAGACTGCCTCTAATGGGAAATCCAACAAGATTCCGTTGACCCAGAAGATGAGACCGATACTCGGGCCACTTGGGGATTCTCATCCCTTTGAACCAACAGGCAAGAAGGCAGGTGCTGTCCCATCGGAGTGATTGGTGGTGATATCAAAGGGAAGAAGACTGTTACCACACCATGTGGTGGGGAAGAACAGGAACCCACCCAGGGCATTGTCTGCAATGCCTCTTAATAGTACATGTCCAGTGGCAAAAGTTAGTTAAAATACTCTAGTAACCCAATGGAGACAGAACCCCCTTCAGGAATCGCTTGGGTCCCCCTGCAAGGGAAAGAACTGTGAGGGCCAAAGTTATCCCTGAGGGCAAGGAAAACACAGGATGGGTGATGGAAAAACACGCTACTAATTCCCATCGTGCCCACAGGACCAGTTACAGAAAAGAGGACTGTGCAGGCGCTATTCAGTTTTTTCTCCTTAAAAACAAACAAACAAACTAACAAATAAACAAACAAAAAAACTTCATTTCATTGCTATTGAATTGCTAACAGTATCCTGGAGCATCAGCATTCACAAGGTAAGTCAGTTTTGACTAACATACATCTTTCTTTCTTTCTTTCTTTCTTTCTTTCTTTCAAGATTGATCGATTGATTTGAGAGAGAGAGAAAGAGAGAGCACAAGTTGGAGGGACAGAGAACGAAGGAGAGAGAATTTTTAAGCAGACTCCCTGCTGAGATCAGAGCCCCAAGTAGGGCTCGATCCCAGTACCGGAAGATCACGACCTGAGTGGAAATCGAGAGTCCGCCATTCAGTCGACTGACTGTGCCACCCAGGCACCCAGACACACATTTCCTTTTAAGAGTTTTCCCAGAGACATCTTCAAACTGAAACTCACACATCATTAAATAGGAAGTTGCTCATGAAACACGGTTGCAACATTTTGCCTGGTTCTTGGACTTTTTTCTGTCTTCAAAAAAAATTTTTTTTTCCCACTCCTCTCTATCTGATACAAGTATTTTTGATTCAGCATTTATGTTACTAGATATTTAATGGAGTTGTGGCTGAAAAAGGAAACGTCTCTGAGAGAGATTCCTATCTCTCTGGGAGATGGGGGCATAGCGTCATTGGATTGAGTGGCGGCTGGCTTGGTTATGCAGAAGCATGACGTTCTCACTTCCTGTTTTTGGAAGTTAAACATGAGTGAAGGGATGTGTGTGGACCCCAGCAGACTGTGCCCGGCCATCTGAGTCACCTTGGCATTACTGGCAGCATCACTGAGGTCTCTTGGGCAATGCAGAGACGATAGGAACTACAATCCCCAGAATCCCTTTCTCTGCATGGTCCAGGATTTTTTTTTTTTTTATATGGAACGCTTCATGGATTTGCCTGTCATCCTTGCGCAGGGGCCATGCTAATCTTCTCTGTATCGTTCCAATTTTAGTATATGTGCTGCCGAAGCAAGCACTGCATGGTCCAGGATTAAAGTTTACCCGTGAGACACATTCTGTGACATGCAGGAAGCATGGTTGATGACAAGACATTATTTTGGAGGCCGATGCATCCAGACCTACAAGTGCATATGAATCACACTTTCCTGGTGAATTCTCAGGAACCCTTCCCTTGGTATTTAATGCTGGGCTCTTTGGTTATAGCTTCCCATTGCTTTCTCCACTCTTTCATAAATTGGATAAGTCCCCAATTCTTGTATTTAGTCCTTCATGCTCAAAATGCATAGAGTGGTTGCCATTTTCCTGACTGAACCCCGAAAATCTTGCTCCTACTGAACACCTATCATAGCAAAACTTCTGTGTGCTTTTATGCTAAAAATAATCTTTATGGCTACATGGTCTTCTTCCCTCCAGGAGTGAGGAGGTCAAGGAAAGAAGATGAGGCAGGTTAAAAAAACAAAAAAACAAAAAACCCTCTCTATCTGCTACATCTTTGTCAGCCATTTGTATTTCTTCTGTAAGTTATCTGCTCATTTGTTTTCTTCCAGATTTTCCCCCTTTTGTAAAATAAGATTTTATTTTTAATTAGTCTCCACACCCAGTGCAGGGCTCAAACTTACAACCCCAAGCTCAAGAGTTGTGTGCTCCGCTGACTGAGCTGGCCAGGCGTCCCTCGATTTTTTTCTCTTTTAATTGTATGTTGCTCCTTTATTTTCTTGAGGGAACCCTTTGTGTAACATAGACAGTGATCTTTTGTGGGCCACTTTTGTCCTGGAATATTGGGAAGAGGGAACGCCCCTCCCCCCCCCATGTACACACATACTCTCTGACACTCACACTCTCACACACTCAAACTCACTCTCACACATTCACACACACGGACACACTCACAGGCATTCTCACACTCACACACACATTCACTCTTACACTCCCTTACACTACTCCGTGTTCCACCCACACACTCATTCACTCTCACACGCACAGTCTCCTATTCACACTCGCACACTCACATACACTCACCCTCACACACTTACGTCCCTGATGTGCACAAGGGAGAAGAACCCTAACCCCTCTCTCCATCTCCTCCCACCTTTCCGTCTTTCTTTTTCCCTAGGGAAGAGATGACACTTGGTTCAGGGGGCAGCTGCTCAGGCGCGTCCACACTGACTTCTGATTCCCCTGGGACACCTGAAATTGGTCAAGCAACCTGTCCACTCCTTCCCCAGCTACTGGGGCTAACATTTTATTCTCCACTTGGCTCAGTTCTTCATGCTTCCTTTGGTTTCTGGTTTTGTTTTAACTTTCTTTTCGGTGTCCACCACCCCACACATCTTTTACAATCACCTTTGGTCAGAAATGTCGGCATTTTCTGCTAGGGTTTGGGGGTTTTATCCCCTCAACCATTATTCAGCAAGTATTATTTAAACATTCCCAACATGCCAGGTACCGTTTCTAGTTCTGGGAATACAGCCATGGTAATGAAACCACACAGATCCCCCTCCCCTCATGAACTGGGCATGCTAGTAATGTCTAAAAAGATGTTCCCATCTGAAGTTTATAAAAACAGTTGCCTGTGTTTTCTTCTAGTATTTTCATGGCGTCATTTTATTTTTAGATTTTTAGCCATCTGGAAATTATTTTTGTGAATGATGTGACGCAAGGAACCTAACTTCCGAACCAGAGCCGATTGATCATCTCGAGCATTTTTGTGTGCCCGTATCATCTTTTCACCGTGATTTGAAATGGCATTCATTGTCTTGTAGTAACTTCCCACATACATCTGGTTTTATTTCAGACTCTTGTGGTAGGAAGCCTTCTAAAATGGTTCCCAGTGATCCCTGCCTCCTAGTATTCCCACCCTTGTGGCATCACCTCCCCTCAAGTATGGGCTGGACCTGGGGACTTGCTTTCAAACAACAGAATAGGGCACAAGTGATGGGGTGTCACTTCTGAGATTAGGTGACAAAAAGTCATGACTGCATCCCACTAGCTCTCTCTTGTTCTCTCTCACTTGATAACTTTGGTGAAGCCAGCCGCCATGTTGGGAACCACAGGAGAGAACCAATCCCGTGTTGAGAAACTAAATGTGGTTGGGTGCTGACCAATGGTCAGGAAGGGACTGAGGCTCTTGGTCCAACAGTCCAGGAGGAGCCGAATCCAGGGAGTGTGGAAGCAAATCCTGGCTCAAGTGAATCTGGAGGGGACTGTGGCCCCAGCTGGAGCTTGACTGTGGCCTTGCCTGAGCCACATCTGGTCTGACTCTGAGGCCATGGGTAGTAACTGGTACTGTTTTACCCCAGACACCCGACACACTGTTCCCAGTCCTCTGCTTGAAGGTGGGGATCTTCAACCTTGGGGGAAGTCTTAGAGTCTGGCTTTGAACCCCTTCTCCTTGGGACGGTGGCAGCACCAGTGGGATTGGCCTAGGAGGCCCCCTGCCACAGCCCAATGAAGAGGTTCCCAGGGCCTGTGTGACACGCGACCCCAAGTCCCTATTCTTTCATTTGGGATAATGATGTAAGTACTTCCTTCGAATTTTCTTTTCCAGTTTTAATAAGAAATAATTAACATACATCACTGTGTACGTTTAAGGCGAATGACGTCATGGTTTGATTTACATACAAATGACAGTAGCTTCAGCTCACATCCGTCTTCCTATATAGACACAATAAAAAGAAAGAAGAAAAGAAGAAAGGAGAAAAAAAATTCTCCTTGTGATAAGGACTCAGGATCTACTCTCTTCAACTTTCCCATACCTCTAATTTTTTAAGAGAAGCACATACATATAGAAAGAGCAAGTAAGTGGAATTCCAACCACGGAGGGTCTTTTTAAACATCGTTTGGAGGAAACAACTTTTGGCAACCTGCAGGCATGATGTAATTCCTCCTTGTTAGAGATGAGCAAGCCTTTCTTGGAAGGACATGGGGCCCGTGGCATAAGTTGCTTAAGAAAAACAGACAAGAGCTAAAGAAAGAAAAACAAAGGAAGGAAAGAGGGAAGGAAAGAAGGATGGGCTACGCAGATCAAACTCGTCCCTGCACCCGAGGTACAGGAAGCCGATATCCCAGACACAGTTCTGAAGCAAAGAAAGCTTTATTCTCAGAACGGCAGCCCAGTGAGAAGGCCAGGGGCCATTCCCAAAGCTGCCTTGCCCTCTTGAGCCGAGGGACAGCTTATGTGTTTGGGGAAGGAGGTGAATGCAGGAGAGGAGGGTTTCTTGAAACCTCCGGTGGTGGAAGAGAGGTGGGAGGACTTGAAACAGCTGAGAGGTAAGCACTGTTCCAGACAGCGAGGCGCTTTTTGGGTCCTGGTACATTCAGATATGTTATGACGAATGTTACCACCCTGTCCCCATTAGGTTTCTTTTTTTTTTAAGATTTTATTTATTTATTTGACAGAGAGAGATCACAAGTAGGCAGAGAGGCAGGCAAACAAAGAGGAGGAAGCAGGCCCCCTGCCGAGCAGAGAGCCCACCGCGGGGCTTGATCCCAGGACCACGGGGCTTGATCCCAGGACCCTGAGACCCTGACCTGAGCCCAAGGCAGAGGCTTTAACCCACTGAGCCACCCAGGCGCCCACCCCTCATTCGGTTTCTACAATCAGTCAATCAGTGGGTAAACAGGGAGTAGGGATAAAAAAGAAAAGTTAACAATTGATCTTGCATGAGGTTAAGAGGTACGTAAAACATAAGTAGGGAACAAAACACAACGTGGGGCTAAGTTAATAATGCAGCTAATACCACTATAGTTCTGCTCATGCTTTCAAAAGAGGTTCAGGACCTGAGCGTCTGGCCCCAGAAGGAAGAAAGATTCCCCTCTTCCCACCAGAAGAAGAAAGTCCTGGTGCTTTGGTATCACGAGGTCTCAGGTTCCACAGAGAGAGTTTTCTGGAGAAAACCTGAAAATGATCCACCAAGGACGGAATGTGAATGTGGATAGAGTCATAACTAGGACTCTTTCCGCTTCCAATTAGACAACATTGTGCATTGAGATTATTAATGATTTCATGTATTACATGGAGATTAGAGCAACAATTTTATCCCGTGTGTTTAGAAGCTTTTAATGCTGACCTTGCCCACCTCAAATTTTTAAAAGAGAAAACAACAGGCTGAAAGGTACGAATGAGAAAAGCAGATGTTTTCGTGGAGAGAGAGAGAGAAAAAATTAATAGAATTATAAGAAATATTATGTGCAAATTTATGCCAGAAGTTGGGAAAATCTCACTGAAATGTACAACTATCAGGTAAAATATACCAAAACCAAGTCAAAGAGCAGCAGAGATGCTAATGGAAAAGAGAAAAGATGAAAATCTTTCTGATTTGGTTTTCGTCAGATGCTCAATTTCATTCCCTCCCGCAGAAGACAGGCACAGCTCCCAGGAGGGCCTTTTACTTTGGACACAGATCCTTGAGATGAGAATGCCAGCTGCCGTGTAGGAAGAGAGAGCAGATTTCAAAAACCAACAATGCCTCCTTTTATTTTTTATTGTTTTAAAGATTTTATTTATTTATCTACTTATTTATTTATTTAAGAGAGAGAAGTGCGCAAGAGCGATTGTGAGCTGGAGGGGGCACAGGGAGAGAATCTTAAGCAGACTCTGTGCTGAGCACAGAGCCCTTGTGGGGCTCAATCTCATGACCTTGAGATTATGACCTGAGCTGAAACCAAGAGCTTTCAGAGGCTCGACTATACTGAGCCACCCAGGCGCCCCCAACAATGGCTCCTTTTAAATAGTAAAGTACTGGGGTGCTTGGGTGGCTCAGTGGGTTAAAGCCTCTGCCTTCGGCTCAGGTCATGATCTCAGGGTCATGGGATCGAGCCCTACATCGGGCTTTCTGCTCAGCAGGGAGCCTGCTTCCCTCTCTCTCTCTGCCTGCCTCTCTGCCTACTTGTGATCTCTCTGTGTCAAATAAATAAGTAAAATCTTTAAGAAAGAAAGAAAAATAAACAGTACTAAAACCCAGTACTAGTTTTATGTACTAGGTTTTAGTACTGAAACCCAGAATAATGGTAGAAAAAAAATGGAAAACCGTATCTCATAACGAACCATTTATAAACCCATCGTCCAGACAATTCAACAGTCAAGGTCATTTGAGTTTTTAAGTGCTTTTAAAGCAAGTCGATTTTAAGCAATAGATTATCCTTACATTATTTAACTGATCCCAGAAGAAGGAGATACAGATAGGAGGAAAATTTCCCCATTCATTCGGTGCAACTATCACATTCCTACAACGTGGGGAGAGAGCATATTACCCCCTCCCCCCTTTTGGAAAGAAATCTAAGGTCGGGAAGGTCCTTTTCAGAATGGAAGTCGGCTAACAGCTAATGGGGAACAGGCTTGCAAGCTTGGGGTTAAAACTAAGGAAAAAGGCTCAAAGCCAAATGCACTTTTGTTTACCTGAGATCAGTCCTGCCTCCCAGAAACAAATGATCCCTCTGATGCTAATAAACATGTTAATTTTCTCTTTGTTATTCATATTCAGACTCACTGAATAATTTAGCTGTTTCTAATGCTGGTGAAACATTACTCAGGCTAAATTATATAACTCGGGAAAGTTGATGATGATTCAAAAATTATGTCAGTGTATATAAAGGATTCAGCAGCAGGCTTAGCAAATTTCTTAAAGAAGCATGAAATTCAGAGACTATGACGCCCCAGTGGATGATTACGATTAAGAGAGACATCCCTCTGTTCTCTTTTTACTGCAACAGAATTTTAAAATAGGTGATATTCGCCAGCTTTTTTATGCTGACATCCAAATCTTAAAGAAATGCTCATTCATTACTATTATTTTAAACTTTGTCTTCCAGGTCCCCCAAACCTGATAAAGCTAACCCAAAAAAAGATCTATAGATTAACCTCACTTACAAATGCAGACACAAAATCATCAATAAGATATTGGCAAATCAATCACAGAAATGTTTTAACGGAATATCTGAACCAGTAGAATTCATTCCGACAAGGCGGTGACGGTGCCAATGGAAATCCATCAGCGAAAAAGATAAAAGGAGAGACCCTAGAAGTAAATCCTATGACATTAGAAGTTGCTCCATGACCCAGGACCATTGTCTTCCTGGATTTAGCCCCATATCCGGCTCTCTGCTCAGCAGGGAGCCTGCTTCCCCCTCTCTCTCTGCCTGCCTCTCTGCCTCCTTGTGATCTCTCTCTCTCTGTCAAATAAGTAAAATCTTTAAAAAAATAAAATAAAAAATAAAACCTGCTGTGCTTGTAATCTCTCTTGCTTGCTGCTTACATATGATACATGTCTCTTAAGAGAGAAAGCAAAGTGATTGCCTCCTTATCTCAAGTGAGACAAAAAGAACTTGGGATCGCATGTCACATGGGCCCTGGGGACTGCTCCATCGGGCTACGGCAGGGGGGTCCCCCAGGCCACGGGCCAACCCCACTGGTGCTGCCACCATCCCAAGGAGTACAGGCATAAAGCCAGACTCTAAGACTTCCCTGGAGGTTGAAGGTCCCCCCCTTCGAGCAGAGGACTGGGAGTGGCGTTGGGATGTCTGGATTCTGCCTGGCCACATAATGAATAGGAAGTAAAGAGGGACATTCTTTGTCTGATCGATCTTTTTTTTTTTTAATTAATTTATTAGTTTTTTGGATGGAGAGGCAGAGGGAAAAGGAGAGAGAATCCAAACAGACTCTGTGCTGAGCCTAGAGCCCAGCACGGGGCTCCTTCTCAGGAGCCTGCGATCATGACCTGAGCAGAAACCAAGAGTCAGATGCCTAGCCACCTGCGCCACCCAGGGCCCCCCTGATCAGTCTTCGGGGTTGGGCGGCTGCTGCCATCTTATGAGAATCAAAAAGAATCCAAGTCCAGAGAGGGCCCGCATTCCCGACCACAGCCAGCCCATTGGCACACAGGAACAACCGAGACTATCCGCCTTGGCCTTGAGCCCTCTTTGGAAAAGGACATCCCGGCGCAGGGGTGCGCTCTGCCCGCCTCTGGCCACAGTGTGAATAGCCCTAGTCCCCATCAAAGACCGATGCTCCCCTCAACACACACCGGGCTGTGCGGCCCCCGCTGCGAGGCTTGAGGTTGAGTGACACCCTACTGTCATTAAGTGGCCCTCCAGCAAGATGGTCGCGGACTGTGCGTGTCCCGGAAGGTCCAGCCCAGGTCTGTGACTTTCACAGATACAGGGGGTCTGTATCTCTCAGTCGAAAACTCGTCAGGCTGGCAGACGAAACACCGTGGCCAAGGCAGGTCCCCCAAGGCCATTGTAGAGACCAGGACTGGTCTAGGATGAAGTTTCCGGCTGTCCTTTGTTGGAAAAAGTAACCCACAGGAAATGAGGGAAGCAGAGGACCACCGGCCTTGTTTTTGCAAGGGACCATCCTATTATCGGAGATGGGAAATATCGTACTGATGTGACCTTTATAAAATTATAAAATCAGGTTGATGGTAAAGGATGGCTTCTTTTTAATTGGTCTTGATTTAGAAATAAAAGTTGATATTCTTTTCCGCCCGTTTTTGCTTTTTTTTTTCCTTTCCCTCATCAATATGAATGAAAATTCAATGTCTGGAAACAGATATGCAGAGGCTGGAGGCCAAGAAGCGAGGAATGGTGGGGAAGGATGCCTCCCCTTACTAACTGGGGGCACAGAGAGGAGGCCTCCTGTAGGAAGGGGGTCCCACATCCAGCACGCAGGGTGTGGGGCCGGAAGTGCACCTGGAAGCTGGGAAGGGACAGAACGAGTCTGTCTCTTGAGTTTTTTAGAACAGAGGCTGGCGGAGGGGGAAGAACAGAGGCTCGGACACGGGGAAGAAGGCAGGCAGTCAGCTGTCAGGGGGGTCCCCCCCAAATCACCAACACTGCGCAAATACCTGGCCTGGCTCCTTTGGGTGCCCAGCCCCCATGTCCCAAATTAGCTTCAGAGGCACAGGACTTGGGAGCCAGCGTGAGAACCCGCCTTTCCCTGGACTGTGGTTAGTCTAGAATCTTCTATTGTTTCCGATCCTTGGTATGATTTGGTTTTTTTGAATTAATAGTTTTGAATGAGACAGAAAAAGTGATAAGCGTGTGCCTTGAGAGATGAGGTTGGTGATTTCTTAGACGCGGGGCTACCTGACATGAGAAGGGAACCGCGGAGGTCGGGGATTGGGGTTTGCTGTGGACAGGAGGATGTTGAGTGGGTCCGGGCTGTCGGGAACCCAGCTCCCAGTCTGGCTGATCACCATCATCAAGGAAATGGACATACCCATCACCCCAACCGTCTTTTTCTTGATGGAGGAACCTGTGTGACTGACCTGCCAACAGGTGTCCACAAGGTAGCCCGGGGAGGGAGGGGCTCCGGGATGGGGATTGTGGTTGGCAAAGTAGACCTTCAGCCATGGGACACGCCCATCAGCCTCATGCCCGGACCCCCTCCCTGGGCCTGATCAGCATTGGGGGACTTTGCCTCCATGCTGCGGATCACAACACTTTTTTCCTATGTGCGGTCCCCCATCTCAAAGCTTACAAGGGGATAAAATCATGCAGGAATAAAATGACCACGTTAAGGATTTTACGGAGTTCCTAATCAACGACGAAACCAAGCAGATGTTGCAACCAGTTCAAAGGGGAGTCCGAAGAGAAGACACATTTATATTTACAGATTAGGAACACTGGAATGAACTAGAACACAACTGTGTGTCTGTGTTGTGTGTGTGTGTGAGGGGGAGTGTTGTCCTTCCACTGGGCAGAATTTGCTTGCATTCCTGGAGAAAAGCATTGCTTTTCACTCCTATCAGTTACACGCAATTTACAGAGTTATAAACCAGCTCAAAAACAGTAGAAGGCTAGACTCAGATTTCCCTCACCCATCACACTGTGTGTGCTCCAAACAAGGTGTGATTTTCCTTTGGAGACACCCAGCAATCTTTTTTGCTTACTTCACATTTCCTTAAGAGACAAAGAGGAATTTTTAAGTATCTGGTTAAAGCCAATGTCGTTTCTAGCAAGCCTGGGGCAAGAAATAAATTGGACTACCCTTATTAATCATAACCAAATGTGTCACGGCTTGACATTCTCCTTTATCTCCTGGGCTGTCTTTATCGTTTTCTTTAGGGATTATCTAAATATATGTCTAAGGACCTTCGGAGCCTTATTGGCAATCTCTACTGGCCTGCGCTATGTTTTAAGATAAGGGTGGCCTGGCTCTCTCCCCTCTATTCCCAGCTCAGGGTGAAGGGGACTGAGAGAGTTACATCTCCACCTGGCCCAGAGGGTGGGGGCTTGCTGGGCTGTCCGGGGCTTACGAATGTCCTGGAGGCCATAGGGAGGCCAAGTTCCCACTTGGGAACTGAACCATCTCCATAGAAGCTTCCAGAAACACATGGCACGTGGGCCCCTGTCATGGCAGGCAAGGCTGGGG
>CM052807.1:110598081-110624413 GCA_028533885.1 Nasua narica | reverse complement strand
AATTAAGGATGGTGAAAGCTATTAATTTTATGAAGAAAGCTGTAATTAAGAGCTTTAAAAGTTAAATAGGGACATAGATGGATGGTTAGTACAAATATCAAGACACTGTATTTGCCTGATAATTTCAGGAAGACTATTACAGACCGAGCCTATTAAATTTAAATAACAGTAAAAGGCAGAAAGGAGAGATTTAATTATATTATAATTCTAATCTCTGTAGAAATTGGAGGGTATTAGCATTCCTCTGCAGAAATCCCTTTAAGAATTCTGTTTCCTTTCTGAGTGGTTTCATGCCTTTTAGGCCATGGATCCTTCAAGCAAAGGATTTGAGAATCTGTCACATCTTGGGAGAGTAAATCAGAAGCGAAATGTTAACTCCGCCCCGCGCGTGCCCAGATTTCACAGGGGACAAAGTTGCCAGCACAGCATCGGTGAGACAGACGCAGTGACAGTGGGAAGCGGAGAAGGAAAGGGAGCCGGGATCACAAATCGGGAAGACAGTCTGGGCAATAGCTTATTCTTAGTCTTCCAACCTCAAAACATCAGACTCAACGCAAATACCTTAGGACGCGACTCCTCGTAGTTTTGCATCTTTGGAGGCTCAAATTTCAACAATGTGCTTGTAGAAATGACGGCTCTGGGAGTTGCACATGAGGCTTTGGGGATATGCCTAAGCCGCTAATCCTGAGTACGGGGTCCCTTCTAGAAATACATTGCCAGAAACTTTGACCTGTTCTACCGAGCACCGAAAGATCAGGGTAACATCCAAAGGGCTAGTTGACCAGGGGTATCGGTAAAGCATCGCGGGGTGCCGGAGAGGGAATGGGGAGCGGCCTGGCGCCCACAGAGCTGAGCCTTTGTCATTAGTAGCCAGGAAAATGTCAGCCTTTCAAGCTTGGAGACTCACATTTGCGATAATAAAGTGGTAGTGATGCTTCGTTTCTGATGGAGGATGTTTCCATTCCTTCTGGGATGCCTGAAGTTTGTTCTGGGCCGACAATGGTTGACTTGGGCCTTGGTTATCCTCCGGACCCTGAGGTCTGCTTGTGAGGACATCAGCAGAGCGGTGAGGGCAAGAGGGAACCCCGGGGCCCAGGAGGGCCAGGCTCAGGGCACGGGTGGGCCGATGCCGTCTGGTCCCAGCGTTTTGTAGCTGGGGAGACCTCACAGTGAGGCTCAGGGACGGCAGGCGGCCCCCCCACGGAGACACAGCCAAGTAAAGGCTCGGTCAAGGTCAGAGCTCTGAGCTGGGCTCTGGTGTCTATGAGGGCTTTTGGGACGAGGGCAGCCAGTCGGCGGCCCAGGCTCACGCTCCAGCCCTGGGGCCCCGAGAAGAGAACACAGCCCCTTCCTGCAATCCTGAGTCCTGTTTCCAGCCACCCTCTCTTTGGTCCATTATCGTGAGCTCATTATCTGTGAATCCACCTGTGCTCACCTCCACGCACCCGCCCGACGATAAGGACACCCCGAGCTGGCTTTGCCGAAATCCGCTGTGGCGCCTCCAAGACCCATGTGCCCTTCTGTTTCACAGAATTCACCCTCCTTTTTTTTTTTTTTTTAAGATTTTATTTATTTATTTGACAGAGAGAGAGATCACTAGTAGGCAGCAGTGGGGGGGCGGGAAGCAGGCTCCTTGCTGAGCAGAGGGCCCGATGCAGGGCTCGATCCCAGGACCCTGAGATCATGACCTGAGCCAAAGGCAGACGCTTTAACCCACTGAGCCACCCAGGCACCCCAGAATCCACCCTCCTTAATGCAACTGTGGTTTCAGACTGTACCCCTCCCCTGCTATTCCAACCCAAGAGACACAAGTTTAGGGTTTGGGTTTTATTTTACAATAAAAATATTTTATTGCGATTTTTTTTTCGGCTAACAAATGTCTGAACGTTTTGGAATTCGATCTCTTGGATTTCTTTCTAATCCACGTAGGACTACCTCATTCATCTGTAACACACGATTCTACTTTAGAATAACCTAAAGTATTATTATTATAACATGTCACTGTGAATATTTACATCATTTATAGTCCCTTCCCCCACTTCCCCAACATTGCTGTACTGAGTAGGGCTTTGAGAACAAAAATAACAACAACATTGGGTCTGCCACTGGTTAAAACATTATAAACCTAAAAAAATAAAACCAAAAAACAAACAAACAAACAAAAAACATTATAAACCTGGGGTGGGGGGGCACTGAGCAGACAATGTAAGATAAGAAAATTAGAAACCTAGAAACCCACTAAGTATATCAGGGACTTTCTAGATCACAAAACTGGCATTTTAGACACATGGACAAAGAATGGGTGTTTCAGCAAACGATGGAAAAACACCCAGGCCACTCATTTGGGGAAAATAGAAAGCCAGCCCTTCCTCTCGCATGACGCGAACATTCCAGACCCAACACAATTTGACACAAAAAGCTTGAAACACAAAAAGAACTAGAAAAATAGCAATTAGGACCAGTGGAGTTTTGAAGGGGGGAAGGCCTTTGTAAATTGGACATCCAAAGGAGAGCCGGCAAATCTCAACATGCAGAGAAGCCCACGTCGTGGAGGTCTGTCTACGAGGCTCAGATACAGAACCCAAAGACAAACTACAAACTAGGGGGAGAAATGTGCACCATCCGTGAAGGGCCGCATGTAAACAGTTTAAAGAAACTTAATCGGGAAAAGATGAGCACCCCACAGAACAAAGTCCTTAACCAGCTTGGCCCGGTCAAAAAATATGAATGCCTAGGAAATACAAAAATATGTGCAAACTTGATAGTTATTAAATAATGCAAATTAAAAAGATTTAATGCCTTTTTTTTTTTCGCATGTCAGAAAGGCATAGACTTTAGGAACCGTAATCGTTCATGTAGGACCAGACATAGATCTAAAAAAGCCCCTGGGCTGTGGCCAGGGGAGGTGGGAGCTGGAAGTTCTTTCTGGAGGGAAGGCAGCAGTGTGACTCTGATTTTAAGCCCAAAAGGGTCCAGGCCGTTGATCATTTTCCTTTTTTTCTTTGTTGAGCGGTTCTTCCCAACATTTCTGGAGTGCACGTGGTTTCTGGACGCCCCTCCCGGTCCCAACTTCCGCAGGCCCCACCAGGCAGGACGGAGAAAGTAGCCAGAGGGCAGCAGGCTGCTTTCCCCAGAGACGGGGGTGTGTGGGGGGTGGGGGTGGGGGGGAGTAGGGGGGACCCTCCTGTGAGCTCAGCCCAGCTCAGAGCGCCCAGAATCAGGCCCTACACAGCTCTCCTGAGCCTTCCCTCTCCCAGGTCCCAGCCAGGGGTGCCTCCTGCCTCCCTCCACATCGGGGCTGCGTCTGCACCTGCCAGGCCACAGACCCAAGACCTCCAGGTAACCGGACATGTCGGTGTCCGAACAGAGTCCGACCCAGACACAACATCTCAGAATGGGCTTAGCTCAGACCCCAAAGCCACTCGGATAATAAATCAATGGGAAGGGAAAGAAGACAGTGGCGAAAGCAAGGAAATCTGTTAAAAGCAACAACAAAAAAAACCATAAAAACCCCCAAAACCAAAAAAACAAAAAACCAGGGGCGAACACAATGAGTATACCAGAAGCTCTAATACTTTGGAACCTCAAAGTAAGTTAACATGAAAGAAATCTGTACATGTGTCTGTGTCCGCCCGTCTGCCTGTGAGAGGGGGAGGCAGTGGGAGAGATCCACTGGCTGAAGGTCAAGTGAGAAGGGAGGAGGTCGACTCACTTCTCTGCCTCCACCTGCTGGGACTTTGCAGAATGGAGCGCGGACAGGGCGGGGTCAGTAGGAGGGGAGGTAGACCTCCTTCCACTCATGGCCCCAGGGGCCGGAGGGTGTCAGCACACCTCCCCGGGCCTGCCGGTGTCCCAGGGGGGCAGCGAAAGGTAGTCCTGCTGCTTGAGGGCCTTGAAGTGCCGGATGGCTGGCATCTGGGGAATGGCCTGGCCCAGGGCCTTCTTGGCCTGGAACACCTGGTCGGGGTCCCCATTCTCAGGACAGGGTCCTGGGGAAGAGGGCTTCGTCGGGGGTGACAGGGGGCCAGAGCCCAGGCCAGGGAGGAAGCAGTAGTCCCCCACCTGCTGCAGGACCAGAAGCCCCTCGGGGTGTGGGGAGGAGGGCGCCCCCTCGGCTCTGGGCTCCCCCGGGCTCAGCGTGGGGCTGCTGGCCGGAGGAAGGGCAGGACCGCCCAGAGGGGACTCGGGAGACTGGCCTGGGATTGGAGGGACGTCCACGTAGCCCTCGATTTCTGGCTTCCCGGGGGCTGGGGCTGCATGGGGCCCACCAGCCACTCCAAGAGGGAGGCCGTGGCTCTGGACTGCGGGCAGGTGCGGAGGGCGAACTGCGGAGGCAGATGGCAGCCCCGTGGGCAAGGGGAGCATGAGGTCTGTAGTGGTGACGTAGCCGGAGGCCAGAAGGTGGTCTTCAGGGCCCCCAGAGCCAGTGGGCAGAGCTGTGAGGGCCTCGTCCTTCGGGCTGGGGCTGTTCTTTGGGCTTTCATGGCCTACCATCAGCCCGGGGGCAGAAGGGGTGGGGCCTACCCTTGACTCCGGGGAGGGGCTCCCCTGCACGCCTGGGCCAGGGCTCCTCTCCGGATCCTTGGCCTGGCCCTGGGCCATCACCTGGGCGAGGGGGACCAGCTGCACCTGTCCCCCCGCGGGCAGGCACAGGTACTCCAGGGACCCCGTAGGCTGCGGCTTCTGGCTCAGGCCTGCCTGTGGGGGTGCCGGCGGGCCCAGCACGTCCGGCAGGGAGTGGCTATGGGGGAGCCCCAGGTAGGGGCCATTGAAGTCGAAGCCGGAAGCCTGGCTCTCCGCCCTGCCCGCGGGGGCTGAGGATTCTGGCTGGGGGCTGGGGGCCGGCTCCGAGTACGAGTCCAAGGAGGCTGGAGTCGTGTCAGGCTCCGATGGTGATTCACAGGTGTCTTTCGGGTCCTCCGTGGTGAGAGGGGACACCTCGCTGTGTCTGTAGTCTACGGGGAACACGCTGCGGGGAGAACGAGCGCAGAGACACTGGGGCCACGCGGGGCAGACCCTTCGGCTCATGCTGGGGCTGGAGCACGGCGTGGGGGGGGGGGGTGGCCCCTCCCAGGGCTCAGGGCAGGCACAGGGCAGGGCAAGGTCGGGGAGCAAGCCCAAAGAGGACACCGCACAGGCCTTTGGGCCCCCGCCGGCCTCGCCCGCCAGCCTCCATGCCCTGGTTCAAGGTCTTCCTTGAACCTGCCAGGTGCGGCTCCTCTCACCCCGGCTCCTTCACCCGCCCAGCTTCAGGGACCACGCATGCCCAGTCACGCCCTCGTCCCTTCATCCCCCCACCCTCTCGATGTCATCAGGGGGCAGCAGGGCAGGGAGAGTTCACCAGCTCCAGTCTTCGGGGCAAATCCAAAGTAGGGCCCCCCCCTCCCCAGGGAATCGGAAGTTCCTCTTGACTCCCGGCTGGTATCCTCTGGCTTTAGAGCAACCGACCTCCTCCGTGGCTCTCCCCATCTGAGCCCCAGGCCGGACGCGGGCTCCTCTGAGCCTCCTGCGTGTGCGATGGGGCCACCCTCCCACCTCCCAGGGATCCCGCGCCCAGACACTCACCCGTCCAGCCCAGGGAAGAAGCTGCCCTGCGGCCCCTTGTGCGGGGGGCCCCTGCTGATGAGCTCCGATATGCCGCCTGGGAGCTGGAGGCCGGCGCTCCCGTTCTGGGAAGGGAAGGGACATTTGTGCCGTGGGGGTGAGCTCTCGAGAAGCTGGAGGGGGGAAGGGAGGACTCACGGGGGGTACAGTGAACCCCCACACGTGGAAGGGTCTCAGCAAGGTCAGGACGAGCCTCGCCCGGCCTCCTGACACCGGGAAGGAGAGGCCCGGAGAGGGGCTGGGACTTGCCGTGGGCCCTTGAGCACCAGAGGACGGGGACTGTCTTCTCCAAAGGCCACACATCTGGGATGTCACCGCCCTGGTTTCTTCCCCACTGGACACGAGACCCCTCCACAGGCAGGCTGGCCATGCCTGACCCAAGGGCCCCCGTGAGCCACACACCAACACCCACCTTGTGGCATCTCAGCGTCCGGGATGTGCCCCAGCCTCACGGCCCGCCCCCTCAGTTCCCATCGAGAAGGGGTCCCGTGTCCACCTTCCGCAGGCCTCTCCCACCTGGCGCCCCCCTGCCTGGATCCTCCAAAACTCAGCTCTGCTGTCCTGTCTCGGGGGAAGCCACCCTGCCTTCCGTCAGCCCCTGCAGAACCGAGCCTCTCCCTGAGCCCCCCGACTCCTGGCAGGGCCCCGCTCCACCCCGCCCCAGTCCACGGGAGCCGGGCAGGCAGGACTAGCCCTGGGCCTCTGCAGGTGCCCAGAGGACGGCAGGGCCGAACTTGCTGGTGCTGGCCTGCCTCTGAGAGCCTTCCTGGCACCTTCCCGGGCCACCTACGCTTCACGCTCAAAGCCACAGAAAGGCGGGGGAGACATAGGGACGGGGACGTGGGCACAGGAGAGAGGAGCCCCTACCACCGCCGCAGCCACCGCAGCCGGATCCTACCTGGAACAGGTGGCTCTTGCTGGGATTGGGGATTTTCTCCTCCCACTTCCGGTTCAGCCTAGAAAGATACCAGGGAGGTGACAGCGGCCGGGGACCTCAGGGAAGCTGCCCCACACTCCTGTGCAGAGAGGAAACTGAGGCCCAGAGGAAGGCGAGATTTGTCCAAGGCTCCCCCCGGAGGGAGGGGCGGAACAGGGACTAGAGCGAGCCAGTTGTGGGGTCCCGGGCACCCGCACCCGTCACAGAGTCCCCTTACCTGTACCCGTACATGCCGCAGAAGCGCAGGGCGGGGAGCAGCGCCACAGTGGCGAAGACCAGGATGAGCACCAGGACCCACATGGGTAGCACTGAGGGCGCCAGGAAGGGGAAAAAGAGCATTAGCGTCTGGGGAGGGACAGAACCGAGGGCTTAGGAGGGGGGAGGAGGTGAGGGGCAGGGAGGCCGGGCCCAGTCCCCAGACCCTGCTCTGTGTGGCTGCAGTGCTCTCGAAGCTCCTCTCCTTGGCGTGCAGAGTGGGAGGGAAGGCCA
This sequence comes from Nasua narica, assembly GCA_028533885.1. NCBI lineage: Eukaryota > Metazoa > Chordata > Mammalia > Carnivora > Procyonidae > Nasua > Nasua narica. Next base: position 110,617,383 of record CM052807.1, on the reverse strand, counting down.
GACACACGCTAAGGACAACGAATTGGTGGGGGGACAAGGAACCCCCCGCAACACAAGGTTCAAGGGCTGGGAAGCGATGTGGAAATACTGGAGTGCTGGGGATCAGAGCCAAAGGCCAAGAAAGAACTCTTGTGATGTCTTCCATGCAAAAAGGTGTTTTTATTATAGCACAGGGATCAGGACGCTTGAGAAGGGCCGCCCAGGGATTGTAAGCAGAGACTGATTATGTACTTTGGAGCTGGGGGAGGTAAAGATGACAGGTTATAAGAAAATTAAATTTTGTCTACATTTCTTTTGCCTTTGTTCTCCACATCAGGAAGAACACAGAGGGTTAGATTCTTTCCAGTAGCAGGAGGGGGCGGGCAATGACTATAGCTCATGGCAATCACAGTGGACTTCGTGTGGGAGGCAGCGTATAAGCTTGAGCTTTAAATAACAAGGAGGTTTGGACAGGCAGAGATGGGAAAAACCTGGCGGAGGAACTAGGAGACGTAAAGGCCCACCGGGAGCCCAGCGTCAAGCCCCTCACAGGCTGGGCCCCTCCAGGACTCCCTCGGTTTCTTCTCTTAGGCCGGGTGTCCAGTCCTCTCTTCCACTTGATTATAACTCTCTTCCTGAGACTCCTCCCCTGTGAGGCTGACTGAGGCTGGGGTCCTTGCTGCTAATACCGCCTCCATCCTCCTGGACCTAGTCTTGTACCTGCGTCCTGAGGGCCAGTATGGTGAACGGTGAGGGAAAATGGAAGCAGCAAGTGCAGGGAAATGGGGGGGATTAAGAAATCTGGGGTGTCTGGGTGGCTCGATCCATCAAGTGTCTGTCTCTTGATCTTGGCTCTGGTCTCTTTCTCACTGTTGTGAGTTCAAGCCCTGTGTTGAACTCCACTGGGTGTGGAGTCTACTTAAAAAAAAAATCAGAGAGAAATCAGACCAACCCCTTCCAGCGCCAGGCCTCAGTCCATAGCTCCTGATGTTTGCTGCCATGGAAACTGTAACTGGAAATTCGGGCTCAGTGGTCACTAAGTAAGGGCTGCCACAAAGCCTAATGAAGCCATGGGCCATATTAATAGAGGGCTAAGGTCCAATCTGAGGGAGGAGCAATGGTGACACTGCTTTTTGCTTCTCTCAAGACCTCACCTGCAGTCTGTGTTGCACACCAGGGGTCACTTTGCGTGACTAGTGACACACAGAAGAGAGGATACTCGGGTAGGGTGGGGTCACACTTCTGTGTCCACACCACCCTTGTCCTCCGCCCCGCTGGGCTGTACCCGGAAGGGAGGGTGGAGGCAGGGAGACATACCCCACTCAGTGTCCCAGGAGCACTTCTCACTCCACTCACTCCAGATGCCGTCGTAGCCACCAGGGGTGGGCTTGACCCTCACCCTTGCCTGGTACGCGGTGGAGGGCTCCAGCGGCGGCAGCGACATGCTGTGCGCGTTCTGGAGGGTTTCCGTCTTGCTCTCCTGAGGGCACAGGTGAGCAAGCAGGTGTGCTGAGACCGAGGCAACGCGCCGGTGCGTGGGGCACAGCCCCAAACCCCTCCCGCCTCAGGGCCCCAGTTTTTCTGCCCCGTCAGTCCCCAGCTGCCTCCCCAGGTCTGGGGCAGTCCCCCCGGTCCCCACGGAGGGCCCTCCCCCAGTGCTCACAGAGGTAGAGCACCCTGGGTGGGACTGGGGATTGCCATCCCTGTGACCTAGGACAACACCAAGGCCCGGAAATCCTGAGGACACATCATGTCCCATTCTCACTCTGAGACAACGCCCCTCCCCCCAACCTCCCAGCTCCTCAGGGACAGCCTGGAACCCCATGACACCCTTCCCGGGAATGCTGGGCCGCATGACTGGACTCTGGGGGCCCGCTCCTAGCCCCCCACTGACGCCCCTCCTGGCTCTAGTTTCCCTATGTCCGGGCTGGAGTTTCTGTGGCCGGCTCCGAGGTTTCTGACTTGGGCCACGGGGAGCCCCAGGTTCTGCACACAGACCCCCAAGGCTGCCTGGGGATGCGGGCCAGAGACGGAACCCCGGGCTGGGGCGTTGCCTGCTTTCTCTGGAGCAGCTCAGCTCGGAGCAGCTGCACAGTTGCCTTCCGGAGAGGACTTCTCTGAAGAAGAGTCCCCTGGGGACTTTGGAAAACCCTACATCCAGCTTGACTGTCTGGCCTCCGAGCTCTGATGTGTGCATCCTTTTTGCAGTTCAGGGTCCCATAGCTCATTCTGGCCACATCATATCACCTCTGTGAGCTTTAGACCTTCACCAAGGGAGGGGACAGCGACCAGCCGACCGCACAGGGTCATGACCGCTAAGTCTCAGTGGCTTCCTCTGACTGGTCCCCCGCTGGGAGCCAGGCACCTGACAGTTTGGGGCTTTCCTGTATGTTTCCTCATCCCGCCCCCTGCCCTCGTACAGGCCTCTTCCCAAGCAGAGCTCCTCACCTTCCAGAAGGGCGCAACCTTCATGTACTGGACCTGGAAGGTGTGACCTATGTGGCTGTAGAGCATCCCCTCTGCCGCCCAGTGCAGAGTGTAGCCGTCTCTGCTCTTGGTCACATTGAGTGTCGGCTTGGCCATCTGGACTGGAGGGAGGGAAACCTTTAGGGAACACTGTTCCTAACGCGCCTCCAACGGAACGTTCTTTTCATTCCATGTCGATCACGGGTGGCTCTCTCTAACCGGGTCCAGCCCCTCTCAGCGTCCTTGCACCCCCACTTCCCCATACTGTCCACCCGGAGCTGAGCAGCCCTTCTCTGGGCCGATGCGGAGACACACCCGTTTTGCAGTGAGGTCACCCAAAGCGCGGGCTACTCCTCGCATTTAAGTACAAATTAAAACACCGAGAATCGGTCCCCTGCTGCATCAAGTACGTTGTAGGCGTTGTCGCGCAAGCTCTGACTGCAGGAAGCCTCGCACTTGGTTCTAACTCCACCCCCGACGTGGTGACTCCTATTCACTTGTCACAATTCACAGATGGAGAAACTGAGCCCCAGAACGATCAAGGCACCTGCCAAGGACAGGCAACTAACAAGTGGTGGAGAAAAAGACGGCCAGCCGGCAGAACCCCAGAGTGACTGGTGGGTTCCAACCCAGGTGATGGAGACAGAGGGGCTGTGTGGCCTCCTGCACACACTCCGGACTGGGCGGAAGGGCCTGGGGTCCCAAGATGCCCCACAGGAGGGGGCGGGGCCCTGCGTGGGGTCCTTGCTGCTTAAAGGAAGCGGGGATATGATCCTGCAAAGAATTACAATTTCTTTGCACGTATCCTAGCCCCCGATTGAAGAAGTCATTCATAGATCGGTTATCTTGAAGACGGAAAATATCTGTCGGCGGAGGACTCTGGGAATCCGAGAGACAAAAACCCAATTAGGGAAGGAAAAGGAAAGTTCGGTGGGAGGAGCGGGGCGGGCGTGGTTACAGGAGGGGCTGCAGAGCCGCTCAACAGGAAAGCAGAAGTAAAGGAAGAGGGGAAACGGGATTTAAAGATGTGTTCCTGGGGACTGTCAATTGAAGCTTCCTTCGTAGTATTCGCCATCGGCATTGCCGGGTTGTTGCTGCTTGAGCACTTCCAGAAGAGACTCGAATGACTTTGGCCCCCTTTGCTCACTGGGCTGGGTTTTGTTGCCAGAGACAGACATGGAGAGTGGGCCATCAGGAGTCCCGGGTTGATGCGGGGGACACAGACAGCAGCCCTGTAGGAGCACCCGCGCCGAAGGCTGGGGGGCAAACTCACTGTTGTCCGAGCTCTTTATAAGCTTCTCCTCCTCCTTCGGCCGAACGGAGACGGTGTACCGGCTGTCGTCCGTGGGGTTGGGCACGGCAATCTGGCATCGGTGCCGGACGTAGAGGCCGGGGAGCTCCTCCTTCAGCACTGGGGAACACTCCTCCTCCCTGAGGATCATGGCGGAGGTGAGGGCAGAGCGCAGCAGGGGCCGCGGGAAGGGTGCGACCCTGGGAGGAGCTGTGGCTTCCGCTGGGGCCCCCAGAGTCAAGGGGAGGCCCGGAGAGAGCAAGGTGGTGAAGAGAGGAGGAGCAGGGAGGGAGGAAGGGGACACTCACCCTGCGTTGGGGCTGGCCTTGTAGAAGAGGGTGAAGGAGACTGACTTGGCCACCTCTGACCTCACTTCCCAGGAGCAGCTGAGCACGGTGGCCCCGTCAAAGAAGCACTGGAGGTTCTGGGGCTGGGCCTTGTCCCCTGGAAGCGGAGACAGTCCCTCATTCATTCCCTCCTGCATTCATTCCTTCGCTCTCAGGGGGCCTACTGGGAGCCTCATCTCAGAGAGATCATGGGCTTGGCCCCCAAAAAACTCGGGCTTCAATGCAGCCTGAACCTGCCAGCTCAGTGAGTGAATTTCATGACCGTTCACACCTCCCTGGGCAAAATGGGGACAGCATCTCGTTTCAGGGCTCGGGGCCTCGACACAGTGATGTCGGTTCATCCCCGCGGAGCACAGCCCTCAGGAAGGCACAGCTGCTCCTAGCCAGAAGGTGTGTGGAGGCCGGGACCCGGATGGAGTCAGCCCAGGAAAGGGCTTCTAAGCACAGGACACAGGAGACCGGCGGAATCCCGCAGCTCAGACTCCCAGGAGCTGGACGAGCCCCCTCCCCTCAGAGGGGCGCTGCCCCAACCTCGACCGCGTTACCTGTCTGCGAGTGCCAGCGGACCTCTGGGCTCCACGGGCTGGGCCTCCCGGAGACCCCTGAGCCAGGGGCCAGGTGGGTGCGCACTCGGGCCACATAGGTGCTGCTGGGAACGAGGTGCTCTGACTCCAGGACTGCCTGGGAGGAGTTCAAGTAGAGGGTGGAGGCCTCCTGCGGGGAGAGAGCTGTTCAAGGAGCGACTGGTGACTGGGCCGGGTCCCTCGCCTGGGGGGCGGAGCTGGCCGTGGTCCTGACCTCCCAGGAGTCCTGAAGCCGCTTGTAGACCACCTCATACTCCAGCTTGGACAGCCAGCGGCTCTGGGAACCCGGAAGGGCCACCGTCCAGGTCAGCAGAGAGCGGTCGCCGGTAGTATTGATCAGGAGGTCCTTGGGCGCCGGGGCCTGCACTGGAGGAAGGGGGAGGCAAGGGCCCTTAAGGGGCTGGATGATGGTAGGGCAGCATTTTCTGTGTGGGCAGACCAGCTCCAGGCCAAGTGCTGTCCTTACCAGCTGAGTGGCCTTGGACAAGACCCCTTTCCTCTATGGACCTCAGGCCCTTCACCTGCAGAATTGTCTGCATTCACCGTGAACATGAACGAAAGCTGTGCACATATCACATAAACTCCATGAAGTGCTGGCAATAAGCCCCCGAAGGAGCCACCTGTCCCCGCCTGTCCCCTCCTGTCCCCACCTGTCCCTGTGGCCCACCGTGCAGCCTGTGTCACCCCCCCTTCCCAGCAGAGAGCGCTGTGACTCACGTTACTACCCCTCACCCTGTCCCCCTCCTTCCCTTTCGACCTGCCCAGGGTCCTGCTCCACCTAGAGCCCAGGGTAAATGCCTCCTCCTCTCCTACCTTCCTGGATCCCCCTCCCCTGGGCAGAATCCCTCACTCCTTTTCCCGTCCCACCACAGCCCATCGTATTGTCCTTACAACGCTGGTGCATTCATGCATTTCCATGTCTGCCCCCGCAAGCAGTCAGGAGCTCGTGGGTGGCAGAGTTTGGACCTTGATGCCCTTCCCCGTCCCTGTGGCCTGAGATTAGTGGTTCAGGGAATCTGGGGGACAAAGTGAGTGAACGATGAATGAATACACGAACAGGTATGCGTAGGCAACCTTCAGAGAATTTTCAAGAAACCATTCCACCAGCCAACAGCAAACATCTGTCTGCTGGGCGAGCATATTCGTTCAAGAATGGCCCGGCTCCCGCCTTCCTGAAGCTCCTGGGTCTGAATGCTGAGGAGTGACTTTCACACACAAAGAATTCAATGAGTCCGAACAGGAGGCGAATGTCCCGCCGCCCCCACCCCCGTAGCAGGCTCGTCAGTCCCTGCATGCCTAGCCCCTGAGCCCGTCAGGGGACGGGAGTCCCTCTCAGCGTGGAGCTCTAGAAGCTGCTACCCAAAACTGGACCGACCGGGAACCCAAGGATAAACCTATCCACCCGACCTGGGAGGTTCTAGTCCGCTAGCTCATTTCATGAGTGGAGAACCTGAGAGAGGAAGTGAAATGTCCTAGACCTCCACGTGGGGGGGGGAGGGGGCTCAGAGCAGGTCAGACGCACCCCCGTCCCCTTGCTCAGCACCAGCCGGTCTCCCTGATTCATTGCCAAACCGGTCTGGGCTGGAACTGGCCTCCCTGCTGAGCGTGCGCTCCAGGAGGCAAACACTGCACTCCCTCCCCCATTTCTAAGTTGACACCTTCCCCGTGACGGGGCCACCAGCTCCACGGGGGGCGGGGACGCTGGCCGGCTTGTTCCCTGCTTTGCTGGTGCCTGCGGGCACTCGGCGAGAGAACAGGTTAGTGGATGAAGTGTGTGCACACGCTCACCGTGAACAGCACGCCCCCTGCTCCCATCCCCTCGCCACGTCCCAGTTGAATCTTCGTCCTCGCTCCCTGGGACGAGCGCCTTAGTTTGCGTTCTGGGCCCCAGCATCCTGCCACCTCCCAGCCCCTGCCCTCTACTCTGTGCGTCACCCACGCAGCATCACGTCATGTCCCTTCGATGGCTCTCCATCGCCTAGATGTTGGCCTCTAAACCCCTCTGCAGGGCACAGAAGCCTCTCCAGGTCACGCTCCTGCCTGCACAACCCCCTTCCTTCTTCCTCTCGCTGTCCAGCCCTCTGGAAGCCGATGCTCTTGGGATGCAATGATTGACGGGTTTCCCAACCTGCCTTGCCCTCCCGTCTCCCAGCCTTGGCGCACGCCGTTTCCTCTTCCTGTTCGGTCCTCCCACTCCCCCTTCGGCTCTCCCTGCAGACCTCTTTCCTCGGGGAAGCCTGTCCTGCCCCCCACAGGCTCCTTGCCCACTGCCTTTCCGCACACGGCATCCACGTGTGGTTCAGCTTCCACTGTTCCCCGCCTCTCTGCGTGCTCTCAGCCCCACCGGGATGGGGCCCTTTCTCATCCATCAGACACGTTTTGCGACCCTGTTTGAAATGAATTCAGCAGAGCCTAACCCTTCCCCTCTTCCGGGCAATGGCTTTGTGCCGCTGTGATGAAAACAGGCAGGAAGCAGAGGCCGGAGCACCCCCCCCCCGCCCCCGCCCCATCCAATGCTTGCAGGTGCGACGGGCTGCCCAGCATTTGGGACCCGGGACGCTAAGTCAGACACAGGCATCCCAGTGGCCTTGGGGAAGTTCCTCTCCTCTCAGTTCCATTTCATTATCAGTGATATGGGGTGAAAAAAAAAGTAGGGCACGACACCACACATTATTGTAATGATTAAATAAAATTGAGCAGTGTTTCCTAAAAGCCAGTCATCTGTAGGATTCTTACCAAGTGAATTCCAGCCAACATCTCTATTTTAAGTTCATCCTGAGCACAGATATAATTGAATTAACGAGACTGAAGTGCTGGTTATATTTATGGGTAATATGTGGTCAAATGAACCTTAACTGTTTACATAAAATGATCATTGACACCCACCGGAGAGCACTGATTTCTGGGGCCACTGTGGACATCTGGTGCCCTCGCTGGCCCATCACCGTCACCACTGCTCAGGGGCTGGCACTTTGGAAGAGTTATATGGCCTCTCTGGGCTTTAATCACCTCATCTAAAATCGGGTATTGCAGACGTTGGATGAGACTTGATTGGTGCTGAGTACTTTCAAGCTGTAAGGTTTCTACCTGAATAGGAAGGATTGTTCTGGAAGGGAAGGCTTCACTGCTCCAGGGGGTGGGGCAGCTGGGGCCAAGGGAGGTGCCACTGGCCAGGGACTCCTCACATTGTCCCTTCAATGCTGCCATCCTCGGAAGACCAGAGCTTCCTCCCTCATGAGACCAAACCTGCCCCCAAGCCAGTGTCTCCACCCCTTGAAGACCCTCACTCCCCAGCCCTTCAGCAGGCTGGCCACCTGCAGAGGGGCACCTGCATCTGGGGGACCCCAGGGCTTACCATGCTGGGTCAGAGTGATGGTGAGCTGGGTGCCCAGAGGCCGGTCCGGTCGGAATGAGAAGTAGTCTCTGTCGGCAATGACGAAAAGCTTGTAGGGAATGACACATCTTCTGGACACACAGCCGGGACAGGGGCGGTCTAACAAGGCCGTGTCGTTGCTGAGATCACAGGACACTGGCTTCGGAGGGTCCCTGCCAGGAGAGAATGCGGTTAGACCACAGTGCAGGAGAGTCATTCATTCAACAAATGTCAGAGAGTGGTCACCGTGTTCAAGGCTCTGTCCAGGGCCGGGGGGACACATGTGAAATGACTAAATAAAATATGTCATGTGTCAAACGGAGCAAATGTCACTTCAACAAATACAGCAGGTCAGGGAGATAAGGAAGCTGGAAGGGCAGGGGTGGGGGTACGATTCAAACAGAGGAGACAGGGAAGGCCTCGTGGAAAAGGTGACTTGGGGGCAGAAACCTGAAGGAAGTGAGCGAGGGAGCCATGCACATTCTGGGGAAAGGGGAGTTCAGGTAAAGGGAACAGCAGGTGCAAAAGCCCTGGGGCAGGCACAGGCTGGGAGCGTTGCAGGACTAGGCAGTTTCCCAGTGGGCATGGAGTGCAGGCCCTGAGGCCAGGAGGTGGAGGAGATCGGTAGAGCAAGGTGACAGGCTCAGCGGTTTGAGAGGAATTTAAGGAATTTGGATGTCACGGCGAGTGGGAAAAATGTAGAGTTATGAGCAGCAGAGTGACATAGCGTGACGTCTGTTTTGAAAGACTTCCTCTAGGATAGAGGATAGTGGATAGATTGGGTTTGGGGGAGGGTGGCCATCTTGGAAACAGAGACCAGGCAGGAGGCTTCTGGAATACCCAAGTGATAGGAAGGTTTCGCACCAGACTGGTGATACTCGCCTTGGCCAGATCCACATTCTAGTTAAAGATGAAGTCGGCAGCATTTGCTGGTGGGTTAGAGGCACAGGTGGGGAAGGAGTGGCGGTAAGAGAGGTAGGAACACACTTCCCAGCCATCCGGTTGGAGCCTCTAGGAGCCCCATTTAGCGAAGCGGGATGTGGGGACGAGCCAGGAGCCGGGTTTGGGGCAGGGCAGGAATTCGGTTTAGAACAGTGGGGTTGGAAGACGCTTTTCTCTAAGGACCTGCGGGGACACAGGTGCACCTGTGGGCCTGGCTTTGGAGGCAAGTGGGGCTGGCGAGCGTGTGAGAGTCCCCAGCGCGCAGCCTCAGGCTAGGCTAGGCCTCTGCCTCCGGATGAGGCTATACCAGCAGGGAGATCCGAGGATGAGCCCCCCGGCATCTCACCCTTCGAGTTGGCGGCAAAAGAAGGGAGCAAACAGGGAGACAGAAAAGGCAAGCCGGGGGAGGCACAAGGAGCGGGAGTGTGGTTGCTGGAAGCCGGGAGATGGAGGTTCTTCGGGGGGACGCGGAGTCAGTCCGCACCGGGTGCTGCCCTTGGTCAAGGAGGAAGGATGGTCACGGAGGGAGGACGTGGGGACCTGGCGCAGGGAGGGCCTTGGGGCCTCAGGCAGGAGCAGTCTGGGTGACCTGATGGGGGCAGCAGAAGCTCAGGGGTTCAGAATAACTGGAAAGACCCGGGGTTCCGTGGGTCTAGACAGCTCTTTGGAGGAAGGTGGCCTCAAAGAGAGGCAGAGGATGGGCCCTGCTGGAGAAGATGGGGGGCAGAAGGCCCCCCAGAGCTGCAGCCCTTGTTGGCAGGTGTAAATGGGGGCTGGGATACATTTGCTCAGGGATCGAGAATGATCCCGGGAGAGGGCCTGTGGATGGCACGGGGAGAGCGGGGACTGTGGTGACCGTGGTGTAGACAGGCCGGGGGTAGGAACTCACTGCAGGGAGCACCCAGGGAGGTGGCAGAGGGGCGGGCGGGCGGTGTGAGCACGGAGGGTGCTGGGAGCCTCTCTTCTGGGGGCGCAAGTCTTGGTGCAGGAGGAAGTGGGCCGCAGCAGTGTGGGGAGGTGGAGGGGGGCGAGGAGGGTGGAGACGGGGAGGTGGGGGCTCCCAGGAGCCCGGGAGAGAGAGCTGAGGGGCGCTGCTGTGGATGTGGGGAGCTGCCCCTCCCCGAGGGCTGGCCTCCACGGGGTCTCCCGGCACCTGCGATGCTAGCCATTTAATTACTTCTATTACGGTGACTTAGACTGTCCCCAGACCCCAGGACGGTGTGAGGAACCTTCATACCCCTTGCCCTGTCCACCCCACAGAGAGAACCATCTAACATCGCCTTTTGCAGGGCGAGTCTGTTCGATTGTGTTGAAATGAGATCATCGCCATCACTGTCATCGACAGCAATGTTAATGCGTAAGCCTCTTCCCCAAACCCCGACATCAGGCACCAGCACCTGGGCCCGGCAGGAGCTCCTGGGCCGGGGCCTGCCCCTCCCTGCCCTCGGTGCGGCCCCCCCCACCCCTGACACAGCCCTACACAGCAGCGTCCCTCCCTGCGCTCCGGCCCCTGGGCTCCGGTGTCACTCACTCATTCAGCCTCCGGTAGAGAGTCAGGTCGACGAGCTCCTGGGCATCCCGAGTGTTTGCCCACCTGCAGGTGATGCGGCTTTTGTAGTCATTGTAGCAGCTCAGCGTCTGCAGGGGGACGGTCTCTGCCGAGGGAGAGGCACAAAGGGGGTCACGTCTCTCCCCTCCTGATGTCCCCTGTCACCTCCCCTCTCAGCCCCTTGGGGGTGTCCAGAGCTGGGGAGGGGTTTCCCAGAGGCCTCCAGGGGCTCCCGGCTGCCAGGCAGAGGTCCCTGGGGGCCCTGAGGGGGCCAGAGGTTCCGTGGGTCCGAGGGCCCTGGCCGTGGACTCCCTGTCTGGGGAGAAGCACCATATTCTAGTCGAGGGGCAGCTCATTTCCTGAGCCCCTACTGCGCCCTGCTCCTGGCACAGGGTCTCCCGCCCACCCCACGAGGGACACAGGCTTCAGGCCCAGGATCTGCCCCGGGACCCCTTGGGATAGCCTGGGAGGAGGGGCACAAACCCGCCCCTAAGAGTCAGTGTGGCAGAGCCCGGGGGGACCTCCCCGGCCCGGTCTCCTGGTCAGCTGCAGGGCCTCGTGGCTGGGAACGGGAATGGGGTTCTCAGGGTTACCGGAGAAGTCATGTTCTCCCGGAGCCCTTGGGGAGGGGGCTTGGGGGCCTCAGGAGCCAGAGGAACGTCCGAGCAGGAGGGCGGTGCTGGGGCCCAGGCAGGCAGAGACCAGCAGTCTGAGGGCCCCCAGGAACGAAGGCACAAAGGAGGGAACGGTCAAGGGCGTCAGAGGAGCGGAGTGTCCAGGGTGGGGTGGGGGCGGAGGCGAGGCTGGAGCGGCCAGCCTGCAGGTGAGAAGCCTCGAATTCCAGGCGGAGGGGAGAAGCCATCCAAGCAGAGATGGACTTTCAGGAGGCTGGAGAAGAGTGAGACTCCAGGAGCGGGAGCTGGGAGGAGGGGGGGGGCAGAGAGGATGAGGGAGGGGGAAAATGAGGGAGGGGGCTTCCTGGGGACCATGTGGGCGTGGCCTTGCTCCCTGGCGGCTGTGAGGAGGGACTGGGGAAGGGGAGGAAGCAACAGAGCTCACCGTGGGCCCCTGCCACGCTGGGCCCCCAGAACAGAGCCAGCAAGGCAAGGAGCAACCCCCCGGGCGGCGCCATCTCTCGGGCAGCTCTGGACGGGTGTGTGGCTGGCTCGAGTGGGTCCAGGTCTGGGCAGGGGCTGGGGTCCTCACTGGCCTGGAATCTTGGATTCTTCCCCGGCTGGAGGCCAGGCCAGACCCATGTCCTCGGCTCCGGCTCCCGAGGAGAATCCTCTCTCCGGGACTCTGCCGGCAGAAGAGACAGGAGCTGAGAGCTGGCCCCTCCCGTTCTGCAGCCCCAGGACTTGGCCCACGTCGCAGGGTGAACCCAGGAGTGACACATGGGCTCCAGCAGCCCCTGCCAGCTCAGCCTGGCACCCAGGGTGGTCCCTTCCGCTTAGCCTCAGTGCCTGGGGCACGACTGTAAGGCAGATGCATTTGATGGCTTCTGCAGAAGTGGGTCCCCACCTGGTCACACCCCAGAAACTCCTGTGCAGTCCCCTGGTGATGAGAAAACCTGGGTGGGAGCCCTGGGAGGGCGTCCTGAGCTCCCTGAGGGCCCCTGACCTCATCAGCTTAGAGCAATCACAGAGCATGGCGTCCACAGTGTCCTGCCCTTGGGGGAGGGGATCCCACTTGTGCTCATGCTGGGCACGCACGCTCTCCCGCCCTCCCTCCGTTTACTGTCATCCCTCCCACACCACCCTCACAGTGCCCGTTCCCTTTTCTCTGCAGAAGGTTGGGGATTTCCTCTTTTCATTTTGTCTAGCCCTGGGAAGTACCCAGGAGAGGAGAGCAGGGGACAGTGGCTCCTTTTCCCCCGTAAGACTGTCTGAAATTTCAAGATGCACAGACACACACACGTAAAACAGCAACTGTCTTACTAGGAAAAGCACAGCACTGGACGCAGCCGACTTGACCTTCAGCACAGGCTCTGCCCCTCCCAGGCCAGTGGCCTGGGTTGACCCACCAGTGCTCCCTGAACCTTGTTCTCTGCACCAGTAACATGGGTACAAATACACGCATGTCACAGGAGAAGAACCCAACGTTGCGATGTTTATAGAGCGGTTAGTCCGCTAAAAGGTCAGGAAAGGGGTGTCTGGGCGGCTCAGTCGGTTAAGCATCAGACTTCAGCTTAGGTCATGATCTCAGGGACCTGGGATTGAGCCCCGAGTTGGGCTCAGCAGGGAGTCTGTTTCTCCCTCTCCCTCTGCCCCTCCCCCAGGTCATCGCATATGCTCTCTCTCAAATAAATAAAAAGAATCTTTAAAAGAAAAAATAAAAGAAGAGGCTCAGGAAAGACGAGAAGGTTTGTTTGGAGCTGGGGGAGAAAAGTATTTATCCACTTCAGCTCCTGCGAGTGGGGACAATGCCACAGGGGAGGGGCATGAGTTCTTGTGGCTGGCCCAGTTGGCTTTGCCTACCTGGGACTAGCCTAAAAACCCAGAGCTTCCATTTGAGTCTTACCACAAGTAGAAATACTACATATAAAGAGAGCGAGTCATCCTAAAATAAGTTAGAGGTTTAATACAATTCCAAACAAAATTTAACATGATGTTTTTTGCAGGAACTCAGAAAAAAACTAATATACGTGAGGACAGTTAACAAGATCTTTAAAAATGAGGAGGCTCTCCACAATAGCAAAATTTATTACAAAGATCCGGTAAGTAAAGCAGTGTGTTGCACACACACACACAACAGATCAATGGACACACTGACCAGGCAATTCTATTCTACCCAAGAATGTACTACATCATGGAGGATTCATGAATCATTGCGAAGGGATGGTAAAAAGGTCTAGGATACTTGAATAACATTGTAAAACATATCCACCTAAATCTTTACCCCACACCATCCCCAAATACCAGGTTAATTACAAATTCAAATATAAGAAGTTAAATCATATTAAACTTGCAAACCATGTGGCAGATAGTGTCATCTCCTGGGCCATCCCCTTCGTCCTCAGTAAAAGAAACTCCTGTTTCAGCTGGGCTTGGTGCTACCCAGAATAAAAGATTGTATTTCCTATTCTCTGCTATTGCTAGGCATGTTCATGTTACTAAATATTGTCCAAGGAGATGTGAGTGGAAACATTGGGTGTGTCTTCCAGAAAAGGCTTCTTAAAGGGAGTTGGCTCAGGTAGGAGGGTCCACGTTTGCCCTCCTGCCTCTCCAGTTTCTTCCAACCTACAACTTGGAAGTGATGGCTGGAGCTCCAGAAGCCATTTGGGACCATAAGGTTTCCTTGACAATAGAGCCCTATGCAACCGAAAGAGCGAAACCTGGATCCTTCTTGTCACTGTGGAGCAACCACACCAGCCCGAGAGTGCTTACCTCTGGACAACTTTACGTGAGAAAATTAAAAAAAACTTCCATATTGTTAAGCCCCTGTTGTTTGGAGACCAAACAGATGCTAATGCAAATGGAAGAAAACTTCACAGGGCTTAAAATAGATGACAGTCCACTAAGTGAAGGGTAAACTCCATTTTTTAATAGTGCCATAGTCAGTCACAGGCTAGTAAGCTGTTGGCCATCCAAGAATAAAAGGATACTGCTAGAAGTTTCCAGAAGCAAACAAACATTATTTTCAATGGATCAGGTTGGCCAGGGTTTCTCACAAGTGACTCTGAACTCTAAGTAGATAATGATGTCTTGAAAATGCTGAGGGACAATATGTTTAAAACCTAGGATCATTGAAAAAGTCAAAGTTACACTGATGCTTGAGGTCAGAAAAACACATTTTGGAAATATAAGAACAAGGAAAATTTTCAGATCTTTTCTGAGGAACACAATTACCCTAGGGTGCATTTCAGGAAAAAAAGAATTGTCCAAGAAAGTGTATGATACTGAAATTAATGAAAAGAAAAGAAGCCAGTAAGACTTAAACTAAGAATTGTTATTTATAAAATGAAAATAAGTAAATTCACAATCACAATATTGAAGTAAAACACAGATGATCTTAATGTGGGAGTTTACTGTCAGAATAGGGGTAGAAAGCAGAGAACTGAAAGTTTGTTAAGCTAAAGATCGTGTCTTATTTTGAAAAGCATATATATATGTTAATTATACCCAAAAGCTGATGGAAAATATACCTTAAATACGTGTGTTAAAAATGTAAGGGTTAAAAACCACTAAGAGTGAGAGGTAAGCATGGGAGCCAAAGACTGATAGGAACAGGACAGGAGAAGGAGGGAGGAGGGAGAAGGAGAAAAGAGAAGAGAAAAAGCAAACACCTTTTCACTCAAAACAAACACACACACCAAAATTCCCAAACTCGTGAAGAACTTTAATGTTAGGAATAAAAACTGGAAATGAAAAAAAAAACAAACCACAAATTCATTCCAGACAAAAAGAATGTCATAGAACAATCCGACAAAGACGTTTAAAAGAAGAATTCATCATGGCCACACATGGATTATTCCAGAAACGGATGAGGAGATATTAAGAAATCTCTTCATGATTGAAAGAAACATACCAACAGATTAAAAGGGAAAAAAGGATCATCTTATCCTGGCAAATGCTTCTCAATATTCAATAATACAAAAGCCATTCCCGATGAAACAAACAAACAGATGAACTTCGACAACGGAGGCGTTGAAGGGAATATTGGTGTTTCTGGGCATCTACTACAAATCTGTAGTGACGTCAGAGTCAAAAGTAAAATGTTCGTGTTCTTCTGGTCAAAGGAACAGGGGAAGGCTGCCCATTACTGCCATCTCCAGAGGTCAGTCCTCCCCCCCACCGATAATCTCTAAATTCAATGCAATCTAAGTCAAAATTCCAAAACGATTTTTAACGCTTGTGACAAACTGATTCTAGATGATAACAAACCAAACATGAGAGACAGGTTCTATTAGCCAGAAAAAGTGGGGAATGTAATCGTAGACAGATAGAATGGAAAACAGTAAGGAAAATAACCAAGTAGGAATTTGGGAAGTAAGAGCAGCATTTCTAATCATGGAGGAAAGGATGGACTATATACTCATAATTATTATGTTGAGACAGCTGATAATTTTTTAAAGTTAAATTATTACTTTATGTATTACCTGCCCCTCCAAATTCCAGGTGGATTAAACATCTAAAAGTCAGAACTAAAATGATAAAAGTATTATAAGTATTTCCTTAACTTTAGGGGTTGAAGAAGACACCAAATCCAAAAAGCATAAAGAAAAAACAATGATACATATCAGTTAGAAGCAACTAGCACACTTTTATATGAAACAAGATATCTCAAACATGGTAAAGAAGAAAGCCAAGTGATAATCTGGAAACATATTTAAAACATATGTAAATACATTGTTAAGACACCTAATAACTGAGCAACTACTACAGTAAATATGTAAAAGGCAAAGAACCCATAAGAAAATGGACAAAACATCTCCATTCATATTATAAGAGGAACACAAATGACCAACGAATATACAGCAGATGTAAAACTTCACCCATAATCAGGGAAAGGAAAAATTGAAGCAAGAATCCTGATCATTTTCATCCACCCATCCATTGGACACAGTTTAAAGACTGATCATCTAAAGAGAAATTGACCTTTTATGCAAGACTCCGGGGGTATATGTTAATTCAACTACTTTGAAGACCATCTGACAATATTTAAATTTTTAAACACAAACTCTTGCTCAGCAGTTCTGCCTCTCTACGCCTGCGGGCTGCAGAAGAAACAATTTCACGGGTGCGGAAAAAACTGGAAATAACCTAAATGTCTATCAGTATGGGGTTGGGTAACCTGTGGTGTACCCCTACTAATAAATGCTGCCTATTTCTTAGGCTTAAACAACAGAGCTAAATCTCTATGTGTTATTGAGAAAGGTTGTCCTAAATGTATTATTAGGTGAAAAAATAACTCCTAGGGCAATATGTGTATTATAATCCCATTTATGTACAAAGGAAAACTATATACGTGCAGCCTGCTCAGAAGATAGTCGGGACCAGGGGATAGACATAGCTGGCACGCGTTCTCTTTTGTGTTACATGATTCTAGATCATTCTGTTAACAAAGCAGATGCCCATGTATTAAACATGCCCATTAAACAACTCAATAACTATCCTATGATCTTGGTGAGTATGGCCCAGGAGAAGAACTGGTTAGGAGAAAAAGAGTGATCAAAAGCGAACAGGAAAGGTTCTGTTCCTTATAAAATGATCAGAACGTCGGGAAGATGAGAAGTCGGGAAGATTGGAACCGGCGATCCAAAATTGATACAAGGTCTTTGAGGACTCACGACTGTACATTCGCCACTTGTCACGGGGACCAGACTGGGGAAGCCCTTCAGGCAATGACAGCCGTGGGGACCAGGGGAACACCTGTGCCCCCATCCACGCCGCAAAGGCACGCAGTTACTCACGCCCCGAGGCAGCTACCCCGAGACCACTCCCCGCTCCCACCCGCACCCCTGCACCCCGCCAGCCAGCACGCATGGGCACAGAACACGCCCCCCCGGGCCTGAACCCCACAAAGCAACAGAGGCCCAGGGTTGAGTACGTTAGCCAAAAAACTTTCTCCCAGGGGGAAAAAATAGTCCCTCTGCAGGGGACCGGGCTTTTTCTCGTCTTCCAAAGTGAGCTTCCAAAACCACACCAAGCCCTGGGTCGTGGCGTGACAAAATTCCAGGTTGCCCCCTCCGCCTCCCGGTCTCGGCACCCCTGCGTCCCACGGACACCCACACCCGCAAGCGCGCACACGCCCTCGCTCTCCCTCTCTCCCTTTCTAAACCTGGGTGTCAGGGACTACGGGAGCTCTTCCCGTTCCAGAGACCAGGAGGCCAAAACGGGGGGGGGGGGGTGGGGGGCGGGCAGGGAGAAGATTCTCACCGCCACCAAATTCTTAGCAACACTTTAGTGGCAAAGCAAAGGCACGCGCAGGTGTCTGACTCCGAGGTCTGAGCTCTCCGCCTCCCTCCCTCTGCCCCCCACGTCCTCCCTGTTGCCGGGACAGGGGGACCCCGCAGGTGAGCTCTCCCCCCGCCTCCCCCACAACCTTCCCACGACACTCAGGCAAGGTGGCAGCGCTGACTGCCTCCTCGCCCTCTGGCTCCGAGGCTCCCAGAGCCACACCTGCCCACTCCAGCTCCCCAGGCTCTCCTTGTCTTCGGTTCCCAGCCCAGACACCCCCTGCTCCCCAAGCCCTCCCCTGAGCCAGAACGTACCTCTTGGTGGTGGGACAGCAGAGCCTTCTTCTGCGGGAGTGTCCAGGCGACTGGGAGCCTCTCGAGCTTCCTATTTATGCTGACGTCTTCGTTAGGAAACAGAGAAGCAGAAAGAGGAAGCGACACCAGGTCAGGCCGGTTTCTGTGACTCCTCATAAGACTGCCCAGCTTCTGAGAACTGTGGACACCGAGATATCGATTTTTTTTTTCTCTAGGCCTTACTGAGTTTGCAAATGTTGTTCCTTCGGCCGCAAGTACTGCTCCCTGCTCGCGCCTACGCACCTCTGTCAGCTCTGTCGGCTCTGTGCCAAGTTGTTTCATGCAGCCATCCCCCGCTTCCCACCCCCCCCACCCCCCACCCCCCCCACCCCGTGCCCCGCGCCCCGGGGACGCAGGGGGAGGTGGCAGCGGTCACGAGAGCCAGACAGCGCCCCCGGGCGGGCTCCCACCTCTACGACCTCGCAAAGAGTGACCTTGCACATATCACCGGGAGGGCAGGGTGTGTGAATTTGCGGGGTCTCAGGACCCCCAACTGTTCCCACTTATAGGCAGCTGCGGGAGATGCTCAGAGCCCGGGGCTTGGTAGCCCCCCCTTTTAGCCCCGTTCCTGTGACTTCCCTGGTGTCCTTCTGTCTTGCAGCAGCCACCGCCCCCATACTGTCCCAGAGTCCTCAATGGGCGCGGCCATCTTTCCCCAACAGGGCCTTGTGTGTGGCTAGTGTCTCTGCCCAGCACCTGGCACATGTCCCCGTACAGAGGAGGCTCTTAGTGTCCCTGTGGGGCATAAACCAATGAATGACGCCTGAGCACAGCCGGGCTGGGTCCACGGCCTCGCGAGGGAAGCCCGTCCTTGGGCAGAAAATGCAAGGGGGCACCCAAACACCCAGTAATTAAGATAAATAGTATTTTAGTGCAATGTTATAAAAAATAATGCAAGCAATCCACCACAAACGAAGTATGAAATTTTAAATAAAGACACGCCGTGCTCCGTGGACCATATTAGAGTCGGGCAGAAGGAAAAGGCTGTGCCATTTCTCCCAAGCAGAGAGCTTGGGGAGCGGAGAGGAGGACACAGCCCAGGGAAGAGGGCATAGGGACGGGGCAGGGATGAGGGGCGAGGGGCCGGGACCCTGTCACAAAGCCACTGGATTCCTGGCCTTCCTCCTACCAGGAGGGGCTCGCCTGGCTAGGAATGGCTTGGAAGGTCCCATGGGGGGTGGGGAGGGCTGGGAAAAGCCCATCCTGGGGGGCAGAGCGGCACCTAGGTCCCTCCCATGAAATCCCGTCCTGATGGGGTGAGGTCATGCAGGGGTGTGTCCAAGACTGGAGAGGAGGGGGTTCAAGTAATGCCCCAGGCCTTTCTTCCCTCAGGCCTGGTCTCTGGGCACCGGGAGCCTGGTTGGGAGGAGAGAGGCCCTCCTGGGGCCCCGGAGTGGGGCAGAGTGCTCCTGTGGGAGCACTGAGGCCTAAGGAGGCCCACATGGATGACAGGCTCTCCAGGCTGCGGGGGAGTTCTGCTGTCTGGGAGCTTGAGAAGCTCCATCTCATGGCCTTGAGG
>CM052807.1:110563108-110597981 GCA_028533885.1 Nasua narica | reverse complement strand
GATCGCAAAGTCTTCCCGGGCAGGTCCGTGGGGGAAGCTGCCCTCCCACGCCAGACTCGGGGCGCACGGTGCCTTCTCCGAGGGCACCTCGAGGGAAGTGCGGCATCCCCGCTGGTCATGCTCTTTTACATATTCTTCTCAAGGGGTACCTGGAGGACACTTTCCCCTCATCTGACTCGGCACCCTGTTCTTTCCACTCCAAACCCTCGCCCCCTCCCTGCCCCGAACCCCAGCCAGCCTCCGGAAAATGGCTGGAGCCTTCTCTTCCGGCTGGAGGATCCTCTCACCCTGTGCTCTGTTCAGCGGGGAAGATGGAAAAAGGGAGTCAGCACTTTCCCCGGGCATATAGCCTGCTTTATTCCATCCACAAGGGATCCAGGCTTACTGACCACTTTCCCTGGGCCTCGTGGCTGTAACTGGCTACTCCCGCACCTGGGCCGAGCTCCTGCAAGCAAGTCACACCCCTTCCTCGGCTGGGCCAAGTGCCCCCCGGCCTCCGGGTTCCCAGCACGGACAGGGAGGCGTGACGAGGACTCAGGAGTGAGGTGGCCCCAATACAGAACATCAGGATTGAACCGTGTTCAACTTTTAAAAATAAAGTTGCCGATGATATGAAAGCAAGCGAGCAACAACAAGACAAGCAAATAGAACAGGAAAAACTTGATCACGTTCTTGGGGAAGGGGGCGCCTCTGATGCGGGGGTGGGATCCCACAGGGGAGGTGGGGCGTGTGGTTACTCAGCGGGGTCCAGATGAGGTGGACGATGCACGGATCCCACCTAGTTCCCTGGGATCCTGCTTTTCTCGGCTCTGTGATCCTTGGACAAGTGCCTTACATGCCCAGAGGCTAGCTCCTCTCCTCCTGGGACTTGGGAAGTTTTGCTCATACGATTGAAAAGAAAATTCTCTATTGTATTTACATTCAACATATTTTTTCCCCACCTGCTTGCACTCTCTTTCTCTCTAAAAACAAAAACAACACAAAAAACCCCCAAAACTTTAGGGGCGCCTAGGTGGCTCAGTCGGTTAAGTGCCCTGGCTCTTGATTTCAGCTCAGGTCACGATCTTGGGTTGTGAGATCAGGCCCCACATCGGGCTCTGTGCTGGGAGAGAAGCCTGCTTGAGATTCTGTCCCCCCACCAACCCCGCTCCTCCCCCCCAAAATATTTTCAAGTTCTATACACTAAAACACACCAATCCTAAGTGTGCAGTGCAGGACATAGATAAATATAAATATTACTCCGATTTCTCTCCCTGTAAATTCGTAGTGCCCATTTTTTCCAACGGCAAACTGTATATCACGTAAAATTTGCCCTTTTCCCCACTTTTAAGCACATAGGTCTGTGGCATCAAGTTCATTCACACTGTTGTGTGACCATCACTATCGTCTACCTCAGGAACTTGTTCATCATCTAAAACTGGAAGTCTGTCCCCATTCAACAATGACCGCCCATCCCCCACTCCCCTGTCTCTGGGGACCATCATTCTCCATTCCGCCCTTATGAATGGGACCATCCCACCAGCCTCAAGTATGTAGGGTCCTACAACATGTATCCTGTTGTGAATGGCTTGTCGCCCTTACCGGAATGGCTTCATGGTTCATTCACACTGTGGCATGAGTCACAATTTCCTTCTTTTTCAGGCTGAATAGTACTCCACGGCACAGCTACACCAGATTTTGTTTATCCATTTGTGCGTTGATGGCCCTTTGGGCTGCTCAGCCATGGTAAACTACGCTGCTGTGAACAGGCACGTACAAACATTTATTCGAGTCCTCAATTTCAATTCTTTGGGGACTCTACCCAGAGGGGGAACTGTTAATCAAACAGTACTTCCTTTTTTTTTTTTTTTTGGAATAACACTATGATGAACATCTCATCCCTAAGGAATTTTTGGTGTCGCTTTTTTTTTCAAAGATTTTCTTGCTTTATTTACTTGAGAGAGAGAGAGAGAGAGAGAGAGAGAATGCATGCATGAGTGAGGAGAGGAGCAGAAGGAGAAGCACGCTCCCCGCCGAGCATGGAGCCTGATGCAGGACTCGATCCCAGGACCCCGAGATCATGACCTGAGCTGAAGGCAGACGCTTAACAGCCTGAGCCACCCAGGCGCCCTCATATGGTGCTTCTGTTTAAATATACAGAATTGTTGAATCATTAGATTGGGCACCCAAAGCGAATATAACACTGTATGTTGATTATACTGGAATAAAAAAATTTAAAAAATAAAGCAGCTCGCTTAATAAATATGAAACATTCTAAGGGAAGAATCACGTTGTCACTTTGAGGGGGCGTGGTTTTACTTTCCTAGTGGCATACAAAACAAAAATTTGTCTTACACTTGGTGACAGATTCTGTGAAACACGGTACAATATTGATAAGAACACGACACGAATAATGACCACAGCCCGAGCATTTTCACGATGTGGCCGGACAGTGGACACCCCGGGCTTCACTCACATGATTTCTTCCATTCCTGACATTATCCTTTAAGTAGCCAGGATTATCTTCCTATTACGGATGAAAAAATTGAGGCATAGAAAGGGACATAACTTGTCCAAAGGGACATATCCAGTCTACAGTAACATTGCATTATTTTTTCTTTTTACTTTAATTCCAAAACAATTCCAAGATACGGAAAGTGTTAAAGACCACACGGAGAACCTCAATATACCCTTTGTGTGAAAATTGCATTCAAGCCTCACCGGCTTTTATGACAAAGGATCCAACCCAGGACCACACACCGTGTGTAGACATCACATCTCTCCAGACTCCTTCAACCTGGACTGGTTGCCCCTTTTCCCTTAACCTCTGTCAGGCATTTTGCAGAAGTTCTCCCAGTTTAGGTTGGTCTGGGGTTTCCTTAGGTTATAAATTTTGGTCAGAATAACAAAGAAATGACTCTGGATTCTTCTCAGGACGTGACATCCTGCCAGGTGTGAGGCTCATTCGTGAGGCTCACGTCACTCACGTGGTTAAGATGGTGTTGGCCGAACTTCTCGGTTGTAAAGTTAGCCCCCCACTGACCCTTTGAATCAATAAGTATTTTGTGGAGAGATACCTTGAGACTGTGTGAAATCGCACCGTCAGGCTCCTTCAACCTGCGGACTTAGAAAGCCATGATGCTCCTTAAGGAAATTAAATACGATCAGAATGTTGCCCCTTTAGGTGATATCTTTCTTTCTTCCACATTTCTTGACATTCCACTATAAGAAAGAACTTCATTTTCTTCCCTTGTTTTTATTTACTTGTATAATCCATGCAAACTTATGGATTCCTATTTTATTATGGATACCATCTATCATGATGATTGATCGTTTGGATGATTGAATCCCTCCAGGTTTGGCCAGTAAGCTCTCCTGCAAAGTGACTCTTGTGTCCTTTTGACGTATCCCTGTCATTAGGTAGGCCTTCCTGATCCCCGGGCACCCTAAGATACTCTCGTCTTCTCTTGGACTTCTGCCCCAGCCCGAGGCTCAGACATAGCTCCAAGAAAGTCTATTTTCTCTTCTTTTCCTTTTGTTTAGTGGGAAGTGGTACCTAGGGCTCCCTGCTGCTTAGAGAGTGGAGTGAGGCAGGGAATGAACGAATGCACGAACCATGTCTTTACAGCTATAGTTACTGCTATATCTGTTATTGTGAAAATCCCAAGTTCACACCGATACTCCTGGTCCCAATCCAATGACACAGTAGTTCATTCTAGCTTTCTCTCACGTACGCCGGCACCTCTCCTCTTGGCTGTGAGAAACCGCACTCTTATTGTCCTCAGAATGTTTACTTGGATGCTTACCCACCTGCCTGCAGCCCCTTTCCCTGAAGGGCCGCATCCCTGCTCTGACACTCAAACGGCGCCCCCTTCCCCCAAAAAAGATATGTTGAAGTCCTAACCCCCAGGACTTTAGAATGTTACTTTACCTGGAAATGGAGTCTTGAGAGGGATAAGAAAGTTCAAATGACCTCAGGAGTGTGGACCTGAATCCAATATGACTAGTGTCCTTAGAAAAGGGGAATTTGGGCACAGATGTGCGCAAAGGGGGGAAGATTTGTAGACACATAGGGAGGGGTACAGACACAAGCCAAGCAACACCAAGGATTGGGGCCAACACTGGAAGCTAGAGGGGACAGGCAATGGTCCTAGCAGGGGGCAGTCATGTTGGAAAATGCATGGCCCTGCTGACACCTTCATTTTGGGTTTCTAGGCTCCTGAAATGGGAGCTTGGACATTTCTGTAGCTTTGAGCCACCAGGCTCTTGGTCTTCTGTTACAATATCCCTAGGAAGTGAATGCCCCCTCCTTGGAGTTGTCCTGGCACCTTCCTGCTCAGGCCTCCCTAGTGACTGACTTAAAAGGAAGGAAGGGAGGCGTAGGAGTCTGGTATCAGATTTAGGACATAGGCTGGATTCTTAATTATTTCGCTCTTTTCATAGAATAATAGGAGATGCCAAAATAAGCCTATTAGCAAGTAAATCTAAATAAGCTCCATAGCAGGTGTTGGCATACAATGGCCTGCTGGCCAAATATGGATTACAGCCTCTTTTTGTTTAGCACATGAGCTAAATATGGCTTTAAATTTTCTAAATTGTTGGGGAAAATTTTTAAAAAAAGAATAATATTTTGGGATATAAGAAAATTACATGAAATTCAAATTTCAGGGTCCGGAAATAGTGTTATTGGAACACATGCTACTTCATTCATGCTTTGTCTCTGGCTGCACTTTGTTCTTATGCTGCTATGGTGGTTGGTGGTTGAAACAGAGACCTACAGCCTTCAAAGCCATATTTACTGTCTGGTCCTTTATAGAAAAAGTCTGCCGGCCCTTGTTCTGTAGTATCAGAGCGCCCAATGAGAGTATGAGGAGAGAAGGTGACTTTTACCTGGAAAGGCAATGGAAGGCTTCCAGAGGCAGTGATGTTGACTCTGGGGAGTGAAGGAGGGTATAAAATTTCGACATTCAATCATGTATTTATCCATTCAATAAGCACGGAGCACCCGCTGTGCCCTAGGAAAGGGAACAGGAGGAGGAGTAAAACCCAGTGCCTGACCACATGGAATTCACAGTCTAGGGAGGGTGCTGTGCAAACCGAGACCCCTACCACCACGACCACCACAGTGGAAGCATGTGGAGCAGAGACTGATCTGCTGGGAGGTCAGAGGAGGCTCTGCAGTAGAGTCCTTCCCAGAGCTAGATCTTGGAGTTTATGGAGACTCTTGCCAGCCTGAAGAAAAGGGATATCTGGACAGCCTTCTTGGAGGTGAGGGCTTTTGCAGTAGAACTCATCATCCCTGGGATCTACTCATTGATCTGGCTAGCTAAGGTAGGCACCATGCAATCAAGAGAGCTTCCATGTACTTCCAGGTTCATAGGTAGCGAGTGACACCCCAAGGTCACAGCCAGTTAGTGACTGAGTCGAGTCCAATGCTACCTCCATGATTTTGAGCACAGTAAGAGGTCCCAGAAACAAATACGAAATTCTGAGCTTCTTGTACCCTTCCCTGCCCCTGCGTGCCCCAGCTCCTGGGACTTTGGGAGGAAAGATGACCAAGGAAAGATCAACTGTGTCTCATATCCATAAGAAACTCATAGAGAGAAGGAGCCTTAATTCTCCCAAACTTCTGCTTCTGGCCTCCCTCAATCCCCTGCAGATCGATTTAGCCCCTTCCACATTCTGTTGTTGTTATTCTTCTCTCTCCCCTTCTTCAGCCTGACAGCCAGTCAGGAACAAGGACCATCCCATTTAATTCTTATCTTTGATGCTGAGGAGCTGTAGATACTCAGTTAGCATCTGTTGAATGGACTGGAACACAGTTGGATTGAATGGAGTGGACAGAATGCGGTTGGATCCAATAGGAATGGTATAGGCACCAAAGACGATCTCAATACAACATAGGTGATCTCCCTGCCTCAAACTCAAAGGTCACAGACTCTTCCAATAGCCCCCCCCCCTTTTTTAAGAGTAAGTACTGAATTCCCTTTATGGGTCTTATCTGGTAATTTATCTATAATGGTACTTAAAAAAAATTTGTGATATCTAAGTGGACTTCCTTCTTTCTTGAGCAACGGCAACTACCAAAACCTCAGTTCATTATCTCCCCAGCACAGCCATCCCATCCTGAAGGTAGTCCCATAAACAATGTACGTTTGGCTTTTCTGACCCTCTTAACTTCCCACCTGCTATTAGATCTGGATTTGTGTTAACTCTGCTCTGGCAAAAACTCAGGCGTCTGTGATGTTCAACCTGTCCCTTGTGCCAGCCCCTTGTCAGGCCTTATCGTGTCTCTAAGAGCTTGCCATCAGACAATCTTGCCTTGTATCGCTCTCAGTGCTGGCCTTTTCTCACTGGGCTGCCATGTTGCACAACTTCAGGGGACACAACTCATGTGCTCTGCAGGGCTGTGAGTGGTGTTTCCTGAGCTCTGCTGTGAACTGTCACTACTTTGTTCAAAAAAGACCATCAGTCTGGGATTTCCATTAGCTCTGAGCCTCTCAGTGTTGTTTCAGATACTCGATGGACGTACCCTCCCAGCCTTATGTGTCACCACTCACGATTTGCCCAAACTAGACCCTTCTCTCCAAGTGTTCTCTGAAACACATCATTTCCAAGACCTTGAGTCATTAATTCCCACTTCTCTCCTCTGTGTTTTCAAACTAGAATTTGAAAGCCTAAGCCATACACATAATCAGGCTGCTGCTGTCTTTAAAGACAAAACCCTCCTTTGCCCAGGCATTCTTCTCAATCCCTATCCTTCTCATTTATTAATTCATTAAACCAATATTTTTGAACACCTACTGGGTGGCAAGCCTTTGTTCTAAGTACTTAGGATTTTATTGGTGAATAAAACAGACAAGAGTCTCTACCTTCATGACTCTTACAGTCTTCCAAGGGAGATACACAATCAGCAAGGAACATTATAAATTAGTACGGGATAGAACACACATAGTATTGTGGAAGAAGGTGAGTGCTATGGAAGAAAGAATTAAGTCTGGGCAAGGGAATTGGGTGGGCATGGGGAGAGCAGGTTGCAGTATTAAATGGGATGATCTGGGTACATCTCCTTGAGCAGAGAAAGGAGATACTCACCATTTCTAAAGTGTCTCGTCTACATTCATTGTTACCACTTCTTACCTCCCACTTATTCCTCAGCCCAGGGGAATCTGCTCCCTAAACTCTACTTCTGACCAGACCAACAAAGACCTCCATATTGCCAGATTTGGGGTCACCTTCCAGGACCGTGGAAGCAGTCTTGATGCTATTGAATATTCCATGCTTAACACACGTTTGTGCCTTGGCCTCTAGGACACTACATTTTCATCATTCTTCCATTTCTCCTTTATCATCCCTTATGTCTCTGCCCATCACTTAACTGATGGTATTTCCAAGACCTATCTGTGCCCCTGGCCCACCTCAAGCTGTGTTTCCCCTAGAAAGCTTCATCCACTCACACATACTGTGAAACCCAAATCAGTTTCAGCCATGACCTCTGGAGAGATCCACAGGCTCCTTTTGGTTTCTGAAAGGTGAGGCCCCTGTGCTCCCACCAGAAACTTGCTCATCATAACTAAGTTTCAGGAATCTGGAGGGTCCCTTGACAGAACAAGAAGAAGGCAGTGGTGGGTTTGGGTTAGGGCCCGAGGTCTGGGGTAAAAGAAGGAACAGGAGGCTTGTGGTAGGTGTAGAGACCCTGGAAATATGGTCATAAACCCAAGGAGAGACACCACCAGTGAGAGCTCCTTGGGCTGGGAATGGACACTTTTGACAGTGATGGCCTTTTCTGTGTAGACCAAACCCTGAAATCATGGCAAAGGTAGGATTCCTAGATTGCCTTGAACCCTAGAACAGGATGTTAGGAGAGAGAACACCCTACTCTGCATGCCCTAGGTTCCTGCCTTCCATGATTTTCCTCAGGTAACCATCTGGTAGAGGGAGCAGGTATGACAGGGCAGGCATGGAATCACATGACATACCAACATGACCAGTCATCAGGAGGGACAATGAATCAGCTCAATCCCAAGTGTCTCTCAGGCACCAAACTACAGTTAAATGTTTGTAGAAAGCACCAGGTGTTTTTTTTGTTTTGTTTGTTTTGTTTTGTTTTTGCCAAACATGTTGACTTTCCATACATCCTTCATACACAAGCCCATGACTAATAATCACCTAATCTGTAAGGAAACAAGCCACTAGGGGAGAGACCAAGCAGAAAGAACAAACAATAGACATAGACCCCCAAGAACCAAAGATAGTGGATTAATCAGATTTTGGATATAAGATATATTCCTGTCCCCAGTCCCTAGAAGGAAGAATTTGATCCATATAAACTCATCATGATAATTCTCCTCTTTCCAGTGATTGGCTCAGAAAGGGGCCTGTGTATTCAGTTTGGCCAATGAGGCATGAGGGTAAACCTTTCTTCATGAGGAAAAATTCATTTTGCTTCTGGACATGCCCTCCAGTCCTCTGCTGGTAACACTTGGAGCCAGCCCAGCCTTCATCACCCACATTCTGGGCTGTTAGAGCAGGAGGAGGGGCAGCACATGGGAACGTGATGAGGTTGAGACCCTGAGACCTTTGAGATTCACACAGTACTGCCTAACCTCAAGCTTTTGTATCTTGCAGCCCAGCTACTTTCATGGTTTTTGGTCACTTGCAGCTGACAGGGCCTCGCTGCTGCACCCCTTTACATTCTATATGTTCTCTCCCCTTTGTGATGTCTTTGCTCCAAAATCCCTCCCATATCTTCTCCCAAGGTGATGCTAAGCAGACCCTTGCTGCTTGAAGTGTGGTCCCTGGACAACCACCAACAGCATCACTTGGCATTATGTCAGAAATGCAGAATCTTACTCCCATGGAGCAGGGCTTTGTCTTATGCCCACACTCAGCTTCAAGAAAAACTGGGAAATGCAGCCTGTGTCACGGCGACTACGTGTATTAGTTTCCTAGGGTTGCAGTAACAAATTACCACAAACATGATGGCCTAAGACAGCAGAAATCTTTCCTCTCACAGTGCAGAGTCCAGAAGGCCAAAATTGCCACATCAGTAGGGCTGTGCTCCCTCTGGAGGCTCTAGGGAGGATCCATCCTTGCTTCTCCGGCTCGCAGTGACTCCAGGCATTTCATGGCTTGTGGCTGGGCGACTCTAGTCACTGCCTCGGTCTTCATATGGTCTTTCCTCTTTCCCCTGTGTCCCCTTTGCCTTTTTATTATAAGGACACTTGTCATTAGATTTAGAGTGATCGAGATTCTTAATTACATCCACAGAGACTCTTTTTCCAAATGAGGTCACATTCACATGTTTTGGGGATTAAGATGTAAACATATCTTCCAGGTGGGGGGTACCATTCAACCCACTATACTATGTATTCAGCACAAATTTTTTAAAATATTTTATTTATTTATTTGACACACACAGAGAGAGAGATCACAAGTAGGCAGAGAGGCAGGCAGAGAGAGAGGGGGAAGCAGGCTCCCCACTGAGCAGAGAGCCCGATGCAGGGCTTGATCCCAGGACCCCGAGATCATGACCTGAGCCGAAGGCAGAGGCTTTAACCACTAAGCCACCCAGGCGCCGCCAGCACAAATTCTTTTATTAAGAATAAGGAAGTACAGACACTGGGGGATAATGATGGGCGTTCTTGGGAACCCACAGAGCCAGGCTTTACAGAACTGAGGAGGCCACTGGGGATTTGCAGGTGGCTGAGAATCTTAAGTAGCTCTAGTTTCACTATCATCTACTCAGCAGCAGCACCTGCCACCACTCTGACCACTCCCCCCATCTCTGTCCCTACTCCTCCTACCACTGCCCATGAGTACCCCCCACGTGACTCCCAGAACTATTCATGGTTCCCTTGGGCTCTTCCATCTCAGAGTCTCTTTTAGCTGTCTTCTCTCTTTGTCACAGGATGGACTTTCTATCAGGCTTGAGTTTGGTGTTTTGCACGGTGCTTATGAAGATGTGCCCTTGGGATAAAACCTATAAGAAAGAAGGAGAGGAAGCAGGGCTAACAGCAGAAGCTGAGCTGTGATGCATATCCAACCACAGCCTCACCCATAAGTCTATATTTATTTTATTTTCCATGCAAAGTAAGTGGCTAAATGCTCTGCCTAAAACTCTGCCCATTGGAGGATTTTTCCTTGCCAATGTTTTGCAAGACGACTCCTAAGTGGGGCTGCAGTGCAAACACCATTGTCTTACTCCTGACACCCACATATCCAGCTGACCCATGTATGAATCAAGCTTAGTGTTTTTTTCATCTATTGGCTTGTCCTAAGGGACCTTCCCACGCTGTGCAATCTAAGCATGAGCTAAGGGAGAGGCATTGGTGCAGACAGGCGATGTGCTCATGCAGCCTGCTTATTTTATGCAGCCCCCCAGTCCTGTTCATGTTTGATCCCAGATAGGCCACTCCCATCTGATGACATAATGCCCTGGGCCTGCCCCACATCCTGACTTGGCGTGTTTGACAGAACCTACTTCATGAAGGCCAGTTATGGCCACACCGTCATGAGGTGTCCCATAATCAAGCAGTGTCTCTGCTGGGGCTCCACAGCATGCAAAGGATTATTTTCCAAAAGGTATACAATTCTCCAGTGCAGATGGGATAACCTTGTCCCAGAACCCCAGAGGTCTCCATTAGGATTCTCTCACTGGGGCTTGCCACACGCACGTTTTCCCATTGATAGCTCCAGTATCATAGATTCTGCCCAATGGCCCCTGAAGGGACTCCCAGTCGAGCCAACAGCACTTCCAGCTCCTAGGGTACCAGTCCTTCAATGATGGGGCATCTCAGTGATATATCAGTGTCTACCATCAGTGTCAACTTCCGTCCCCACTACCAGATCCTCACTCTCTCACTAGGCTTCCTTTGTTCAAGTTCACAAAAGAGAATCAAACAGACTGAATGAATACAAGTATCACAGATAGACAGCCAGCTGTGGGTTAGGATGGCTTTTGAGGGTCAGATGCAGACAAGGTGTACTGAGGTTTGGCCCCCCCCTTATGCTCTTACTCAGACAACGTGTATTAGTTTCCTATATCACCACCTATTCCTGTAGTGCTCTTGGAAAAAGTCCATGAAATTACTTATATAGAATGACTAGCATATAGTGGGCATGAAATTATTGTAAGCTTTCTCAATCTATTCCTTCTCTTCACCCTGAAAACAGGAACACTCGATTTCAATTCATTTCCTTCCTTTCAATGCAGTTCAACCCAATAAACACACGTTACGGCAGCCAAGGTCTGTTGTCTACTCTACAGGTTTGTGTTAGCTGCCTCCAGGATTACCACAGTGATTCCCATCTCCTGAATTCACATTCATGTAGTCCCATCCCACACCGCACTTGGGCTGGTCTGTGTGACTGCTGGAGGAGAGCAGGAGATGGCATGTCATTTCTGATATTATAATAGATACTATGGTTTCCATCTTGGCTCATTCTCTCTTTCTCTCATTCTCTCTCTCTCTCATGTTCTCTCCCTCTCCATATTTCTCTCTTCCACCCCAAACCCGTATCCAGATAGCTCAGTCTGAAGAAGCCAGCTGCTATGTCATGAACAGTCCTATGGAGAAGCCCTCATGGCAAGGAACTGAAACCTTTTGCTGGCAAACACATGAACCAACTTGGAAGAGGTTGGTTCCAACCCCAGTACAACTTTCAGATGAGTGTAGCCCCAGCCAACATCTTAAGTGAAACCTCATAAGAGATCCTGAGCCAGAACCACACAACTATGTTGCTCCCAGATTTCTGACCCACAGAAACTGTGAGATGATGTTTATTGCTTCAAGTTGCTAAGCACTGGGGTAATTCAATACACAGCAATAGATCATTTCTATGTGCTTTTCACCCTATTTCTTCTCTTCTAACAGAACCATTATTTTTTAGGTCTATAGGAAGATGTCTCATGCTCAGGGAAGGCAGTTCTTTATTGCAACGCATAAGAAGAACCATTATTTTAAAAATTAAAAAGAAGAAGGAGGAAGAGGAGGAGAAGGAGAAGGAGGAGGAGGAAAAGAATGATTTAATAAAGCAGTTTTGGAAGCCTCCTTCTGTTTGGAAAATGATTAGCCTAAGGATGAATATGTGCCCTGTTTTGACGAAAACAAGAAGTGTGGTCTTCTGGAAAGAGCTTCCTTTTCACAAATAAAAAGACATAGATGTGTAAAGAGATGGTCTTTTGCCCTTCCCTTCTTCTCCTTCTTTCTCTCCTTGAACATGGACTTGAAGCACGAAGCATAGCTGTCTTCCGACCATGGAGCAACACGAATGAGGGAAAAACCAAGAGAACCATTCACACACTGGCCCCAGCATTATCAAAGCACTGGACCAACACTGGTATCCTTCACTTCCAGCTTTATTCTGCGAAAATAAAATGAAACCATTGCGGATTAACACAGTCCTAGCTGAATAATATATTAAGCACCTACAATTTTCTGGCCACCATGCAGGACACGAGAACTGAGCAATGAATAACACAGCCACGATCCTGCCTTTGTGAAGGCCAAAGTTTTATTTAAGACAGAGACAATAAGCAAAAGTATGGTAAACCTTTCAAAGCTTTGTAAAAAGAAAAGTGTAGCTGCTAGGGGAAGTAAGGAGCAGAGCTGCCTAATCTAGCCTGGAGGTTTAGGGAAGGCACCAAAAAGGAAGTTTCATTTAAACTGAGACTGGAAAGGTGGGTAGGAGTTGGTTGGGAGGGGAAAATGTTGGATAAGAGTCTCTGAGATGAGGCACCGGGGACCTGAGAAGTGCAGAGAAGGAGGAGGGAAGAGCAGGGATGTCGGTAGATGGAGATATGATGACAGCTCAGGTTCTGGGGTGCTTTGGGACTTCATCCTACAGGCACTGAGAAGCTATGAGAACTTCAAGAAGGGAAGTAATACAATCATATTTGTTTTTTGAACACATGGCTCAGGCTGCCATTCTGAGAATAGACTGGGGACAGAGATGCCACTGAGCAGGTGTCACCAAGAGGAAGATGATGCCGGTTGGGGTTTTGGTGGTGAGAGGGAAGAGAGAAGAGTGAGTAGATTCTGGACATCAGAGTTTGGTGATGGTAACGCCACAGACCTGGGAGGGGTGACCACGAACTGGTGGGTGGATGGAGGGTAGGACCAGGTCTGAGAGAAACATGGCCTCTGAGGGCGCTTCCTGTTGGAACCGGAAGACGCTCTTTCAGGACTGGTGGAAGGAACTGGCTTCTCTGACAGGAGAGAAGCTGGTCTGACATCCTGGAGCAGGAGAATTTACGTTTGGAGACCTGATGATCTCCAGCAGCACCTCCTGCTGCCTATGCCCCTCAGTGGACCATCTCAGTGGCTTTGCCCTGGACCACTAGCTCTTCCAAGGCCAGAAGATCACCCAACACCCAACTCACCAGCAGGGCATTCTGAGCCCAAAATCAGGAACTGCATCGGAAACCCAAATCCCTGCCTTGAAACCACCTGCTGTTTTTCGAGGATGGGCCAAGGTGGTCAAGGAGATACCAAGAACCGAACTGTGTGGTTTGGAGTCATGAGGAAGATAAGAGCCTGTCAGCATTTCATCTGAGCAGAGACAGATAAAACAACTGCCCTTGAGTGAGAAGTTTACAGGAAAATCCCTGCCTGACAAGCAATACTTCCTTCTGAGAGATGGGCGGGTTTCACGAGGTTTCCCAACAGGAGAGTGCAAAGCTAAGGGACTTCAGGCCATCACTAATGGCAGGCAGTAGTAGCTGTCCTAGGAGATGGGCGTCCATACACCAGGATGATGACAGTGACAGAGAAAGCAGGTTTGTTCTGAGGGACAAGCTGTTGACAGGGACCTGGGCCCCATCCCTCAGGGCTGGGGCCTAGGAGCAGCAGGTGCAAGGTTACAAGGCCAGTTGGGGCAGGCCTCCATCTTAAGCTTTAAGAAAATTATTTTAAGACCTTATTTTATTTTTAAAGACTTTATTTCTTTATTTTATTTATTTCAGAGAGAGAGACTGTGTGAGGAGGGGGAAGGGCAGAAGGAGAGGGAGAATATCTTAAGCAGAGTCTGCACTGAGTGTGGAGACAGACATGGGGCTTGATCTCATGACCCTGAGATCATGACCTGAGCCGAAACCGAGAGTCGGGTGCTTAACCAAGCCACCGAAGGCCCCCAAGACTTTATTTTTTTAGAGCAGTTTTAGGTTCACAGGAAGATTGGGCAGGTATACAGACTTCCCATTACCCCCATACCTCACCCCCACTCCCTCCCCCCACTATCCAGCATCCCCCACCAGACTGGTAGGTTTGTTAAAATCAGTGAATCTATATCTGTACATCATTATCACCCAGAGTCCAGAGTTTACATTGGGGTTTGCTCTCAGGTATTGTACATCCTATGGGTTTGGATGAATGTATAAGGTATGTATCCACCATTATGATAGCACAGAGAATAGTCTCCCTGCCCTAAATCCTCTGTGCTTGCACTATTCACCCCTCTCCCAGTGCCTCCCACCCAACTGACACTTTTACTGTCTCCATAGTTTGGTCTTCCCTTCTTTTTTTTTGGGGGGGGAGAAGTTTTTTTTCCCCCCTTGTCTCCTTTTAATTTTGCTAGAATGTCACACAGTTGGTCATATAGTACATAACCTTTCCAGACTGTCTTTGTTCACTTAGTAATTTGCATTTAAGTTTTCTCCATGACTTTTCATGGCCTGACAACTCATTTCTTTCTAGAACTGAACAATTCTCCATTTGTGTGGATGGACCACCGTTCATTTATCCATCCACCTGCTAAAGGACATCTTAGTTGCTTGCAAGTTTTGGCAATTATGGATAAAGCTGCCATAAACATCTATTTGCAGGTTTTTGTGTGAACACACATTTTTTTTACTCATTTGGAAGAAACCTTCAGAAACAATCATGAGTAGCTGTACCATTTTGCATTCCCACCAGCAATGAATGAGCATGCCTTCTGCTCCACATCCTTGTCAGCATTTGGTGTTGTCAGTGTTCGAGATTAGGACCATTTTAATAGGTGTGTAGAAATACTTCATTGTTGTTTTAATTTGTGTTTCCCTGATGATTTATGATGTGGAGCATCTTTTCATGTGCTTATTTGCCATTTGTACATTTTTGGTATCTGTTAAGGACTTTGGTCCATTTTTAAGTTGGATTGTTCACTTTCTTATTGTCAAGTTTTAAGAGCTCTTTGTATATTTCAGATCATAGTTCTTTATCAGATGTGTCTTTTGCAAGCATTTTCTCCCAGTCTGTGGGTTCTTTTCTCGTTCTCTTGACGTTGTCTTTTGCAGAGCAGATGTTTTTAATTTTAATGAAGTCCAGCTTATCGATTATTGCTTTTATGGATCATGACTTTGGTGTAGTACCTAAAAAGTCATCACCAAACCCAAGGTCATCTAGATTTCTTCCAACATTATCTTATGAGTCTTTCATAGTTCTGCTTTTTACTCCTTTGACTGGGGTTGAATTGAATTTATAGATCATTTGAAAAGAATTGACATCTTGACAATATTGAATCTTCCTACCCAAGAACATGAAATAGCACTCCATTTATTTAGTTATTCTTTGATTTTGTTCATCAGAGTTTTTTAGTCTTCCTTATATAGATTTTATACATATTTTGTTCGATTTACACCTAAGTATTTCATTTGTATAGGTGCTAATGTAAATGGTACTGTGTTTTCTACTGTAAATTCCACTTGTTCATTGCTGGTTATAAGAAAACGATTGACTTTTTTATATTAACTTTGTATCCTGAAAACTGTCATAATCACTTATTATTTCCAGGAGATTAAAACATTTCTTTCAGGTTTTCTGTATAAATGATCATGCCATCTGCAAACAAAGCAGTTTTATTTCTTCCCTCCCAATCTGTATACCTTTTATTTACTTTTCTTGTCTTATTGCATTACCTAGAACTTCTAGTACAATGTTGGAAAGGAGTAGTGAGCAGGGACATCCTTACCTTGTACCTGATCTTAGTGGAAAAGCTTCAAGTTTCTCATCATTAAGTATTATGTCAATGGTAGGTTTTTGTAGATATTCTTTACCAAGTTGAGGATCATCTTGAGCTTTTTTAGGATAGGGTGTCTGGCATGGAGAGATATGTAGAAATTCAGCTGCCAGGCATAAATGGGCCCTGGCTCTCAGAGACAAGGCTCGACCCAGGGGTGAGAACAGAGTCTCAGGGAGAGTTGGGGAATAGCTGTGACCCTGTGAAGCCCTCCTGTCTTACATCAGCTCCAGTCGTAGGGCTGATGATGGATCTGAGCTTCTAGCTGGAGAGTGAGGGGACAGTGGCTCATGCATGGGAAAGGAGGGCCTAGGGGCATCCCTGAAAACTCTGCCCTGAGGGGTTGAAGGCCATGCCAAAGGCAAGAATCCAAGGACCCCTGGGAGGCATCTTGGAGAGAGGCCTGGACACATGGATCCTGTGAGTGCGACTCAAGGCCTGGAGTTGCCTCTGACTGAGGGCAGAGGTGGGGATAGAGGAGCCAGAAGAGGTGGGTGTAGGGTGCTGGGCTCAGAGAAGGCAGGCTGGGCTAGGACCTTGCACAGTCATGGTGAACCTGGAGCACTAGCCCTGGCTGGGGGAGCCGACAGAGAGATGAGAAGGAGTTTGAGGCCCACCTGGCCCCTTTCACCATCCCACCTCACCATTTTAGGGACTTGTCTAGAACTCATGGAGTGCTCAGATTCTGTTCTCAATTTCAAATGCATCTTCCTTGCGTGAGATTCTCCTGCTCTCTAGACTGTGGTTTTATTCAGGTCTCTAGACTGCTCTCTCTCTGTTAGGTAACTATTTCCCCTAAATTGATACACTCCTGAGTATGACAGAGGAAGTGGTAAGAACGTGTCTTGGGGGGTAATTAGCATGGAAGTGGGGGTGCTGACTGGACACATGCATTCTCTCACACCAGACAGTCTCAGGTGACGAGGCAGGCAGGGGTTGGGAGGCAGAGACAGGTGAGTAGATTCAGCCTGTGTGGGGTAAGCATCCCTGGGGTCCAGGGCCATCCATCAGCCCCATGGTTATGCATCAGCCCTAGGAGTCAAGGCCATCAGGGCCTCCCCCATCTGCGAGATGCTCCATAAACTTGATCCCCAGCACTGCTCCTTCCTTTTAGCCCAGTCTCCCCAGTGGGTGGTTCTTTTGTAGACTCCTAAAATTTTCTGCATCACCATCTCTTCAAGTGGCCACTCCCTCTGCAGCCTCAGGGATTCCTGTTCCCCTCACACCCATTAAGGCAGGATGCTTCAAAACTGCCGTGAGGGCATTCTGGATTCTTAGGATTTTGTTTTCCTACTGATTACAAAAGAAAAATGGGTAATAACTCTGGTTAATTGAGGGAAGTCACAAAGTTTCCAGAACGTCCATAGACCCTGCCCTTATCCTGTACAGAATGGTCAGTGGTGCCCAGTGATGCTAATTCTGCTTTGATGGCCTTGGGGGGAAAATTCCTGTTCTTCTGTTTCTAGGAGGAGGAACCCCACTCGCCTTTAAAGCTTCTTCTTTTTTTTCTAAGATTTTTTTTCAACATTAATAGTGACCATTTATTATTATTTTTAAATTTATTTTTATTTTCTCAGTGTTCCAAGATTTTATTTATTTATTTATTAGAGAGAGAGAGAGAGAGCAAGCGGGGGGGGGGGGAGCAGCAGAGGGAGAGGGAGCAACAGGCTCTCCACTGAGCATGGAGCCCAATGTGGGGCTCAATCCCAGGGATCATGGGATCATGACCTAAGCTGGGATCATGACCTAAGCTGAAGGCAGATGCTTAACTGACTGAGCCACCCAGGCACCCCATCCTTTAAGGTTCCTTGAGAGTGAGAGTGGGCATCCTTGACGTGTTCCAGATCTCAGAGGGAAGGCTGTCAGCTTTTCCCCATTGAGAATGATATTTGCTGTGGGCTTTTCATAGATAGACTTTATGATGTTCTTGAGAAGGTTTCACTCCCCACTGGAAGAGGGGGTGGCTGTCAGCGGCAGCCGGAACTGGTTACCACCTTCTCCAAGAGACCATTAGGGCGAGCCCAGCACATTAACTTCCTGGCTCACTGCAATTACTGCCAGAAGCCCAGGCCTTCATGTCAGAGGACTCTTCTGTATACTTCCTAATCATACCCCTGTCTGACCCCTCAGCTTTTCCAAACCCCTCCCTTTAGCCCTGGGGGACTCATGGTCTAGCTGGGGCCCACCGTCTCTTGGTCTCTTTGATGACTGCACCCTGCATTCTTGTTATGGGTTGGATTGCAACCCACCAAAATTCCTATGCTGGAGTCCTAACTCCCAGTACCTGAGAATGTGACCTTATATGAAGAGAGAGTCCATGCAGAGGTAATTAGATTAAAATGAGGCCATTATGGGCCAAATGGCTCAAATAGACCGCAATCCAGTATAACTGGTGTCCTTATCAAAAGAGGAAATTTGGAGACAGACACACATAACAAAAGCACCAATGTGAACATGAAACACAGCCATCTACAAGCCAAGGAGAAGAGTGAACAGATGCTTCCTTCACACTCCTCAGAAAGAACCAACCTTGCTGACACCTTGGTTTTCAACTTCTGGCCTCCAGAACTGAGACAATAAATTTCAGTTGTTTCAGCCCCAGGGAACTACTATCTATACCCTGAGCTCTGATTCCAAGCTGCCCTCCTCTGCAGACATGGCAACTCTCTCCAGTGGAGGATGGTTTTTCTCTGTTCCTTCTACAACCCCAGCTCATTTGAAATTCTTGACACAGAGTCTGCTGTGCCCTTTGGTGTTGCTGACACCACTAGCGTCCCAGCCAACCCTCACTCATCACTGCTGACTGGAGTACCTGGCTCACTCCTGCTCCCACTGCCTCAGGTCACCATTTCACAAGATGGCGCTACCCAGTACTTGGCTTCCTGGCCACTTCTTGCATTGGTGGCAGAGCTGTGACTCAGAGCCTATTTCTTTCCACAACACCACAGCCACTGGGTGAAGCACATGGATTCTGGAGTGGTCAACTATGTAGATGATTTCTGGGCCTGTCATCTAGAGCTCTGATTCTTTGGGCAAGTCTTTTAATCTCTCTGAGTGGGTGACTGTGTTTATCTATAAAGTAAAGATGATACTAGTATCAACTTTAGGGGGTCGTTTTGAAGACTAAATGAAAAAATGCAAATAAGGAACTTTGTGGTCCATAATAAACTCATCATACATGCTAGCATCATTATTATTATTTCCTGGAAGTAAGAGCAGTTGAGTAGGTAGAACTTTGTAACCCAAGAGAATGGGAGCAGAACAAGAGAGGACAATCCATGGGATTGTTTACTTGATTATATACTAGTAGTAGACTTAGGTCTGGGATACAGGACTTCTAAGTGCCAGACAATGACTTCTAAATCCCAATACGGTACATATAATTAACTTTTATATTTATCGTATAAGGCAAGGTCCAATCCAGAGACAGAGATCACAATTTATTTGACCTGAGAGATCTGAACATGAACAATGGTTAATTAAGTGTCTGGCTTCCTCTGGCTTCATCTTTGGGTCACTCCTTCCCTGACAGAGCAGAAGGCTAGTGGTCATGGGGCCTACCAAATGGCCTCTGCCTTCCCTGGGCCATGGAGAAAGGTAGCACCACTGACCTGCTATCCCCACGTGCCTTTCTACTTCAGGCTTCAGAAATGCTTTGTCCTTTTGTGTGAGACTTTGATCTATTCATCCAGCTTAAGTTTTGCTTTGGTATTCTCTGCCCTCCCCTCTCCCGACACACACACACACACACACACACACTGATCTTCAGGGGTTCTCTGATTTAGTCCCAGGGATTCTAAGATTCCAAATGCCCAAGTGTCTGAGGTTATAAAGCTTAAGGATCTGCAAGAACAAATGTTGCTTCTCAAAGACCCCACTTTCCAAGCAGGAAACACATGAGCCCCAGACCAGATGTTGCAACCGGGGCTACTTGGGTCCAGGTGTACATTGTTTAAATGCCCAATGGGTGAACAAGTCACTCCTATCCTACAGGAAATGTCCTGATAAGTTCTCGTAAGGCGCGGGAGGAAAAACACACAGCTTCTACAAGTCCAGTGAACAGGAATAGGCGAGCCAGAAGCATGGTTCCCAGATGGTTTTGTGTTCCCTTTGCGGGAACTGTTACAGGACGGGTTGGGCAGGGGTAGCAGGACAGCGTGATCCCGTTGGGGGGTCTGTGATTGCCTCCAGCCCCAGCCAGCCCTCCCTGTGCCCCTACTTCCTGCCTCGCGGATCCCCAGGACAAATGTTTCGATTTTCCTTAAAGCTTAGTTCAGTTCTTTTTGGGTTGTCGTCCCCTGTGACAAAGAAGATACTCTTATTAGAGTATTTTCACACACAAGGAAACTGAGTCTCTTACCCAAGTTACCCAGCTAGGAGGTGATAGTGACAGGACCCATGTTTTCACCCACAGGCCACAGGGTGTCCCTTGTTTCCCTGCTGGTCACAGCAGCCTCCAGGTGGAGAGTTGCCTCCTTTTCCTTTTTAGCATGGACTTCCCTTCTCCCACCCTGTGCCCAGCGACACCCGCCCTTCCTTCCTCTACTCCCATTCCCTTTTGCCCCTAAAGTCAAACTTCTAAACAGAGGCTACTTATCAGGCTTTACTGCTCATAGGGAAATGGAACATTGACCACATCTGCAAAGGTGGAAAGTCCCAAAGTTTTCAGCCTGGGAAGAGCTTTGAATCCGTTCCCCGACACAGTGCTGACTTGGACTCCTGCCCTAGCCTTTCTTCTCCGAGGCTTCCCCAGTCCACAGCCTCTTCCTGCGTTATCTTTCAGGAAAGCCCCCCCCACCATCACATCTGTCTGGCAGAATATCAAAAAACATACTGAGGTTCAGTAAGTTCATGGATTGCCTATTGTAGCCTTGGGCGCTACAAACAATAGAAGCTACTCCCTCTCGGAAATACTGGCACCTTCCAATCATCACAGAGAAGGGCGATTGTTATCCTCACTTCTGCCATGTCCCATCCAGAGCCAGGAAAGAAAGAACTGAACACATAACATCAAAAGAGCTACCAAGTGACCCAAGGCAGGGAGGGAGCGAATGCTCTTAGCATAGTAGATGAAAATAATTTCATTCACACGAAATGAAGCCAAAGTTCTGAAAGTTGGAGAATATGAACTTCCCAAGGAAACCAATTTAAAATGTTTAATCTACATTATATCTTTAATGTCATACTTGATGCATAGATAAGAATATGTGTCATGTGTATGTAAGCTATAAAGTATAATAAAACAAATCACTGTGAACCAATCTCTCAAACCCAAGTATTAGAACACAGGACCAGCCATTTGTATCTGTCTTCCTCCTTATGCATTCTTTACCTCACTCCCAGAAGTAACCACTCTCCTGAAGTTTGTGTTTATTTTTTGTTCATAGTTTCTGATCTTTATCAAAATAGAAACATATCTTTGGAGACTTGATTTCTTCAATTATGTACTTTTTTCTAGTTGCATTCAATCTATGGATATCTGTGGGTCAATGGGAAGAAACAAAATCTTTAAATGATATTAGCTTCCATGAACTATTCCATGATATTAGCTATCCATGAACATGGGCTGTCTTTCCATTTATTTTGGTCTTTAATTTTTCAGTTGAGTTTTGTAATTTTACAGCTACATGTCTTGTACACCTTTAGATTTATTTCCAAGTAGCTTAAAAATTTTATTGATGTTATGAAATTTTTTTCAAATTGTTTATTGTTGGTATATAAAAAGGCAATCAAGTTTTAGTATTAATATCATCTGCCACATAACTAAACTCTATTATAAGATCTAATCATTTGCCTGTACATAGTATTGGGTTGTCTATATAGACAATTATATCAAATGTGAATAATGATAGCTATGCTTTTGCTTTGCAATCCTTACACTTTAATTTCTTTTTATGGCCCTACTGAGCTGGCTAGGACCTCTATGTTGCATAGATAGGCAGTAACAGGTGTTCTTGCCTTCTTCCTGCCTTTCAAAGAAACTGTTGGTAATATTCCAGTATTTTTATATTAAGAATGATGTTTGCTGTAGGTGTTTTTTGTTTGTTTGTTTAGGGTTTTATTTATTTATGAGAGAGAGAGAGAGCAGGAGGAGGAGCAGAGGAAGAAGGACAGGCAGATTTCGTGCTGAGTGGGGAGCTTGACATGGGGCTCCATCTCAGGACCCTGAGATTATGACCTGAGCTGAAATCAGCAGTTGGATGCTTAACTGACTGAGCTACCCAGGTGTTCCCGTAGGTTTTCTTGAAGGCAGTCTTTATCAGCTTAAGCAAGTCTCTTTATTCTCAGTCTACTAAAAGTTGTGTGTGTATGTGCATATTCATGTGATCTAAATCATGAATGGATCTCTAAATAGTACCAATTTCTTTTTCTCACAACTGTTGGGATGACCTATAATTTTTCTCCTTCAATGTCTTAGGCAGTGGTGAACATTTATAGATGTTTAAATGCAAACCTCCCTTATATACCTGGCTTAAATCTACTGTAGTCATTTGCATTACCTTTTTTTTGTACTGCATTTTATTTGCTAAAATGTTTGTCGATATTCATTTATGTAATTGGCTTATTCTTTTTACTACTTGTACTATCTTTGTCTATTTAGGCATCAAAATAATTCTGGCTGCATAGATGAGTGGGGAAGAATTTTAGCTTCTATTTTCTGGAAGTTTTTTGTCATATTAGCATGATTTGTTCCTTGAATGTTTGGTAGAATTCACCCATAAAACTGTAGTATATGCCTAGTAAGGCACAATACTTCTGCTTCAATTTAACAGGTTTTTTTTTTTTTTTTTTAATTCAGGCTTCTAGTTCTCTTGATAAAGTTTGTTTACCAAGGGGCACCTGGGTGGCTCAGTCGGTTAAGCATCTGCCTTCAGTTCAGGTCATATACCAAAGTCCTGGCATCGAGTCCTAAGTTAGGCTCCCCGCTCTGTGGAGAGTCTGCTTCTAACTCTGCCCTTCCCCCAACTGTTCTTTTATTCTCTCTCTCAAGTAAACAAATAAAATCAAAACAAAACTTGTTTACCAAGATATATCATTCTAAGTATTTGTTTTGTATAAAATTTAAAATTAGGATCTATAGCTTTTGATGGATTTCTGCAACTTTCTTTTAAATCTCTGTTTTGTCTGCCATTATGGTCCTTTTTCATTTCTAACACCGTTTTCTTTTATCTCTTTTTTTTTTCCTTTTGTTCTTCATCAGTCTTGCCAGAATCTTTCCAA
The DNA here is from genome assembly GCA_028533885.1 of Nasua narica. NCBI lineage: Eukaryota > Metazoa > Chordata > Mammalia > Carnivora > Procyonidae > Nasua > Nasua narica. Next base: position 110,574,785 of record CM052807.1, on the reverse strand, counting down.
AGAACCCATTTGGGGCTTTTTTCATCATTTTCTATCATATTTGTTGTTGCTGTTGACATTGGCTTCTGTGCTTATCTTTGTTATTTCTTCCTTCTCTCCTTGTGCTAATTCTATTGTTCCTTTTTTAACTTCTGCTATTGTTAGCTTAGCCCGTTAACTTCCAGCTACTTTTCTTTTTATGCACTTTCTGTAGTTATATTTGACCATTAAAAAATTTTTTTAATTTAATTTAATTTTTTCAGTGTTCCAAGATTCATTGTTCAGTGTTCCAAGATTCATTGTTCATGCACCACACCCAGTGCTCCATGCAATACCATGCAATATGCAGTGCCCTCCTCAATACCCACCACCAGGCTCACCCAACACCCCACTCCTTCCCCTCCAAAACCCTGTTTGTTTCTCAGAGTCCCAAGTCTCTCACGCTTCATCTCACTCTCCGATTTCCCCCAATTCACCCTTCCTTTCCTTCTTCCAATGTCCTCCATGTTATTCCTTATGCTCCACACGTAAGTGAAACCATATGATAATTGGCTCTCTCTGCTTGACTCATTTCACTCAGCATAATCTCTTCCAGTCCCGTCCATGTTGATCCAAAGGTTGGGTATTCATTCTTTCTGATGGAGGCATAATATTCCATTGTATATATGGACCATATCTTCTTTATCCATTCTTCTATTGAAGGGCATCTCGGCTCTTTCCATAGTTTGGCGATTGTGGCCATTGCTGCTATGAACATTGGGGTACATATGGCCCTTCTTTTCACTGCATCTGTATCTTTGGGGTAAATATCCAGTAGTGCAATTGCAGGGTCTTACACCATACACAAAGATAAACTCGAAATAGATAAAAGACCTCACGCGATGCAGGAATCTATCAAAATCCTAGAGGAGAACATAGGCAGTAACCTCTTCGACATCAGCCACAGCAACTTTTTTCAATACATGTCTCCAAAGGCAAAGGAAACAAAAGAGAAAACAAACTTTTGGGACTTCATCAAGACCGTTAAAACTCTTTTTAAAAAATTTTCATACATTTAGAAATTTAAAAATACACTAACTGATAGCTCGAAGAATATAATCATGAGGCGCCTGGGTGCCACAGTTGGTTGGGCATCTTGGTTTTGATTCTGCTCATGGTCTCAGGGTTGTGAAAATGAGCCCTGCATTGGGCTCTATGATCAGCACGGAGTTTGCTTGGGTTTCTCTCCCTTTCTCTCTGCCCCTCCCCCCACTGCACACACTTGAGTTCTCTCTCTCTCTCTCAAATAAATAAATAAATAATAATTTTTAAAAATATAATCATAATTGGATTAAAAGAACACTTATAATAGAGTAACATGGGAATATCAAAACTTGTGGAATATGGTAAAGTCACATTTTAAAAAATTAGAGCCATCTGGGGTCCTTGTGCCACTGAGCCAACAGGCAGAGAAAGGAGTCATTGAACTGGCTACAACTATTGATGCCCATTATGAGTGGGGAGATTAAATTGTTTCTCCACAAGGGAAGTGATGTCTGGAACCACAGTGGTTCATGTGTATGCCTGACAGTATTTTCTTATCCTCTAGTCTTGGTCAGTGGCAAACTGAGGCAACTGAATCAAGACAAGACTTCCAAGAACTCAGATCCCATAGAATGAAGTGTTGGGTCATCCCACCAAATAAAGGTCCCTATTTGGCCAACGTGCTGGAAGAGACTAACAGAACAAAAACAGTGGTGAGAGGAAGTAGTTGGAACTACCAATTTAGGACCTATGACCAGGGGGGAGGCAGTGATTATAACAATCATATTATTTAATCCACCACCCCTCCTCCTATTTTATATACAGAATACCTGTGGCAGCAAATGTTTTAGGTTTCAGTTGGGAATATGTCTGTGTTGATTTTGCCCTACAGTGATATTGTTGTTGATGGGATTTTCCATGTTCCCTGCCCAGGGCACACGGAATTTTCACTTGGATAAAGGACAAGAGCAGATGGTAAGGGGCAAAATGGGTAGATTGTGCCAGATATCTTCACTTGCTCATTCCTATTTACTCTATACTCTTCTCCACCCTACCCTAGGAACGTGACCTGTGTGGATTAGAACAATCTAGTCCTCGGGATTCCAGGTAGTTCTGGCCATGGGGAAACCTTGTCTCTGGGGAATATCAGGGGGAGGGAGGGAAGGAGGGAAGAGGAGGAGGATGGAGTCCTTATTTCTCTGATTCCTTCCAACAGAGTTAACTTTGGGCAGACTGTGTCCACCAAGTAAAGGTCACTAGCCCTCTCACAGTGGCCCTCTACACACAACTTTTGGCTTTCAGGTTCTGTAAACTTTTCTTCTCTTTAGTTCTATGGACCCAGGAATGCAATGGGTCCATAGTCTTATCTCTGGGATATTGAACCATTCTTTCTGGTTCTCCACATGCTGCCTCTATTTCTATAAGTAGTCCTTTTTTAAACACCCCTTGAATCATCCTAATTTCAAGATGCCATAGGTTTCCTACTGGATATTTGATGGTGAGTCAAGAATAGGAGTCTCAAATGAAGAAGCAGCATTGCAATTCAATCTCTTTTAAATGACTTTTCCCAGAGGTATTCCATTGACTTAGATTTCTTCCTAAGAAGTCTGTTTCTGATTATGTGATTTGCCACCATTGCCTTCTACACATTAATTAATTGCAAACTGTTCAAGGCTATTACCTGATCACAGCTCTTCAGCATATTGGCAAGGGGAATGTTTTCATCTGCATTCATCATGTCATCGGCATCATCATGATGACCAGTCAACTCTTATCTGTATTTAACACCGCTTCAGGAATTTCCCCATCACGCAAGGAATGAACAACAGATGAATCATAGAGTTTATACCATTTCTTTGCTTATCAGCTCCTCTAACTTATTTGCATTTTAGGCTGATAAACTTCTTGGGCAAGAACGAAGTTTTACATCACTGTCTTCTCAGTAGGCACAAAAAGGCGGCTTCAAAGCCCTTATGGACAAGTTCATTTTTCAAATATCACTGTAGACGGAGGCTGCATCCAGTCTCTGTGAATGCTGATTTGTCAGCATCACTCCAAGCATTGGCCATTGTACAAATAACATTCTCAAGATTAGACTCTTTTGGGGGAGTCATGGGGTCTTAGGCTCTGTGATGATAGCACGTGCACAGTCTGAAAAGAAGTGTTTATCTTTGTTCTAAAATTCTTTGTACTTGGGGTATGATACACCTCTCTCACTGGGGAGACATAAATGCCGAAACACTGGTGTTCGTGAGAAATTCAGGAAGGAGGTGTTCCTGGCAGTTTTCCAGGAATGATGATAATATTTCATAAAGCTTTTTTCCCAGTCCAGAAGGCCTACAGTGAGTTTGTGACTGGCACAAAGTCGTTATTAGTCAGTCAGAAAACATTTCTCTGGTTACCCGTGTTGTCTTGTTGGCTTGATAATAGACAGTAGGTTGCATCCACCTTTCAAAGATGGCACACGTCGGTTTCTTTCCAGTAAATTCCACATGTATCCTGTGTGTACCTGCAGCACTTGGCAGACCAAGAACAGTCCACAGGGTATAGCCAATTAGTGCCTCCTCATCGGCCTTTCTAGAGTTCCCTTCCTACCACCAATTGATCCGTGTCAAAAATTCTTTTTTTATTTTATTTTATTTATTTATTTGACAGAGAGAGAGAGAGAGAGAGATCACAAGTAGGCAGAGAGGCAGGCAGAGGGAGAGAGAAGGGAAGCAGGCTCCCTGCTGAGCAGGGAGCCCGATGCGGAACTCGATCCTGGGACCCTGAGACCATGACCTGAGCGGAAGGCAGAGGCTTTAACCCACTGAGCCACCCAGGCGCCCCCCCCCCATGTCAAAGTTCAAATCAGTTTTTATCATAGCAAACCCGCTGATGCCATTTTCAGCAGTTTTGTTATCAGCAAAAGTTTTTTCACCTCCAATTTTGACATCTTCGTACTTCGGTTATACATAGAGTCAAAAATGAAGTAAAGGAATTATGCACACCCGTAAAGCAACAAAGTGTAAGGGAACAATGGAAGCAAGTGTGGCTGGTAAGCATAATTATTTAGCTCAGGGTCAGGAACTGTCACTAAATCTGTGCCAAGTTTACACAAAAATGGACCGTGAGTCTCTAGACACACCCACACCCCTGCTCGCAAGTTGTGTTTTGCTTAATAGTTGTGTGACATATCCTTTTTTTGCTTTATTTTCAATGTTTCCATGTCCTTAGATTTTATGTGGATCTCGCATGTGTGTGATACTCACATGGACTTAATTTTTTTTTAAAAAATCTAACCTGACAATCTTTTAATTGGTGCATGGAGTCCATATATTGTTTAAAGTACCAAAATCATTGATATATTTGAACTTTTTTTTTACTAAGTAACTTTGTGAATCCTACTTCTTTTTTTCTTCTCTCTTGCCTCTTTTTTCCCCCTGAAGATTATATATTTTTTAAAGATTTTATTTATTTTATTTTAACAGAGAGAGAACACAAGCAGGCAGAGAGGCAGGCAGAGGCAGAGAGAGAGGAGCAGGCTCCCCGCTGAGCAAGGAGCCCGATGTGGGACTCGATCCCAGGACGCTGGGACCATGACCCAAGCCAAAGGCGGCCGCTCAACCAACTGAGCCACCCAGGCGTCCCCCGAAGATTATATTTTTAAGTAATGTCTACACCCAACGTGGGGCTTGAACTTACAACCCCGAGATCAAGAGTCACATGCTTTTCTGACTGCCAGCCAGGCATCCTATTTCTTGCCCCTTTTTCATCGGTTTCCTTTCTTTGTATTCATTTTGATGTAAATATTAGGAAATACATATGTTGTTTTCCTATTCTTTGGATGACTTTCATTGAAATTTTACCATGCACATTTAATTTGCCTAACGTTAAACAATTTTTAACTCTGGTTACACATAGTGTAAGTATCTCAGAATATTTTAACTCCACCTCACCCAATGCACATATGATTGTTATCATCCAACACGTTAACTTGTCCTTTTTTAAATCCTAGACGTTAGATGCTATTATTAACTTATATTGAGACTGTTTCTTTGAATTTACATGCATGTGTATGAGTCAGGATTCCATCAGAGAAGCAGGGTCACTAGGAAAGCTGTACCAAGAGTTTTGCCTTGAGGATCCAATCTTCCTCCACCATGGGAGCTGGCTAGACCTTTCATATGATGCCACTGCATCCATGTCAGGTCTGCTAGGCAGGCTGTCAAAAATAGAAGACGCATGCGACTGATGAGAAGCCAGGACAAACAAAACCTCCAGGTGCAAGCTGGAACCATGAGGAGGGGCTGTTAGCCTCTCCTCTCATGACCTCCAAGACTCCAGTGAGGGTGACCTGTAGAGGAAACTGGTGCCCCTTTGGCAGAGAGCTAACTACACACCCAGCAACGGAGCTGCAACCTGACATTGAAGGGGTTACTAGGAAGCCTGCCATCATTCGAAGTGCTGTTCTTTATTGTGGCAATTTCAACTTCCTCTCGCTGCTTTGAAGATCTTCTCTTTGACTTTCGTGTTCTGAAGTTCCAAACGTTGACCCCGCAAATAAGCAAAAATGGGCATGAACCACAGCAGCGTCTTCTTAGTCTGAATCTCTGGCAAAATGTCTCTGATGGCCCGTGCCAATCGGGATCCATGCAGGGATGGAAGTTCTTGGAAATATCGTTTCAGCTTAGCAAGTCAATGTGACACAAACCCACCACAAGACGTACTGCTTCTGCTTAGCACATGCTCCTGCATCTCGGACCATCCCTCCAGGATCTTTTTCTTCTTCTTGAAGAATGTATTTTAAAGTTACTTTGGGATCTTGGTGGCAAACTCTCAGTTTTTATCTGTACCTGTCTTCATTTCACTATCACTGTTGAAAGATGGTTTTACTGAGCATACGATTCTTTTTTTTAAGGATTATTTATTTATGTATTTGAGAGAGAGAATGAGAGAGAAAGCATGAGAGGAGGGAGGGTCAGGAGGAGAAGCAGACTTCCCGCTGAGCAGGGATTCCCAATGAGGGACTTGATCTTGGGATTCCAGAATCGTGACCTGAGCCGACGGCAATCACTTAACCAACTGAGCTACCCAGGTGCTTCTGACCATATAATTTTTGATTGAAAGTCATTTTGTCTCCAAAATTTGGATATCATGCTATTGACTTTGGTTTCCACCTGATACCGTTGAGAAGTCCGTTTATCACGTTAATTGTTATTTTGTAGCGACCTCAACCTTCGCCACTTTTAAAATCTTCTCCTTGACACAGAGTTTTTGCAGTTTCAAAATGCCGTAGCCAGGGACGGACCACTTTTTCTTTTTCCTGCTTGTCCAGACACGCTCCTTAGACCCATAGATTTGAGATTCTCATCGGTTTTGAAATACTCCATCTGCCATCTCTTTAAACGTTGCTTCTCCATAGTTTCTCTTCCTGAGATTCTGATTTTTTAAAACCCACATTCTGTTGTTTCTATCTCTTAACTTCACTTTCATATTGTCCAACCTCTTGTCTCTGTGTTATATTCTGGGTAATTGCTTCGCTTTCCTCTTTTCCAATGCACTGGTTTTCTCCTCTCTAATACACAGTCTAGCCCACCCACTGGGTTTTCTGACTCAGCAGCGTGCAAACACACAGACACGGGCACACGGGCACACACGAGTACATTGCAAATCGGCCTGGTCATTCTCCTCAGCTTGCTCATTTTTATGCTTTGATTCTTTATTTCTTTTTTTTTTTAAAGATTTTATTTATTTATTTGACAGAGAGAGAGAGAGAGAGAGAGATCACAAGTAGGCAGAGAGGGAGGCAGAGATAGAGGGGGAAGCAGGCTCCCCACTGAGCGGAGAGCCCGATGTGGGGCTCGATCCCAGGACCCGGAGATCATGACCTTAGCCGAAGGCAGAGGCTTTAACCCACTAAGCCACCCAGGTGCCCCTGATTCTTTATTTCTTTAAACATTTTAGTCACACAGCTCAAAGCCTTGTGGTCCCTCGGACTCTAAAGCTATTTGCTTATTATCGCTGCTTATTCTCGCTCATGGAGAGTTAGTGATCTCTGACACAAGCCTTGGCTTCATCGGAATCCCTTGGCCCAAACTGAGGACACTTCACTCCAGAGGGGACTTTCTTCTGCTTCTTCTTGGAGGCCCGGGCGCCGCCCTGTCAGGATCACCTCAGCCCTCACTCCCAGGAGCCTCGGCCCATCACAGGAGTCCCTGGTCCAGCCTCCCCACAATATGGCCTCCCGGGGGCTCAAGCATTGTAACAGCAGCACTGTGTCCGTGATTCAGAACAACATCCCCCTCCACGCTGTGCGTTCTGGCCCCTGATGTGACACGGGGGGGTGGGGGTTGGGGGGAAAGGGGAGGGAGGGTCATTAGAGAACCCCACTGCTTCTCGTGAAGCTGTGATTCTTTGAAGAGTGTGTCCTACCCAGGGCCCCTCAACCAGTCTGGTCAGGCAACATGTTAGAAGCCAAACAATAGGATTTGCTACAACGGAGTTTTCAAGGTCTGTTGAATTCTTGTTGAGTGGCTATTTTCTACTGTGCCATTATGCGCCGTATTGCATCCCCCGACCCCCAGAACATGCTGGAGTTCTAACCCCCAGTACCTCAGGATGTGATCTTTCATGGAGATGGGGTCTGTAGAGGTGACAGTCTACAGTGTGAGGTCAAAGTGAAGTGCTTCAGGTGGCCCTAATCCAATATGGCGGTGTCCTTATAAAAGGGGGAAATTTGGATGCAGAGATAGACACGCACAGAGAGAAAAAGATGCGAAGAGACACAGGAAGGACACTATGCGAATAAGGAGGGTGAGAATAATGCATCCCTAAACCAAGGAATGCCAAAGAATGCCAGAAAACCACCAGAAGCTTGGAAGAGGCAAGGAAGGGTACCCTGATGGGTTTCTCGGGAGCATGGCCCTGCCGACATCTTGGTGGACAGGGTAAAGGCCCAAGGCCGGGGCCACCTTCCCTATATGAATGACCTCTAACTGACCCTCACTGATGGGGATTTTACTCCCTCTCCTTTCTTCCCTGAAAAGACACTGTCTTTCACAGTCTGGACCTTTGAGAGGAAAGGGTTTATTTAATTCCGAGACCTAGTGTGCAGACAGATGGAATACAAGCCCGCTGAGCCAGCCCATGGATTCGAACTAGCAAGTCTGTCCCACGCTCCCAGGCTTTCCTGGTCCTGATCTCCTCCGAGGGCTTCTTACCGAGCGTCCCTTCCTGCCCCGGGGACAGCAGCGGCTCAGGGGACAGTGTTGTAGACTGCATAGTCATCCTTCTGGGTGACGTGCAGCTTCCAGGGGAAGAGGCGCTTCTGGGAGGGGAGGCGCCGGGCCTGCCGCACCATGAGCACCACATCCTCGTCTGAGAGCAGCCGCACCAGATCGCCGTCGGCATCCCGGTAATTTAGGGCGATGTCCTCCCTCTGGAACTCCCGCCTGGGTGGGAAAGATCAGGCTTAATACAAGGCCCGGGGGCCTTAGGCCTAAGCCTCAGGGAGACGGGAGGGGGCGCTGAAAGAGCTTTAGAGCTAGGGTCTCATCATTAAGGAACAATCGCGCAAGTCACCAAATACGAGGATCGCGCCATTCTTTCTGTCGTGGGAAAGGGGAGGGTGATCTCAGTGGCTAAGAAGGGGTGGTGACCTCGACCATGGAGCCTCCCCAGAGTGACGTTATGCAGCTCGCTGACGTCATAGTTATGGGGTGGGGGGTGTGCACTGAGGCCATCGCAATGTGCATCTGATGATGAGAGGAGGGATATCTATATTTCACTTCTTTCTACTTTTCGGTGATTTCTGACCTTCTCGTGCTTTCTTAAAGAACGGATAGGAATTATTTTCATTGTCAGGAGTAGAACAAGGTTATTTCCGTTCTGTGTGAATAGGCTGGCTCTCGGGAGGTGGAGTTTCTCGGATGGCGGAGTCCAAGTCCAAGGGCAGGAAGAGTAGCTCTAGCTGCAAAGCCACACTCACAAGCTGTGTGACCTCCTCTGAGCCCCCCTTGTCTGTCTCTCTGCAGAGCCCCACTCATCTCCGACACGGGGGGCTGGTATCTGCCCGGCGGGGCCGGGCTGGGGATAAAACAGGAGGCTCGCGCTGTTCCTCCGCTGTTGGCTTCTCCGGGCTGCCCGTCCCGCGCCCTCCCACCTCTCACCTCATGAGCTGCAGCAGGTCCTTGAACAGCGGAGTGCTGCTGAGGTCCTCCTCCACCGCGATGTCCCTAAGGGGATAACGGGCCGCAGTGAGGGGGTGTCGGGCCGAAGGGGGACATGGGGACAAGGCTGGCAGGACCATGCTGGAGCCTGGCGTCTTGTTACCCAGGTGTGGCTTATCTGGAGGGCAGGGCGAGCCACCGCAGGCTTTTAGTTGGGCGCGGGGAGATCTGCTTTGGGTCTCAGAGCCTCCAGAGTGTGATGCGGGGGGGTGGGGGCGGGCAGGGAGGGGGGCGGCCACGAACTTGGTGGTGCTGATGGTGTCCTCATAGTAGTAGCATCGCAGCCAGTTGGTGGGGTCTTCCTCCTCCGGGAAGTCCTTCAGGATTTTCACGAACGACTGTGGGAAGATACCCGTGGCTCCCCGGACGGTGCCCTGTCGGCGGGAGGAGGGGCGGCAGGGCCGAAACTCACTCCCCCCTTCCCCCACGGCCCCCAACTCCGCTCCCTCATCATGATGCAGACAAGGTCGTATGCAGAGGCAGAAGTGACCAAGGTCGCCATGCCGTTCACCCCAAGAGGACATCTTTCTGTTCTAGAATAGGTCAAGATCTCACTTTATCTGGAAAGCTGCTTTCATCCCATTCAGTCGTTCCAGAGTGAGCACCCGCCCATGGCAGGCTCTGGGGTGGGGGAGGATGGCAGTCCCTGCCCCCCTGCTGGGAGCGCGCACTGGGACAGGTGACCGTGGGCGCGCCGGGAGGTAGGCCAGCTTCACGCTGAGCCAGTGGCCGGGGTGTTAAGGAGGAACACAGAACGGGGGAGGGAGATGAAGAGGTGGCTCCATTCATTCATTCATTCATTCATTCTGCAGACAGCACAGAGCAGCTGCTCTAGAGCCAACGTCCAGAAAGCTCTCTCCAGCCCTGGCCGCCCACAACCCCGCTACCGCCTGTGCCTTGCCCACACGTTCTCTAATCTTCCCAACCCTAGAGAAGATGTATTATGCCCACCCCATTTTACAGACATGGAAACTGAGGCTCAAAGTAGTCTCCTCGCTCCTCCCCGGACCCTCCCCTTAACCTGAGGCCAGAAATCGGCCAGCCTACTAACATAGAGAACTTTCCAGAAAACAGGAAGGTAACAAGCATTTCCTATCTCGGGAGAGTTTGCCAGCAATCCCCCACAGCTGTGAGAGCTGTAGCGTCCCAAGACAGGGCTCCGGGATGGGGGCATGATCAAAGCTGCCAAGTCCGTGAGACCAACGGTCCTCGCGTCTCTCTAGCTCCTAGATGCCAGGGACCCTCCCCTCCCCAAGTCCCCCCGGGGCCCGTCCCCCCATCTCATTTAGACACCCTCTGTCTCAGGAGCCTTGAAAAAGGGAATCTTGTTTAAGAACAGCAGGACCCAATCCTGGGTCCTGACCAATGGCTGGAACAGGGGCCAGGGTCACCCATCTCCATTCGCTGAGTCAGTAGGAGCCCCCGTAGGGGCCACAAACGCCGCGCGTGGGGACGAAGCAAAGATCAAGACATTCGCCTTCCCAGCAGCCCCAGCACTGGCCAGATGGAAGCATCTAGGCCCTCTCTGGGCCAAGCCCCAAGCAGCGGCGCTCGGTCAGCCCTCCCAGGACCGGGATGAAGAAACAGCCTGACCGCTATCTCCGTTTACGGAAAAGGAAACCACAGGGTTGAGCAAAGTTCCCAGGGACACACGGCTGGTTAAAAACAACTAGGAAATGACACCAGACGGTCCGACTCCGGAGATCAAGGTCCACATCACTATCTTTTCTCGCTGCCCGCAACGTAAGGGAAATCATCCCAGATGATCCAGCAGTGAGTCTCGGCTGCGGGTGATTTTGCCCCCCAGAGCCGAATGTCTGGGACACTAGACTGTCAACGGCAGGGCTGCTCCCGGGGTCTAGTGAGCAGAGACTAGGGAGGCGGCAGCCACCCCCCCACGATGCCCGGGACGGCCCCCCGCAGACAACTATCTGGCCCCAAATGTCAGCAGTGCCACGGCCGAGAAAGCCCGTGACAGACCAAGATATCAAACTCAGTAGATTAACCGACTTGCCCGAAGCAACGGTTTGCGGGCCTCGGAACCAAAGGCAAGTGTGGTCTCCAGAGTCTTCTGTTCCAGGCACACACCTGCCTCCCCCGCGGCCGTAGTCCTCAGGCTGCCCCCACCCAGCTGCTCTCATTTCCAGAACTATCCTCAGAGGGCATCTCTCCCCTGGGGCATTCCCTGCGCCTGCCCCTTCTGATTTGCCCGCACGACCAGACCCAAAACAACCTCACCTCCAACTTACCTCCAACCTCACCGCTACCCTTATTCCCATGCACACCTCCAACCTTATCCCCCTTCCTCAGCTCTAACCTCACCTCCCTCTTCACCCCATCCTCCCCTCCACCCTCACCCCCACCCCATCCTCCCCTCCAACCTCACCTCTACCCTCCCCTCCACCCTCCCCCCCACCCTCACCCCATCCTCCCCTCCACCCTCACCTCTACCCTCCCCTCCACCC
>CM052807.1:110546756-110562608 GCA_028533885.1 Nasua narica | reverse complement strand
CTCCCTCCCCTCCACCCTCCCCCCCACCCTCACCCCATTCTCCCCTCCACCTTCACCCCCATCTTCACCCCCATCCTCACCTCCAGCCAGTCTTTGTTGATCCGACTGAGAAGGATGATCACATCTCCAACTTTGAAATTCAGTTCCAATTTGCTGTTGCCCGTGAAGTCGAACAGGGCCTGGGAGAAGAGTGGAGAAGGGCAGGAGGAAGGCGCATTCACCGAATTCCCACCAAACTGCCCTGCATACCTCCGCCTCTCAGTTATCCGAGGAGGAAACTGGCTCCGGGAGCACAACTGACTTGTCAGAGGCCACTCCATTTGTCAGTGGCGGAGGCAGGATTAGAACCCAGGTCTCTCCGACTCCAGAACGTGCTCCTTTCAGAGCTGGTGGGATGAGCAGAGAGGCAAGGAGCCGAACTCCCTGGGTCTAGCACCTTCCTCAGCCCCCCAGGCCTCCGCGTGGGCTCTGGGGCTCCCATAAGCCCAGAGCACCGACCACACTGACTCTCCATGTGTGTCCTCAAGGAGCTAGGGGCTCTTTGAGGACGGGCCTGGTTTGAGTCGTCTCTGATGCTTCAGTCGCCACGGCGGGGCTGGCCTGGAGGAGCCCAGGAAAGCTTGCCGAAGGGATGATGGACGGCTGCCTTCCCCTCTACGTGAGTGCTCCCCATATCACCTCCCGTCAAGGGGCGGGGTGCCCCGAGGGCCCAAGCTGAGCAACCCCCTAGTCCCCGCAGCACCCAGCCCCAGTCGTGGGCACACGAAGGGTGTCCGGCAGGAGGGGCGCAGCGGCGAAGGCTGGAGCCCAGAGGTGGGGTGGGGGGCCTGGCCCCGCGGGGGTTACCTCGGCTCGCGGAGCTGCCATGCGGTCAAAGATGGCGCCTTGCGGGGACTCGCTCTTGCTGCGGAGAGAAAAGGCCCATCAGCCCTGCTGGTTCCCTCAGGGCCTGGCTCCCTGCTTCTGTCCCCAAAAGAGCCCCCCATTAAGGGCAGAAAAGGCGGGAGAGGGAGAGGATGTTAAAAATGCAGCTACCATTGCTCCTCTGGGCCATCAAGCCGCGCGCGTGCATGCACACGCGCGTGCGCGTGGGTTCCCACGGCCCCCGGGGGAGGGACTCATCCCCCTTTGTGGGCCAGGAAACGGGGACTCAACAAGGAGCAGGGGAGGAAGATACATATTTGCTCAGCACCCTAGGTTATCGACCCTCTCACATCTGTTCTTCCTTCTACTCCCCACAGCCAACCTCTACTTTCTCAGCCAGGGAAATGGGTTGGAGGGGCGCTGCGTGCCAGGGCTCTGGGCGCAGGCCTGCCACGGGGCTCAGCTGGAACTGAGACCATGCCCGCCTGCGTGCCCCGGAGAGACGGCTGGGAGCCGAGAGGGCGTTCAGAGATGCTAGCCTGAGGAAGGAGGGAGGCCTGGGAGGGAGGCCAGGGCTCAGGACCACTGTCCCTGGAATTCTTAGCAGCAGCAGCCTGGCCTTCGGAAGCCCAGCTCTATCACAGTGCCTCGGGTTTTTGGTGATGATTTTCTGCCTGGGAGGGAGCGGGAGTGTCCCCTGGGGGCCAGTGTGCTACACCAGAAGCCATAGCTGGCCCCATGGAACTGCATGATTGGGGACAAGGCATCCCAGGAGATACTCTGGGACTGTCTGTAGGGAGAGCAACTCCTCCCTCCCTCCCTCCCACCACTCTCTGCAGGCACTCTGAGCCCTGAGGCATCCCCAGTTGGGACTGTGGCACCCAGCTCTCCCGTCAGTGGCCCAGCCCCTGTCCTCTGGTCCTGACTGTCACACACGACAAAAGGCACCCACCGTCTATCCCTCCAGGCCCTGTGCGTGGTTTTCCGAGCTCGGCTAACGAGCTAAACATCCTGGGGGTGTTCCGGGATAGACCTGATGTCTAGCTTTTCCCTTCCCCCAGGGAAAAGAAGTGCTTCTGCCGCCGGGGCGTCTGGGACAGCGCGCCTGGTTGGGAGCACCTAGTGAGGGGCCTGGGGCCTGGCCCGCGGGAACACAGGGGCTGGGCACTTACACTTTGCGCGTGCGCGGCCGGAGCCGGCGCAGGGCCTGGGGCACCTGCTCCGAGTCATAAGGTGACTGGTAGAAGAAGATCCGGACGTCCTCGTCCATCAGTACCCAGATGGGCAGGCTGAGGAGGCTCTGCGTTTGGGAGAGGAGGCAGATGGGGGGTGGTCACCAGAAAGTCGGGCCATCCCAGCCCTCTGTCCCATCCCCGTCCCCCACACTGGTCTCTCTCTGTCTAGTAATGCTTTCTCTGCCGACCACAGCAGCAAGACATATAACGTTTCATAAGCTTTCCTCCTGGGTTCGAGTTCAGGAGGGGACCGGCCAGCTCGAGGACAGTCCATTTGGAGAAAATCTAAAGGCCTCCAGACGCAATGATGATGGTGACGGCAGTGACTGTCCAGACACCGCACTGAGTGCCACACCAGGTGGCCTCACTGTCTCGCAACAACCTGAAAGTTAGTGTCAGAGAGGTTAGGGGACCTGCCCCAGGTCACCTGGCCCAGCGAGCGACAGAGCTGGGCCACCCAGAGCCATCTGCCCCCAAGGCTGAGCCCCAAGATAAAAAAATGAGACAATAGTGGGAGGAAGGAGGTCTCAAGTGACACAGGCCAACAACAGTTAGGGGAATTACAGCCTAAAAAGTGCTTTCTGATACTTGATCTCATATCACAGTTGGGGACACTGAGGTTCAGAGAAGCAAAGGACCTGACCCAGCTGGCAGAGCTCGGAAGCAGTGGAGACGGGACCCTCCCTCAATCCCATGCTGGTTACGCACACCACTAGGCTCTCTGTGAGCACGCAGAGTACTCGGACCCCGGCAGGGTCACACCCCCCCCCCAATGCACACGTCCCCAGGAGTACTCCAGAGGCCCCCGGAGCCCCTTGGAGAATCCCGCGGAGGCAGTGGGAGGGGAAGGGGCCCAGAGGTCCCTCCCGAGGAACTGGGAATGCGGAGCCCGGAAAGAACAAGGCTGTCACACAGGGAGAGCTCGGAGACAGCCCGGAGATGGCCTGGGATCAAAGCCCCCACCCTAGCTGGGTGACCTTGGGCAAGCACACCTCCATGGGCTCATTAATAAAATGGGGATGATACCAGGGTCTGCCTTGGGGGGCCATCATGTAAGCACTAAATGGCTGAAGTGTGCACGACGCTTAGAACACTACCGGCCATCTGATCTGGCAAATGCCACCGTCCGAATTGGAGATGGTCACTGTCCCTGTTGCTCTCGTTACAACATCGCGCAGTGCGTACACGGAGCTGTGAGTTCGAATCCCAGCCCTCCTATCCACTGCTCTCCGAACACAGAGCGAGTGGCCCCACTTTCTCATTTGTGAATAGGGAGGATAGCACCTAACTCACCAGTTATTGAGGGAAATAACTAAGCCTATTTATCCTACAAATGAATATCAAGAGCCTCCTGGCCGCAGGTCAAAGCACCCCACACGGTTCCAGGCAGGTGTCATTATCACGTGACCCATATTCTCCGTGAGGACAGTGGTGAGACCGGTGGGTGGAAGTTACAGGGAATCAGATTTTTTTAATAGCTGTCCAACAGGGGCTGAGCAGGGAAGTGTGGTAGTGAACTCCCCGTCCCTGAACGTTTCAAGCACAGGCTGGGACTACCCATAGCAGAAATTCTGGCACCGAGTGATTCCTGGGCTCAGAGGAACCAAATCAGACAGAAAGGCAGAGATGGGATCCTCCAGGCTGCTGATGGCTAAGCCCAAGTGTGGGAGGAAGAGCTCCATGGCCTCACCCCTCCCTCCAGAGCTCACCCCTCTCCTAGCCCTGCAGGGGGAGACAGGAGCCTCCAGCCACCCTGAAGGAGCAGCTGTCACAGCGCCCCCTTGAGGGGAGACGTCTCCAGGGCTGTGGCCCAGGGACTTCCCACCGTCCTTCTTCTCTGCTCTGACTCCAAGATTCCTGCAGCCACTGGAGAGGGCCGGGGCCTTCTCCTCTTGCCTCCCACCTCCTCTGCACTCCTGCTGCTCACTCCATTAGGAGCTCTGATCCTTCTAGAAGCTCCCAACATCACTCCCCTGCCATCAGACCAGCAAGCTGGAGGCACTGCCCCAATTCACAGGTGAGGAAACCAAGGCCTAGAGAGGATGAACAACTCACCCCCAGTCACCCAAACAGTCAAGGTCAGAGTGAAGACCGAAGAATCCTAGCTCTGTGCCCTTCTGCCATGAGAGTACAAGGGGAGGGGGAGCCCTGGCTGACTATGAGGGCGCCTCTGTGCTATGAGGACAGCTTCCCTCTCCAGTTTCTTAAGGCTGCCATGCCATGGCTTGGATGCCTCTAGTGACGGGGTGCTCACTATCTCACAAGGAATGCTATCCCTTTTTTGCACAGTCCTGAATGGTAGAAGGCCTCTCCTGAACAGCGTGGTCTCTGCCTTCAAGATGCTTCTTTCTCTGGGCTCCCATCTCCTAGGGATGTGGATGGTTTACAGGCTGGGAAACACCCAAGAGCCTTTTTCTAGTTTGTGCAAGGGCACTGTGTGAGAGAGCTGAGGCCCTGGCCCGTCCTGCCTCTCTTACACAGGCCATGGTTTTGTGATTTTGTGACCCACCCGTCCCCTATCCCCACTGGGCAGCAGGTACCTTGAGGGCACACACTAGATCCTAGTCACCTCGGTATCCGAACACCCGGCACAGACACAAGATGTGTGGATTCCAAGTGTGGCTCCTTGTTCTTTCTCCTCACTCCCACCCCACCCTCTGGAACCCTGGGAACACATCTTGCTTCTCTCCCCAGGCCTGGCCTCTAAGGATTGCCGAGGGGAGCCATCGGAGCAGGAGAGCCAGCCCCCAGGCCCTGCTCAGGGACGCTACCCTCCCGGGAGGCCCCCAGGGGCCGAGGTGACACGGACGCGCCGCTACCTTCATGTAGGCGTTGAGGGCAGGAATCCGCATCTCCGCGATCTCCTGTTTCACACCCACGTAGACTTTGGCTGCGGAAATGCAAAGAGGTGTCCTGGGAGCCTGGCCCACGACCACGGTCTCGGGGTTCGGAGCCGCCCTCCCTGGCCAGGAATCCGCCCCCCACCCCGCCACTCGCTCAGCCTCCAGGCCACCCCACCTTTCTGCCTGCATTCTCTAGCTTGTACTGCCGCTAGCTGATATTTTTCTTGTTTTACTTCTTTATTGCCTCTTCCTACACACGCATGTGTGCATGCATGCACACACACACACACACACTCAGGATTCTTGGCTCCAAGAGAGGAAGAGCTTAGCTTTGCCCCCCTGCTGGAGCCCATCACCTAGGGCAGGGGTCCTCAACCCCGGCTGCATATTTAAGTCACCCAGGGAGCATTTAAATACCTCATTGTGTAGGACTCACCCCAGAATAATTACATCAGAATCTCTAGGGGTGGGACTTGGGCACCAGAAGTCTTTACATTTCCAGGTACTTTGAATACACCCTCCCAAGGTAAGCAACCAAGGGTCTAGAATAGTGCCCCCATCAATCAATATTTGTGGAGTAGATGAATGAGTCATTCCTCAAAAGCAAGGCGGCGTGTTTAGGGAGAAAGGGAAAGAGATGATGGTTGACCCAAGACAAATGTTCTCTCCAGGAGCCTTAGGTGGGGGCCCCGGTAGAACCCCCCCCCAGAACCCCCAGCAGAAGCCAAACGTCTGGCTCCCATTGCCTGTGAGATGGGGGGCACTGGTGTCCGGCAATGGGAGGAGGGCAGCATCTGAGGTCTGGGGTGGGGAGGCCTTTGGGACTTAGCAGCAACAAGAGAGCAGCTAAGGTCAGAGGTCAGATTTCCTGGTTGTGGGGAGGGTGTTGGGAGGGAAAAAAAAGCCGGGGATGGCGTGGCAGAGAACACCCAAGAACCTTCCAAGGAGCAGCAGAGGGGGCAGATTCTGGCGGAGCTGGAGGAGCAGCCGAAGAGGTAGGAAGAGACCTGAGAGGAGGTCAGGGAGAGCTTCCCGGAGGAGGAAGCGAGACAGTGAAGGTGAGGCCGGGATAGGCCCACAGAAGTCCGACCTAACAGGTCACAGCCCACTGTCCCAAGGGGAATTCGGTGGGATAGTGAGAGCAGAAACCAAGCCCATGGATGAGCAGGGGATGAGAGGGGAAAGGGACAGTGAGGGACTCCCAAAAGAGATTTTGAGGGCTGTTGGGCCTCCAGGGGGTTTATGGCCAGAAAGCGCCCATGGCACAGGCTTGTCTAAAGACAGGAGAATTGAGGCTGTGGGAGAGCCTGGCAGCGTCCATAAATAAGGAGAAGGCAAGTGTACAAGGACCCACAAGTCGTCTGGAGAAAGCCGCAGAGAGGAGCGGGGGGCGGGGGGGCGCGTCTGGCGGGGAGGTGGGCTCAGAGCAGGAGGGTCCCCTTCCCCGGCAGCCCAGAGACAGGGAAGGGGTAGGTGCGAGCGGAAGTGGCTCCGGAGGAGGAGAAGGGAAGCCAAGAGGCCCTGGGGGACAGCTTCAGATCCTCGGGACCTCTGCTGGGACAGACGGAAAGTCAGAGCAAGCCGGAAGCAGAGTGTGGAGCCCGAAGAAGGAGGGGTCAGGAAGTGTCTCCGCTGTTTGTGGGAAGGGTGGCTGTCCGTGGCCTGCAGGGCGTGGGGGTGGGGCGCCCCCTGAGAAGACCCCGCGGACCCGGCACCCCACACTCCTGTGGGCGGGTGCCAAGCAGCTGGAGATTTGGGCCTCTCCGAAGTGCATGTGTGGACCGAGCTGGGGAGAGAGGCCAGGAGGCAAGGGGTGAGGGGCTGGCCAGGAGCAAAGATGGGGTGCCCCCTGGGTCTCAGCAGAACAGGAAAGCAGCGGGAGCCCGGGAACTCTGGGAGCTGGGACGGCAGTCAGAGGGCAGCTCTCAGACAGGGCTGCAGGGGGCGCTGAAGGTGAGTCCGCGCCAAGAGCAAGGGACGGATGCAGGATGGCCGGGAGGTCAAGGGCTAGAGGCCGCAGCCGGTGACCTGGAGTGACCACCGGGGCGGCAGCTAGAAGGAGACGCTGAGGGCCGCAGCTCTGTCGTGGGGCGGGCTGCCCCGCTCCCCGGGGCCGCGGGACTCCACGGGCCGCCTACCTGGGAGCGTGGGCAGGCTGCAGGTGAATGGGCTGGTCTTGTTCTCGGGCCCAAAGCGCTCCTCCAGCTTGCTCTGCAAGGCATAGAACTGGCGGTAGCGACGGTAGATGAGGTATTTGGAGCCCCCTTTTGTCTTCACCTCGATGACGAAAACCTAGGGAGGACACAGGCCAGGGTGCAGGGAGGTCAGGGGCAGAGGAAAGTCGGGGGGTCGAAGGTCCCAGGACAAAAGCAGCGTTTCTCAACCCCGGTATTCCGCAGGGGGTGAGGGAGCAGCCACTTCTTTGGGGGGGGGGCTATCCTATGCGCTGGGCGGTGCCGAGCAGCCTCTCTGGGCTCCATCCACCCGAGGCCAGCAGCACCCCCGGCCCCAAGCTGGAATCATCAAAAATGTCTCAAGATATTTACTACTGAACGTGCCCCGGAGGGGAAACCGCCCTGTTGAGAACCACTGGGAGAGACGTGAAGGGGATGAGAGGGTTGAGGGTTCAGCGGGCAGCAGCTAAGGTCAGGAGTCTTACAAAGTAGCTGGTGAAGCCCCTCTTCTCCTCGATGTCGGCAATGTTGGCGGAAACGGCGACATCATCGGGAAGCTGCTCAAAGTCACTGTGGGAGACGGGACAGCTCGGTTACCGCCTGACTGACAGGCTCGTGGGGGCCCAGTGTGCAGAAGTGACCCAAGGGTGTGTCCGGCATTCCTTGACACCCTTTCCGGTGTCGGGTGGGGACATGGACCAGACCTTGACAGTGAAGGCACTTGGACGTGGGCCTGTGTATCAGCAGTCACATTACAGTCCAGCAAGCTGCGCCGGGGCTGCATTATTCATCCAGGAGCAGCACGTCAAGGAACGTCCTCCGTGTCAGACCCTGGGCGAGGCCCTGGGTCACGGCGGGAAACAAAGTCAACGCACATCCCACAGGATGGGTCATCATACCCGGACTGGGGAAGTCCTCACAGAGGTAGACGAGGCATTTGAACAGGGTCGAAAAGGTCAAACAGAAGGTCGGAGGGGAGTCCACCAAGTAGGCCCAGGGGGTCGGGGGAGGGCCCTTCCAGGCAGCGGGAACAGCATATGCTAAGGTTTCAAGGCGCGAGGAGTGGGTTTGGGTCTAGTATGACTGGAGTTGGCTGCGATCGAAGACTGAACGGGCAGGCCAGGCTGAGGAGGGTCTCCGGGGCTGAGCCAGGTAACTTCTACAGGCAGTAGGGAGTCATGCAAGGCTTCAGAAGAGAGTGAAACAGTAGGATTCCAGCTTTAGGAGGCCCACTCAGGCAGCTGCGTGCAGAGGAAAGGGAGGGCAGAGATGGAAGGGACAGAGCAGGGCCCAGAGAGATACAGCTGAGAGACGATGGGGGCCTGAGCCAGACAGCAGGGACAGGAGGAAAGAAGAGACACAGAGGCACGACCCTTGGTGGATGCTGCTTCATTGTTGTGTCCCCTGCTTCTCTCTGCCAATCAAGTTCTATTTTTTTTTAGGGTGGCAATGTGCCTAGCCTCAAGGTGATAGACCATGATTGGTCTGAACCAAACCTAAGAATCTCATTCCTATTTCCCAGCCTCCCTGCAGCTAGGACCAGCCATGTGACCAGTTCTGGCCAGTGAGACCTACGAGGAAATCTCCATCGGGGCCTCTCTGGGAGTGTTTGCTTTCCTGATGCAGAGGGAGGGACAGGCCAGCATGGTTTCCTCTCCTTCCCCCTTCTGCCTACCTTGAAAGCAGGTGTGCTGTCTGGACCCACAGCAGCCATATTGCATCCATGAGGCAAAGACAGGAGGAAGACCAAAGGAATCTCCGGGATTCTGGTCCTGAGGTCACTGAGCTGCAGAAGCAGCTGTGGCCTAGCTCTGGACTTCTTGTTATGTGAAAAAATTAGCCCCTGTTTGTTTAAGCTCCCACAAGTTTCTCGGTGTCCTGCGGACTTATGCATTTCCAGCAGACACGCTGCCAGTCTGTGAGTCATTCCTGACTAATGGGCAGCAGGGTTTGGGGACTGTTTGCATTTGGAGGTGAAAGAAAGGGCAGTGTCAAAAGAGACACCTACATGTCACCCGTATGCTGCCCAGGATGGGTGGGAGGGGAGCGGTGCTGACGGACTGAGTTTCGGGCGTGCTAATGTGAGGCCCTTGGGCCCCCAGGTCGAGGTCTGGCAAGAGCTGGTGTGGCTCTAGAGCTCAGTGGGGGCGGTTGGGGGGTGGCAGTGGGTCTCTGCTGGAGTCGGGGAGGTACCTGTGTGCCCCTGACTGGTGGTAAAGGCCCCCCGAAAGAGCGATCTGTGAGCAGAGGGGGCTGAGAGGGACAGGTGCAGGACGAGAAAACAGGCAGCCAAGGGGACAGAGAAAGAGCAGCCAGGGGTCGCCGAGTCCCAAGCAACTGGGAGACAGGGTGGGAGTAGGGGCGGGGCTGCCACCTCCCCAAACCGGCCGCACCCTCGGGGGAGATCGGTTTCCCAGTCTGCACACCCAGTCCCAGCTGCTGCTGGTCCCCACGTGGCCTGGGCTGCAGGGGACCTTCGGCTCCCTCAGGACACTGGCCGCTGCCATTGGCCAGGGCGCAGGTGACTCAGGGTGGCAGTGGGCGAGCAGAGGAAATCCCCACCACTTCCCGGGCGACTTAGTGGCCACTGGCGGCCTCCCCACTCACTTTCCACACAGGCCCCCATGGCAACACCCTTGGGAGAAGCTTCCTCCTCCACTTTCTCCCCAGAGGCTGTGTATTTCATGGTTATTTCATCCGCAACAGGATGGGGGCGGGGGTGGACAGGAAGGAAGGAACCCGAGCATAGAAATGGCCCTGGGCGGGGAATCGGCCACGTTGGGTCACCTCCAAATGTAGCTACACTTAACAGTTTCCTGAGTGTGCGCTATGCGCCTGATGCCCTTCTGGCATCCTTTTTTTTACAGACAGGGAAACTGAGGCACGGAGCGGTTACAGAACCTGCCCAAGTAAATCGAGACGCTGGGATTTGAACCTAAGCAGAATTTTGTTCCCAAACACGCCACAGTGCTCCTAGTTTGCTGCTCCAACAGCTTGCTGCATGCACGTAGCTAAATCCCAGCCCCCCAGCCTCAGTTTCCCCATCTGAGGTCATAATAATAATAATAGCAAACCCTTGTCAGCAAACTTAGCATAGCTCGTATACTGTTCTAAGTGCATTTCGACAGGGCCTCTGCCCTCCTGGGTCTCATGGCCGAGTGAAGGAGTTTGACACTAACATATAACAACATCTTTTCAATGGTCAGGGAGGCTGTGAAGGAAAAGCACACGGTGTTTTGAGCTATCCCAGAGCCCGGCCATTATTATGTCCCCTCCCACCCCCGAGGACTAGCAGTGCAGCAGGCGGGAAAGCTTGGCAAGCAGGTGCTTGGAAGATGGGGCTTACGTCCCTCAGAGAGAAAAGCAGGGTGCTGTGCATGTCCGAGGTTCACGGCTCGCTCAGATGGAGGGTGGTCAGGGAGGGCTTCCTGGAAGAAGTGGGGTCAGAGTTGGCCACAGAATGACAGGCAAGGGAAACCGAGTGCAAAGGCTCTAGCCATGCCAGTGGGGGGCACGTGCAGGGAACTCCGGGGCGAGGGCAGTGTGGGAGGCGGAAAGTAACGTGGGACACGGGCAGGGGCCATCGCGAAGGCCCTGCGCCTTGGCCTGGGGTGCTGGGCGAGGGAGGCTTACGCTGGGATGCTGGGATGGCACGGGTCAGGGGTCTCATCCGTAACAAGGCCAGCCCCAGAGTCCCCACGAAAGCAGGGACCCGGCTCCCCCTGCACCCCGGGGACCCAGAACCACACCCACACACATAGGAGGGGCTCCGGGTGGGAGCCCCGCGTCTCAGCGAGTCCTCTGGTGGTCAGCACGGGAATGGCCTGGCTGGCTGACCGCCACACCAGGAGGGAGGCAGGGGTGCACCAAACCCGACTGGAAATGCCCCCAGGAGAGCCACTGCCCTGCAGAGCTCAGCCAAGACCCCTCGGAGCTGCCGCCTACTCAGGGCCTTCAGGGGCCCAGCTGCTCTGGGTTCCCACGCGCCCGAGTCATTCATGCAAAGTCCACCACGGAGGCTGGATGGGAGGGGCTGACGGAGGCCTGGAGAGGCCCTCGGGGGACAGCTAGGTCAGGTTTGGTGACTCCTGCACACACAGTAGGTGCTCAAACATGTTTCTGGGAACCAAACTCAATACCACGGGTAGTCCTTTCGAGCTTTGGAGGGGTGGGGTCTGGGCTCTCAGAAAGTCCCGCTGGACCCTCGCCCTCCGTTTCCGTCCTCCGCTATGACCTCAAGCACAGCACAGCCAGGGCCCCCGTGGGGCAGGGAGGCCAGTGACCCCGGGACCTGGCTCCATGGCCCCATGAAGGGAGGCAGGAGGGCGCCCCTTCCGCCTCCTCTGAGGGCCAAGGGTGGCTGGAAAGATCCAGGGAGCGGGAGGGTGGGAGCCGACCCGGGTCTAGCTGGGCGTCCTGTCTCGAGAAACAGGAAGTGCCATGAGCCTCACATGGCGGCGCCTTCCTGCGTGTTCGGCTTGGTCTCCGGGGAGAACCGGCGGGGAGGAGGACCTGGTGGGGCAGCCCCAGCCCCGGCACGGCCGCCGGCTGTCCAAGGACCCGGTCTTCTGGACCCCGCTCCGGGCATCTGCGTCCGCGGCTCCTCCCTCCGCACACGCACTGACGAGCTTTCTCCTGACCTTCAGCCTTGGGAAATTGCACCTCCACTCCCCCACCCCGCCCCCCGACTCCACCGAGGACCCTTTGCCACCCGCTTTGACCTAAACCAGCCTGACCCGTCTCCCCGACACTCGGAGTCACCTCCGCACAGCGGGCGTGCTCGCTGCTGTCACCGGCGGTTCCAGTCCGGTGGAAGCTTCCTGCCCGTGTCCTCAGGTCCCCCACGGCTCAGGGCACAGTCTCGCTGACAGATGAGGGTAGGCCCTGCTGGGGCCATGCTCCAGGGGACCCTGCGGGAGTACTTTATCCTCCTCGGCCCTCCTTTTCCCCGTCGGCACTGCGACGGGATTGGACTGGAAGGATCCAAAGACATTCTCCCGTCCAAAGATCCACTCACTGAATCCCTCATTTGGCAGGATTTCCAGAGCACTTAGTCCCTCCTGGTGTTGTACATACTAGCAATACAGCCGCGACTGGGGGACAAGTACTATCCTGGGCCCTGCTGACGGGGGAGTCAGCGATACAGAAAAAGAATGACCCAGTATAGACTATTATGCAAGTGGTCTAAGGACTCTGCAGAAAAAGGAAACAGGGCGAGCGGTCAGAGAGCAATGCAGGGACTGAGAGGGAAGACCTTTGACATCTGAGGCAGGCCGTGGATAAAGAGGAAAAATCCAGATCCTGTGATTCTCTTTGAACAGAAGATGGAAAGCCATTGCTGACCACAGGGTGAAGCAGGGGCCCCGGCCTGGGACCCCGGACCCCTGTCCAGACGCTACACCCACTCCTGTGTGACCCTGGGCAAGTCACTTCCCCTCTCTGAGCCTCAGGCGCCTTCGTCTGGGCCTGAGGGAAGTGAGCCACGGCTGGAGGCTTCCTTGAAACACTTCTAAGAATCTGTATTTCTGAGCATTCGGGTTCTGACTCAGCTCCACCCTCTTAGCTTTTGACTTTGATAAGGGGCTGCAGGAGGGTGGGCCTCTGTCCCCCAAGGCCTGCCGGGAACAGGGAGGAGGCCCAGGGAGGGCACTGCCCCCCCGCACTCACCTCTCAGCCCGCAGCTGCTGGGCCAGGGCCATGGTCAACGCTGCTCCCGGGGAGAGGGTGGCGAGAGTCTGACCTGGCCAGGCCCCGGCCGAGTTCACCTCTCACCACCTTGTGTCTCTGCTGTGGACCCGGGAGTCCCCAAGAGCCACCCCTGGGGAGGCCCCACCCCTGCCTTTTCATTTAGAAGAGGCTCCTCCTCTGGGCTCTCTAGGTCTAGCCCTCGGCCCATACTTCCTCTTCTCCACCTCCCAGCTGCACTGCAATGGGGGAAGTGCCTGACCTTGGATGCTGGGTTTGCAGGAATCCACTGATCTGGGGGCTTTGAGGGCTTCCTCCATGTGATTTCTTGGTGCCGGGCCGCCACTGGGCATCAGAGACCTCCATGCCATCAGAGACAGGGTCCCCGGGCCGGCTCAGCCACCAAGGGGCCTCATGAACTTGGAGAGTCACTTCTCATCCTCTGGCCCATCACGCCCTACCCTCTCACCCTCACCGCCAAGCCTTTGCCTAAACTATTCCCTAGGCTTGAAGTGCCGGCTTCTACCTGGCCTGCCATCTCTTGGGCTCTGGGTAAACACCACCTCCCCTGGGAAGTCTCCCTGGTTTCCGCAACAGAGTTAGCACTCAGTTCCCTCTGTCATACAGAGTGTGAATTTCAGTCGGTTTTTGCTTCTCTCTTCCCCTTTCCCAGGAGCTCTGGGCTACCCTCTCCTTGTCCCTAGATCCTCAGGCCTGGCACAGCCCGCCGGTCCTTGCTGGGTCTGCCAACCACCATGAGCTTCATATTACAAACCTGATCGCATCCTTTCCTGCCCAAACCCTTCAACTGCTTCGCCTTGCACTTGAGGAGGAAGTCCAAATTCCTGGTCCTGCCTACCTCCAGGCTTCAGGGGATGCTTCTGGCTGGCAATCCTGTGGCTCCTCTCACTGGTATGGCTCCTGGATTCTGAAGGGAGCTCTCTGAGAAGTCCACAGCCACACCCAGTAACCCCCAACCCATCACACACGCACTCACACGCTCTCATTCACACTCACCACTCACTCACACGTTGCAGATGCAAAGCAGAATGGCAGAGGGAGGGTAGAGATGGGAAGCAGCTGTGTCTTGCCCTCCATGGGCATCACAGAGTGGGCCCTTCTTATCCCATCTGTCCCAAACCCATGCCATAGCAGTGCCCCTAGGACTGGGACAGGGGTCTGGGGGGACCGAGCCAGCTGCATGGAGAGCAGAGCCTCCTACAGCAGTTACCTCCCAGATGAAGGGACTGGGGACAGGAGCCATTCTCAGAATCCTAAGGGCTATCTGGCTGTAAGAACAGAGGGCTACTGGCACCTCAACCCCATCCTCTGAACCTCCTCCCTGTTCCAGTCAGCCACCTCAAGGGACACTCTGCCCCAAACAGAGTGCAGAGTAGAGCAGAGTAGAGCAGAGTCCCCAGAAGGGAACATGCTCTGGGCCCAGGTCCACATTCCTGACTCAGAGAGGGTCTCCCTCTCTTCACCCAGCCAAGGGCTCTTCTGAAACTAAGATCCTTTATGGACTCCAGGAGGCAAGAACAGTTGGAGAAAGAGGAGAGGACATGAATGAGAAAAATAGAGGCAATCAACAACTACTAACTGAGAAAGTCATTTGGAAGGCAGAGATAAGATGGCAGGGTGAACGCAAGCTAAAATTCCCCATCCTACTCCAGACATACAAAAAAAGCTGGATAATACTTTTTTTTAGTATTTTAAACAAATAGAACCTAGCTCACAAGCAAGAGCATGTAGTGTTTGGGTTCTAAGAGAGGGAGAACCTAGACCAGAGAGAAGGCCTGGTGCCTCACACTCTGTGGGAAAACTAAGGGTGGATATGGGTTATTGGGGCTGAGATTTTAATTCCTAATCTGGGACTAGGTCTGGGCTAAGTGTCTTGCTGTTGCCAAGAAGTCAAATCTGAGTTCCCAGTGTGAAGCCAGCGGTCAGAACTGAGTAGAGGACCAGCCTTTCCCAGCCACCTTCCTGGGCTTCCTGCAGGAATGGAGATACTCTCCCAGGTCTGGGGTAGTACAAGGGGTATAGGGGCACCTGGGTGGCTCAGTGGGTTAAAGCCTCTGCCTTTGGCTCAGGTCATGATCTCAGGGTCCTGGGATCGAGCCCTGCATCGGGCTCTTTGCTCAGCAGGGAGTCTGCTTCCCCCTCTCTCTCTGCCTGCCTCTCTACCTACTTGTGATCTCTCTCCCTCTCAAATAAATAAATAAAATCTTTAAAAAACAAAACAACAACAAAAAAACAAGGGGTATGTACGTCAGATCAGAGCCTCAAGCCTGAAACATGAACTAGCATGAGGCCCGGATCCAAGCTACCCACACGCTGTGGAAATCCCAAGCGGAGGCATTACCTCGGACCAGTCTGGGATCTGTGAGTCTGTCGGAGCCACAGTAAAACTGCCCTTTGAACGCACAAATCAAAATGATGAATTAATGTAAAGAACACCTACACTAAGAAAGACAGCTTACAGACTCAACATATGGAAGAATTCACCCCCAGAGAACTAGAGATAATATCAACAGTGACTCCCACCCAGTCACCGGTGTCCCAGCGCCCCTGGTCTACGGGATAAAGCAGCTAAATGCGGAGTCCCAGGACGGGGCGAAGCGGCAGATGGGGCAGGCGTCTGCAGGCACCAAGAGCTGCAAGCCCTCGGCCATGGCTGAGGTCAATGCTGCCCTAGAGCTGGTCAAGGAAAGACAGGAAGTGACAATTTTAGCCAGGAAGTGTGACTGACCCCTGGCATGTGATTGTGGGAATCGTCATGTGTGTATGATTGGAAACATACAGTTGCCCATTGATGTGTATGTAAACACATACAACTCTCTGTGTAGTAACGTGTGAGTGTGTGCAGGTCACGTCTGCACAAGGGCACGCAGCAGAGTGCACAGCAGTGAGACTAGAGTATGAGAGGCCCGGCTTACGTGCGGGGATCTACGTGGGCCCATCGTGAGCATGAACATGAATGCAGGTATAACACATGAACTTGGGCAAACAGCATGTCCTTTTGGATCCTTTCTTTACCGAACTGTAAAACAG
>CM052807.1:110534698-110546656 GCA_028533885.1 Nasua narica | reverse complement strand
CCCCCCCCCCCCCCCCCCCCCCCCCCCCCCCGCCAAAAGGAGCTTCCCGTGAGTGGCCCTGACTCAGCCACTGGGCAGCTGTCGCCGCCTCCACAGTGGCGGGGATGGGAAGACTGTCCAGGGAAGGACCCCAGGGCCCGTGGGGGGCCAGCTCTTCCTTCCCCTGCTCCTTCCCTGCCTACCCGTGGTTCTGCTGAATATGGGTATTTCTCTGGCTTCTCATACACAGAACACTGCTGCTAATTTTATGCCCGAGCTCTGATACGGTGTAATTTGAGGCCACTCTGTCAGCAGTAGGCACCCGTCCCGGGGCTGCTGCAGGGGTGGAGAACAAGGCAGAAGACTAGCCAGCAAGAGGAGCCAAACTCTGCATGCGTCCCATTAAGCCGGTACGTATGGAGCCTTTCTAGGGGAGGTACCAAGAAATGCCAGAAGTGATCTCTGGCGTATCAAGAGCGGACTTCCGATAACCGCCACTGGCCACAGCCTGCGAGTAAACAAGAGTCACTGAACAGTGGGGTCCGTAGCTCCCCGCCCAGGCCCTGGGGTTCAGATATTTTATTCCTAGAAGAAAGCGCCCCTGGCCTTCTCTTCCCCAGGTTACTTTGAGAGTGCGCCCAAACCCACCAACCTGGAGATTCGAATCCGGAGGAAAATCGCTGGGGTGGGGGGGAGGAAGCAATGACAGTTAAGTGACAGTCTGACAGCGACAAGGAGGATGAAATGAGGATGAGCAGAGGCCGCTCCAAGAAGGGGCATCGCTGCGTTACGAATGGTGGCCAATGGCCCTTCGTAGCCACATCTCCAAGGCAGGGTTCCAGAGGCTCAGGCCGCACCCGAGGGATTCCCAGAGGGCTGGATAGGACTGAGGGCTGGCTCTAAGACTCAGAACGTGCACAGCACTCTTCAACCCTGACTGAGATGGGTGCTGGTGGATCCGAGCTAAAGCGCAGGCCCTTGGTCTCGGTCTCTGGGGAGCCAGTGGTCAGGCTCGAGAGCTCCGGGCCCCGGGGAAATGGGGCACAGTGACAGGCGGGGGCTGGGGAAGAGGCAGGAGCAGGCGGTGGCCCAGGAGCTCCTTATGGGAGCTCAGCACATGCCTGCTGCTTGAGTCAGTGGCTCTCCTAGGGAAGAGAAGGAAAATCTCAGATTAGGCTGAGCAAGATTCCTGGGGATCCCTCATGCACTGAATTCCCCAATCTTGACCCACATGTGTCTCTCCTTGTAATTTATGAGGGGAGCTTCACTGGACCTCCTCCCTGAGCCATAAATAGCCACCCCTGGCAATCCCCAGGGAGTGGTATTTGAAGACAGAGGGTGTAGACGAAGCCAACGGGACAGCAAGCTCCCTGAAGGCAGAGGGCTCTGTGTTCTCTTTGGTGCCCGTCTTGCAGCAGAGCTGGGTGCAGAACCCAGGTGCCCTGGCCACAGCCGTGTAGCTGACCGGAAGTTCATTTCTCTTGTTCATTTTTCTAAGTGGAGATGATAATATTTGCTTCCTAGGAGGACTGCATTACACATCGTTGCAAGATGTATGGAACACCTACCACGTGCCAGATGCCCAGCATGTGCCCGGCTCCAGATAAAAGTAATTGTCCTTGGGATGCATACTTTCCGGGGGTGTGTTCCATAGGAGGATGAAGGCCAAGGGCTTAGTACAACACCCCCACACAGAAAGTGCTCAGTAAATTACAAACGTTAATGTGGTTATTATTGAGGATAACTTTCTTGGTATGGATGGGACCCCTCCTGGTCGATCTCCCCATGCGCGCTTTGCTCCTCTGTGTCTTAAAACTGATCACATCAGATTCTAATCTTTCCCCACATCCTCTAACCCACTCTCCCCGCACTTGACTTCAAGGAAACGGCTGTGCACTTAATCCATGTGTTGACGGAAACAGACCACCAGGGGGCGCTGCGACTCAACATCCCGGTTCCCGCTCTGCAGCGCCACCTGGAGGAGAAATGTCAAGAACCGCAGTAGAAGGAACAGCCCCACTAGAGGATGAAGTTGCGAGCTAGCCCGGGGGAGCCCTGTGTGCTGGATCCCACTGTCCTCCCCAGAAGGACCCGTCAGTCCGAATCTGAGCAAGACTCGCGAGAAGATGTCCCCAGAGGCTCACGATCCTGAACCTCCTTTCCACTGATCAGAAATAGGCACTGAGATGCACTGAGTTTATGGTTTCACTATCCCTTCACCATAAAATTGCAGGAGTGTATGAGTTAGCGCTTGCAAAATCTTGGAACAGGGCCCGGCCCAAAGTCCAGCTCAGTACATGTCGGCTCCGGTTATTGCTACTTAATCTTCACACCTACCCCCATAAAATAGGTCATCTTTTTATCCCTGGCCTGGAGATGAGGAAACCGAGTCTCTACAGGATCAGGAGCCTGAACCACAGCGACTTCAGTAGGGAGTGAGCGGCAAGGTAAGATTTTGACCTCAAATCTGGATGGCTCCGAAACACAGTCAGTCACTGTGGTGGACTGGCCCCCATTCTTTCATATATTCATTCCACAAGCCTTCACTTAGCATCCGCCCAGGTATAAAGGAAACAGACAGGAATCTGGCACAGCTGCCGCCCTCCACAAGCTCCCCTAGCTGTTGAAATACACACATAAACACGGGGGCATGCACACACCCACGCACACACGCAGACATGCGAACACACTTGGGCATATAGCAGAAGCATGCGTGTCCACGCACACCCACACTTGCACGCATACACACATGCGCATGGAACAAAGTACAATTCGGGGAGAAGCCGGGAGATACAGAAGAATCCAGTTTCCCCAGTTCCACGCCCAGTGCCGTTTTCAGCCCCCCGTGGGTCACAAACACAAATGTCTCCAGAGCCCTGGCAGGTGTTCTCACAGGTTCAGACGGAGCCAGGGTGGAAAGGCAAAGGGCGGGGAGGCGGCGGCTTAGCATCTGCCTCTCCACGCCATCACTTTCCCGCACAGAACTCCAGAGACTCCCAGAATTCTCAATTTGAACCTGACCTTCCAGCTTTTCACGAAGGTCTGCCTGACCAGGTGGGATGGAACTTAATTTAGTAGCCGTCTGTTGGCTTGATTTACAGCTTCATGGGGGTCCATACCTGGTGCCTGGGTCTCCGCCGGTACTATGGCTCCTGTCTCTGCAAGAGGTGGGGTCAGTAAGCAGGACCGAGGGACTCGTAGGCCCTATTCATCCTCTGGAATTCATTCACAGAGGAAAGAGAATCCATCACGGTCTTTAAATAAGGAGTGATGTAATCTGATGAACCTTGGTTAAAGAGACCTTTGCCGCGTGGACGGTAGCTCACCGGAGGTGGCTTTGGAAGTAAATAGACGAAGTGCCCCCTGCTAACAGCTTTCAGATTCGATTTTTAAAAATCATCTTTATCAGGTCAATGGGTCTCGATTATCACGTAACCAACCACAACACGATAGAGGTCATTTCCATGATCCCCAAAAGATCCCTCGTGCCCCTTGCCACCGACCTCCCTGCGCTGCCTTCTATTATTCTATCTGGTCATTTCTGAAATTTCAGACAAACGGAGTCACAGGGTATGTGGTCTTCTGTGTCGCTTTTTTTCACAGAGTATCAGGCTATTGAAATGCATTGATGTTGATGTGCACACTACCAATTTATCCGTCGTATGACCGAGTAGTAGTCCCTTCTATGGCTAGACCACGGTTGCTTATCTTTTCACAAACTGAGGGACTTTCCGGTTGCTCCCAGTTTCGAGTTATTAAAACAAATCTGCGACAGACATTCCAGCATAAAGGCTCATGTGGACATGTGTTTCATTGCTCTTGGGTAGAGATCTAAGAGTAAGTGGCTGGATCCTACGGTATTTAACTTCAGAAGAAAACTGTTTTCCCAAGTGGTTGTACCCTTTTACATTCCCACCAGCCAGTGTATCCGGAAGCCGATGGGCGAAGGTTCCAGGTCCTGGCTGGCTCGGAGACTCCAGGTCCATAAACACGGGGGCGGGGTGGGGGCTGGGCATCAAAATGTAGTCATAGCGTCTGGACTGGTTATTATTAAACTGTCTCCTCTCCACTCCAGCCCTACCCTTCTATGCTTAGCTTTTGGGAGCTGGTGTCGGGTCTCTAAAGCACTTTGCTGCTTGGCAGACTAATTCCCGTCTGTTCCTGCCGATAGTAGCTCCTACCAGGAGACCAGGAGGATGGAGAGGAGGAAGGCATTTCCTCCTCTCTGTTGGCTCTCTGTACCCAACAGCACTGCCCTGGAAGTCAGTTCCAGTTTTTTCCCCATCCTCAGGATGAGCCTCACCCAGTCGCTTCCTCGGAGGTCTGAATTTCTGAGTCCCAGCTCCCTGGGGCCCCTCTCCAAGCTTCTGAGGCACCAACACCAGCTGAACCAACCCCCTCCACCTGCTCCTTCCCCAAGCTCCTAGGTTGCGATAACCCCACCCTCTTCCTTCTGTTCCCACCGCTACTGGAAGCAGGTGACTTATCTGGTTACTGCAGTGTCCCCTTTTGCTTTTCAGTCCTTCAACATCTGTTCAACCAATCCCCTATATTAAATGCTTACCGTGAAAATAACTTGAGCGCTTTCTGTTTTCCCAAAACGCAGCCAGCCCGGTAGGACACAAGTCCAGCTCCTGGCTAGGGCGTCCCCAGGGAAGCAGGACCATCGGACAGGAGGAGCTCACCCAACCATTCTGACCAGCAGTTTTTTCCTCTACAAAAGGTGCCCAGCTAGAGCCTGATATAATTGAGGGCTCAATAAATATTTACAGAGGGAACTGGGGGAAAGGGAGGCATTTTATATTAGCTCCTGATACCTGCTCAGTTGGTAGGCGTTACAACTTTTATTCCTGGAGGAATGCAAATTCCTCCCCTTCCTTACTCCATGCTTTTGTTCTTCTTAACCAGAAACTGTTAAAATCCCCTAGAATCTGTGCTTGCCACCTTCCTTTGGTGAGAAAGTCCCAGAGTGGTAATGGACTTGCAGGCACCCAGCTGAAGGTAATGTTTCCCCATCTACCTTGCAGCTACCAGGGACCACGTGACCAAGGGGGCGGCCAGTGAGATGCGAGGGGAGTCTGTGACACAGCTTCCTGGCTGTGCCCTCAAAGAGAGGGGGGTGTGTCCTCCCTTCCCCCACACCCCTTCCCGCTGGCTGCGGAGGCTGAGGTCGGAGGACACTCGACAGTAAAGTAGAGGGTCTCTGACCCAACCCCAGACGGCTTACACTCAGACCGATCATGAAAAAAAAAGAAACCTCTATTGGGCTCAATCCACTGGTATTTTGATCTTTGTTACATCCGCTAAATATGTGTCCTACCTGATCCCCTAGAGCGGGGATCAGCAAACATTTTCCCTAGAGAGTCAAAAATAGTAAATATTTTAAGCTTTGTGGAGCATTGATCTCAGTCAAAACTACTGGATTCTGCTTTGTAGCCTGACAGCAGCCGTAGCAATAAATAATTGAATGGGGGGGATGGCTGTCTTCCAATAAAACTTTATTTATAAACAACAGGCGGCTGATATGGCCCTCAGCCCATAGCTTGCAGACCCCTGAACAAGAGTTAAGAGCCAAGATCCTCCCGGGTAGCAGTTCACAGAGACTGTAGAAGTAGGAGGATCTGTGAAGAGCTCAGGCGGGTGGCTCCTTGGTGGGGATGAAGCTGAGCCCCCCCCCCCAAGGTCACCTCCTCCCTGGGGAGGGGGTCTCCCTTGGCCTCTAAAACTCAGCCCCAGGAAAGGAGAGTCCCCCTGACTGTGGTTTGCACGGCCTGGACTCCTCAGAACTTGACTTTCCTAAAGGCACCAAAAGGGGGAAAATACCTGCAGAAAAACCAGGGCTCCAGGCTGTCCCATGTCTGCAAGGGGCTCTGTTCGGAAAGTCGAGAGTGCCTCTGGGGAGTAAGTGCAAAGGAATGCCAAGCTTCTCATAACCCCTCTCCCCTGGCCCCCCTCCTCCCCACCCTGCAGCTGCAGTTGTAGCCCCTGCCCACACTCCCTCTGCCCCCTCCTCTCTCCTGCCTCTTCTGGATCCTATGATCCCTGTGGCCCCTCTCGGCGCATCTCATTGTCTTCTCCCCGCTGTCCCCCCACCTCCATGATTCTGTGGGCGTTCTTCATCCTTTGAATTCTCTGCACCAGGATGCAAAGCTGGTCAATGGCTCTTTGAAGGCTGGGAGTGGCCTCTAGCTCCAGCTCTCATGGATTGGGGGTCCCTACCCATAAGAGCTAGGCTTCTAGACCTTCTACCCTCTCCTGCTAAGGATTGCGTGCTATGAGCACCTGCGGGTCAAGGACTACCACATTCATCTGTGAATCTCCAGAGTCCAGAATGGGACCGATGAGTGCGTGTGCAGGGTGCAGGAAGGACGTGAAGAAGGGGGCGAAGCAGGCGGGTGGGCTCACAGAACGCGTCTCCTCCTCTGGGCTCTGGCCTCCAGTTCAGGGAAGAGCTTCCTCTGTCCCAGCCCACACTAACTGCCCAGCGTGCCCCAGAGCCCAGAACCGCACACCCGGGAGCCAGAGAGCTTTGCAACAGGAGGTTCTGGAAATTCCGCAACTGCCCTTCATCCTCTCACCCTTTGGCAATCTGCTCCCCCCGCCCCTCCCCCAGGCCCTGAGACCTCCTGCCCTCTGCGCACCCCACCCTTGCCGCGGGGCCCTTCCCCAGCCCTGGTCTCCACCAATTGCTTCAGTTTCCCTGCACCCACGTGCTCCCCCCAGTTCCTCCTCCACGTCTGGCGGCCCCTTCCTGGGTTCCTGCATCTCCTTCCTCAGTCCCCTCCCCGCACACCCGTGCTCTCGCTGGCTGCTGCAGGCTTCATCCACTCCTGCGTCCCCTTTACCAGCCGCTCCCCAGGGCTGCCCCAGGCCCGTGCGTCCAACTGCCTCCAGGCCCCCCCACCCGCAGATACCCCCCAGCTCTGCGGAGCACCCTTCCTCCTGCAACCTCTGTCTCCGCCATTCACCCAAGTCAGAGACCTGGAGGTCACGTGGCCTCCTCGTCCTCCCTCGGCTGCCATAGCCAATCCCCAGGAATACGTTTCACCTCCAAATGTCCCCCAACTGCCCCCTTGCTCCATCCCTACAGCCTCCTGTCTTGCCCGCACTGCTCCCCCGATCGTCCCGTCCCACTTCGGCCCTGCACCTGTCTTCGCACTGGCCGCAGGAGGCCCTTCCTGGAAAGAACTAACTGAGGCTCCGAGCCCTCCGGCTCGCCCGAGAACCAGTCCTGCCTGCTGTCATCCAAGCCAGGCTCCCGCCTGACCCTGGCCTCGTCGCTTTCCTCTTCCAACTCGAGTCCGTGTTTGCAGGTTGCTGGTCCCCCATGAGGCCCACACCTTCTCTGCTTGGCCAACTCCTGTTTCTCCCGGAAGACTCTGCGCCATCCCCTAGAAGGGCGTCACAGGATTGAAATGGGTTATGTGCCTGGCACACAGTAGGTGCTTAAGATGAGGAAGATGGGGTTGTTATAGAGGGCCCCTACAGCCCCGGGGCCCCTAACAATGATCCCTGAGTTGCTGCTTTCACGCCTTCCCCTCACGACGACATGTGATGCTCAGACCACTCAGACCGGTGTTGCAGTGAGAGCACGGGTCACTCTGTCCCCATTTCAGTTAATAGCAGGATGGAGACCTTCTCCAGCATCTTCACCCTCATTATTCCCATGAATCCCCTTCCTCTAGTAAGAGGAGGAAGAGGGGCCTTCTCTCCTCTGCAGCCACACCCTCCCTCCCAAAGCCCAGCCTCCCCGAGGCCGGCAGCGTCCCACGTGGGGCGTGCCCCCCTCCCCTCACTCCCCTTGGACCGCTTTTATAGACTTTTAGGGAAGAGCAGACGGCGGAGGGGTGACCCGAAGGGCGAGGGGCTCTGCACACTCTTGCTGCAGGAAACCCCTCGCCGGCCGTCTCTGTCTGTGGGCCCCAAGCACTGTCTGTTGTGCGACCCTTCCCTTCCAATTCTTCCCTCTCCTAGCAGCTCCAATTACAGAGTTACTTCTGTTCCCAGAGTTGTCAGTGTTTGAATAAAAGATGAAGGCATCTCGACAAGGAAGAGGAGGACTGAAAAGCCCCCGCCCTCTCTTTCTCACCCCAAGCAAACTGCTGAAAGCCTTCCACGATTCCCTCTAAGTTCCTCTGTATTCCTAAATAAAAGCTTGGGGCACTATTTTTGACTGATTGATTGACTGTTAGATATGATGCCTCAGTTTCCTCCGACAGTAAGTGAGGATTCGGTGTTCTTATTTCTGTTGCATTGTATTAAATCTTTTTTTCCTCTTTGGAAGCTTTTGGAAACTTCTCTTTATCGGTGGTCTTCCGGGGTCACATGATGATGTGTGCTGTGTGGATTATTTCTCGCTCATTTTACTCTTTCTATGATAGGCCTAACTCAATCTGGACACTCAAGATCTTCCGTTTGGGGAAGTTTCCTTGGATTTTTTTTTTTTTTTTATAATTTTCCCCTCTCTCTCTTTCCTTTTTTAAAAAATTTTCTAAGTCAGGCGGTAGAGCTCCTGATTGCTTCTCTAAGCCTGTTCCTTCCCTTCCCAGTTTCCATCTTCATTTCTTCCTGTTACATCCTGGAAACTGGTTCTGTGACCTACTTTTCAAATCTGCCACCGAAATTCCTATTTTGGCCACCTTATATTAAATTTCCAAGCCCTCTCCCTTGTTTTCTGATTATTCGGTTGTCATAGCATGATCCTCTTGTTTATGGATTGTATCAGTCAGCTATTGCTGTGTAACAAACAAACTCAGAAATCTCCAGTAGAATACAACAATAAGCACTTCTTATTCTTCTCTTTTTTTTCTTTTTTTTTTTGCTCCTGCATCTGTGGTTTGACTGGAGTCTTTCTGATCCCGGTGATTTGTTCTCGAGTCCAATCTAGAGGGACACCATTTTTTTTTTTTCTAGGCGCTTCTTTTATCTTTTTCATTTGGTGTCTATGTTTCACATCAGCAGCTTTCCGGATGTGTCTAATACTCGTGGGTCGTTCAGTAACAGTTAAGACAAATGTACCCAAAAGGCTGATCAGAAGCTCTCCAAAGGCCAGTGAGGGTTTATGGACTGACAGGTGTCATTTCCATGTCGGGATGGAAGAGCGGCTACACCGCTGGGAACTCCTATTATGACGGCGGGCATGAGTCTTTTCCTCTAGGCGATCCTCCTGTAACTTGTCTGGTAGCTGCCAGTCTCTGCTTAGGATGTAGGAACAGGCTCGGGTTCCTTGGGAGCGGGAGGACCAGGAAGGATGTTCTGACCATTTGGGATGCGGGCTTCCAATTAGTACCCTGTTTTCAGCCCCAGGGCTCGTCCCACCCTCTGTCATGCCGGCGACCTTGGTGTCCTGAGAGTTTCCTCTCTACCATCTCCAGAGCGTGAACCTACTGCAGGAGGCTCTACCGGCTCCCTACCATCATGCCCTCCACTGGCTCCCCTTGCATCTGGACGTCATTGGGGTTCAAGGAATGTTTCCTTCTCACTGGTGTGCCCTCTGCCTGCTGAGTTTCTTTGGCCTTTCCAAATATGTTACCATCATTCCACAGAAAGCCCCTTCCAAAAGTGTGTTGCAATCCCCTGTCTCTTGATACCTCCTTTCTTGTCCCTGTTTTTGTGGGATCACGCTTTTTCTATTTTTCTTCTATAACATCAGCAAGTGCTCAGAAGGGAGAAGACACCAGCGCCCACCTTTCCTCTGCAGAGGGGTTTCTCGCTTTGCGTGTGCGTAAACGTCTTCCATCCAGACTCTGCCCAGGAGGCTGCCCCTTTTTAACGACCCCAAAATTAATCAAGGCATTTCTCCTGAACTAGGAATTCGTCCACTGCCACCTCCTCCAGGAGTGAAGCATGACCCACATTCCATTTTTCCAACTGGCCATGTGTTTTTTTTTTATTTTTCTTTACATTTTTCTTCTCTTCACAGGTGAGGAACTTGCCGTTTGGATTGGAGAATGAATTGCCTGGGGCCCAGCATGCCACCCGATGGAAAGCGCCGGCCACGACCACTAGGAAGACACACAGCAGAGGGGTCTACCCTTTGGAGACAGTCATCCTGCCTGACCCGTGGACACACCCAGAGGCCGGTGCAAGGTCACCCAGCTCCTTTCCAGGCAAACAGCTCTCCATCCTTGCCACACAAGGAGCAAGCAACACCCCTCACTTTTTTTTTTAAGTGGTTTCATTTTTTTTAAGATTGTATTTATTTATTTGAAAGAGAGAGAGAGAGAGAGAGAACATGAGAGAGGAGAAGTCAGAGGGAGAAGCAGACTCCCCGCCGAGCAGGGAGCCCGATGTGGGACTCGATCCCAGGACTCCAAGATCATGACCTGAGCTGAAGGCAGAGGCTTAACCAACTGAGCCACCCAGGCGCCCCCACCCTTCGCTTTTTGATGTGGCTACTGAGCTCTTGATTCAAAGGCTATTGCAATTTTACAAACCTATTTGGATGACTGTCTCGGGTGTCAAATCATGATTGTGCATGCCACTCCCTGCTATCTGCATCCCGTAAGCTGGAAAGATGGGAAGAATGGGCTGAGAGCCCCCTGTCCTCATCCTGAGTGGGCAGCCCCGGGGTGAGGGACCTTTAAGCTACAGAACCAGATGGGTGTCCACAGTGCCATGTGCGGAGGAAGCCTTTCCAAGCCCTGTGGACAAATCCTGGGAAAAACGGGTCACCCGGACCCGGAGCAGGCTTCAAAATAAAAGCCTCCAAATAGGGATAGGCTGGAGGTGGGACAGGGCTGGGGGGAGCCAGGAAAAGGGGGGAAAGCAGGGTCCAGGGATGGGGAAGGAGCTTTCTGGGGAAACAGGCACAGCTGCTAAAATATTGTGAAGCTTCCAAACCAGTGTGTTAAAAAGCACTGTTCCTCGGAGCCTGTGCCCCACCCCCACTATCTCCCTGGACCCCCCAAACCTCCTCACAATCCGTCAACTAAAGGGTTAATGCCTGGTCCATCAGGAGGCCTGCAGACCAGATTTTGAATACAACCCCTGAAAAAAATAATGCCATGAACTGACATGGAGGCCATGCCTACTTACAGAGCCCTCGCTTTACACACCATCCCACCAGCCCAGACATCAGCCGGGGTTTACCTGCCCCTCTCCTGCTCACCTCGCCCCCTATGCTAGGCCCCGAGGAATCCGGCCCAAAGCAGGTAGGCTCAAAATCAGGGGAGGCGCAGAGATCTGGGAGTCGGTTCATTTTGCTGAAAATGGAGCAGGAGGGGAGAGAGGAGAGGAGAGGCAGATAGGTCAGCAGGGGACAGACCAAGGAGAAGTCAAGCTAAGGAGTCTCCGCTTTATCCAGCAGCCCAGGAGCGGTCGGGGAGGAGCTGAGCAGGAGAGGTGCCAGATTCGATTTGTGTTTCTCTGAGAACACCATGGAAGCCAAGGGGAAGACGGGTTGAAACAGGGCAAGACTAGAAGCAGCTGACAGATTGCATACCCGGCCGAGTATGTACCCAGGGGAAGGTTGAGAGGCTCTAAGGAGAGGGGCAGTGGAGAAGGACAGACAGAGGGCAGGGTCACAAAACGCGTGGCTGGTTCCATAGAACCACACTGTGTACCGAGCAAGTTCACGATCAGCCCCGTCGGGAAGACTGGGGTGTGAAGTCTACAGAGTGGATCCAGGAGTCCACCTTTTCCCAGAGTGTGCTCGGCACTGCTGCTCCAGGGGCTTCCCGTATAAACTGCCCAGTGACATGTACGTTCCCGTGATTCCCACTTCACAGATGAGCATGCAGAGGCACAGGGGTGTGTAGCCAGCCCAAGGTCAGGCTACGTGGAGGCGGCGGGTCAGGGTGATCTCAGACTATGTGAGACGACTCAGGCAGGGACTCATGCTGGCTTTAAAGACACACAGATTCATTCATTCTATGTATCTTTAAAAGGAAATCCCAAGAACCCAAAGTAGAAGAGACTAGAAGGAAAGGCCAGCCCAATATAAGAAGTTTTCCAAAAATCTAGGCTGCCTTGTGAAGT
>CM052807.1:110514823-110534198 GCA_028533885.1 Nasua narica | reverse complement strand
AAGAGAGAAAAAAACAAAAACAAAAACACAAGAAAATGTCCTGAGAAGGACACACTGTCCCTTCTATCCCTTTCTACCAGCCATCAGGACTGTGGCCCAGGTCATCCTTCAAGGCAGACTGAAGGTAACGTCTCCCTCGCGTGTGCCTTCCATGGCTGTATCAGCAAAACAATCATTGTCTGATATTTTGTCATCTATAAGACTCACTGATAATCTTGTGGGGAAAAAAAATGTTTATAACAGAGGTGACATTCACATAACAGAAGTTAACTATTTTAAAGCGAACCATTCAGCCACGTTTATAATTTCACAGTGTTACGCCCCCTAGCTGCCCCCAAACCATTTCCAGCACCCTCTATTAAAACCGCGCGCCCCCTAAGCCGGCACTGCACCCCCACCCCCCAGCCCTGCTTCTCGCCAGCCCCCGGCCACCGCCAACCGGATTTCGGTCCCTGTGGATTTACCCCTTCTGGATATTTCATATAAATGGAATCACACACCCTGTGACCTTCCGTGCCTGGCTTCTGCACTTAACGTCACGTCTTCAGGCTTCATTTCCTATGTTATAACTTTTCTAGGTGAGGAGGAGCAGAGCTCTGACCGCGGTTTAAATGTGAGCCGGCATCTCCCGCCCAAGCCCGGGCTCTTCCCTTGACAAGTGCTACCCCGCTTCGGGGGCCCAGGAGCGAACCACAGGCCTGGCCGTGAGCCCTCACGGCTTTCCCCTGACTTGCTCTGCCCCTCGGAGCAGATGGTTGGTTGACACAACAGTGTGAATATGTTTAACTCTACCGGACTGTATGCTGGAAAATGGTTAAGATGGTAGATTCTGGTATGTGTTCTTATCACAATTAAAAGAAAAAAAGCAATATGGGGGTGGGGGGGAATCCATCCATTGGTCACTGAGCACTCTCCCCTTCCCACCCTCCTCCCCCCATAGCCCAACAACACCAAAGACTCAAGATTGAGGGTCAGGGAGAAGAAGGGCCAGCCAAGGACAGAGAAAGGAAAGGAGCAATTCAGTCAAGAAAGAGGGAGGGGGTGGGGGCAGGGGAAGGAGGGTAAAAGAAGGAAAGGGAGGGGAAGGAAGAGAAAGAGGGAGGGGCAGGAAAGGGCTAGGGAGGGGGAGGGAGAGACAGAGTGGAGAGGAGGAAGGAGTGAGAGAGGGAGGGAAGAGAGATGGAGAGGGAGAGGGAAGGGGAAGAGAGAAGAGGGGAAGGACAGAGAGGAGGGAGGAAGAAGAGGGAGGGGGAAAGGGAGAGAGGACAGGTATTAGGAGGGGAGAGAGAGGGGAGAGGAGGAGGGAAGGGGAGAGGAAGGACCCTGCCTAGTCCCAACCTGCAGTCTGGCCCCGCCTCCCTTTGCCCCCGTGTTTATTTCCCCCGATTCCCATCATTGTCCTTCTTCAAACCTCAGTTCTCTTCTCCATCACCATCTATGGATTAGTCTACAGTCCTGGAGCGAGATGGGAACCATCGGGTTTCCAAACTGATTCAGTTTCTGTGATCTAAACTTTTTTTTCCCCTCCAAAAGAATCCGACCCGGAATCAGGATGAAAGCAATAAATATTTGATAAGAAAAAGCAAGGGTGCAGCCATGTCCTTAAAACACACGGGTCGGGTCCCCAAGGACTTTCACACTAGGTGCCAATGTCAAGCCTCCCCCCAAAGTCTGAAGGGACGCCAAGACGTATGGGGACCACACATTCTAGATTTGCTTAGCCTGGTTTCAAATATCCAGTTCCCTGCTCCCCAGAGCACCCGCGTTTACCAGAATCTGAGCCGCAGTTTCAGGTCAGGAGGAAGGGAGAGCGGCGGGGATGAGTCTGGAACCCCAAGGGGAGGCCGCAGTTCCTGAAACACTAATTATACACCAGCAGTTGCCCCTAAAGCGCAGGTGAATAAACGGATTCAGACGGCATTATAAGTAGCAGCCCAAGAATGTTGTAGAGCAAAACCACAGAAAAATAAAAACATCAGTTTGATTTTTTTCTCCTGAGAGGCTCTCCGAGAGAAAAGCTGGATACTTTTCTGTCTGTGACTCCAAGGCCCAGCTGGAAATGCCGCTGGAAACAGAGAACACGTGGAATAATGGGGCCATCATTGAGATAGCGATGGACGTACATGCAGGCGCTAGGAGGGCCATGAGGTTGGGGTGGGGGGAGAAACCCAGGAGGGCTTCCAGGAAGCAGTGGCACTCAAGCTGAGTCACCGAGGGGGAGAAACCCAGGAGGGCTTCCAGGAAGCAGTGGCACTCAAGCTGAGTCACCGAGGGGGAGAAACCCAGGAGGGCTTCCAGGAAGCAGTGGCACTCAAGCTGAGTCACCGAGGGGGATCCCCAGGCAGATGACCCACAGGAGCAAGAAGGCACAAGCCTCCAGAAATGATGGCAAGGATGAACTCGGGATGTGCTGGATGACTGCGGACTCGCCCTCCCCCTTAGCCCCTCTGTTTCCCTTGCTTCTCTAAACAGTCTATGTTGCTTTTTAAATAAAACCTCTTTAGGGGCACCTGGGTGGCTCAGTGAGTTAATGAGTTCGGGTCATGATCTCAGGGTCCTGGGATCGAGCCCCGCATAGGGCTCTCTGCTCAGCGGGGAGCCTGCTTCCCCGTCTCTCTCTGCCTGCCTTTCTGCCTACTTGTGATCTCTCTCTTTCTCTCTCTCTCTGTCAGATAGATAAATACAATCTTTAAAAAAAAAAAAAAAAAACCTTTTTAAAAGAAAGGAAAGCCAGCCATTTCAAAGGACGCCAAGAGTTGTCACAAGAACGTGGTCTAGCTTCTGGGTCGTGCTCGTGGAAATGGAGACCCTTTCCCACTCACAGCCGGGTGCCTCCAGCTGGGGCTGCCACAACAAAGGACCACAGACTGCGTGGGGGGCGGCGTGGGTGTAGACGGCCATCTTATCTCCTCACAGCTCTGGAGGCTGCAGGTTCGAGACTGCTTCTGAGGCCTGGCTCCCGGGATTGCAGGTGGCCATCCTCGGCCCTGTCTTCACGTGGCCTCCCTCGGTGCCGTGCGCACCTGTGTCCCCTCTGGAAGGACACTGTCACGTCAGATTAGGCCCTCCCTGGTGACTTCACGTTAACTTCGTCACCTCCGCAAGGACCCCGTCTCCAAATACAGTCACATTCTGAGGTCCTGCGGGTTAAGACGTCAATGGATGGATCTGGGAGGGGGGCACACTCGGCCCATAATACGGGGTCCCGATAAATGCCTCCGGATGAGTCCTTCATTTTTCCCGTTGGCTATGGGAGAGTTTAGAACATAAGAACTTGCCCAATTGTGACATGAAGACGTGGGATGCGGGAGAGCACACCTGTGCACAGTTAGAGACCCTGGGGCCCCCCGGGGGAGTGCCGGGCTCTGGCCTTCCCAAGTCAGAAGGGCTGGCCCGGAGTCCCACGCAAACCCAAGGGGGTTCAGCGTCTGCCCCCTGCGGCTACCTATGTGCCTATGTACATGCGTGCACACACACACACACACCACACACATCATGGACACACACGGGCACACACACACACACGCACACACCTCTCCTGATCCTCCCACCTGTGCTATGGGCTGGGGCTTGCTATGGGAACGGGAGCAAGGAGGGACGGAGGCAGCAGCGGACTGAGGAAGAGACGACAGACACCGTGAGAAAGCCCGTTGCTTTTCTAATCCCCGACGGCCGTATCGTATTGATCCGAGCTGGGCTCAAGCGCGATGTCATCCACTCCCCTCACATCGGCAGGTATCTAGGAGCCAAGAGAGCTCTTAAAAATTTTGCAGACCGTCCTCTGTCTGCCCCGCCCCACACATCACCCAGCACAACGCGAGAAGGGGGAGTCCCAGAGGCTGCCCGTTACCCGTGGCCACCAAGTCTTCCAATGCCACAGACATGGCCGTGGGGGGCCCTGCACCCCTGAATAGCTCCAGCCCACACAGGGAGCAAACTCTTCCCTCGTTTCCCCTGAGCACCACTAAGGCGAGATGGGGTCTTCAAGAGAAGGACACAGGCCTAGGTGGACAAGGGCCACAATCTCCGTGGCTCGTGGGCTCACCCCTAGCTCACTTTCCAGATCCCAGCCCAATCCAGGAGGGCATTGGCGGTTGGGAAGTGGGGGACACCCCGCTCACAGCCCTCCCACCCTCCCAGGCTGCAGTTCCTCCCCTCCCCCAAGTATCTGTTGCCCCAACACACTCAGCAAGGACCTGGGAAAGCCAGGGGTGGTCAGGAGCTGGTACTCGGGTTCTCCTCCCCAGTTTCCCTCCACGAAGCTGCTCCAGGGTCCCCTCGTCCAGTGGCAGGATAGGCTCAAGGGTAAGATCATCACAATGATAACACGAACATCCCTACGGGGTCTGGTCGGACATGACCCATTTGGTATTCTCTTCAGCATCGCTGCATAAGGAAGCAAGGGAGCCCAGAGAGGTGGAGTGACTAGCTCAAGGTCACACAGTGCCGCCCTCGGGAGCCTATGTGCCCTGGCCACCCTGAGGACCCTCCGCCCCTTGACCTCTGCCTCAGTAGTGAAATTGCGCTTAAGTACAGGCGAGAGGCCGGAGGAGAAACAGGG
Source organism: Nasua narica (assembly GCA_028533885.1). NCBI lineage: Eukaryota > Metazoa > Chordata > Mammalia > Carnivora > Procyonidae > Nasua > Nasua narica. The sequence goes on along the minus strand of CM052807.1, from coordinate 110,529,637 downwards.
CCACCGACCGGCCCAAGATCTGGCTCTCAGGAATGGGGCCGAGATCCCTTCGAGTTAATACACGTCATACCACAGGGCTGACCTCATAAATATCATTAGATCCTGCAGCGTCCGCCCAGCCCGCCGGGGCCCTGGATGTGAGGATCTACGTATCCTGTTCCCGGCCACAGCAGGTGGAAATAGTGTGAACTAATGCAATCGCACCAGCGAAGCGAACAGCTGAATGCCCGTCCCCTGGCGGACACCGGCTCAGACGCTGCTGACCCGCACGCTGGTCTCTCCCCCTCCAGCAGCAGGGAGGCCGGAGCGGCCTCGGGGAGAGCGCTGGACCCTGCACGGGGCTGGGGACAGACACACCGGGCTCTGGTCTCTGCGTGCCATGTGACCCTGGGCAAGGGACTGGACATCTCGGAAACTCAGTTTTTCCATCTGTAAAAGGGGATATTGGGATCCGCTTCGGGAACGTGTGTGGCTGTGTCCAGCTAAAGGCCAGGCACAGTCTGGGGACCCAGAGGAGAGAAGAGGCGGGGCCAACGTGGGGATATGTCGCCCACCTACCCGCCCAGCTGCCTCCTGGCTGTTTGCGGTAAGAAACCCAGAGGCAAGGGGGAAATTCCATGGGGCAGGGGTGCTGCCTCGGAGCAGAGGCCCCAGGGGACGGGAGTAGCTGCCTGTTAGGGGCAGGAGGGGCTGGGGATCTCTAGTCCTGAAAGGCCACTTTGGACCCCAGAGGGAACCACAGCAGAAGCTTAATGCCTACTGCCATCAAACTCACCAAGGCCTGAGGGCATAAACCTCCTTTATGCCCGGCACAAGGGGCCGCCTCCGAGACTCGTTCTCGGAACGGTCCCTGGGCTTTGACCACCTCTCAGTCCAGGGACAGGCCCTCCAGGCTTGAAGGTGCTTTGTGGCCCAGACCCACGCAGCTCTTGCTAAATGACAGCGACCAGTTCAGGGAGGGCGTGTGACCGAACCAAGCTAACCACAGCCAGAGAAACTCAGGTCTGGGACTCCTGATCCAGATCTTGGAGCAGTGGACTCCCCTTTCCCCGCAGGACCTGCATGTTTGTAGCACTGCAGGGGACGGCCACTTTTGGAATCCTCAGGGGACGGTCAGCCTGAGAAGGTGGCCAGTGCGGTACGGGGTCTAGCTGAGAGAGACACTGAGCTGTGTGACCTGGGACGAGTCACTAAACTGCTCTGAGAGGCTACTTCCCTACACCTCTGAGGGTCATAATGAGGGTAAAATAAAATAACACGCATTTAGCACTGAGCACACAGTAGGTTCTCAGGCGAATGTACCCTCCGAATAAGGTTCACCCCGCATAGATCTGCTTAATTGCAGGCACATGCAGAATACCCGTGGGTGTAGAGAGCAAGGCCATCCTGGTTCCCAAGGGTTCACTCATGACGGGCTCTGCCCCACCGTGTATCTCCTATTAGTCTCATCGGGAAACCAAGACAGTAGAGAGGACAGGAGCAAGGGCTTCGGCGTCAGAGAGAGCTGGGTGTAAGTCCTAGCCCTGCTCAGTGACCTTAGGCAAGTCACCTAACCTTTCTTAGCCTTGTTCCCTCGTTAGTAACATAAGGAAGGCAATGCTTACGTCATAAGGGGCTACAAGGAAGAAAGCGTGATGCGACGTACACCATGCTCAATGCCACTATTCTCCCAGATCCTAGCCAGGGGTCTTCCTAAGGGCCAGTCCTTAAGGCTCGGTCTCATCCTGCCTCACAGAGCTCAGCCATGCCCGTGACCTCCAGTCCCTGACCTCCCTGACGACCACCGAAGCTCTGGGTCCGGTCTCAGCCTCTCTCCAGAATGCAGATCTCTGGGCATCTCCACCACAATGTCCCCCAGGCATCCCAGATCCAACAGGACGTCCTGGCTGGCCCACCACGCTCTGTGTGATTTGCGTCTGTCACCTTGGCCTTGGTTTCTTCCCCGTTACACCACCAGGTTGTAGTCGATTGCTATAGATCGACTAGCATCGATCCTAGCGACCTAGGATTGTCAACTCCGTGTCATCTCCCCCAGACTCACCGTCCTCCACAGTGGCACACCACCGTCCTCCGATGAACCCCTGCCTTCAAACTCCAAGTTAGCCTGGGACTGCCCTTCATGTTCATCACATCCCCCAAGCCCGGGGAGGTCTCCCTCGAGAGGTTCCCCATCTCTCACTCCTCCCCATTGCCATTACCGTCACACTAGTCCAGACCCCTGCATTGGCACATCCTGGAGGACCCCGCATCCAGGCTCCAGCACCGGCTTCCCCATCCAGCCCACCCTCTGCTCTTTCCATCGGTGGAGCTGGGGGCCAACAAGGGACTTTAGTGCAGCTTCTCCCCCAAACAGACTCTGCATAGAAGCTGGGCCTACTCATGTCGCCCTCAAGAACGGGGCTTCGCTGCAGATGATGTCCCTGGAGATTCTTTTGTAAGGTTGGGGATGAGGAAAGGAAACTTTCATGGTGTTGATACTAGATACTCAATAAGTATATGTTAAATTCATTCATTCATTCATTCTTTCATTCATTCATTCACGCTTTTCAGTGACCTCCTGGATGGTCGTCTCCAGTGCCAGACAGATCACACCAGAGACCACCCCCCACCCCCCGGCAAACCTCATGAAAACCACGGGCCTTTACTTCACAAGAACACCTTTGCACATGATTTTTTGCGCATAATTTCAGGGGGTTCTTAGACCCCCCCAAACCCATCTACAGAGTAAAATTGAGCCCATTTTACAGATGGGGAGATGGGAAAGCAAAGAGAGGAAGCAGCTCTTCAAAAAGCAGGCAGAACACATCTGCAAGCACTAGCTCATGTCCTCCAAGTGCTGGGCCCACACCCGGCTCCAGGTTCAAGGTTTTGAGTCGGAACTCCCATCACAGCCGGCGTCTCTGTGCCGTTTCCTCATCCACGCAAGAGTGAGCAGGCAAGGCTATAGTGAGGAGGTGGTGCACAAATAAGAACGCAGTCCAGCCCCGTGCACAGAGGACAGCTTCTGCTCCATTCATTTGCTCGCCTGTTGTCTTCCTTTCCTTGCAGGATTTTGGAGCCTGGAAACAGCGCTGCCATCTAAACTGGTCACAGAAGGCTTCGTGGAAGAGGAGAGCCCTGCCTGAGCCTCAATTTCAGGTGCCGGAGGGAGGTAGGGGCCAGGGGTTATTATTAGGCCTGGCTTGATGGGCCCAAGGAGGGTGAACGTGATACAGACACCCAGCACCGAGGCTGGGAAGTACCTGACACCGGAAGGGGAGGGGGCCGGGGGCCGGGGGCAGCGCCACCTCCCAAAATAGCCAGAGCAGAAGCCTATATAGGTGGCCATCCCACCTCCAGGCTCACTCCCCTCAGGACCTCCCACTGGCCAGCTGGGGCTTTCAGTGCAGGTTCCAGCCCTCCGCCCCCCGCCCCAGGTGAGTGGCAGCTACTGAGGCTGGAGGTCGATGCAGTGGGGAGGAGGCCAGATGGAAGGGACAGCCACACTGCCCCTGCCCCCAGGGACATGGCGCTGGGAGGGGGTGCTGAAAGGTCAGCAGCTGCAGAGTCCGGGCCTGAGAGTACGGACCGGCTCTCCATCCGAACTCCCGGTGTGACCCGGGGCAAAGCCCTCCCCCTGGCTGGGCCTCAGGTTCCCCACCTTGGAACAGGAGGGGTGGAGCCAGGCATCTGTGGACTCTGGTGATGCCATCAGAGGAGGCCCAAGAGTGGGCAGAGGAGGCAGGAGAAGGGGTATGGGGGGCTGGTGGGCCGACCCCAGTAACATCATCTGGTGCTCTGGCTGAGTGGGCTCTGGCCCAGAGAGGGTGACGGAAGGCTTCTCTAGCAGGGAGAGATGGAGGAAGCGGGGAGGATGGGCCTGGGCTGAGGCTCCTGCCTTTGCCACGGGGGTCAGTGTCCGGGCTCGGTTTGTGGCTCGGACGGGTGCGACTGCACAGGGCTGGGTCCTGGGCAGTGGCAAGGGGCTCCACAGACGAGGGTCACTGAACTCCAAGTTAGCAGACCCAGGAGGGGGTCTCTCTCTGCCAAATGCCTTGCTGTGTGTCCTTAAGCCATTCACTGACCCTCTCTGGCCTCAGTTTCCCCACCAGTATAGCAGAAGGATCCTTCGGCTGGGGAAACAGACTCTCCAGTTAGGCCCCCAGCGTGAGTTGAGGCTGGGGGCTGAAATGATTGCACAGAAGCCCACGGGAACAACTTGGCTGGGGCCCGGGGCCGCAGGGGCTGCTGAGGGGCCCACGGAGGGCCGTGCAGCAAGAGACAGCGGGTCAGGAGATACAGCCTCGGCTCCTCGGAAGCCAGCTGGAAGGCTGTGGACTGAAGGAGCTGACTCACAGGGAGGGGGCAGCCCGAGCGGCGGCGGCGTCCTAAGGTTTCCAGGAAGGGCAGCCGTCCAGGGCTGAGCCGAGGGAGACAGTGTTGACAGCGAGTGTGCCGGAACTCGAGCAGCTGGAGAGCTCTCCCCAACCGCCCACCAAGGGGCACCAGACTCAGCGCCGGCCCACCTGCCTACACCTTCCGTTAGAGGCTCAAGATCCCACCCCAAGGGACCACCAACACCATCGACACAAGGGAGGGACGCAGGCGACCAGAAAAGGAGAAGGTCATAACCCAAGGTCACGCAGGGACTTAGCACAGCTGCAGATCGAGAACCCAGGCATCCTGACTCCCCATCCAGTGCTCTGCAAACTGTAGAGGCAGCTGGTTGCAGCCTGAATTCCAGGGAGACCGTGGGAAAGAATGCAACTGGTCTCTGGCTGCTTAAGATCGGGAAGTGTCACGTTTCCCGGAGAAGTTCAACCCATGAAGCCCGCTGAGCTCGTCTAGAAAGTGTGGTCTGAAGGTACCAGCCTCTCCTCAGACATGGGTCTTCCAGTCACCAAGTGGGGAGAGGGTGCATAGAGTTCAAGGAGCCTCTCCCACCTCTCCCCAAAGCTTTGTGGGGGCAGGAGTCTGGACCCACACTACAGTTGGTGGCTCCTGAGGCCAGGGAAGCAAGTGGTTAGTGGAGATCTAAGAACAGTTCTTTGGAAAGTCAGACTAGGAAAAAAAATGGCTTCAGTGCATCCCTGGCCAGATGTGAGATGGGGCATCTGGAGAGGGCCTCAGGGACCGCCGCCTGTCCTCTCCTTGCTACCCGGTCCCAGCGGCCCGTGGATCAGGTTTCCAGACCTCGGAGCTCAGATTTTGCGGCGTAAATTCGCATCCAGGCCAGACAAGAGCAGAGGCTGAGGTAGGAGCAGAGACAGAAGGGGCATAGGGCCGAGGGGCCCAGCAGGGTGGAGGCCTGGCCCCTGGCGGTCTGGTATCCTTCCCCAAGCCACAGGGGGAGCCCCATCCTCCGAAGCGCACCGCCCCGAGAAGCTGCGCCGCACCAGGCAGGCGCCTCCTGGTGCCCTTGACGACAGGAGAACCCTCCAGCCCCGGCTGATGACGAGGGCGCCCCATAAATTCCAGAGGTCGCCCCCTCTCCAGGCGCCCGGGTCCGCGGCCCCAAGGATCCCGAGGACCCCCGGCGGGGAGCGGTGCGAGAGCGGCAGCGGCAGCAGGACCGCGCGCGCCCGCCTGGCCCCGGCCGCGCGACCGGACTGAGCGGCTCTGGCTGCGCGCCCAGCCCCGCGCCCCCTGGCTCTGCGCCAGGCCGGCGAGCGTGCGCCCGGCGCGCAGCACTGCAGCGCTGGTCATATGAGCAGAAATGATGAGAAAAGCACTTTTTAATCTTTCGCACTTGCTCTGCCCGCTCAAACAGTTGCAGGATGTCGATGACAGACTTGCTCAACGCTGAGGACATCAAGAAGGCAGTGGGTGCCTTTACCGGTGAGCAGCGCGCTCCCCTCCCCAGCCCTCTCCCCGGATCCACCACCCTGGCCCCCGAACCCCGCGGGTCGCACGGCTGACCAAACCTCCGGAGCCCTCCTCTCCCCAAGCATCCTGCGGGGCGCTGGCAGGACGGAGCAAGGGGCTCCTGGGCATTTCCCAAACTCTTCCCCGGGCGGGAGCTGGCGCAGGGAGCCGGTGGGGAGGCCCGGTGGTGCTCTACCGGACAACAGCGGAAACTTGCCGGTGCCAAAGATGGGGTGGCCGAGCTGCGAGGACTCGGGGTCCCGGACAAAGGGTAAACATCGGGGTCCAAAGCGGACCTTCCAGGTCTTTTGGGGCGCTTGATACTTCCCCTTTAAGGCACTTGGAGGGGCGCAGGTGCGCAAGCCTTCTCTCCAAGCAGAGAAGAGACCCGAGACCCCTGTTCAGAACGGGACTCTTCTTGGCTGGGCTGGCTGTGGTTGGCTCCTTTGCAGTCCAAGCCCCTCTCTGGGGCTCAGAGCACCCCTCCCACCACCACCAGGACCCGCGATCAAAGGAATGCGTGACCTTCCCTTCGCTGGCATTCTGCTTCCCCCAACCCTGCCAGGGGGCATCCTCAGCGCCTGCAACTTCCAGCCTCCTCCATAGGTGGCCCAGGGAGGGGGGCAGGCAGTCTAACCTCTCTGAGCTGCCCTGGGCTTGAGCGCTTAGCTGCCTACCTGCTTCTTCCCTCTTCTCACCTAGCTGGGGAAACTAAGGCTGGGAGAGGACTAGAAACTTGCCCAAGGTCACCTAGAACAGCCGAAGGGGGATTAGAACTAAGGTCACCTCCAGGTGTTGGTCCCCCTCCTTAGTGTCAGACGTGGATAGAGGACCGGTCCTTCCCTCCAACCATGGCTGGGGGGAGAACATGACTCTCAACGGGATCCCTCCCTGCCACACCTAAATTCTTCTAACATTGTACCCTTTCCGGGTGTTCCTGAAAGGGACTCGGCACACAGAAAATTGGGGAGGGGACATCCCATTTCCTTTTTGCTTGGCATCCCCCTCCTCAGGGTATGAAGAAGTCCTGGGAGGCTACCCTCCTGGGGGTGCTGGGATAACCCGCCCACGACTCCTTGACCCACCTTGCTCCCCCTGAAAAGAAACTTAACTGGGAGTTCCTGGGGAGCCTTCCAGCACACCCCAACTCCCGCAGGAATTGGTATCTATGGCAAAGGCAGGGTTTCTGGGTCCTCCCCCTCCTCCTCCCACCGTATGACCTTGAGAGAAACTTGTATTCCCTGGGTCGGTCGATTTCCCGGCAATACAATCTGTGGCCAAGAAAAAAGGTCGACCGCCCCCCCAACCTACGCACACCACGTTCATACCACCTCCGGTTCCCCTGCCCACCCCCAGCCAGCCAACACCCAAAAGCCTTCATGGAAGTCAGGAAGCTGCTCTGCCTTCAAAGGCTATCCTGCTGTCCGTGAAGGGTAAGCGGACGGTGGGGGCAAGTCTTCCTTTTTTTACCTCTAGCCGTGTGACCTTGGGCCAAGCACCATCCGTCTCTGGTCTGGGCTCCTTCAGCCCTCCCAGAGAGGAGCATCCCTCCATCCCCCAGCACTGGCCCAGGGAGCTCAATCAACAAATGCTGTGATGCCCTCTGTTCTCTACCCCCTGCCCTTCCCTACCTCCCCATCTTTGTCCTCATTTTAACCCGCTCCTCCCCACCCCCCACAGCTGTCGACTCCTTCGACCACAAAAAGTTCTTCCAAATGGTCGGCCTGAAGAAGAAGAGCCCGGATGATGTAAAGAAGGTGTTCCACATCCTGGATAAAGACAAGAGCGGCTTCATTGAGGAGGATGAGCTGGGGTAAACTGAGGCCTGCAGGGGCTGCCCAGCCTGAGAGGGAGTGGGGGTTGGGACTCTGGCTTCCGAGGGCCCCTCAGATATGCCCCTTCTCTCTGCGCCGTTGACAGAAAATAGCTGTGTTTCACCACTGTTGCTTCCGGGAGAGTGAAATCGGCAGCAGAAAGTGCAACTAACTAGGCTAAATTATAGCCACTTAATATTGCTAACGGGATGAGGCTATTTAATAATTAAATACACGCGAAGTGGCAGGTTTTCGGGATGCCTGATGCCATGTGCAAGGCAGGGAGCATTAGCTGGAGTATTTATTTCATTGATTTTTCATTTGCCTCAAAGGCACCCTCCACCATCCTGCAGACCGCACCCCCCACCCCCACTTCTGCACCAGCGCAGCCAAAGCAGCGTCTGGATAAGTGGGCAATGCAGAACCAACTCTGGGGTTCGGGAGTCCTGGGAGCAAAGTGGAGGAGGGGAAGCTTATGGCTAGGAAAATGCACCTGGCTCATGTCTGCCCACCCAGCTGTGCCTTACATCACTTTCTGGCCAAGATGGCCTTGAATCTCGTCCTAAAGAGAAGGGGGAGGGTGTGGAGAGACATCTTTCCGTAGGGACTTCCCTATCCATCCAGTCTCACCCCCAAATCATCTCGCAGGGGTATTCTTTGCCTAGAACCTTCTCCTTTTACCTACCCACACACACATACACACACAGATTGACTTCCACTTGTCCTCCAGGCGTCACCTCCTCCAGGAAACCTCCCCAGCTTTTCCCCTCACCCCAGGAGGGATGGATGCATCTCCTGAGCACCCTTCTCTATCCCCATCATTGCATCCATCACCCTGTGTGGTCGCTTTCTGAGTACTTGACCTCCTCCTCATTTTTTGGGGTGGCTTCCTCCTCCGTGCCCCCAATTTCCAGCACAGCCCTGGCACAGAGAAGACACTTTTGCATTTCTTGGGTTGGCTGAATAAATAAGCAAATACAGGTGCCCTGCCTGGAGTAGGTTGACCTTTTGCTGAGGACGGCCTGTCCTTCCCTGCATGCCCACCCATGAAAGCACAGCCACAGCCCAGGCCGCCCGGCCCAACGCATCTGGGTGCACGCCCACTGTGGGCTGCCTCTCCCAGTCTCCCCCTGCAGCAGCGTAGGTGCAAGGTGACCTCCACCTGACTTCCTCCCTGGCTTTTCTCTCCAGATTCATCCTGAAGGGCTTCTTCCCAGATGCCAGAGACCTGTCTGTGAAAGAAACCAAGACTCTGATGGCCGCTGGAGACAAGGATGGGGACGGCAAGATTGGGGTCGATGGTGAGTAGCCAAGATCTGGGGCCAGAGCACACGGGATGTTTGGATGCTAAGAGCTTAGAGTGATCTCTGTCACATGAGAGGGACAGGAGGGGTCGCCCACTCCCCAGGATTAGAAGGAAAAGTCAACACATTAGGTCCGAGAGCTCTGTCACGGAAAACACCTGGTACATTTCTTTTTTTTCTAAATGTGAACGATCCAAAAGGAATAGATTCTTTTTTCCTCCCTACTATGTAGGGAATCAGGGAGAATTTGGGATTTTCCCTAATCTTTGCCTGCACTTTTGCCTGGATTCTGCCCACACTGGCTGTGTGACCTTGGGCCTTCTCTGTCCTTCTCTGGGTCTCAGTCTCCCAACCGTAACCTGAGCGGATGAGGCCAACTGATCCCTGAGGACCTTGCGGGCTCTCATGTTTCTCAAATTCCAGGGATGGAAATTCCTTATCTCCTATCCTCCTCAGCATCTTGTCCTGGTATCCTGTAACTTCGGGTTTCAAAAACCTGTTTTGGCTTCACCCAAATATAGCCTTCCCGCATCGTGGGAGAGCCAGGAAAAAGAGCCAGCCGGCAATCAGCTGGGAATCAGGAAAAGGAATATCTGCACCCTGCCTTGCTTTTGGGGCTCTGCTTTCAGAAGAGGTGAGGGGCTGGCGGTCCACCATCCCGCATCCTTCTCCATTCAGAACTAACATTCACAGAACGCAGCACGGCGGCCTTCTCTTTCTCAGTACCCAACAGCCTTGAGAATGATCTTGGTCTTGCAGATGGGGAAACTGAGGCTGAGGTGCTGAAGCCTGTTCAAAGAGCTGGGACGTAAGTGGGTGAGCCGGGATTTAGAAGAGCTCTTTCCAGCAAGCACTGTCCCATCTTCCCCTCAACCTAAGAGGAAACCGCGGGCGGGTGCTTGGCCTCTGGGCTCAAATCCCTACCACTTTCTGGCTGTGTGACTTTGGGCAACTCAAGTAACTCCTCTGGGCTTCGGTTTTCTCATCTCCGAACTGAGGATAATGACAGTCCTTATCTCATGGGATTTTCGTGAGGATTGGGTGTGTTAATGTGTAAAGGGTTTAGAATAGTGTCTGGCAAGAGTCAGTGCTATATATGTGTTTGTTACCTAAATTTTTAAAAATAGGGACTAGGTTGTCTTCATCCTTTTATATCCCGTATGGAGCCCACACCTGCCCCAAAGCAGGCACCTCATAACCATCCATTGCCCGAGGGTAAAGACCAGCCACTCCAGGCTCTGCTTCCTCTCTGCGCTTCCCCAGCTATGACCTTGGCCCCGGCCCCTCTCTACACCCAGTTCCCGTGCCCAGCAAATGCGGTGCGCAGTTTAACCCTAAGACCTGCTTGGGCTCACGGTGAAAATTAAGTCATTATCGACACACAATTGCTCTGGGAAAGTTAAAAGGATTCTGAATGTGGGTGTACCTGATTAAAGTTTTATGCCCCAGACCCAAATGGAGAAACTCGAGCAAGGTCAGACGCAGCGAGTCCCCTGGCCTTCCAGCGCCAGCTGTCTGTCCGGCGGCTCTGAAGGAGGGAGGTGTTTTAAAGCCAGAGCAGAAAGTGCTGGAGAGAAATGGGGGGGGGGGGGAGTCTTGGAGGTTCCAGTGAGTGACGAGTGGCACATCTCCCCACGCCCCCTCCCCACCAGGCCCTTGAGCCAGCTCCCCTGGGGACCGGGGTTCCCACCGGGACCCCAACCCAAACCTCCAGACCTGCTTCCCATTTTTTATTTGCAGCCAGCAGGCCAGAGCTGGGCAGGAAGCCGTAGGCGGGGTCTTCATGGATGGCTGCTCACAAGCAACCTACATGATCAAGAAGAACCAGGCCAGATCCTAGGCTGCTTCCCTCCCTCCCTGCCTCCCTGCCTCCCTGCCCATCTCCTGTCTTAAAGAGCTAACTCAACTCTCCCAACAGATCCAACAGACGTTTCCTGAGTAGCGAGCCAGTGCCAGGCTGTAAGGGAGGGAAAGATGAATTCGACCCTACTCCCAGAGGCCCTGTTTCCTGGGTGCCCCAGAGCCGAGAGGCTCAGCAACCCCGAACCCCAGTTGCTCCTCCATGAGCTGGGCGAGATGATACAGGGCTCACTGGCATCGGTGAGGTTCCATGACCCGAAGCATGTTGAGGCCGCTACGCTGCTATTTCTGTTACAGTTCTATGCATAGGACAAAAGGAATGGCAATACCAGGGCGTGCGGAGGAGCCTTCTGGCGGGACGGTGGTGTGGAGGCATATGGGAGGCTGGGGACTGGAAGCCACTGGCCAGAGGAGGTGTTCCCGGGAGTGTTCCTGGGAGAGCTGGAGGCAAGGTGTTGGTTTCAGCAAAGGCACAAGGCTGGAAGGTTTAGGGATGTCTAGAAAGGGGCAAGAAGGTCATTTGGCTGGAGGTGGGAAGAGAGAGAGACTTGTTAGCAGGTGGTAACGTGTGCCGGACGCTGCCCGAGCGTCACCTAGGACGGAGGACGGAGGGGCTGATGCAGGAAGAGCAGTGTCAGCGCCCTGGGCACACTGGATGCCAACCCAGGGGTGTCTGAGCTAGTGGGAGGTCTGGGGGTCAGGGCAGTACGAAACAGGGTGGGGCAGGAGAAGAAATGGGGGGCGGGTCCCGAGTCAGCGGGGCTTGGCGTGGTGCACTTTTGAGGATGGAAGATACAGACGCCTCTCCTCCTCGCCTCCACCCCAAACATGGTACCTTTTCTGGAGGGTGCCGGGAAGGATGGGGGTGACGATGCCCATCGATGGGCAGTGAGATGGGAGGCAGAGGACTTCGCAGGCCCCTGGGAAGTTCTGTTTCAGCCACGGTGCTTTCCTGCCTGGTTCCTCCAAATGCAAAGGGTTCCAAGCCCTGCCCAGCAGCAGGAGGATGCTTTCAACTCCTGGTGGGACCCGAGGCAAGCACGGAACCCCCTCTGACCTTCAGGTGCTAGTCTTTACAATCAGGAGTCAGATCACTAGCCAGTCACTGGGGTCCCTGCCAGGTCTGGGACTCCAACGGATGTCCCAGAGCCTAAACCTCTAGGCAGAGGACCAGCTGCGCCCGTGCCACCGCGAATAATGAGAGTAGTAACATCTAACTTCACGGGGCACTTACAGGGTGTCAGGCACCGTGCTCAGCATTTTACTCCCCCGATCTTCCCAGCTGTCTCTGCGGTAGATACTATTACTATCCTCATTTTATAGACGAGGACCTCAAGGCTCAGAGAGGCTAGGGCTTTGCCTAAACCTCACGTCTCAGAAAAGGCGAGGTCAGGATCTGAGCTCACGTCTGCTGGGTCAAAGCACGTGCCCTATGCCGCATGCTCTGTTCAGCGAGCACCTACCCAAAGATGATTTTATTTACTGACTTACTGCTTGCTTCTCTCTCCCCCACTGCGATGCCAGCTCTACAGTAGAAGGAACTTTGTCGTGTTCCATCCTGACCCCACCACCTAGAATAGGAGCTGGCACACAGGAGTGGCACAAGGAAAGTTTGCTGAATGAATGAATGAATGAATGAATGAATACATGGCCAGCTCTGGGGATGCAGTGGTGAGGAAGAGTGGTGTGTAGGGAGAGGTCTGCAGGCAAAGCTGGAGACCCGTGTGGGCTGGGGGCTTGCATGCAGCAGGTGCTGGGGATTCTAGAAGCAGGACCACTTTCATCTCCCACTGTCTGCCTGCTCAAGGTGAGTGATGCTTACCAGGTCCTTGAGAACCCCAGCCTGAAGGGAGGGGAGAGAGAAACAGAGTTCTAATAATAACCCTTTGCTTTCCCATCTCTGGGGCAACTACTTCCAGGAAGCTCAGACTTTTATAGATGTGGTTGATTGATTCTTGAAGTCCACCCTCAAGAGGCTGATGCAGAGCTGGTAAAGGAGGGTTTTAAGGCAGGAAAGGAGAGAGAAGCTGGACAGAGGTGGAAGGTGCCCCCAAACCCCGCCACAGTTGCAAAACCCAGCCACAAATAGCAGGCGAGCCTGCTGAGTGAGAGGCTCCTTCTCATGTGTCTGCCCTTGACATTGGTGGGTCTCAGACTGCAGCCAAAGTCAGAATCCCTAGAGGGTTTTTCACATTACAGATGGCGGTGCCCGAACCCCAGAGTTTCCGATTCCTTAGGTCTGGAGTGGGGCCCAAGTGTTCGTGTTTCCACCAAGTTCCCGGTGGAGCTGATGCCCGGGGACCATACTCTAAGAACCACTGCCTTACAATAATTCTAGAAGGCAGTGCCATCACTCTTCCCCTTCTACAAATGAGGACACCAAGGCACTGAGGGGTTCAGTCCAGGGCCACTCAGTCGCAGAGCCAGGAAGGAGGCTCAGGTCCAGCCACCCGCCCCCCGCCTCTCACGCAGATGTGTCCCCGGCCCGGGCTCTCCACCTGGAGAGCCTGCCCACGTGGAACCTGCAGGCTGGCTGGACCGTGTGGCATGTCCTGTGTGCGGGGCACTGTGCCCCGGCCTTAGCTCTTAGAGCTGGTGCTGCCCGCACGACAGCTCGAGGTCCACACTCGCCGTCCGGACCCGCAACCCGAGACTCGGAAGTGGGGCGACTTGCCCGGGGTCACACAGCCAGTCAGCATCCGGGCCACCCACACCCTGACGCACTGACTCTGGAGAGCCCACTGGTGCCCCCCGTGCTGCACACCCCACGCACACACACACACACACACACACACACTCTCTCTCTCATACACACTCACACACATACCCTCTCACACACACACTCACACACTCATATACACTCCCTCACATACTCTCACACACACTCATAACCCTCTCACACACACTCGCTCTTTCATACTCTTACACACTCACACACTTACTCTCTCACACACATACTCTCATACACACTCTGACACTCTCTCATACACACCCCTACACACATACACACTCACACACATCTACTCTCATACTCACACACTCTCCACTCTCTCATATACACTCACACACACACACACTCTCTCATATACTCTCATACACCCTCTCTCACACACACACCCTCTCTCATAACCCTCTCACACATACACTCACACACTCGCATATTCTCACACACTCTCATACACTTGTACACACTTGTACACACACTTGTACACACTCAGTCTTTCACACACACTCTCATACACACTCAGTCTCTCTCATACACACACTCCCTCATGCATTCACTCACACACACACTCTCATACACACTCACACAATCTCTCTCATACACACACACACTCCCTCGTGCACTGTTTACAGATACTCTCACACACATTCTCATAGACACGCACTCTCCTACACACTCACACTCCCTCATGCACTCACAGATACTCACACACACTCACGTACTCTCATACACACACTCACTCCTACACACTCTCACACACTCTCATACACACACATGCGTGCAAGCTCTCTCTCTCTCTCTCACACACACACACACACACACACAGACGATCCTTGTTACTGGTTCCCTGAAACCTGATTCCGGTGATGGGTCCTGTTTCCAAGGCTTCCAGCCTATTCCAGCCCAAGAGCCCGTGGTTTGCTTTTTGCTTCTGGTGCTGAAAAATCCGGTCATAATTATTGCTGGGCCACGGAGATCTCCTCCACTCACGTGCCTCAGGGCATTTGCCTTTTCTGCTTCCTTCTGGCAAAATCTGTTCTCTTGTATCCTTAAGCAGCCATTTAATGTGCCAGGCGGGGCGGGGGGAGAGGGAGTGAGGAAGTAAGCCCTGGGGCCAAAATACCTGAAGTCAGGCCGAAGCGCCAACCCTCAGAGTGCGGTGGTGTGGACGGCCAAGCCCTTTTCTCTCCCTGGGCAACCGCCTCCTCATCCCAAAGTGGGAACAAAAATGCCCACCTCAAAGGGCTGCTGCTTGCATGAAGTGAGT
>CM052807.1:110482044-110514323 GCA_028533885.1 Nasua narica | reverse complement strand
TCAATACAACTTCTCCGCCCTTTCCTCCTTGTGACGCTCACTCCTTGTCCCCATCTCCCTTCTGTCCTGGAGAGGCTGGGGACCTGGACGGAGGGAGCTCGGGACCGGGAGGAGGAGCCTGAGTGGCCTTTGATAAGAGCAGGGAGCAGCCCGCCTGCGGGCAGAGGGCAGAATGATGGACCGAATGTTCTAGAGCTTGGAGAACATGCAGATCAGGGAGAAGAGGGAGCGAGGGAGGGTCAGAGGTGAAGAAGGCAGGGTGGGAAAAGTCGGGGCTGCAGACTCTCTCCTCTTCCAGCCATGGACTTGGAGACTAAGAGGGTGCTGGGCTCCGGATTTGGGGCTGAACAGAGCCGCCTTCAAAATCTGCCTCTTCCTCCTTTGAGCACCTACTGTGTGCCAGATGTTTTATAAGTACCACCTCTTAATCCCCACCAGAACCCTCCAAGGAAGGGAGCAATTTCTATTTTACAGGTGAAAAAAAGAGGTTCAGAGAGGTTAGAGAACTTGCCCAAATTACACAGCTAATAAAACTGAAAATAACGAACCCTGACGCATACGGTCAATAAGTAACGAGTGCCTGACCGGTAGCCGACACAGCTAAGCATTTTATAAGCATTACCTCATGGGATCGTCATAGTCACTGCTAGAATGCTCTCCAAAGTTCAGCCTTGTCTGGCTCTGCCTCCCTCAGTGAAGACCCCCCCCCCCACCTCCATCCAGTGTCTCTGCTGCCACTTTATGGGGACAATTAGCCTGGAAAGATTTGAATTGGTTGACTCTGATATTCCAGTTTATAGAAGAATCAGGAGGCCATTTGCAAGGGGCTCAGCACAGCATGTGGGAAAGAAGTCCAGTGCCCTCTGACCTTGCACCCTCCTCCATCAGTCCAGCCAGGGAAGGGCCTGGGCAGCCAGTCTAGAGCCCAAACCATGTCACAAAGGGCTCTCACCTGACTTACTTCTGTTTCTTCTCTTCCTATACCTCCCCAAGGAAGTGGTAGAAGAAGTAGCCACATCTGGGGTTTTATGGCCAGATCTGGGGCTCCTAAGGGCCAAAGGCAGGCTCCCTAGGGGTGGTGGCACTCAAGCCAGGGTACCCTCATCATCGCCATTTTGCACATGAGAAAATGGAGCATAGCATTCAAAAGTAGCTTAGCTGAAACTCCAGAACCCATTTCCTTGACCCCACTCTTTACCTGATGGGGGACAGAGCCTGGATTCAAAGTATGAGGAGCCTGGATTCAGAGTCCACATTCTCCTCCTACTTCCCCTACCTCCTCAGGCTGAAGAATTCTCTCCTACTCAGGGAGGTCAGCCTTTTCATTCTATTCAGGCCTTCAACTGATTGGATGAGGCCCACCCTCAATAGGGAAGGCAATCTGTTTTACTCAGTCTGTTGATTTACATGTACTGTCATCACAGAAACACCCAGAATAATGTTTGACCCAGTATCTGGGCACCAAATATCTGGGCCCATCAAGTTGACACATAAAATTAACTTCACAAAAACCCCAATTTAAAAACAAATGACTTGAAAGACATTTCTCCAAAGAATATACACAAATGGCCAACAAACACGGGAAAGATGCTCAACATCATTGGTTCCTAAGGAGATGGGAAATCAAAACACACTGAGAAACCACTCCACACCCCCTAGGATGGCTTTAATCGAGAAAAGGAAAATATTACTGGCAGGGATGTGGAGAAATTAATACTCTCATCTATTGATTGTGAGAGCATACAATGGTAAAGTCACTATGGAAAACAGTATGACGGCTCCTTGGTATGTTCGACATGGAATTTCCACATGCCCCAGAAATCCACTCCTAGGTATATACGCAAGAGAAATGAGAGTACGTGTCCAGGCACACGTGTATACAAGTGTTTGTGGCAGCTCTATTTGTAATAGACAAAGGTGAAAACAACCCAAAGGTTCATCAGTGAACGAATGGATCATCAGAACGTGGTATATCCACACAACGGCATAGTACTCGGCCACAGAAAAGCTCAGAGCACCGACCCGCGCTACAGCGGGGAGGCACCTTGCACACGCGATGCTCAGTGAAAGAAGCCAGACGCAGAGCATCCTTCTATATGAGAGACCCAGAACAGATAAACCCATATGGATATAAAGCACTCAAGCTCGCCCCGGGGATGGATGGATGGAAAAGGGGACTGGATAGGGGGTGTTTTCTGCAGGAACGGAAAAGTTCTGAAACCAGAGAGAGACGGTAGTTGCACAAGATTGGGAATGCACTAGATGCCACTGAGCCGTTCAGTCTCCGGTGGCTCCTTGTATGTCGTGTGAATTTCACCTCAATCATCATCATCACCTCGGGTCCCCACTCGGTTGCGAGGTTTCCTGAGAGGCGGAAACGTGTACTTCACTCACCGCTGTGAACCCCAGCACCCGACACAGTCCCTGGCACGAAGGAGGGGCTTAATATATCCTTGTGGAGGAAATAAACATAAAACCAAAGAAAAACATTCACAAGGAAGCAAGGAAGCAAAGCATCAACATACAGAGGATGTTAAGCTTTTCCATAATCGAAGACAGGAGCATAATCTGAACAGAAATCATATTTATTTTGTATGATTCTGCAGGTACAAAATCAGGACTGACTAGGGGGATTCACGAAGCCTAAACCTCAAGAAGCCTATCTACCCCTGGAGCTCCTGGGCATGACATGGGCTATCCTGTGAGGCAGTGAGTCCCCTGTCATGAGAGGCATGCAAACAGAGACGAGGGAACTTGTTGAAAGAACTCATGCATCAGCAGGCGGGTTCCCTTGGCCAGGGAGTCCCTTCCAACTCCGAGATGCTGTGACCTGAGCCGACTTGCAGACCATTACAAATCCATTAACCTCCTGCTGGCTGCTTGCTACGTTATTGAATCCATCACTCTCCAGATAGCCACTGAGCACAGATGTCACCCAAACACAGACCCAAAGAGAGTGCCACGTCCTAAAAAGGCAGAGAAGTTTCCAGGTCATTCTATTTTCTCCATCCTGACCCGACCCAGCGTTCAGAATGCCACCTTGGGAAAGCCATGTGCTGATGTCACCAGGTTCAAAGGAGACTGGTTTGCATTTAATGTCCCTCCTGCAGGCTTCTGCTGTCCCCTTGGTGCGCTCACCACCTCCCAGTCCCTGTGCGAATTCCTTCCAGCAACATCACCACCAGCAGCGGCCCCTGTCGTGTTTATCGCTCTGCTCCGTGGGGTTCCCCGGAACGCCCACATCCTGGCCCTGCTTGCCCTCAGGGGCAGGCCCTGCTGTGCAGAAAGGTGACACCAGGAGGGACAAGGTTGGGAAAAGTCAGCACCCACAAAGAAACTAGGGGTAACCTTTAACCCAGACGTGCATATTCTATAATAACATGCGGAAGATCTGTGATGTGAATTTTAATTGTCTATAGGTGACATGTTATATTATATTATATTACATTATATTATATTATACTATATTATATTACATGATATTGTGATTTGTCTATTAATTCCTAATTCTTACCTCCTTCCTTCTACCCCAATCCCATACGACGGCAGGATAACGATGTTCCCTGAGAAAGAAGCCTGAACAGGAACATGGTTTTGGTCCATGAGATATAAACCTATGTCCCTGGCTGGGCTTTGCAGAGAAGCTTCTGGAGAAGCAGACCCGTTAGCGTTTGGCCTTCGCCCTCCTCCTTTGCCCTGTCTGGGATGCAGCCCTGGTGCCCGAAGACAGAGCTGCCTTCCTACAGCCACAGAGATGAAATACACACTGGGACGTGTGGTCAGAACCCTTCGAGGAGCCCGGTTGGGAGGGTTCTGACAACAGTGCGGCCAGCCCCTGGAGGGCTGAGTTGCTGTGGTTCATACGTAAAACAAACATAATTCTAACCCATCAGCAGGAATTAAAGCAAACGCAGAAAGTGTAATGTAGCAGATCGAACAAGTCGTCCACTCGTATCCTCAGAATGTGAGCTTCTCTGGACTATCTGCGGAGGTAATCAAGGTGAGGGTCTCAAGCTGAGACCCTCCCAGATTAGCACGAGCCCTACGTCCAGGGACAGGTGTCATCAGAAGAGACAGAAAAGGAGAAGACACCCAGGGAAGAAAAGACACGTGAAGGAGGAGGCGGGGGTGGGAGAGACGCGGCCACAAGCCCATGAGCTCTGGGAGCCACCGGAAGCTGCCAAGGTCGAGGAAGTCCTCTCTCCCAGAGCCTTCGGAAGGAGCACGGCCTGCCCACACCTGCATTTCAGACTCCGGCTTCCAGAACCGTGAGGGAATACCTTCCTCTCATTTTAAGTCACCAAATTTGTAACCATTTGCTATGGTAGCCCTAGGTCGCGAAGATACGCAGAAAAGTAGGAGAGGCGACATCTAAGCCGGGCATCTGAAGGATGCCGATGAATTCATCGGTTAGGAGGAGAACGACCTTCCCGAAACATGAACAGCAAACTACAACAATAAGAAGAGCAAGCGAGGGTTGGAGTCCGGGTCCCTCTGGTTTATCTGCGCCCGGAGCCCGAGCTCAGACCCACTGAAGTCCTCTGCTCTGTGCGGTGATCTGCCCGACAGCCCCAAGTGCATCCCCGCTCAGGGAGGCAGACCCACAAGTAGCCAGCTATCTGCAGCCCGCAGCGGGGTGCGGCCGAAGCCCCAGCCTCTGACCGGGGAGGCTCTCGAACGCCCTGCTGTGAAAGCAGAGAACGTTCTACCGTTTTCTGTGTTCGCCGCGGCGCCCGCGGCGCCAACCTGGCCACGCTCCAGCAAGACGCCTGCACCTCTGTTAATGCTCCAGCGTCCCCAGGTCTCGGGCCACTTGTCACCCAGCGCTCACATCAGTTCACTCTGGAGCAGCGAGCAGAGGGCGGTCATTTAAGCAGAGTGCTTCTCAACGATCCCGGGGATGGCCGCAAAGCCTGCAGGGCGAGCCAGTGCCAGATGAGAAATGGCTGTGGCCCAGCAGTTCTGCAAAATTCAAAGCTTTCCCCTGGAGCAGAGGGTCAGGGATTGGAAAGGTTTCCTGCGTAATCATCACAAAAACGCCACCTTGTCAGCATTGCCTGAAAGATGGTCGTGGATGGCTGGTTCGCTCCAGGAGCCAGCCCCCGCCCTGCTCCGGAGTGGGAATAACGCAGAGGGAGTGGGGCCCAACTTCTCTGCGACCACACACTGCTTCCACGGGCACTTTATTGGCATCTAAAGGAAACTGCCTTCGTGTCTTGGGTTTCTTGCAAGGAAAGCTTCCTATCCCCCCCAACCCCGCCGACAGAGGGTGGGAGTACATTTATGTCATTCATTCATTCATTCATTCATTCATTCAATAACAGTGAGCTCTCGAATAGCAATGGCCACCAGCATCTGCTGAGTGTTTGCTCTGTGGCCGTATCAAGTGCTTTGTCTACATCACCTCATTTAAGGCACTTGTAAGCCCTCTGAGGTCGGTCATTCGTCCCATTTTACAGATAGGGAAACGGAGGCTCAGCCAAGCTCATTAGCTCTCCCAAAGCCAGCCAGCCAGCAGGTAGGGCAGCGGGATTCGGAGAAAAGAGATGTGAACTCTTATCCCACGCTCCCTTTTTATCAAACACGTCCGTTAACTCACGGAACTGAGCCTCAGTCTCCCCCTCCGGAAACTGGACACGCCGACGGCTGACATCTGAGAGGTCAGGCTAGGGCACCGGACAGGTGAGGTGCCAGCGCTCTGAGGGACAACCGCACACATCCTGGTGTCTACTTCTCAGTCTGCCTATCCCCAAACTGGTTTTCTTCGCCCCACAATCTTTGTCACCCCTCCCCGCAACCAAGATTAAATTTGTGAGATTTGAAGACTCTTTCCCTGCAAGCGGGATGTCTGAACTCTCTTTGGGATACAGGGGGTGGCACTGACAACTTTCTGTTCAGAGTCGGCCTCTTAATCCACATCTGCTGACTTCAGCGTCTGTCCTGCTGCCCTTCCAGCACCTGCGGGAGCCGGGTGCTCACACCCTTGGGCCCGCGGCCCGCGGTGGGGGCCAGTCGAGGGGCTCTGTTCTCCTGTGTCTTGCCAGCTCCCTTTTCTAGGGCGGAGGAGGCCTGCTGTCCTAGCAATCACGTCCATTTACAGCCCACGGAGGCTCAGGAGACAGCCTGGGGGGTGGCCCAGCCAGGTGACTGCTCGGCCAGTCTCTTTATCTCAGTGGTTCCATTTGGAAAAGGCCTCTTGGCTTCTCGCTCCGAGTGGCTCTCCAGTACTTTCGCAGGCTGCCAGATTCCAGCTCCGGCACGCTACGTCCAAGTGCCGACGACATACTCCCAGAACGCTCAGACAGGGGACCAGGAACCAACCTCTGGATGGAGCCCATCATGGTAATGGGGACAGCCCTGACCTCTGCCCAGCACTTTACAGTTTGCAAAGCCTATCCTGGACCCTCACAGTAACTCTCTAAAAGAGCGAGCAGGGGTGGTATTATTCCCAAGTCCCCCATGTCGGGCAGCCTGTTGTAGGCGGGAAGTCACAGCCTGGGTGCAGACACCAGGAAGGGCCCAGAGGGCAGGGACGCCGAGCACAAAGCCTTGGGAGACCTACCGTTTCAGGAGCAGCGAGCAGAATAGCCTCCAGTGCATTGGAGAAAGACCAGCCAAGGGGCTCGGGAAGAGAACCAGGGAAAGGGGCCTCACTGAGCAAGGAAGAGAAAAGAAGGCCAAGAGAGACAGAGGCTGGCCTTGCCAACCTGGCAGAGACGCCCCATCGGAGACGGTGCAGGTGAGTGGCCATAGCCGTGGCTCCTGGGTTCGAATCCTGGGTCGCTGCTTCAAGCCTCTGATCCCAGGCATGTTGCTAAACCTCTCTGTGTCTCACTTTGCTCCTCGGGGGGCTGAAGCTGACAACAGACCCCACTGCACAAGGCTACCGTGACGCTGGAGTGCTCACCGTGGGCCTGGCACACGGTGCCCCCCATCCCTGCAGCCTAGCGTCGGAGTGGACCCCCGGCCCGCGGGTGACTTCCGACGCGGGGGGAAGACTGCAGCAGATCGTGGCAGAAGTGGGAGGTGAGGGAACGAAAGAGAGGCGGGCAAGCCAAGCTCCGAAGGGAGGTGCAGGGAATGAATCTCAAAAGCTAGGAGGCCTGTTCTCGTGTAAGCAAGGGGGCAGACAGAGGAGAACTACAGAGTGGGACCCGGCCGAGACAGTGGGGGACCCAAACCCGGGTGAAGGGGCTGGCTGCCTCCCCTCTCTGAGGGTCCAGAGGCACATCGGGACATGAACTGCCAGGCTGGAGGAAGGAACGGGTATTTGAGTTGGGTCTCAAACCCGGCCCAGAACTCAGATGGGCAGAGATGGATGGGAAGGGTACCCCTGGGCACAGCCCACTCCCACTCACAGAGATAACCGTCTCTGAGTTCAGACAGGATTTTTAAAATGTTTATTGTTCCCTAGAAGTCTTCCTGGATTTTTGAGTCCTAGCTCTGCTCCTGTGTGACCTCTGGCAAGTTACTTAACCTCTCTGGGCTTCAGTTTCCTCTCCTGGGGGGGACGGGGATAGCGATGATACCCGCCTCTCAAGGTTGTTGTGAGGATAGGGTAAAATTACCCAAGAAGGAGCCCGGCATAGGGGCCAAGTACTGGGGGCTCGTCCTGAGGCTCCTTCTAATCTGTAAGTACGCCCTGTAGATTTGGGCCATCTTTATAGGATAGCTGCTCCCGTCCTACACCAGGCGCTGGGATGGGGTGCCTGCGAGGAGGACATGGTCCCTGCCCCCAGGGCTTAGCACTCAGTAGGTGAAAGAGATACATGCTCCAATCGCCGCGGGCATGGAGGCCTGCTCTGTGCTTATTCATCCTCAACAGCAAAGCCCAGGATGAAGGAGCTATGACTGCTCCCATGGCACTTGGCAGAGGTGTGGCAAGCCGCCCAACGTCCCACAGCTACAAAGTGCCCGAGCTGAGATTTGAACCCCTGGACTCTGGTCTAGAGCTTATGATGAATCACTGTGCTACAAAGGGCGGTCACCCCTGCTTTGGGACGTGCAGGACACAGGGCATCAGTAATGTTTAAGCTGAGAAAAGTGCAGTGGGGGCAGACTCGGTTAGGAGAGGACAGCAGGGGCAAAGGCCCTGGGGCAGGAGAGGCAGGTCAAGTCCAAGGATGGATTAAGCCAGCCTGCCCTAGACACAGAAAGGGAGCTAGGCCAAGGCCTGCTCACCAAGCTTAACAGCTGTTTGGGGAAAACAGAAGGAAGTCTTTGATGGGGTTGAGATTTAGAAAGACCATGCTGCACAAGCATTAAAAAAAAAAAAAAAAAAAAGGACTGAGGGGCATTTTGGGTGATGACTCTGAGCCTCTCCAAAGGATGTTGTTAGGAGGAAGCAAAGCGTAGGAGAGTGCGTGTGACGGCTTCTATTCATAGGGGGAAGGAGGAGGGGGAGGAGAAGAAAGAATATTCATGTGTGTTCGCTGCCAGGTACATAAAATACCTGAACGGTGCAGAGAAACTGACGAATGGTGGCCCCCGGGGCTGGGAACTGCAGGCTTGTGTTGACGCCGGAAGGCAATGTTCTCTGTACCACCCTCTCCCACCCTCTACACTTTAAACCTAGAGGAGAGATCGCCTATTCAAAATTGGGAAGACGCCCCTGGCTGCAGCGGGGGAAATGCGGTGGAGGGGGTCCAGGGTGAATTCGGGGAAACTGTAAGAGAATGAGACTCTGCAATGCTGCTTTTGTGAGGGGGGAGATGGGGAACATGGTACGACGGCGCCTGAGCGTGGGGCGCAGCTGCTGGGATGCTCCCTAGAAAAGGCGCTGTGTCACTCAGACAAGTGGGCAGGACAGGCTGGGGTGAGCAGAGGGGAAAAGGCCGGGGGAGCAACAGGAACCAGCTTAACTTTGCCCCTAGCAAAATTTGGCCTGGGTTCAGAGGGAGCCATCTGGAAACGGACAGAGATGCTAAAATGTAGAATGTTCTAGAAAAGCAGCTCTTGGATCCCACAGATGAGCTATCACGGGCTGTTAAAGGAGGCCGCGGGTGGCTCTGGAGAGATGATTTAGAGATGATTTGCTCCCTTTAAATACAAGCAGCAGCAGCAACAGCAGCCAGGAAGGCTGCCTTGGGCGCCCTCCTGCAACAGGCATTTTCCCAGCTGCTGCTGCCCCCTACTGACGGAATCAGGACATCGCGGCCTCCGTGCACTTCTGAGGCCACAGCTCAAGGCTCCACTTTGCATTCCCGACGACGCACAGGAGGTGAGCTGGGCACATTTCCTCTGCCCTTTAATCGAGATGGCCACCGCCAAGCACTGCATCAGTGGAGGCATAAATAACCAGGCCCACGCGAACAGTGGAGAAACGAACAGCAAAGGTCATTACCATGAGAAGGCAACACGCCAGGAGGCAGATGCGACACGGTGCATGTAGGAAATGGTCAAACAGATGCCAGGGCTGCCTTACAGACCACCCAAAGGGGGTTCTATAGCTATCCTATAGCTCTAGCTATCCTATAAGCAGCATCCTGACTGCTGTCAGTATGGGCTGGTGCTTAGCGAGTCCTACCCCGTTAGGCGCTGGTCTAGGCTCAGTGTTAACCCAGCCGATCCTTGCGGCACCCATGGGAGCAGAGATGACACAACAGAATCTAAGAAGCAAAGCAAGATTCGAACCCTGATGAGTCTGAGTCCCGGTGCCTGCAAATTTCAATTTTAAAATCAATACTCCTTACTCACTGGGTTCACACTGCAGAGGTCCTTCATTCATGGATGGTTTTGGCCGCCCGGGGACATGTGACAATATCTGGAGGCATTGTTTGGTTATCACAACGAGGGAGATGATTCTGGCATCTAGTGGGTGGGGCCCAAAGATGCTGCCACATATCTTAAAATACCCAGCACAGCCCCCCACCACAGAGAATCACCCTCTAAAATGTCAGCAGCGCCAAGGTGAAGAAGCCCTCATCGAAATACATAAAATTCCCACAAACCCACTAGCCCTCTCTTTTGCATTGCCCCCTGACATGAGGGCATTAGTGCAAATCTGCTTTGTTGTATGAAAGGTATGCTCAGAGCTTCAGGCTGAATAACCCTCAAAGGCTTTTCCTACTAATTTCCCCCTTCAGCCTCTTATTTACTCAAAGGGGTTGTTTTGCATCCAACAATCCTGCTAATACTACATGCCACAAGTGACAGGCGTCCCAAGCAAAGGAGAAGCCCCTGGAGCAACGGCGGAGGGACTCGGGCCACGCGGTGGGCACAACCAGCCTGGGCACAGGCGTGGAAGATCGTGGCTGTCCCTGGCACAGAGCCGCAGCTCAGGCGCCCGCCTTTTGTCAGGGCTGTCGGGAAGCATTCGACCCCAGGATGATGGAACAGTCCCTGGGAACGACTTGTCAGCATCCGCCTCACCCAGAGCCCTCGCTTCTCAACAGCCCAAACAGCTGGCTTCAGGGAGCACTACTATTTAACCCCTCCACTCCTGCTGAGCCTATGGGTCTGTAGGCTCTGGGGGTTTTACCGATCTGGAGCTGGTGTACGAAGGGGTGGGAGGCAGCAGAGGACCCAGGCCTCAGGCTGTCCCCATCTGAATGGCCACAGCCAATAAGCCTGTTGCCTGCACAAGAATTGGTACTCAGGAATCAGTACTTGTAGAATGAATGAATGACCAGAAAGGTCAACTCTACGAAACTCCTTCCTTCATTCAACAATATTTGCCAAGTGCTGGGCACCGTTCAACAATATTTGCACCAGGCTGGGCACCGTTCCAGATCTTGGGAGGACAAAAGAGACCAAGTCCCTATCCTCATGAAGCTTACCTCCTAGTGGAGGGAGACAGACACTATACAAATAAATCAGTATGGGATATGATATCGGATAGCAGGGAGTACTATGAAGAAAGTAAAATAAGGCAAAGAGATTGAGACCAAAAAATTGGGGTGATTCTTTAAATTGGAAGCTTGGGAGGGCCTCTCCAAGGAGATGACATTGGAACAAAGATCTGAAGGTTTGAGGGAAAGAGTCATGCGGCTACATTGAGAACAGTAAGTGCAAAGGCCCTGAGGTAGGAAGGGTCTTGAGGAGTTTGAAAAACAGCGAAACAGAGAAAATGGATAAACGTGGGTCCTAGCAAGACCTAAGAGCAGAGGTTCTCAAACAATAGCATACATCAAACCCACCGAAAAGGCTTATGAAAACAGACTGTGGTTCCTACCCTCAGTGTTCAGTTGGCCTGGGTGGGGCCAGGGAACGAGCATTTCCAACAAGTCACCATCTGGGGCTGATGTTGCTAGTCTGGGAACCGCAGCAGAGTATTTTTTCTTCATGCAACAAATTGTTTCCCGCTCAACGCTTACCACAAACAGGCGCGGATCATTTGAGAGTCAGGGGATTTCACCCAGAATCCAGATTTCCTGCCTCCTCTAGAAAACAGGCCTGTAACCCTGGCCAGCATTCCCATGGGGCTACAGTGTGACTGAACCGCCTGGGACTCTGTCACCCTCACTTCGTAGCCCCAGCCACCAGCCCAGGGCCTGGCCTAGGGCAGGCACTCAAGGAAAGCTTATTAGTGAAACCGGAAAGACCGCACCGGGAAATGGAAAAGGACATCAGTCGCCAGAGTAGGACCTGAGGTCCGTTCTAACGCCAGCGTGACAAGTGTGAGAGGCAGTGGGGACAGGACAGGCTCCTTGTGTTCGATCCCTAATTCCGCCCTTCACTAGCTTTGTGACACTGGGCATTAGCCTTTTCCTCATCTGGGCCTCAGTTTCCCCATCTATCAAACAGGGATAATACAAGCCTCACAGGGTTATTGGGACTGTCACACATGAACATGAAGATTAAATTAACTAAGCCTTTCCAAGGCTCAGAATGAGGCCAGCATTCAGTATGTCCTGAACTCAAGACACGACAGCCACTCAGGGAAGAGTCAGACAAGAATTTCTCAAGGGACCTCATGGCCCCAAAACTCCCTGACCTCTTTAAACCCAGGGAGAGTCAGGCAGCTGTCATTAGTCATCAAGAATCTATAGAAGGCCCTTGGGATTGTGGAGTAAGCGGGGTAGAATTCACTAGACACAGTTGAGCACCTTGCTGGAAAGATCCCAAACGCTCTTACAGTGCTGCCAACCCAAATCATAGAGTGGCGACAACGAGAGGGAGAGTGGATGTGTACAACAGTCTATGAGGGAGAACCATTGCCCCCTTGGTTCTCCAAGGAAACGGGAGCTCCAGAAGGCTCCCCCCAGATATATCTCTGTGTCTCAGTTCCATGCAGCTGCCTCAGGAGGGTGACTCACTCAAGGGGTCCTCTAAGGGATTAACGGGGTGAGGATGGACAGGACAGCCGGAGGGGGAAGCAGGAAGATTAGGCAGGGGCATTCTGACTCACCAAGGCCTGAGGTGCCGGAGACAGCGGTGCACGATGTCTTCAAAAAAGGAGAGCAGGTAAAAAGAACCAGGGGAGACAGAGAGACGGGCCTCAATGATAATCCCAGGAATGATTCCTTAGGAAAGAAAATCCCAGGCAATTTGCATTGTTTCTCTCCAGATTGGGGACTGAAAACTTCATAGCAATTTGATTGGGTGCGTGTGTGCTTACCGCCGGGCACGCGGCTGGCAGCCACACTAAGTCACAGAGCGGTTCCTGATGGGAATTCCAGGCATGGGCACCTGCAGCCAGGGGAGGGAGGGGGGCTTTTAGCGCCAGCCACCCTTGCGGGGGTGCAGCAGGAGTGCCGGCGGGGGCGCACCTGGCCATGATGTCATCATCTGGATGGTGATAAGCCAAATCTGTCCGGATAAATTTCTTCTCGTTCATCCATTCGACAGTCACTGTTGAGCCCCTACTGTGCCCCGGGCCCCTACATCCGTCCCCTCTCCTATGCCTCAGGACAACCCCAGAGGCGGGTTCTGCTGGCCCATCTTCAAAGATGAGCGACGAGGCTCGGGGTGAGGCGACACGCCAGGCCGGGAAGACGGCAGGGATTTCAGCCTGGTCTGCTGACCGCCGAGCAAGAGGGATATGCCGAGCAAGAAGGATATGCCGGGAAGTCAGGGGAGATGGGCGTAGCCCCCCTGAGCGACCGGCAAGGTCCTGGAGGCCCGCTTTCATTCAGGAGGGGGAGTCACACGTTCTCCATTGTACCAGCGAGGAAGTGAGCTCAGCGGAAAGTAGGACTTCACATTCCCGAGGGCAGCCCTCGCCCTGGGCCAAGTTTACTTGCTCTCCTTGTTGAGAGACATCACTATAAACACCTTCATATTTTAGATTTTACAGCGTATAATATCGTTGGGCTTTAAAAATCGGACTTCCCTGCGGGACGTGGGGCAAAAAGCGGATTTCCTGACGCACCACACAGCCTTACTCCCAGGTGCCCGCAAACTGGAGCCCCGAGAAGCTGTAAGAAGTCTAACCTGCTCACAGCTTCCCTAAGTCAGCCGCGGGCTCGTTACTGCGCAGGCGCCGCTGCAAACTCCCGCGCGCTCCACCGGCCCCACATGGGCGAACCCACTTCCGGAAGGGCAGGGGGAAGCAGCGAATCCCCCTTCCTTCCGCAGATGGTCCAAGCCAACCTCTGGCCAATCATAAAGCTTCTCTCATCACCGCTTCTGGCTACGGAGATTGGAGCTTCTTTTCCACGAATTTTCCGGAGGCGCGGGGGCGGGAGTAGCAATGATTGACATCCCTCGTAACCATTCGTCAAGCGGGATGAGCTTGAAGAGCAAATAGCACTAAGAATTGTCCGTGAAGGGAGGGATGTTAGCCCCGCCCCCTCCTCCCACTGGCCTCCGAGAACCTTCGGGGCGGGAGCTTTTGGTGGCAGCCAATCGCGGGTCAGTGGGGAGGAGGCGGGGCAGGTGGCGGTGGGTGAGAGGGAGCGCGTCTGGGTCTGTGTTTGGGTTGGGGTTGCAGAGTTGCGGGGTCACGCTTCTCGGTCTCCGGTCCCCCCTGCCGGGGTTGGGCTGGGAACGGGAGCCGCGTAGCCTCTCTCGCACCTCCGAGGCCGCCTTCTGAGACCTCGAGCTGCGCCCCATCTGGCGCTCCTCCGCACCCCGGTCCCAGTCCCCGCGCCCGGTAGCCGCCCCCAGCCCAGCCCAGCGGGTCCAGGCCCATTGTCCCTGGCCCCACCGCAGCCACAGGCCCCTTGACCGTCTCCTCTCCCTACTTCCCTTCCCAGGCAAGCACCCTAACGCTCTAGCAGCCGCTCTTCCCCTCTCTTGTCCGCGGAGGTGGTTGGTTACCATGGTGAAGCTGGCGGCCAAATGCATCCTGGCAGGTGAGTTTGAAATTTACGCTCTCCGGAGTCCAGAGACTTCATAAGTTATTGAGAGCTTTTGTTCTCCTAAATTGCCTACCCTCTTTCCCTTTTTTGTCTCTTCCAAAAGGGAGTTAATGTAGTTACTGATAGAGTAAATTCCATTAGGGCGGGGGAATTGTCTTCCAGAGCGCGTTTGAAGCTCCAGCTGACTTCCCCACTCCCGGTCCTACTCGGAGACCACTTTCACCAGGTTTTGAGCTGTGTTCAGGAGGAGTAGACTCGTTTAAAAAAAAAAAAAAAAAAAAAGTCAGGCTAAACACACCCTAAGTGTTTCACCTAAACAATGTGCTCTATCCCAGAGTCAGGTGTCAGTGACTTTGAAAGTCTTAACTTATGGGATTTTTTTTTTCCTGACCCCACCCCCCTCTGATGACAGGGATTGGAGACAGTAATGTGCAATTGACCAGAGTTTGCAACAGGCAAACTCTGTTTGTTGTGTGTTGTCCCCTGTGCCCCCTGTGTGTTGTCTTTAAGAGCCAGAGTTACTGGGCCACCTCACTCTCAGGGGGACCTGAATGTTGAATCCCCCAAAGGCAGGAATCTTTGTTCTGTTGACTCCTGTATCTCAAGCATCCTGAACAATATCTGGAACCCAAGAGGTACTCAATAACTATGTGTGGAATGAATGACAGTGTGGCACTCACATTTGTGGCGTTCCCTGTATTTGCACATTTAGGAAAATACTTACCTGGGTTTTGACCTGGGGCCCCTCTACACAGATGAACTTTATTGAATCCTTAGTGCACGGCGGGTACAGGTACTTCATTCAGTCCCCTCACGGTAGCACACTGGAGTAGGTGCTGTGTTGTTCTCCTCTTGCTGAGGCGCTCTGAGGTCAAGTCTCTTGCCCAAGGTCACCGCTGCCCGCCCCCCCCGCACCGCCCTTCCCACCCGTGGCGTAGGAAAGTCATAGGCAGGATTTAGATAGGCAGGATTTCAGCCCCCAGACCTGCCCAACTCCAAAACTCTTCACTCGTGTTACCGTTGAACCCCGTGTTCTCTCCAGGGTTCCCTGACCAGCTCAGGAAAGAAATGGTAAGAAACCATATAGAGGAAAAAGAGATGCCTCTTTGGACTCCTCTCTTCCCAGACTGAAATTGATGATATTTTTAATGGCTTATCTAATTTGAAAATAAAAGAGTCACACAGAAAGATGACTGACAATAGTAACTAAGATCATACTGGAGCAAAAAAAAAAAAAGAAAGAAAAATCCATGGTTCTCGAGAGAGAGGTCTCTCTAGTTTCCAGAACGCCACAGGAGGCAGTGTTGTGTAAAGAAGTGATTCTGGCTGTTCCTTTGATTGGACAGCACTTGTCTCAGTGTCAGTTTCCTTGCAGATACCGTGAGAACATTTTTACTTTCTGAAGTTGTGTATTTTCCTATGTGGGCTTCTCTCCCTAACCGTTCTTTCTCTTCTTTCTTTTTTTTTTTTTAAGATTTTATTTATTTATTTATTTATTTGACAGAGAGAGAGATCACAAGTAGGCAGAGAGGCAGGCAGAGAGAGAGGGGGAAGCAGGCTCCCTGCTGAGCAGAGAGCCCGATGTGGGGCTCGATCCCATGACCCTGAGATCATGACCTGAGCCGAAAGCAGAGGCTTTAACCCACTGAGCCACCCAGGTGCCCCTCTTCTTTCTTTCTTAATTCAACTTCCATCATGGGACTAACTTACTGAGCACCTTCTATGGGCCAGCACCGCACAAGAACCCTCAACCCAGGTATCCCAGTGAATCCTCACAAGAACCCTGTGGGATCCGTATTGCTGTCATCCTCGTTAACGGATGGGCCACCTGAAGCCCAGAGAGGTTAAGACACTTGCCCTGGGTCGCACAGCTGGATGCGGTGAAGCTGGCATCCAGACCCTGGTGATCTGATTTCCGGGGCTTTGTTTTCAGCCCGCAGCGCTACTGTCCTCAAGCCTCAATTCTAGACTCTTTGACAGTCTTTATACCCACTCCCTCAGGCACGGTTTCCCCTGATTTCGGTCACCGCCTGAGTAAGTGATTTTTGAACTCCAGTCTAGTCCTCAACTGCAGCCTCCTTTCAGGGCCTCGAGGGCATTTCCTCTTGGAAGTTTCCAGAAACCAAAAAGACCTCAGCGCAATGAATCAGGTCCCCCCCCCAACCACCACCACCAGCCACCAGATTCTCATCCTCCACATCGCTCCCACTGCCTACACTCCCCTCACTGGTTTCATTTGTCCTTTCCCTTCCCAGGCCTACTGTTTCAATTGAGTTTCTCTTTTTTCTCTCCTATAACTAGCCACTGAGGCACCTGATGTTCAACTCCAGTGCTCATTCATTCCACAGATTACTTATTGAGCACCTGCTGTGTGCAGGCCCCCATGCAAGGTATAACGGGAACACAGGGAGGAACCAGACCAGACCCTACACTCGTGGCAGTGCCGAGATGCGCAGAATAATTTGTAATCCGACAAACACGAATGGAATGCCCTTTGTGCACCAGACACCGGAGAAATGCCTCAAGGCGTGGCGGCTAATTGTTCTGGCTCAGACGAGAAGCCAAGGAGAGAGCACACCCTTGACATTGATCTGTTGTAAATAAAACGGTGATTTGTTTATATATCTATATATTTAAAAATCACTTAAGCAGAATTGCATATGTGTCAGGCGCTGCACACATTAGCTCATTCAATCCTCCCAGCAACTCCACGAGATAGGGGCTGGTTATCCCCATTTTGCACAAGTGGCCACTGAGGCTCGAGGAGAAATCATCGACCCAAAGTCACATAGCTAATAAGTGGCAGAGCTGGAGTTTGTGCCTTAAGTACCACAATTTACTCTCCCCGCCCCCTACCCAGGGAAGCGGGGATGGTAGCAGTGCCTCGCCAGAAGGTGGCTCTGACATCAAGTCTCATGCTACCCGCCGTGAGCCTCCCCTGTAAAGGCAAGAGGGAGGGATGGCCTTCGGACGCTGTGAAGGAGGGACATGGAGCCTGGCCGGGCAGAGAATTTGGACTCGGGCGGGGAGACCCAGAAGGAAGTTACCTTTGAGGGGATTCTCAGAGAGCCAGAGAGTAGGAGTGTAGGGCCCAGATTCGGTGTAAAGGATAGTTGGAGAGCAAATCAGAGGCGGATTCAGGGTACACAGTAGAAGGAATCTTCTCGAGAGCGTGACAGGATCAAACGCTGTCTCGGAAAGGTCCATCTATTGGTGCTGACAGGGTGGGTAGAACAAAGAGCAAAATACAAAGCAGAGAGGGGCAGGTGGGGAGCACTTCAGGCAAGACCCGGTCAAGGAAACAGAAAATACATTGGGTATTTTATTATACAGAGTTGGTTCAATGGGGGTTGGAGAAATGGAAAAGCAAGAAGAGAACATTGAGATGACACCGAAGTGGTAGGTAGAAGTTAGGTGGTCAGAGGCTTGAGGAAAAACCCCACAAAGCAGGGATCCAGATTCCCCAGGAGGGGGCACAGCTCCGCTGGGATGGCACTCAGGAATTCAGTCACCCACCGTGGGATGCCACGGATCACTGGGCCCCATTCCCTCCTAGGAGGGCGCTGAGCCCTGTGTTCGGGCAAGACAGGACCTCCGGGCCATCCTGAGGGTCTGGGTTTTGAGACCACTCTACCAGTGCTACAGAAGTCGGGGTCCAGGCTGAAAAGCAGAACCTACGTTAGGTACTACACCAGTGAGATTTCATGCGGGATGTCCATCAGACAGGTACTGGAGGCCTGGAAGGATGAAGGGACATCAGAAACTCAGGAGGGCCCTGGGGAAGCCAAGAGGCAGATGTCTGAGAAGGGGACACTGCCCCCCGGATCGTGGCATCTCTGAGGGGGAATAATAGGGCCGGTTTGGGAGTACAGAAAAAAAAAAAAAAACTGGAAAGAAGTAACTACCTACTGCTGGGTGAAGGCCATTGCCAGCGTACTCCTAAGAGACACAGCAGGCAGGTGGGAAAGGAGCAAGGCCAGCCCCCCTCTCCGAGCTGCCAGTGTTTCTCTAGAACGCGCGCTGGCAGAGCCGGACAAGAAGCCCCTGGCAAAGGAGATGCATGTTTGCAGAGTCCTGGCTCCCGCATCACAAAGCAGGGCACAGAGCCCAGGGCGAGGTAACTAGTGCAGTGTCAGCAGTGACAACAAAGGCCATGCGGGCTTGAGACCCAGCAAAGGACATCAGGAGCGAGGAGGAGAGTGCAGGGAGCGGGAGGGGCGGGGAGACGCGGTCAGAGGTGACTGGGTACAGCTGGGAGGTGTGGGCAAACGGTGACGTGGCCAGAACCACATGGATGGGTGAGCGCGACCACTTGGGACCTGGGGGTGCAACCCGAGCCTGGCTGTCGACAAACAGATTGGGTGAAGGCCCGACATTCTAGTGGAAGCTTCCACGGGTTGGAAATGCAGACAAAGCATAGGAGAGAGATGCTGACCAAAGAGGAGATCCTGACCCGAGAGGTGACAGGGGGAAAGAGAGTAAACGGGACAGAGCGACTGGGAGCAGAGGGCCGAGGACAGACCCCCAGGAGCGCCCGCGTTTCAGAAGCAGGAAGTGGGAGAAGCAGACCCATGCAAGGACACCGGGGCCACGGGGCCAAAGGGCTCGGGAAGGAGGGGGTTGCTTTGGGCTGGCTCATCCTTCAGAGCCATCAGGGAGGATGAGAACTGAGAAAAAGCCATTGGACTTGGCAATTAGGAGGTCATGGGTGACCTTGCATCGTGCCTTTGCAGGCGTCACCGTCTCTGTCCATCATTGCCCTTCCCTGCCGTCACCCCAGGCTCAGACTCGCCCCCGGGAAGTCAGCCTCGCTGATGAAACTGCTCGTTCGTTCCTTTCCTCGACGCACCCTCAGACGCTTTGGTTCTCAGCTTGTGCTATTTGACTTTGCACTTGTCATCGTGTTGCTCTGCAAATGTGTTTATCAGTTATTTCCCTTCCTTGTGCTGGATCCCTCCTCAGGCGGCACACGAGGCTTTCCATCAGTGTGGGTGACTCTGACAGTCGGAAGAAAGATTCATGAAATTAACTAGAACAAATAAATCTGTGGGGAATTTCAGGAGCGGGAAGAGCCAATTTCCAACTGGATTCAGAAGCAAAATTGGAGTCAGGAGCGTGAATGCAGTCAGAGCGCAAGAAGGAAAGGGATACGCTCTGTTTATCCGGAGATGGATGGGTACCCGGCCACTGTCCAGCCCGCGGTTGCCCCTGATGGCAGGCAAGGCTGCGGTGATGGGGGCCCGTAGGGGCGATGTTAGAAGTGGGTTAGGAGCGTCCCCAAGCTCTAGGAGAGGAGCGGGGTCTGGCAGGGAGAGTGAGATGTTGGAATTCTGGGCCAGTTACACAGCTTTCTCTGAGCCTCGGACCTTACATCTGCCAAATGAGGTTGATGGCGACGGTAGGGGGTGGGGGCTGGAAAGGAGGGAATCGCGTGAATGATTCCCTTCCAAGTCACGGTGGTAAATAGAAAAGCAAGACTGAATAGCTCCTTCAATCCTGGAGGAGTTCACAGGAAATAAAATGCCACAAGTAGTCAAGTAATTGTCTCACAAGAGAAAATTATAGGTGGGAAAAGTCAAAACTGAAAAGCGAACAGAGCAGCGGGCTGCGGGGAAGTCAAGTGAAGAGGCGCGTGGGAGCCGACTGTAAACAGCGAAGGTGAGGCGATCACACGAAGGATGCGACTCAGAGGCCCGCGAGTGCAGTGGCGGTTTTGCTGAGGACCCAGGGCGCGAGAGAGCAGAAAAACAGGTGTTCGGAAGGAGCGCCTGTGCCAGACTCGTGGCCTAGAAGATCTTGCAGAGGAGGACAGCGTGGAGTCCCGGGAGGCTGAGCAGAGCCATGCGTGGGGAAGGGGGCGCGGTGCACACAGTGGGATCATGGGTGGGCACAGAGAGGGCATCCTCGGGGGCGGGGGAGGACCTCCAGGTTAAATCGCTCCCAACAGACTTGCAAAAGGTCCAGATCTCAAACTGAAACTATGCCATAGACCTTTCGTTTGGAGATACCAATTTATGGGGCTGTGCACTCATGAAGGGAGGCCGGGGAGATAAACCCCAGAGGGTATAAGGCGAGCCTAGAGGAAACAGTGACCGTCGAGGGTAGACGGCAAGGCGCCTGGGAAGATGGGTCCGCAGTGATCTCGGGCGCGGGGAGGCGGGGGACAAAACGTATCATTTGGAAATGGATTTCAGGTTGATGAACTTAGCACCTGTTCTCTTGCTTCCTGTAAATACAGAACCCCTCCCAACTCTACCCTCCCGTCTTAAAAGAAGCATGCAGGGACCCAAATATGGAAGCTCTAAACTCCAATTGGTTCTGTTAGGCAGGTGAGCCCCGTGAGACTGAGCCGGGTCACACCCCTCTACCTTTAAGACTTCAAAGTAAATTCAAGTTGGAAACTGAGAGTTTTTCCCCGTGGGGTGTGTTCAGCGGCAGATGTTAGTTCAGTTTCTAGTGCTCGAAAGCCCCCCGCCTCCCTTAAGCTCTGTTACCTTCTGGGTCAATTCTTTTGGATGAAAGGATTACCCTTGAAGAAACAAGACTGGGCTTTGAAGATCACTCTCCTGGACCCGTGGCCCCGCCAGCCGCCTCACAAGTCCCCAGGAGAATCAAGTACATTTTCTCTGAAATTGCAGTGGCAGTTTCTGGTTTCTACCTAGCGTTCTGGAGTGAGATTCTCCGGTCAGATCGGGATGGCAATGGTGATTTTCTTCTCCTCTGACCTCACAGGAGACCCAGCAGTGGGCAAGACCGCCCTGGCACAGATCTTCCGCAGCGACGGGGCACATTTCCAGAAGAACTACACCCTGGTGAGATGTGGGAGTCGGGGGCTGGCTGAGGCTTCAAGAGAAGCAGTTGTCCCTTGAAGGGATGACTTTCCAGAATTCCTTAAGAAGCCCTGAGAGGTTTCACGAGAAGCTGTTTGAATGGCCACAAGCCATGGGGCACGAGGCTGTCTGTGGAACGGACCGGCTGGTGGTCGGCCCCGTCCCCATGTGCCACTCCTTGTGGGTGGGGACTTGGACGAGGCTGATCGCTCGGTCTGACTTCTGCACCAACAATGAATCCGAAACATAGTACTTGTGCCTTCTGGGCATCCGGTGTTCGTCGTGTCCTGCGACACGTCTCTGGGGACCCTCTGACACGCATATTCCCGCTTCTCCCTCGCAGACGACAGGGGTGGACTTGGTGGTGAAGACGGTGCCGGTCCCTGACACGGGGGACAGTGTGGTAAGTGATGCCCTTGACCCCGGAGAGTTCCGTGCTCCTCCAGCGGGGCCCAGAGTCTCCGTGGTCCGTGTCATCCTCCCTAAGAGGGACCTGGTGCAACAGGGACCTTGGCCGAGGCTTGTCCGAGCACTTGGGAAGAAGGGGGAGTAGGAAGGCGGGGAATAGGGACCCTGTGCTCACAGAACTGGCATAGTACCAGCAATCTTCACCCGGGTCCCTTTTTTTGGAATCCGTAACTCTGGAAATTGAATTGCAAGGCATCACGTATGTAGTACTATCCTGGAGAGAAGGTAGGGGAATCCCCACCTTCTTTAAAGAGGTCCATGAGAAAACACAACTTGAAGCACCCACGGCGTGGGGAGAAGGGATAAAACGAGCGCAGATAATCAGGGTGCGACACAGATGACAGCCCTGACCTTCATACGCGGGTGCCGGGGTCAGAAGTCAGCCAGGGGCATCCAGTGCCCCGGGGCAGCCGAAGGGGGAGACTTCCCAGAGCAGCAGCACCGGGGAGGCGCCCCCGCTCCGGCTGGCCGAGGTTGGGTCGAGGGGCAGGAAGGGTGGCCTTGCGCCCTCTGTCCGAATCCCCCCCCCTGCCATCCTTCCCCGATGTCCTACTTTAAACATCTTCTCCAGGCCTACTCAGTGACCTGCTTTAGAAAGGATTGTTTTAAGATTTGAAAATCAATTTGGTTAACAAAGTGCAGAATGACCTTTTGGAAACCAGAGCGCTTGTCAGCCTGTTTAACATTCTGTTTTGCCAGGTGGGAAGTCAGCTTGTCCCTGGTATTTTTGCACTCGGGGTTAGGAGAGGTGAGCTCTTGCACAGAACGTGCTCTTCGGTGGGGGAAACCGATGCGCTGCCCGTCGCCGGCTCTCGAGAGCATTCCTTTCCCCCATCATCTTCCCCGGGCCTCGGGCCTCAGGGAAGAGAGAGAGGCTCTGTGGAAATGGGCGTCTCTCACCACAAAGCCGGGTCTGCAGGGGGCCGAGGGTCACCTCGGGGACTCGTGGCCAGCCGTTTCCCTGCAGGTAGACTTTCTCAGGACACGGCTTTCTGGTTCTAGGAACTCTTCATTTTTGACTCTGCCGGCAAGGAGCTGTTTTCCGAAATGCTGGATAAACTGGCAAGTAGCGTACGATCCTTTCCCCCAACCTTCCCTAACCACCACCCCCATCCACACAAAGTTTCCCCCTTCAATCCTCTCCCAGAAGCTACCATGGCAGAATTCTTTCAGGGGCAGTCCTCCCAGCCTTGGGACGCACGGGGCCCCTTGGCTAGGAGGACTGGCTCGAGCATGTGATTCCCCCTTCCCCCAGCTCTGGAATGGCTGGGTTCCAAAGCGCCTAAGCTGTATGACTCAGTCCCCACAGCGCTCTGGGCCCCCCTTTTTCGCCAGCTCCCTCCCGATGGTGCTGGTGCACAGTCCGCACCCCCCAGCCTCCTGGGATGGAAGCAAACATTTCCTTCCCCTCTAGGGGGCACCCTGGAGGCCCTGTAGCAAGACTCACCTTCCCCACCCCCTCCTGGGCCCAGCCAGGGGTTTGCTCTGGGACCTGCACCTGTGGGTCCCCGCCCCTGCCCCGGGGGGCTTCTCTGGCCCCCTCCCAGCCACCCTTGCAGGATCCAGCTCCTTGTACCTTCCAAGGTAACGGTTCCGCTAATCTGGGCCAGTGAGCTAATTAGAAGGTTTGAGCTCTCCAGAGCCCTCCCCTGCCTTTCCAAGAATGGCTACATTTTAATAGAAACTGTTTTCTGCCCCTTTCTTGTTGTCTAAGGGAAATAGATCTAATGACGGTCATTTCTGAAAATGAAATAGATCTAATGATGGGCTGGGCTTCACGAATCCATCTGTGATGCTTACAATGTGCCTATTGTGTGCATGGCCTCTCTCTGGGTGCTACCCTACTGGGCAGAAGGGAGGACGTGTCTGGGCAAACCAGAGGGGCACTGGTTAGCCCACACCCTGCCTCCAGCCAGCCCGGACGCTGGGCTCCTGCTCTGGCCCCAGCTTGATCCCAGGCCTATCCTGGGTCCCCTCCGCTGAGGCCTAGAGGAAGGAGGTGTCCCCTGCACGCACAAAGGAGAGGTCACTGTGGTGCTAGCAAGAGTTCTTGAGTTAGTCTGCAGAGCGAAGTTGGGGGGGGCGGTGGTTATCAGTTCGGTCAAAGTGGCAGTCCAGCCTTGGGGTACAGTAAGGCCTCCAGAGCCAATCCTGGGCCAGCCTTCCCCTCCCCTTCCAACTGGAGGGGAAAGGATTCCTGCCCACACCCTGGGAGGTTACTGACACACCAGAAATAAACCAGACTGTAATTGTGCAGGACGGGGGTCCCCAGAGACAGGGGCCTGGCCAGAGCCTCGTGCACCAGGACGAGCATCACAGCCTCTGAGCGGGGCCGTCCTGTGGCCTTGCACCAGGTGGCAGGACGTCCCAGGACTCTGAGCAGCCCCCAAAGGCCACAACCCCTGAGAGCATAGGCCTGCTTCTTCATTGGGACCGCGAGCCCTGCCCAGTTGTCGGTCTGGTTTGGATTAGGGCTCATGCACTGCAGGAGAAGCAAAAAGTGCTCTTTGCATTTTGAAAAGCCAGGCCTTATTAAAAAGATGCCAGCAAGCAAGCTTCCAGGGGCTGGCTAATGGAAGAAGGACGCTCTTTTAGACCTGCAAAGCAGAAAAACATAATTAACTGGCATAAGAGTGGGCCCTTGGGAGGGACGCGACAGAGAATGAATGAATGAAACCAGTGGCAGGCCAAAGCACTTTCGAAAAAAAGCCTCAGTCCTACCCCAGTCTTTAAAGCATGTCTGATCTGGGCAAGTCGGTGACCCTTCCCGAGCTCAGAAGTGATCTTGAGACCAGCCCTGCAAAGTTGGGAGAATGCACCCAGACGGCAGCCTGGCACCGGGGCGAGCCCTGCCCTCGCCTTAGCCCGGGCCTCCCGTTAGTGCCTGTGGGTGGGCTCAGCTTTCTGACTCCCATCCCTACTATGGTTTTTCATCTCCCTGCTGCCCCAGCCCCTTGTCGCTTCCCTCGGAAAGCCAGCCTAGGAATCGTTTCCCCCGTTACTGACATGCTCGTCCCGTCTCCCTGGCACAGTGGGAGAGTCCCAACGTCTTGTGTCTCGTCTATGACGTGACCAACGAGCAGTCCTTCACCAACTGCGGCAAGTGGCTGGAGAAGGCTCGGTCACAGATTCCAGGCACCTCCCTCCCAGGTAGGAGCCGCCGTCGCCTGTGGGACTTCCAGCAGCGTCAGCGTCTGTCCCTCGAGTTCACGAGCTCAAGGTCATTGCAGAGGTGGCTATGGGTAGAAAAGAGGGTGCGGTACCCGTGGCTTAGAGTCTGGTGGCCTGCATTCTCCGGTGGCACTGTCTCTTAGCCGCCCCGGAAACCTCAGTGAGTTACCACACACACCCCTGTGAATCTGTAAAATGGGCATGAGGATGCCCGCCACCCCCCCGCCCCCCACAGGGTCGTGGAGAGGAGACTCAAGAATAATACGGGGAAGGTGCTGTGATATGAATGAGTTTTTATTTCTGAAAGCCAGCCCCGGGGATGAATTCCTCATTTTCTCCTGTATATGGGGCCGCAAGTAAACATTCAAGTCCTATTGTCACTTCTGAATGCTTTAAATCAGTTTATTTTTCATCCCTATGTGAGATCAACAAATTCCCCTCATTAGAGACCAGGGAAAGCGATCTCCAGAGACGGGCTCAGAAATTAGCTGCAGCTGATGCAGCTGGGAACGGCTCTAAATTACCTCTGAGTCCCTGACTCCGAGCCCAGTCCTTAGATTAGTATTAATGACCATTTTTAACGTTTGCTCCATGTGCTCGGAATTATCGCAAATGCTCGCATAAATTTGGCCCTCGCCTTGTAGCCTGAAGGAGACAGGGCAGACAGATCCGCGTGAAGTCTGGAAGAGAGGCCGAGCAAAAGCTGGGTGTGAAAAGCAAAGCCCGCCGGCTTTCCCACGGTCGGGGGTGGGGGGTGCCCCCTCTCTCCCTGTCTCCCCCTTCCCCTTTCTCCGTCCGCCAGTGCTCAGCACCTGGAATCAGGCAGCATCTCCCTGACAATGTTTTATACCCCTTAAAATTAGTATGCTTGCCCTTTGATCTCTCCAGCAGCCCTCCCAGGCTGTGGCAGTTAAATGCGATGCTCTGGTTGTTTCTTTCGAGGAGGTGTGCTAGTGGGCAACAAGATAGACCTGGCCGGCAGACGAGTGGTGGATTCAGCTCAGGCCCAGGCATGGGCCCTGGGCCAAGGCCTGGAATGTTTTGAAACATCCGTGGTAAGTAGCTCCGCTCACCCCGGAGCCGAGTCTGGAGTGGGCCTCTGGGAGGTGGTCCTTCACGTGACCTCACAGGCATCGAGCTGTTCTCCCACCATATGCAGAGTCTCCTCCAGAACTGACGTGTACATCCTCGGTTCAAGATGTTTCTCGATAGAGCAGAGTCACTCGTGTACTTACAGGAAAGCAGATCGGCTGGCCGGCCAGCGCCCACATAGTTGTATCTCAGTTAATGAGAACTACAGGTGCATCGGGTTCAATCGTAGTGACTCTTGGCGTCTGCATGAGATGGTGTGGGTTACGGTGCCCTTGAAGCATTATCTCACGGGTCCTCACGTTCACTACCGTCACCCTGGGCGCTGCTCCCATAATCTGCATTTCCGTGTTGAGAAGGTGAAGTGACTTGCCGGGGGTCACACGACTAGTGAAGAGTTGAGCCGGGCTGTGATCCCTGGCTCCCTGTCCCAGCTCGCCACAGCCCCGGCGTGACACCAGGCCACAAAGTACCCTCCTTAGAGTCCGCAGGAGCCCTTGAGAAAGGGGACAGCCAGCGGGATTTGCTACTGGCGCCAACTCACGATTCTGGCTGTCCAGCGCTGGGGAACCCCCTTCCTCTGAGACCTTTTAGGGTCCAGCCTCTCTGCAGCCAGGGTGCAGGCATGGGACCCCGTCTGCACCCATCAGACACGCTCCTATCAGACTTTCCAGAAGGGAGTAAAGTGACAACTCGCGCCCTGCAGGAGCAACCCAAAAGTATCCATTTCAGCCCGCAGGCGCCAAGGTGCTTGACTGCAGGCCCCCCCAGGGTTGGTGGGGAGACTGGCCAAGCCCCACGTGGCCAGAAACACCCATGGTGGTCACTCAGACTTCACTCCTGGCCTTGTGCCCCGCCCCCCAGGCCTGATTCTTTGGCCTTCCGAAAGAGTCAGTGGGCTAGTTAAGAAACAGCCCGGAGGTGGCTCTCTACTCAGGTTGCAGACACTTCCGTTGTTGCATTTACAAAACTCGGCAAGTGTTGCTGTGCAGTCGCTGTGTGGGTGTGAACTTTCAAAATCCCCCCTAAAGCGGTGTGCTTTCTTGGAAAAGTGTAGCGGGTAGAGGCCAACGCTCTGGGCACTGGGGGTGAGACGCAGAACTCAGCCAGTTCAGCAAGCTGCCAGTGCCTCAGTCTCCTCACCTGTAAAGTGGGAATAAGAAAATCTGTTCCTCACGGATGAAGGCGAGAATTCCACCAGATGGTGAATAGGAAAACATCGGCACAAAGTCTGGTGCATAGTAAACACTCAATAAATGTTTGCTTTTGAAGTATGCCCATTCCCCCAGCAATCTTCTTGATATTATTGTTACTTAAAAAGTAACCATCTGGCCCGATGGTCACAAATGCTAAGCTAATGAAGTTTACATTAGCAGCTTTTACAGGATAGAGGACGTCTCCCCTTGTAGGTAGTGCCCCTTTGAGCCAAGCCGAACGCTGTACTACACACATCGAGCCATATTTTACTACTCCCTCTGCCTCCATTCACATTTGTGAAATTGCCTCCCCACCCCAGGATCCCACAGTCCCCAGAACTCTTGATGGAGCTCAAAAATTAACGCCCACCCCCAACACATTAGTCATCACGGCCACTGGGCTGTGCGCTTCAACTCTGCATGGGTGTTTGTTGCTACGCCGGTGAAACGGGTGGGTATAAATTATGCCGGGGGAGGCTGCAGTTAAGCACTTGGTATTAACTGTGTAAGCTAACTAGTCCCCCGAGTTGATGCTAACAGAAGCACCACTGGCAGCTCGGGTAAGAAAGCTGTAATTAAAAAGGAAATATAACCCGATGCTGCCTGAGACGCAGCCAAGCCCTGACACCTGGCGCCCAGTCCCGCCCTCCTGATTGCTGCGCGGCGGCCACGGTCCCGATGGTCCCCATGTGGCCGTCTGACCTTCTCTCTCCGCTCTTCATTCCATCTCCAGAATGCACTCATCTTAAAACTGGGACTTGGCCCCCTTAGATGCACCATCACCTCTGTCCCCCACCGTCGCGGCAACCACCAGTCTGCTTCGTGTGTTTCTTTGACCTAGGGTGTTTTTAGACCCCACGTATAAGTGAAAAGATGCAGTGTTTGTCTTTCTCTGTCCACCTTGTTTCACCGAGCATAACGCCCTCAAAGGTCACCCACGTCGTCCCAAATAGCAGGATGCCCTCCTTTTCGTGGCTGAGTACTATTTCGTGATGTCTGTTTGCATACCAACACAGTTTCTTTAATTCACCCGTTGACGGACACTTAGGTTGTTTCTGTGTCTTGGCTATTGCAAATAATGCTGCAGGGAATGTGGGGGTGCAGGTATCTCTTCGAGGTAGTGATTTCATTTCCTCTGGTTGTGCACCCAGATGTGGAATTGCTAGATTATATCGTAGCTCTATTTTTAACATTTTGAGGCACCTCCGTACGGTTTTCCACTGTGCCTGCACCAGCTTGCATTCCCACCAACAGTGCACAAAGGTCCCTTTTTCTCCACCTCCTCACCGACATTTGTTATCTCTTGTCTTCAGGGTGATAGATGTCCTAACAGGTGTGAGGTGATATCTCATTGTGGTTTTGATTTGTATTTCCCTGCTGTTGAGTGGTGTCGAGCACCTTTTCATGGGCCTGGCGGCCACCTGAATATCCTCTTCGGAGAAATGTCTATTTGCCCCTCAGCCCATTTTTTAAATCAGATTATCACTGTTTTTGCCATAGAGTTACCAGAGTTCCTTACGTATTTTGGATATT
Organism: Nasua narica; assembly: GCA_028533885.1. Lineage (NCBI taxonomy): Eukaryota > Metazoa > Chordata > Mammalia > Carnivora > Procyonidae > Nasua > Nasua narica. The sequence continues at coordinate 110,485,793 of CM052807.1, read as the reverse complement.
AACCCCTTCCCAGGTGTGTGGGTTGCAAACATTTTCTCCCGTTTTCATTTCGCTGATGGTTTCTTTCACTGTGCAGAAGCTTTTTAGTTTGATGTAGTCCCATTTATTGCTTTTTTTGCTTCTGTTGCTTGTGCTTTGCCGTTATAGCCATAAAATCATTGCCAAGTTCCCTGCCCAAGAGCTTTTTCCCAATGTTTTCTTCTAGGAGTTTTATGGTTTCAGGTCTCAAGTTCAAATCTTGAATCCATTCTGAGTTAATTTTTGTGAATGGTGTAAAACAGGGGTCCAGTTTCATTCTTGTGCATGCGAATATCAAGTTTTCCCAACATCATTTACTGACGAGGTTAGCTTTTCTCCGTTGAGTATTCTCGGCTCCCTTGTCGAATACTAGTTGTCCGTGTAGGCAGGGGTTTATTTCGAGGCTCTCAATTCTGTTCCCTTGGTTTTTGTGTCTGTTTTTAATCCAGGACCATTCTGTTTTGATGACTGACTTTTTTATATAGTTTGAAATCAGGATGTGTGATGCCTCTAACTTTGTTCTTCTTTCTCAGGATTGCTTTGCCTGTTTGGGTGGTTTTTTTTTTTTTTTTTTTTTTTTGTAGTTCCTCTTGGACTTGTTTTAAGATTTTATTTACTTATTTTAGATAGAGAGAGAGAGCATGAGTGGGCGGAGAGGCAACAGAGTGGGAAAGAGAGAATCCCAAGCCGACTTCACACAGAGTGCAGAGCCCAATGTGGAGGCTCGATCCCTAAGATCATGACCTGAGCCGAAATCAGGAGTCAGACATTTAGCTAACTGAGCCACCCAGGCGCCCCCACCTTGGACTTTCTAACACCCCTTGATATGTGACATTTTCAGACCAACAAATTTAAAAATATTTTTTTAAGCAAGTTAAAAAAAGTTCACCTCTATAGGATGATATTAAACACAAGTTCGAGAAGGATCTATGGGGAGGACTCCTCTGGCAGCAGGGTGAGGGAAGGGAACTGACCTCTGTTGAGTGCCTGCTGTATGCTTGGTGTCTGCACACATTATCTGCGGAAGCTTCTAGCAGCCCCGCAGACAGCCAGTGCTAACCCTGTCCTACAGGTGACGAACAGCCTCAGAAAGCTTGTGTGACCCTCCCTGGTTGCCTGGCCTATGAGCAGCCGAACCAGGACTAGAATGCTGGTCGAAGCTTGAGAACCTTCTAGAAGGAGCTCTGGCCTCCCACAGAACCTACTTCGGGACTCTCAGGGCAGAATTCTAGGCCAGACTGAGCACTGGTCTGAGAGCCTGATCAAAGGGTCTTTTCGCACAAAGCAAACGTACTCTCTAGTGTGTCGGTGACATTATGATGAGTCACTTAACAGACGGGTTCCTGTCATCGGCAAACCCTCTTAATGCATTCAGAAAATGGTTCCATTTACATGTGCTGCTTCGGGAGTGCTCCGTGGCATATAGAAAGGCTCAGCTCCACTGAATTCTTTTTATATTGCGCTCTCCCCAGATCTTGCTTTCAGGAGCTTTCAAATTCATTTGGAAACCCTCGTGCGTGTCCTATGCATTCCTCATCCTCTGTCTACTCGTTACTTAACTATGCTTTCAACTGGGCAACATTCTATTTAGAGAGGGAGGAGGGAAGGGGCAGAGGGAGAGGGAGAGGGAGAATCTTAAGCAGGCTCCACGCGCAACGCAGAGCCCAACATGGGGCTCGTCCCACAACCCTGAGATCACGACCTGAGCGGAAATCGAGTCAGTTGCCCAACAGACTTGAGCCCCCCACCCCCGCACCCCCAGGGGAACATTTTACTATCACCATTGGCATTTTCTAGGGCATGATGTTCCGTACAGCCCAAGGTGCCTTGCGGATGTGATGAGTTCATTCCCTTCTGTCCAGCCGGCGGTGGGGGCGGGGCGGGGGGACACTTAGTCGTGCCCTTAGTGCAGGTGCCCCTCTCAGCTAGACTGTCCCCTCCTTCCTCAGCAGCACCACCTCTGTTTCTGCTCTTGGCTAACTTGTCCCGTTGCCGCTTGGGGTTCCCCTTGTGAGAGAGTCCGGGTAACGCTCTCCGTGCGAAGCGGTTTCCCTTGCGCAGTTCCGCCTCCCCGGCTGGCAGGGCGGAAAGGCTGCTCTTCTCCAGTTGGGGAGCTCAAATCCTAGGCTGGGCTCCGCACACCCCAGCGGCACCCCTGGCCACCGACCGCTCCCCGGGCAAAGCGAGGGTGCTGAGCTCGTGACTTCAGAACGTTCTGTAGTTGGGAAATCCTTCCCTGTCGTTGGGGGTATTTCGTCGCCTCTTGTCAAGGCTGCGCTTTTGCCCCCTGCCAAGGATTGTCCGAAGATGCGTTCTCGTGCACACAGAGCTTGAGCCTCTGTCCTCAGAGTAGCGGGTTCCTTCTGCCAACTTTTATTCCATAAAAAGACAAATACACACGTGCGCACAGAGAGTGAGAGAACGCGAGCTAAGCCGCAGGGCTCCTGTTTTCCTTCCCCTAGCGCTCGGCCACGCTCACCCTATGGGGCCGGTTCCTCCCACCCTGTAGAGAACATCCAGGGCCCGTTCCCGAACTTGTCTAATCGCCCAGGGAACAGGAAGTCCTTCGGGCACCTTTAGTCACAAAGTAGTCATCTCAGTTATGAAGACTCATGGTGCTGGGCGCCTGAAAACTGCCCCGGTTCCACTCAGGGTTCCCCCACCACCCCGCCCCATACCTGCCGGGGGGAAGCAGGGCTGGGCCTGCCCTTCCCGCCCCCAGCCCGCCACCTGCAGGAGAGGGACCTTGGCTAGGACCTCGGGCGGCTTGGCTGGGACCTGCCACGGGCCCTGTGGACTTGCCAGGTGTCTCAGGCTGGCACCCTGGGGGCACTTCAGTGATGCCCCTTCCCCGGCCCCTGAGCAGAACCCACCCCACCGGCAGCTTCCCGCTCGCAGGCCACTCCTCCTCACCCCTCCGGCGGCAGCCCCTGAGGGCAGCTGCGGGCTGGCTCTCCTGCCCAGCCCTTCACCAGCCCAGGCCGTCCACACAGCTGTCCACACAGCCAGCCCCGGGCTGACCTCGATGTTTCCCAGGCCTGGTTCCAGCACCGGCCTGTACCCCCAGGCATCGGGCTTTCTCTTGCAGCCTCCCACTGAGCTCGAGGGGAGGGAGAGGCACCCCAGGGGTCAGTGCCACAGCTCTGCCTGCCCGGAGTGGGGCGGCGGGGGGGTCCTTGCCGCTGTTATTCCACATGGCCCTTGAGGACCCCAGTCAAAACTAAGGGACAAGAGACTCACTTTAGCGTCCTGGCACACGTGGGGCGAGCGTGGCTTTAAGTCCGGGCTCTGTAGAAGCATCTAGGTGCGGCGTAGTCAGCCACCACTGACGCGCGTGCGGCTTTTGGCAAGTTACCTAACCTGTCTGTGTCTCAGTTTCCTCCTGGTCGGAAGGACGCGCTGGTGTGCGGCACCTGGCACGAGGGGAGCGGGGGCCCTGAGAGGCGGAAACACCACCGACTTCTCCACCTTGCCTCTGCAGAAGGAGACGGAAAACTACGAAGCCCCCTTCCGCTGCCTGGCCAAGCAGTTCCACCGCCTGTACCGGGAGAAGGTGGAGGTTTTCCACGCGCTGGTGTGAGGGCCCGGGGCGGGCAGGGCCTTGCGACCGTTCAGCACCACTGGGGACCCGGCAGGGACTCCGGCTCCTCGGGGAGGAGAGAAGCTGGACTTGCTTCGGCCACTTCCAATACATCCTGAAGCTTTAAATAAAGTGAGAAGGTGTAGGAGCC
>CM052807.1:110460438-110481544 GCA_028533885.1 Nasua narica | reverse complement strand
GCTCTGTGCCAGGATGTCCCCAAGTCCCCTTTAAGCTCTTTCCTCTCATTCCATCTTCAAAACAAGCCAGGAGGCCAAGCCCCAACTCCTCCTTAATGACTGAGGACGCACTGGGCCTGTGACCTTGGTTCCCGAACACGGCTTTCCAGGAAACGCCCACAGCCGCCTTCGGGGATCTGTGAATCTCAGGAAACATCCTGAGGAAGGCTGGGTCCTTGGCAGCAGCCTTCCTTCGGCACCTTCCCGTTCCCCGGGCGGGAGGTGACAAGAGCTCGGAGAAGCCGCGTGTGGAGCTGCGGGCCCCTCGCCCCGTTCTCGACCCTGGAGGCGAGCAGCCCTGGGTTCCGAGCTCTGCCCAGCGGCTTCCTCACTTCGCGGCCCTGGGCCTCGCCATCCCCCCTCCCCAATGGCCACTGAGGATTCCCAACACTGCAGTCCTTACAGAAGCCTCGGCCATGCTGGAAGAGGACACTGGAGCAGCCGCCGTTTGTGTCTTGCTGTGACTGTGGTTGCTCCTGCTGTCCCATCCCGTGTCATCCCAACAGGCTGAGTCCGCTGCCCCCCACCTTTCATCCGGAGGAGCTCAGGGCTGGCAGGCCTGAGTCCCCCACGAGGGCCCCCGGGAAGTGGCCCACCACGGCCCAGAGCGGACGAGAGAGATCTGACTGGGGGCCGGGAGACCTTGGTTCAAGTGCGCCTCGTCCCTCAGCGGGAGGTCTTCTGCAAAGACAAGCTTGGACTAATAATCTCGAAGAGTCCTGTGCTCCTAACTTCTTCGCTTCTCCATGCACAGCAGGGGGTCAGGAGGGCTTATGGATCAGCTCCAGGCACAGGGACACTGTGTCTCAGTTGACCTTGGCCTTCTGAATACCAACTATGTGCCAGGCCCCGTTTTATGTGCGGGATCTTCTGGGCTGAACAGGATCGGTGAGGCCCCTCCCCATACAATCTCGTGAGGGAGAGACAATAAGCCAGTTCACAAACACACATCCAACCAAGTTGTAAAACTGCTTAAAGGAGAAGACCAGAGCCTTCTGAACTAGGTTTCAGAGGAGGCCTATTTTCAATCGGGGAGGAGGTTGTCCAGCGAAAGCCCTTATGTTAAGATGTGAACAAGTAAGAGTTGGGCAGTGACACAGGTAAATTGTCTATCAGCCACCAGTAACGGCACGTTCAAAGGTCCTGAGGCAGAAGGAGTAACAGCCCCAGTTTCATAGCAGATCTCAGCAGAGCCTCCTCCTCTGCCCTCACTCCCTTTGGGGTTTCCGCATGCCCTTCTCTGCCAGGTACTGGCACTCGCCACCCTGAGAGGGTAGCAGACACCAGATATTGGTGAGCAAATGCTCAGATGTGAGCCTTGAGCTAAGGTGGGGCTCCAGCTCTCCCCCTCATAGCATGGGCAGCCCCAGGGTCCCCACACAGGACTGACCCACCACCAGACCCATCAGTGGGCTCCAAGATCAGAGCAAAGGCCCAGGAGAGGCTTCCACTGACCCTCGGGGATGAGAGATAGAGGGACTGAGGGCCCCATGGAGCAGGAAGGACCACCGCAGCTGGGAATGTTGGAGGACAGGCCTGCAGGGAAGCAGCTGACCTGGAGGATGTGCAGGGGGAGACCACATAATGAGCACCGGACTTTGGGGGCTGGAACCCCCAGGAGGGGGGCTGGAGAAGGGCTCCCCAGGAAGGGCAGAGGCAGGGTGATGAAGCGGTGGTGAGAGGCAGGTGACAGTCTGTGGTAACACTTAGCTGAGGACTAGCCTCTCAGCAAACGTGAGTTCCCTTGACCTCGTCCTTTGGGGACCCCCATGGAGACCACCACCACAAGCCACCTGGTGAGGGGCTCACTGTGCCACCAAGGGCTCCCCGAGGCATCTGCAGGGTGCCCTGCGCCCCTCGCCACTCTCCTGCCACCCTCCCTCCCTCCAGTCCTGCAACAGCTGCCCCAAAGCCCCCGGGATCCACGTCCTGCATACCCAATGCCACGGACGCCAAGGGCGTGTCCCATCCCACTTCACCATGCCGTGCAGCGCCACCGGCCGCCGGAGCTCATCGGGCTCTCCAGGACGGTGGCAAGGGCAGAGGAGCCCAGAAGAGACAGAGGAGGAGAAGAGGGGCCAGCAGACCCTCCTGACCCCATTCAGTCGGTGCTCACTTCCAAAACCATCTGCTCAGGCGGTGGCAGGCCATGCAGGGCGCTGGTGCAGAAACAGCCGGCGCCCGGCCGGCCACGTGCTGGCCTCTGGGGCCTGGCCGGTCAGGACACCCAGCTGGCCTTCCCGCAGCAGCTGCCGGCCCCAGCTGGGCTGCAGGGGGTGCCGGGCGTCCGGCACAAACCCTCCCTGATGGAGGTCCTGGGGTCACTGGGGCGGGGGGGCGGTGTGGAAGGGGGACTCTAGGACCTAAGAGCACAGGAAAGGGACGCAGGAAGGGGAGCAACTGAGACACCAACTGCGTGTTCCCCCTGGAGAGATTAATTCTGGGCAGGGTGCAGGGAACGAAGCCCCTCGGACACCCAGGTACGGCCTGGCTCTCAGCCCCACGGATCTCCAATGAGTGAGCTCAGTGTCGCTGCCCTGGCGGGTCCCCAGGCCGCCCCCAGTGACTGCCCACCGCCTCTTTTTTTTTTTTTAAAGATTTTTTTTTTATTTATTCATTTAACAGAGAGAGAACACAAGCAGGCAGAGAGGCAGGCAGAGGCAGAGAGAGGAGCAGGCTCCCTGCGGAGCAAGGATCCCGATGCGGGACTCGATCCCAAGACGCTGGGACCATGACGCGAGCCAAAGGCAGTTGCCCAACCAACTGCGCCACCCAGGCGTCCCGAGCCCACCGCCTCTTTGAATGTACTCTAGCTCCTCTAACCCAGGTTTGCCACGGTCACCACGGTGACTGTCCCAGCATCAATCAGAACATGTCACGGGTCCACAGAGAGCCCTTAACAACCTCCTGTGCCTCTAAGTTAGTGACCCACATCCTTGTCCTGGCCTGCACCCGTGCCTCACTGGCCTCTTCTGTTCCTGCACACACACATGCGTGCACGATTGCATGCCCGCGTGCACATAGGCATATGCACATGCATGCAACCATACATGCATCCACACGTGCATGCACTCTCACATACTTGCACACACATCGGCATGTACTCTCACATGCATGCACACACACGTGCATGCACTCACACACACGTGCACACACATGCACTCACACACGTGCATGCACTCTCACGTGCACATGTGCACACACATGCGCATGTGCACACACATGCACACGCACTCACACACACCTGCATGCACACGGTACTTTAGTTTCAAAGACCTTCCATCGGTTCCGTGTTTGCTCAGCTCCTCTGTGCCTTGGTTTCCTCATCTATGAAATGGGATACTTCACAGCATCTTAGTTTGGGTTACTCCAAAAACAGAGCCTGAGACAAGTGTTCAGGGGCGTTCGGGAGCGAGTAGTTATTTTGGAGTGATCCCAGGAGCTCAGGGAGGGAGGGAGCCAGTGACATGTGCCCTGATGGGGGCCACAGAGCCTCCACGTCAGGGGGGAGGGGCTCAGAGAGGCCATGGCAGGACTGCCACTGAATTCCCCACCCAGGGGCAAGGAAGCAGGGACGTTTACCCCCCTGATTCTCGGGCCGACCCCCACCCTGATTCTCGGGTGCCATTGCCGAGCGCACTCCTGGGAAGTGCCTCCAACCCCCTGGCACTTCTAGCCCACCCCTTGCAGGCGGCAGAGCCACATGGGAAGCCAGGAGAAGCAGGAGAGCCGTCCTCAGGGGACCTCTGCGGTGGACTGAAGGAGCAGGGGCTGGACATTAACAGCTCGCGCCCTGGTGAGTACCTCTCTCATAGCATCCTGCAGATTAACTGACATAATACATGTAAAGAACTTAATCCAGGGCCTGGCCCAGAGTAAGCCCCCAGCGAGTCTGAGCTGAGGTGACGTGAATGATGTCGCCGTCATTGGGAGGGAGGTCGTGCTCTCTCTGACCTCAGGGCCCTCACGTCCCCGTCTGGCACACACCGTGGGCGGCCCTCCCTCCACCTGGTTCATGTCTGCGTGTGGTTCGAGTTGCAGCCCTCACGTCACCTCCTCGGGGAAGCCCTCCCTGCCTCCCTGCCTCATGGATTATAGTGTCCCTGCTTGGATGTGCTCAGAGCACCTGCTCGGCCCCTTCCTTTCAGAGCACGCGATGGCTGTTGTCACTTTACATTTATTGGCGTGACGGCGTGATTCTCTGCTCCTGGCTGGCCGGGCTCTCCTGCCGGACTGGAAGCTCCCTGAGCACACGGCTGGGTGTGTTTCGTTCAGAGAGCCATGCCCGGGGCCTGGCACAGCGTAACCACATAGGAGGTGCCTGGAAAGAACCTGGTGGAACAGAGACGGTGTGCAGGGGATGGGGGCAGGCACAGAGTGAGTGTAACAGCGACGTCAGCGCCGGATACGGGGTATTTACGAAGCGCCCCATGAGCACACACGACAGACCGATCCATTCCTTTCTTCGATAACTATTTCTAGAACACATACTCTGTGCTGAGCCCAGGGCAGACGGACAGTGATAAACAAGATGGACACAGTCTCGGCCTCCACGGATACTGGGCTCCCCATCCCGCGGGGCTTGCGTGCAGGGAGCAGGGGGAGAAGAGGCACAAAGCCAAGGGCGAAAGGCATGGAGGGATAGGGCTGTGTGCTCACGGTTCCCCAGCTCCCTGCAGCTCAGTGGGGTCACGTGACCAGCTGTCACCAGTGGAACGCAGGAGCCGGCAAGGCCCAGCAGTTCATGGCCTGGCCCGTCGAAACTTCCCCGCTGGGGCCGTGGTGCTAACACTAGCGCAGCCTCAGCATCTACGTAACTAAATGGGCGTGGGTTTGTCCCAATAAAACTTTATTTATCAAAGCAGATCACAGTTTGCCAATCTGCCCGAGAGGACGGTGGAGCCCCTGCAGGAGGAACCCCAGCCCCCATATAACCACGGAGCAGAGCCCACCCCCCTCACCCCAGCCAACTTCCACTCGACTGCCCTCTAAGTGAGAAATACACTCCTGTTTCTCCAGCCACTGCTGCGCTGGAGTGTTTTTATAACAGTTCGCATGTCCTAACTATGACGGAAGGCTTCCTGGAGGAGGCGGCACTCCTCTTGGGCCCTAGTAAGTAAGGAAGTCACCGTCCAGGGGGGGCAAGATGAGGAGGGGTGTTCTTGGGGAGGCAGGACCTCTGTGAGCTAGCCCAGAGAGGAGCGGAATGTAGTGGGGCAGATATGGAAGGGCTGGGGCTGCACACAGGACAGAAAAAGGGGTGCTGAGGGACAGAGGTAGGGACCAACCTATGACAGATAAGGCAGAGCAGAGAGGGATCGAAAGGTGCCGGCCTCTTGGATGCCTCGCTGTGCCCCCCACCATGTGCATTTCCCTCCCCGTTGCCAAGGTCTTGTCCGTCTGGTAGCCCCGCCTGATGCCCTCCCTTCTCCCTCCTGCTTCAGCTCCCCGTCCACCCTTTCAGGACTGCCCAGAATCTCTGGAATGTCCGCGCGATCCACGGTAACTAGAGGCAAGGCGAGAGCGCAGGCTTTGAGAACAGAGAGTCCCTGGGTGCGAGTCCCTGCTCTGTCAGTAGGAGAAGCCGAAGAAGAGACCATTAAACGTATCGGAGCCAGGATATACTGGACTTGAAGACTTTTCTCGAAATCTATCCGCAAGAGGAAATGAGGCCCAGGCCCAGATGAAAGCTGGGCCTCGATCAGGGAAAAGGCTTAAAGGTGAATCCGAGGTGTGATTGTGGATCCTTTTGTTAAGACCTCAGAGGGAGTCAAAGTGCCTCCTGGCTGCTCTCGAGGGACCGAGGGACAGAGTGAAGGACCCCCTCCCCTGGACCGCCGCGGGCAGGTGGAACCTGAGAAGACCCCGGGGAGGCCCGCTCCGCAGGTGACACCTGCCGGCTCTGGGGCTCCCGTCCATGCGGCCTGCAGAGAGGCTGGTCTGCTCGATGCCCCAGGCCCCAGCTGCCCCCACCAGCATGAACCCATTTTCTGTCTTGCCAGCCGGCCCTTGCTTCTGATTCCGCAGCCTCTAGGCTGGTCCTGGACTGTCTCGCGCCCTCAGTCTCTGTCTCCCACAAAAGCTCGGTCCCCAGCCCCAGGTGCTCCCCTCTGGCCACTTGCATGTCTCCGGCCCCTTCATCCAGCTCCTCCCCTTCCGCGAGTTTTCTCCCAGGACCCTTCTCAGGTCCCCCTCCATCCACTCAGCGCCCTTTCTGAGACTCCACTGGTGCTGTGTACCCCGGCATCCCTGCGACATCTTTGCACCCGTTTTGGTGACTCCCCTTCCCCGTGCCCGTCCTCCCTATCCTCCTCCTCCTCCTCCTCCATGCCTCAGCCTCATTCCCCCCCTCCCCCCCGCCGCCCCTGCGCCCTGCGAGCTGGTGCTACCTGCCTGCCCCCTCCTCCAAACCACCCCCCCCCGCCCCGCCTCTGCTCCTCCTCCCCGAGAACCAGGCTGTGAGTGCCTCCCCCTCGGAGCAGGACGTGCTGTATAGCCGTGGCTCCCGGAGGGCCAGGTGGTGATCATTTTATTTTTACGACGTCCTTGGAAGGATGGAGGTGTTGGCGCCGGGTGGGGTGGTGCGCTGGGTGGGAGGGGACTCAGGCGGCAAATAGCGCTGGAGAGGAATATAGGTCAGTTGTCGAGCAGTGTCCCAGTGGTCCCGGGGAGAGGAGACCTGGTCCCCTGGGGCTGGCTCTGCAGGGGAAGCTGTGAGGAGGGGACTTGGGACGCTGGCAGGAGAGGCGGCTTCGCTGGCTGCGATCCTCTGGGACCGGCGGGCTGGGGTAGGAGAAGCTCTTCCTGCTTCTCCTCGGGGCCTGGGAGCACAGAGGGCCTTCTCCGCAGGGAGGATCGTGGGACTGCTCCCCATGGCTGGCAGGTGGATGGGGCACCCCCGATCCCACAGCAGGTGCAGAGACCCCCATCTCGTGCCCAGCTGTGCCGCTGTGTCCTCGGGCTCACTGCTGAACTTCCCTGGTCCTCAGCATCCCCACCCACCGAATGGGAGAAACACCCCTCACAGAGGGACATTTGTAAAATGCGGATGGAACAGAATTTTTATTTTTTTAAAGATTGATTTCTTTATTTGAGAGAGAGAGGGCGCCCGAGTGCTTGAGGAGGGAGAGGGGCAGAGGGAGAGGAAGAGAGAATCTTTAGCAGACGCCTTGCTGAGCGCAGAGCCCGAGGTGGGGCTCGATCTCATGACCCCAAGATCATGACCTGAGCTGAAGTCAGGAGTCGGAGGCTTCACCAACTGAGCCCCCCAGGGAACCCCGGAACAGTGTTTTTAAAGTATCTTCACTTTACCTCCACACCATCTCGTATCGAACCTTCCAACCCAGTTCCCCCCATCTTACAAATGAAGAAATCGAAGCTGAACTTCGTGAGGGTTCACAGAGATCCGAGATGGGACGAGAGCTCCGGAACTGCTTGTTAGCACCTGCTTCTGGGGCAGACGCTCCCTCGCACTCACCCTTCCCAGCACTGGACTGAGACAGCCACGTGGGCATCCTGGGGAAACAGCAGGAATCATCCCCATTTGTTCAATGCCAAGCGACAAGTGCCCTGAGATGAGGGGCCTGTCCTCATGAGGCTCACATTCTGAGAAGGAGACAGACATCCAGACCCAACCAAGTCACATGCACAAGTAAAATTGCAAGGACAGGTTGTGTGGGGCAAAGGAAGCAGGCGGAGTCATACAGGAGAGGGAGGCCAAGGACCCTAATTGAGATAGAGGCAGCAGAAAGGAACACCCCCGAGAGTACGAAGTTTCTACAGCAATCTGAAGGAGGAGTGGTGCTGCCAGGTGAAGAGCATGAAGAGCATGAGAAAAGCATGTTCCGGGAAGAGGGGTGAGCATGTGCAAAGGCCCTGGGGCAGGAGAGAGCCTAGTGCGCTGAAGGAACTGAAAGATGGCTAAGGGGCTAGAGAGAGAGAGAGAGAGAGCACGCTAAAGGCAAAGGCAGGAGCAAGAGATAGGCCTGGGGGAGAGAGGAAGAGGCCCATCATGCAGGATGCCTGGAACACATGTGAACCCATTTAAACCCATCCTCTTAAGCAAGGATGTAACATGAACTGGTTCTATTTCCAAAATAATAATCCCTCTAGCTGCTATGCAGAGAGGAGGCTGCAGAGGAAGGAGCCAGTGTAAACAGCAGCCCCGAAGAAATACCTAAGCAGGAGACGACAACTTCCACGACAGACTTCGAGGGTTTGTTAAACTGTCCCACTTGCCCCCGGACGATCAGCATAATCGTGCCCATTTGACAGATGAGAAAACTGAGGCCCTACGAGGTAGAAGTGGCTCGTACAACATAGCTTATCTGCTGGGCCCCGGACTCCAGGTTTCAAGGCCAGAGGCTCCCACCCCCAGGCCGCTTTCTGTCTTGTGGTCCTAAGAGAGTCAAAGATGTGGGTCAGGTGAGAGCTCAGACATCAGCCGCGGCACATGGTAGTGTCCTCGTCACTGTGCTTTTACTGAAATTTTCAAATGCCAAACTTCCCAAGTCCCAGCGTCTGAGTCTGTGAATGGGGCACTGAGCCACTCCTCCTTCCAGGGCTGTTGGGAGAACTCAGTGAGTGTGGGTGTAACACGCTTTGGAGAATGTCTGGTACCCAGTAGGTGCTCAATCAATGTCGGCTCTCCTTTCCTGACAGAGGACAGCGGGTCCAGCCTGTCTGGCTTCAAGAGCCAGTGACATACGCCCAGTGTCGTGCCATTGACGGAGGGTGATGGACTTGACAGTCAGCCATGCCGCACGTCCAGCCCGGGCTCTGCGCACAGCGGCTGCGTCCATCCCCTGCGCCACGAATGCGTAAGAGGAGGAGCCGGGCAGAGAGCTGCCCTCCAGCCGGGAAGTCCCCGCACAGTCCCCAGCAGCAAGCCATCCGTGGCTGGTGCTTGATTCCTTCTTCCAACCACATGCCCAACTCCTGGGATCAGCCAGCTGGCAGGTCGCTCCTGGGCCCGAGAAACGTGCGGCTGTGAGAGGGGGAAGCTTGTCCCCGCCCACAGAGGGCTCCCTCATTAGCCCCTGAGGAATCTGTGCTTTCGCGGAACCTCGGAACAGCCTGAAAGTGGCACATCCCTCTCCGGCTTGAGAAAAAGGATGCCCAGAGAGACGGGGTGACTGTCCCTGGTGGGGGGGACGCCAAGGGGACAGGCTGAGTCGGGCACTCGGGCCACCTGCCTCGCTCTGTGCTCCATCTTGTCCACGACGCCCCCTCCACCGCTCCCCCTCGTCCAGAGGCAGGTTCCTGGCGCAGCGCAGAGCCAGGGGCAGGGGCAGGGGAGGGAAAGGGGCCCGCGTTCCTAGATGACCGGACGGAGCAGAGCGCCCCTCCCTCCCCTTGCCGCAAAATGGACTTTATGTAAGTGAGACAGCCTCTGAGGTTTAGGGGGCATCTGTTTCTAGAAGGACCCTAACGAATCCCTAACTGAGAACAGAGGGCTGCTCAGGTAAAGTGTGTAGGGTGAGCAGAGAGGGGCCCGAGATGGGGTCCTGGGGACTCAGATGGTTCTGGGATGGGCAGACAAAGGCCATCGGCCAGGGGCCTGGGAAGGAGAAACCAAGTGGCAGAAGGAAACTTCGAGAGTATGCAGCATAAGCCAAGGGAAGTAAGGGGTTGGAGGAGCGGGGAGATGTCAGGAGGTCTGATGCTACCAGAGCTCGCGGGATCTAGGTCTGCAAGCGTCCACTGTGTTCAGCGACAGAGGTGGCCGCTGCCCTCCCCAGGAGCTGCTGCCTGGACAGGAGGAATGAGGAGGACAGGCATCGGGGCCCGGCTCGAGGCGCCGGCTGCACTGGGACGGGGAGCTGCAGGGGGCTGGGCCGCTCGTGTTGCGAGAACAGAGGCCCAGGGTGTGTTTCTAGGCCAGTGAGGAAGAGGCAGTCAAGGAAGGGAGGGAGATGTTTGAGACACAGGGCTTTGTTTTTGTCATATCTGTGCCTTTCATCTCAGGCTGCCTCAAATCCTAGTTGAAAATAGAGTATAAATAAATGATCAAATAATAAGACATTGTTCATTCCCTGCCAGCCGGTGACCTTGAAAGGGTCTTCGAACAGTCTTTGTTCTCTCCTGGATCATGTCAGATTTGCTCTATCGTCCGCAACAAACAAATGCTGGGGAGGCAGCCACTGTGTGCCAGGCTCCTGGCCAGCTCGGGACACAGGGCCCAGCCTCTGCCTTCAAGGAGCTCAAAGTCTGATGGTGCAACAGACTTGAAGCTGAGCCCCAGTGAGACAGGAGACGCACACACTGAGAAATGCACACGAGGTACAAAAGTCACTCAGAGGAAGGGAGGGAAGAAGGCAGGAAGAGAAGAAGGAAGGAGTCTCTCCGGACTTTGGAGGGTGGAAGTATCATGGAGGACCTCAGGGAAGAGGCAACACTTAACCAGGGCTTTGACTGATACCTAGGAGTCCACCGGGTGAGAGGCACAGCAGCACATGCAAAGGGCCTGAGGTAGGACAGCACAGAGCCTTGTCAGGGCTTTAACACTGATAGAACCTAAAGGTGAGAACGAGATTAGAATGTGCCTAGAAGTGGGGGCAGGGATCAGGTCGGCAACCTCCCACGCAGGATCCCTTGGTTTCCTGGGGATTTTCATAATACCTAGTATGGTGGAATGAACCGATGCTCTCCTGGTCCCCAATTTCAGGGAGCAAGTCAAGGATCAGAGAAGAGTGATAAGGAAGTCATCCATAGAGTGTCCCCCATGTGCCAAGCCGCGTACCAGAAGCCTGTGGCGTGCGGGTGAGCAAAACAGGCAAAGAGCTTCACCCCGGGAGCCAACATACTGGCCACAGGAGTCCGACAATAAACAGCCATCCTAATGCTCCTTAAGTGCGTTGTGTAAGTTGCCAGGAGGCAAGACAGACTATGAAGCCAAAAAAAAGTAGGACAGGGTGAGGGGCTTAGGAGTTTTGGGTGGGAGGTGTGGATGATGCAGTGCTAATGTGGTTGGGCAGGAAGGAGTTGAGCAGAGACTCAAACCAGTGAGGGAGTGAACTAAGTGCGTATCTGGGATAAGAGGGCGTGGCCAGTGCAAAGGCCCTGAGGCAGGAGGGTGCGTGGTATGCAGGGGGAGGACAAGGGGACCAGTGTGGTGGCCAAACTGAGCGGGCAGAGGAAAGCTGTAGGATGTGCGCCCAGGTCAGGAAGGATCCTGGAGGCTACTTTGAACCTTTGATTTCACCCGGAGTGAAACGGGGAGTCATCGCCCAGGCTCGTGCAGAATGGTGATACAGTCTGACTGATGTCTTAAAAGGGTCATTTCGGTCATTGCAGTGGGAATGCATGGAGGCAGAGCTGGGATCGCAGCAGAAAAACCGGTTAGGAAGCCAATGGGCTAATCTAAGCACCCGAGGATGGTGGCTCAAACCAGGACAAAAGCAGAGAGAAATGATCGATTGTGACTATAGGATTTCCAAACGTGGGATGAAGGAGGGCGAGGAGCCAACAAGGATCCTGGGGCTTTGGGACTGGGCACGAAAGGGACGGAGGCACCGGTAATCAAAGTGGAAGGAGCTACAGGAGAAGCAGGGCCTGGGGCTGGAGGAGAGCAGTTTCCAGGGGACCCTGGAAACTCCCAGGGCGATCACGGGGGATGCCGACAGCTGCGACGTGTTGGAGAGAAATACGGGCAAAATCATGGGGCAGCAGCATAGCGAACTCGCCATCCCTGACACGGGGCGGTCCGCGAGAGGGCAGCAGGTCTGAAGCACCCAGACGAGCACAGCCTCCCGCAGGACGCGGGTGCACGAGGAGGCAGCTCTCTCCGGGACCCAACTCCAGACGAGGCACACACACCAGCACATGTACGTATGGCCACGTGCCCAAGCATGAGCACGCGTGCACGTGCATATGCACGTGCAAACATGCCTGTGGACACCTGCACAGGCACACACGCACCCTCTGCCCGCACACGCGCACGACCCCGGTGCGGAGCCCCACCTTTCGCGGGAGATCCACATTTTTTAAATGAACAGGGTTGAGTCTGCTGCATTAATTACCGTCGTTGCCCCACCTCAGGCCGGCAAGTTCCCTCGCCGCCCCCCCCCGCCCCCCCCCCTCGGCACACAGAGGAAGTCTCCCTTAATTTGGGAAACTAGTGCATAAGCCAAAATTTGGGGAGCTGGAGGATTTCTTGCTGCAGCTTAGCTGACTTCATGCCAAAGAGTACGTATGCAGAGAAGTTCACCAGTGTGAAGGGGATAGAGAAACTTCTGTAACTAGTCAAGGTACAATAATACTCTCTTTCTTACACCGTCATGCTGCCCGCCTCCCCCAACCCCTTCAGGCATCTCCTCCCAAACTAAGATCAAGTATGAGAAGGAGCTGGGGATGGGTTAGGATGGGAGGCGCGCTTCTGCCGTTTACCAGCTGTGTGACCTGGGACAAATCACTGCCCCTCTCTGATCCCTGAGTCCTCACCTGTCCTGGGATGGTAACACTCAGCTCAGGGAGGCTGTATGAAGAGCAGACGGAAAAGCCTGGATGGGAAAGGCCCCCGTGTGTGGTAACCCCCAAATGTGTGGGTTATTCCCCTTCTAAACATTTTCATGACCCAGCTACCTACCTGCCACTAGGAACCAGATCTGACAGCGTAAAAACCCCCTTGTTCGTTCATTCAAGACCAGTGGAGGCACCTAAGAGACTTGATCCCCAAACTCTAAAGAGACAGGACTCTCTCTCCCTAACCAAAGGAGTTTCTGGATGTTTTTATTTTGCGAGCCCCTCTTTTGTGCCTCGCTCCTATCACCTGACTTTACACATCCTGCCTGGGGGAGCCCGTGACAACCGGCGCTGCTCTCCCCCTTCCCGCCCCGGTTCACGGATGGGGCTCACCAGCGCGGCTCTGACTTCAGTGCTCCCTTGCCTCCCCCGTCAGGCTCCGATGCTGACCGAGGCCTCTGCTGGCCTGAACTTCCTCTCCCTGGGAGGGACTCTGCTAGCTCAGGCTTTTCCTCTGTTACCGCGGGCTGCCTTCCCCATTCACTGATCCAAAGGCCCATGAATCAAAGCTTGTCTTTTTTTTTTTTTTGCCTCTGTTACCAGCCCTTGAGTTTCTGATTTCACCATTAGCTCATTGAACAGTGGCAGCATTCCCGAGCCTCATTCAGGAAGGCTCCATCTTCGGCAGGAGGCCGAGCCCAGGGCACAGGGGCAGAGCCGGAAGCGGACCTCTTCCCCTTGGGAAACCTCGCCCCCAGGGCCACCCCAGAGGCAGGGTCTCCGGCCCAAGTGTGACTCTCTGGGCCTACGTGTCCTCATCTGTAGTGTCCTCATCTGTAAGGCCGGGGTCGGCATCCCTGATCCCAGCAGATGCTTTGTGATGCAAAGTTCTAGAGGTGTGAGAGGGGTAGGGACGTGTGGTGCAGGACAAAGGGCTTCATAGGCTGTGAAATGCGACACCGGACACCCGGGCAGGGCATTTGTGCCTCTGCAAACACCGGGGAGCTGCTGGGTTGTGCCTTTCACAAAGTCCAGAGAATGCCTGGAGGGGAGCGGGATGGGGGAGATGGGGTGGCTGGGTGATGGACACTGGGGAGGGTATGTGCTACGGTGAGCGCTGTGAATTGTGTAAGACTGATGAATCGCAAACAAATAACACATTCTATGTTAATAAAAATTAATAATAATAAAATTTTAGAAAGAAGAAATAACCAAAAAAGGGGGGGTTCCCATCCCCCCCACCAGGACAGCAGGAGTCTTCCGGTGGGGGGTGGAGGGTGGGGGGAGGAGTCACGGAAGATAACAGAACCGGCGAGGCAAAGGAGGAGAGAAGAGGTCCCTGCACCATTCGTGTGGGGGGACGGTAGATGGCTCAAAGGACATGAATTTTGGAAAGCTGAGTCTGAGTCCCCTGGCGGTGGGCTGGAGGCCAGGAATGGGGCCGCGGCAGCCAGCAGGGTGGGGACACGCCTCTCGCAGACAGTGGCAGTGGGTGGAGAGAAGATGCATGCTCATGTGACGGAAGCCCCAGATGCTTCCACAAGAAGGAGTCTGCGGTCACAGGAGACCCCACACCCACAGTCCTCAGCCCTCAAGGCACACGCATAAGGCAAAGCTCAAAGCCCCAGAGCTGTGGAATGTGATGAGTGCTCTCAAATTCAGCTTCCCAAACTCAACTTGCCACAGGACCCTCATGCTGTCGTTCTCAGTTTCACACCCGAGTGAACATGCAGTGGAACTAATGTTCCATGGAATTTACCATGAGGAAGTGAGCTGTGGGCACACACGGGTCTAACAGAGCAATGTCTGGCACACAGTAGGTACTGCGTGAATGTTTGTTGGTGGACCGGAAGACACAGCTGAAGCAGTGCCCACCATCTGGGAAGGGTCAGGGCTCCGGGGGAGGCTTTCTGCCCCCCCTCCCCCACTCTAGACCTTTTTCACCATGAGTGTTTATGGACCTCACTGTGTGCCAAGCTCTTTATTACATGCTTTACGTACAAATACCTTCTCCCAATCACATGACAGCTCTAGGAGACATGGAGAGGATAAGAAACCAGGGGCCCCGGGCGGGCTCAGTCAGAAGATCAGAAGAACCTGCGACTCTTCATCTCAGGGTTGTGAGTTCAAGCCCCACGTTGGGTATAGAGATTACTTAAATAAACAAACTTAAAAAAATATTCCAACCACCATTTAAACAAAACAAAACAAAAGTAACCAAAGAAAGAAGATAAGAAACCAGCCCATGGTCACTCAACAAAAACGTGGCAGAGCTGGAATTATGACCTAAATGTGGCTAATTCCAGAACCCTCTTTCCCAGCTGCCGGATCTTACTGATTCTCCAAAGTCCACCTTTAGGCATTCACCCCTTTGACTTAAACATGTGCTGTTCAGCATAAACATTTGAGGTCTGTGTCATGCTATCTTTTTTTTTTTTAAAGATTTTATTTATTTATTTATTAGGAAAGAGAGAGAGAGTGAGAGAGAGCAGGTCAGAGTGAGAAGCAGACTCCCCATGGAGCTAGGAGCCCGATGTGGGACTCGATCCCAGGACTGCGGGATCATGACCTGAGCCGAAGGCAGTCGCCCAACCAACTGCGCCACCCAGGGGCCCCTGTGTCATGCTATCTTATCGGACATTTACAGTGTGATATGAATGTGTATTTTGGCTTTTTTTTTAAATATGAGGTTTGTTTTTTGTTTGTGTGTGTGTGTGTGTGTGTGTTTTCAGTCAGAAAGAGAGAGAGAGTGAGAGCACAAGCAGAGGGAGTAGAAGGCAGAGGGAGGGGGCGCCTGGGTGGCTCAGTGGGTTAAAGCCTCTGCCTTCAGCTCAGGTCATGATCTCGGGGTCCTGGGATCGAGCCCCGCATTGGGCTCTCTGCTCAGCGGGGAGCCTGCTTCCTCCTCTCTCTCTCTCTCTGCCTACTTGTGATCTCTCTCTGTCAAATAAATAAAATCTTTAAAAAAAAAAAAAAAGAAGGCAGAGGGAGAAACAGGCTCCTTGCTCAGCAAGGAGCCCAATGCGGGACTGGATCCCAGGATCCCTGGCCACTGGTACAAAGAGAATGAAAGACAGATGGAGACCTGTGGTTAATCCACAGCTCGGAGCTCAGCCCAGCAAGCCCCCCACAGAAGCCAAACCCAAGCCCACCCACCCCACATATGAAAAATCTGAGGCACTGGGAGACTTAGTGACTCACACGTGTTCGTATAGTTAAGTCAAGGACAGAGCAAACCTTTGAACCGGGTACTCTGGTTCCTGAGCCTCTGAACACAGGGCGGCGGGGGGTTGGGAATCTTGAAGAACAAGATCCCAAAGCTCGTTCGCCAAAGAAACCGAGACAGTAAATGACTACGCAGCGTATGTTCAGCATGGACAGAAGATAGCACGTCCAGACCAGAGTCTGACCACGTGGGGCAATCCCAAGACTGAAGAGATGGGAAAGAAGTGAGTTTTGGGGCCTTTGGGTGGCTCAGTCGGTTAAGTATCTGCCTTTGGCTCAGGTCATGATCCCCAGGTCTTGAGACTGAGCCCCATGCGGGGCTCCTGCTCAGTGGGGAGCCCGCTTCTCTCTCTCTGCCCCTCCCCCTGCTTGTGTGCACACTCTCTCTCTCGCTCTCTCTCTCTCACACACACACACGCTTGCTCGCACTCAAATAAATAAAATCTTAAAAAAAAAAGTGAGTTTGGCCCTTATTAGAGCTTCAAAGACTCCTTGCAGAGAAGGGGTGCAGTCTCTGGGGAGCGGGTTCCAAGGAGAGGAGCTCAGGGCATATCTGCACATCAGGGGTCAACAGTTGCTGGACATTGATAAAACTAGCGGCCACCCCCAGGGGGGATGTCACTCCCAGGCTGCGTCCTCCTCCAGCCCCCTGAGGAGGCGGGAGGGGGGCCAAACGACCAGGGAACAGGAGAGTAAGAGGAGCCGCGTACAAGGGATGGTGTGGAAGGAAACTCTGGGCTCCGGACCATAGAATTGTTTTATTAAAAAAAAAAAAGCTTCAGGAACATCACTTTGTGGCCCCCTAGGTCTCTTTTAGTATCCTTGCTAAGCCAATAGAATAATCGAGGCATAAAGGAGGGATGTGACTTGCTTGAGAAGAAATAATGAATCATTTTCTCAGTCAGTAGGAATCCAGATCTCTCTCGCAAGTCCGGCACAAAGCCCAGTTTGAAGATGCCACTAGGTGTCTGTGTGTAAGAGCAAGAAAGGTCCTTTTCATGCCTGGGATCCACGCTCTGAGACAGGAAAAGCGAAACCCGGAAGGACCAACGACCTGGACAAAGTCACAGGGCAAGACCCACTGGGTTACTCTCCCGCTGAAACTCACTGTGATTCTCACTTGTAGGAATCTACCCCATGGCAAAATCCAGAAACCATTTTATGCATTAAAATGTTCATCTCAGCATTCTTTATAGTCGTGAAATGGAAACATCCTTACTGCCAACAATAAGAAGATCAATTGCATATTTTCCCAACTACATGGACTCTAGACTTGGGGTTCATTAAACTGCTCTCTGCTTTTGGAAGACTTGCCATTTTAAACTTAACTTCATGTCTTTGCACATGCTGTTCCCTCTGCCTAAAATTCCCTTCCTTGCATTGTCTATCTATAATTTAACCGCCCACCCTTCAACACCCAGCACAGAATTACCCAGAAAGATGAACAATGTATCTTTATATGCCTCCACCTAGCTTGGGCCTGGCATATAGAACTGATCACCTAGTAATCTATTGAATAAAGTAAGGGACCATCTAATGAATTAGCAAAGACAAATATGTAGGTCTCTTGAATCTCTCTCCAGAGTTATTTATTTCTTTTAACTTTTTTTTCTTAGTCTAGCAACTAAAACCAAAAGACAAATGTCTAATGTCTAAGTTATATAGTTTGGCATGAACTTTCACCAAATCTTTAACCAGTCCCCCATCTTCCCCGAGCAGCCTCCCCCAGCACCCAGGTCTTTGCTCCCTGGAGCCCTGCTGTAGCTGGGGCCGTGTGGTCCAGTCCACAAGGATGTGTGACAGTCAAAGAATCAATCCAACAACCAAAACACTCAAGATAATTCAAGTTCCTTAATTATGTGTCTCAGACACCACAGAGAGACATACACTGCAGCAAAATTTCTTAAAATCCACCTTCCCGTTGGCCTCTCTCACCTCCCCCACAGCTCCTTCTATGTGCTTTCCTCCAGCACCCTGAAAAATTCCTCCCAAGCTTTAAATGGTGGGCTTCTTGTCCATTTCCTTCTGCCCCTTTCTTCTTGATTCTGTAGCCCCCAAGCTGCCTCCCCTGCCCCAGAAAAAAACTAGTTAAGAATCAGAAGGAAAACAAAACAAAACAAAACAAAAACCAAAAAAAACAAAGACAAAACAGCGAAACATCACTAGCTGACACAGCCTGAAAGGAAAGACCAGGAACACTCCTTCAGGAATAAACTGTCCTTTTCAACAGCAATCTCTTATCAAAAAAATAAGTTTTATTTTATAGCTTCTCCTTTCTGTCCGTCCATCTAATGTTCCGCCCTCAGTCTCTTTTCTTCCAACTTGCAACATCACAGGTAATCCTACCATGAAATAAACCCGCAAATGTCTATGCCCCAAACCTTGCTCGTCCCCAATTGACATTATCCGGGCTCGAGTCAAAATGGCAGAAGGGCCCGCTGACCTCCATTCGCATTTCCACTCTACCTGCTTAAGTGTGGCTCGTGTGAGGTCTACATGACAAATGTCTGGGTATTTCCAGCCTTTTTTTTTTTTTTTCCCAAGGGAAACGTTGTGCTTGGGCACATTTTATCTACAGAATCCATTGAACTTGACATTGCTGGATACTTACTTAGAACAAATACAAACTAGCAGGGACCATATCAAATACTCAGCACACACGACGTGAGTCTGATGCAAGCACTTAGCACCACCTGCGCCCTTGACGACCTGCCTTATGGAGGCTCCTGACATTTGCACTGCTCGCCCAGGTAAATTCAACTCATGGGAGGTCAGCGAGGCCCAGCTCCCAGCCTCTCATGCACACTTTTGTGTCTACACTGGCTTTGAGGAGTCACTGACCACTTGCTTCCTATGTTTCCAGTTGATTTGGCATTTTATAAGCAGCATAGATCAATTGGAAAGTGAATTATCCCTGGTAGCGACTAATAATAAGATAATAACGTTTTAACCACCTCAAAAAGTGTGTAGGAGCTGGAGAAAATGTGGCAAGAGTGGAAAAATTGAATCAAGTTATGCAAAAAAAATAAATAAAGTGGGTGACTTTGCAAGAAGGCAAAGAGCAGTTAATTTGGCTTCGGAATTAAATTATTCCTCTGGTACACACGAATTTAGCAGGGCAAAATGTAGGAAAATGTATTTAAATGATCATTGAGCTAATAAATCCAATAAATCGTTTCGATCCTACTGAGATCTCTTAGTTCCTTTGTTTGAACCTATAAATGCCTTACCACAGTCTGCAGTAAGATCTGTTCCCGCCACTTTGCCTACACCACCTTCAACCTCACCGGCCACGCTCAGCCCCACCAAACGTCCTATTTCTGTCTCGGAGTCTTTGCGCCTGCCAGTCCTCTGCTTGAATGTCTTTCCCGGATCTCCACACAGCCTCCCCATCTTCGTTCAGGTCTGGGCTCCTTGGAGGGCCCTTTTCTGGTCACGCCTGCTGAAAGGGGACCCTGCCCCCAGCAGCCTCGGTCCCTCCTAGTCCCCCTATCAGGCTACCGGTCTTCTTTCTTATTTCCCACAGTCCTATCTTTTTATCTTTCATAGCCCTTCCTGCTATGTGAAATTATTTTACTATATATAGAATATCATATTATACATTACATATATAGTTCTTCATTTATAGGTTCATTGGAATGAATAGACATAGAAGTAGAACAGTAGGGGCACCTGAGTGGCTCAGTCAGTTAAGCATCTGCTTTCAGCTCAGGTCATGATCTTGGGGTCCTGGGATCGAGTCCCGCATCAGGTTCCCTACTCATCAGAGAGTCTGCTTCTCCCTCTCCCTCTGCCCTTCCCCACCCCAGCTCCTGCTTTCTCTCTCTCTCTCTCTCTCTCTCTCCCTCTGTCTCAAATACATAAATAAAATCTTAAAAAAAAAAAAAGAGTAGAACATAGTGCTTGACGACAGGGCCTTGGGGTCAGAGAGCTCTGCTCCTATCAGCAGGGATCCTGGGCAAGTTACTGAACCTTGCGGGGACTTGTTTTTCTCAACTGGGATGATGATATCCACGTCGCAGGACTTCCTGCGGACCGAACTGTGCCCTTACTGCCACCGCCACCACCAAATTCGTGTGTTGAGGCCCTACCCCCCAAGGCAATAGTATTCGGAGGTGAGGTCTGCGGAGGGAGCTCTCAGGATGGAATGACGGCCCTTGTAAGAAGATATCAGAGAGCTCGCTCGCTGCACCGGGAGGACACAGCAAGCAGGTGGCCATCTGCGGGCCAGGAAGAGGGCTCTCCCCAGGAACCGAGTCCGCCGGCACCTTGGTCTTGGCCTTCCTGGCGTCCTAAACCATGAGAAACAAGTGTCTACGGAATTTTGTTCTAGAAGCCCCAGCTGACTGAGACAGGGCTTTTTTGAGGACTTGATGAATTAATGGATGTGAGGCAATTAGAATAATGCCTGAAACATAATAAGCTCTGTATGCCTTTTTAAAACTTTTTATTATGGAATATTTCAAACACAGACAAAAGTAGAGAGAGTAGTATAATAAATATTGTACTGTGAAGCCATTAAGCCCTATGAAACTATCACGGAGCTTCCATAATGATCAACTCAGCCTCATTTGAGCTGTACTTCATTTGGTTCTCCCACCCCTAGCTTATTTAGAAACAGATTCCAGACTTCATATAATTTTATCTGGAAATATTTCCAGATGTAGCTCTAAAATACAGGGACTCTTTATTTTCAATATAACCCCAACATTGTCATCACACAGAAAAATAATGAGCACGATACCATTGTCACACCCTAAAACCCAAACTTTTGTCTTGGCCTTGGCTACCACTATGTCCCCAGACCTAGAGTAAGGTCTGGCACACAGCAGGTGTCCAATAAACAGGGGTTGGAGAAAACCAATGATTCTCTTTGCTTCAAGTGTCTACGACAGTCTCAATATCTCTGAGGCTTTCTCTAATTAGAGTTGTCTACTCTGTACACATGTTCGTGTTAACTTACTTTTATTTTTTTTAAAGATTTATTTATTTATTTGAGAGAGAGAGAGAGAGAGAGAACGAGAGGGGAGAAGGTCAAGGGGAGAAGCAGACTTCCCGCAGAGCTGGGAGTCTGATACGGGACTCGATCCTGGGACTCCAGGACCATGACCCGAGCTGAAGGCAGTCGCCTAACCAACCGAGCCACCCAGGCGCCTTGCATATTGCTCTTTAGTACCTTTCATAGTCCTAGAGAAGGAGAAGGGCAGCAACAACATTCAACAAATATCTCTTGCTCCCCAGTTTGTTGCTTGACCCCACTTGAGTCCCTGGTCTCCAGGGGTGACCAACGTGCCATTGACTAGAATAATCTCAAAGTTCACATAGAAGGGAGACCTGGTAATAACCAGATCCAATGAAAGGGGAAAGTATCATGGAAGAA
>CM052807.1:110419590-110459938 GCA_028533885.1 Nasua narica | reverse complement strand
TTCATTCATTCATTCATTCATTCTGCAAAAATGTATTGTGGACCTACTATGTGCCAGCCATGAAACCAAAATTCCAAATCTGGAGAGAAGTACCCCAAAAGGAGGCTCCCCAGGGGGCCGTGGGCGCACACAGTGGGGAATGTCACGTACACCCTAGATCTTCCCTGGGCTGGGTCACACTGCCCTGGAGTTAGCTGTCTGCTTGCCAATCTCCCTGATTTAGGTATTTTAATCTCATCTGCCACCCTAGCACCTCAGCACATTGCCTGACCCAGAGCAGACGTGCATTTGGATGCATGCATTTAGATTTACCAATAAAGTAATTCATTTTTATAGAGCACCTACTACGTGCTGAGCACTATTCTAAGTATTGGAAATATGCTATGAACACAACAGACCAAAATTTCTGCCTCCAGTGAGGTTTTACTCTGGGGGGGAGTGGGAACAGAATGTAATTGAATGAATGACTGATAGTCCTAATTAATGAACATGCTGAGAAGAGGAAGAATGGGAGCAGGGAGTGAAGAGGTAGTAGAACGTAGAAAACTACACGTGGGACCAAAGCAGAATTCTCAAGTCTCCCCATGCCCCATACCCAACCTCCTCCAGCCTGCTTCTTCCTCAGAGTGGCTATCTCGGTGACATGCACCAATATGAATTAATTTTCTCCCCAACACCCTCAAAGACCTCCACTTCTTTCCATTCCCATTGCCGCTACTGGTCCAGGCCACCACTGTGTATTGCTGGGAGCCCCGCCACAGCTGCCCTGTGGGAAGCAGAGAGCTCTCTGCTTCCACATTTGCTTCTCGCATTCCCTGTCCCCCCAGCCTCCTCTGGGTTGCTTCTTATCCTCCAACCTCCTTTCCATGGCCTCCACGTTCTTAGCCTAAAACATTTCCCATCACTGTCTTTAGATCAGCCATACTTAGCGTGTTTTCCCTAAAACTGGCCAATCTTTTCCCCTCTGTGCATCCTTTTAAACCCTGGCCCATGTTGTTGTCTCAGCCTAGAATGTTCTTCCTTTTCTCAGCTCCTCTTCACCCTCCCAACCCCATCCTGGCCTCACTAACTCTTTCTCATTCCTACATCTCAGTTTAAATGTCTTGTCCTCCAGGGGGGATGTCCTTCACCCCCTAGTTTGGGTTTGGTCTCCATCACCTAACATTCTCCTCGCCTCGATGTGGCTATTCCTTACCTGTCTGCTCTTCCTGCTTGTCTTCAGGTCCTTGGGGGAAGGAACCATGTCTGCCCTCCCCAGCATGCCCAGGGATTAGCATGGTGTTGGACACATAGTAGGTGCTTGATTTTTTGAACCAATAAATGAACCGTGGGGCTTGGAGCTAACAGAACTTAAAGCAGTGCAAAATGTTCCGATCTCCACTCTTCCAGTTAACTTGATAAATGAGCCTCTGCTTACTCACATGCAGGATGAGATAGTAATCTGCATTGACAAGGTTGTTGGAAAGGTAGGTGTTAAGAATCTCTGTGAGAACACCCGGCACCTAGAAGTTACTCCCTAAATTCTTGCCAGGTCTGTGGATGAGAAGTAAATAAACTCGGTGGAATACCCTCATTCAGAAAGTTTGTGTCTTGGGTCAAGGCTACAGTAAGACACAGGCCCTTAGGCTCGGCTGCTGGACTAGAATCTCAGCTCTGTGATTCACTAACTGTGCAGCCTCGGGCCAGATACTTAAACCATCACGCGTCTTGGTTTCCTCATCTGTAAAATGGGAATCATGACTGCACATGTCTCATAGGGTTGTAGTGGGCTTCAGCCCAGATCAGTGCCTGGAATGTTGGCTTCTGTTGCGGCCATTAACGTGGGATACTGACAACCATGCTGTAATGTTCCTCCCATGGTCCTCCTTGACAGATGAAGAGAGGTCCCCAGAGAGGTTAAGAGACTGCCAAGGTCAAAAATGAGGAAATGGCAGCCTTGTGCTCCAAGGTCAGGTCTGCTGCACCCAAATCCCAGGTTATTTCCACTCCATCAAAGAAGGAGCTCAAAATAGGCCTGTGGCATTTCAGCTAATTTCCTCTAAGCCCTTCCCAAGTAACCAACTGCAGGCACACAAAGCTGCTCCCCTAAGAGCACCCATTCAGCAGCTGCTAAGTCTGTGTGCCTGGTGGACCCAAACCATGTAATGGGTGGGGATCGCACCGAGCCAGCTGTTCCCAGGCAGCCTTGTCGGGTCTGCAGAAGGGACCTGAGGAGAAGGCTAGGTCAGTGAGGGGGAAGGGGGGCGCGGAACAGGAGTTAGAGTGAAGGATGCTGGAGACCCAACTGGATGTACAAGTGGGGAGAAGAAATGAGAGGCAAGCCACATTTATTGAGCGCCTACTGTGTGCCAGGCACATCACCCATCTCATACTATAATCACTCAGGCATTGCTATCAAGCATCAGCTATGTCTCAAGCCCGGCGCGAGGTCCCCAAGACATCGTGATGAACAGGACACAGGTACGGACCTCGAAAGCCCCACAAGTCAGTGAGAGAGGTGATACCTGCACAGTGAAGTGCTGGAAATGGGATGGTAGAGGCCAGAGCACAGTGACGGTGGCAGCAGTGAAAAGCAAAGAGTAGCTAGGAACAACTCCAGAAAGGAGGAGGGAGCAGGTACCAATGTGTTTATTTTATGTACGGTAAAACTGAGGCTCTAGGAAACCAACTTGTTTGCGGTCATGCAGTTAAGCAGCAGAGATTAACCTGTGGCCTCAGGCCTGTTCTGTCTCCAGAAGTCTCTCTGTCCTTACTGACAGCCCAAAGCTGTTACACTCCCCCCCAACCCCTTTTCTCCTCTCAATGATTCTCTGGCCAGGAGATTAATCAAATGCTGCTAAAGCTGTAGCTACAGTCAGTGGCCAAGATGTTAGCAGCTTCTGTGGACAAACCGAAGTTTCTGAGCCTCTGCTACTGATTCCGCAGGAGCAAAAGATTCAGGGGTTGGTCTGTAATGGGATGGGCGGATAGGGAGGACTCTACCTCTAGTCTGAAGGGACTTTGTGCACAGGTCAGAGGCAATCGAGGTGACAAGCATAGGAGAGGGCAAGCTGCTCAGTCTTGTGTGGCTTCAGCCAAGCCTCTCTCCACTCTCCCCCACCCCATCTAAGTGGCCTTCCTACCTGCCCTTTACTTTTCCCCTACAGATCGGAGCCAAGAAAATCACCCCCCCAAACCACTGGCCGAACTTGCTAAGGTCCCCGCTCGTGATGTGGATCAGCACATCAGCCCCTCTCCCATCCCAATTTCCAGCCCCATCCTCACAGGATAAGAAACAAAACTGGAGAAATCCTCTGTCTGCAAACGCCTCGCTCTATCCCAACGGTACCTTAGCAAAGGTTGCTGAAATTGTGCTTCCATTCTCCGGACACCAGTACCGTCTCCCGCGTGCCACGGGCACAGGGGCACAGCAATTGCCCCTCAGAAGAGTCCTGCCCTTCTGAGAAAGGAATGGAGCATAAGAAAAGAAAGTTTCCTGCAAGGTGAAGAAACAGGTCGGTTTTCTACACCAAAAAGTATGCACTGTTTATACCTGCAGACTAACTCTCAGCCAAGGGAAGGAAGTTAGACAACACCAAAAAAAAAAAAAGAAAAAAGAAAAAGAAAAGTCTGTTTTTAATTCGGTCATCTATTACATCCTCTTTGATAATCACCAAATCACTGAGAAATTGTCAAACAAATAATCTCCAGACAAAAATGGAGGGAAAGAAAAGAAAGTATGGAATAACTGAGTTATGCAATTAAAACATCCGTAACCCCCAACAGACCCACCGGACTCACACCTCTCTGTAGGCTCCTCCCCCCCAAAATGAAAAACAGCGCACCTACATCATGCCTCATGTGCTCTCGCTCACTTAACTACAAAACTGATCGGAGAAGATTGTAATCAATAGCAGTAGGAATCGACGGGCTTCTTTCTCCAGGAGTCACATGAAGGAAAAGTTGCACGTGTAGAAAGAAGAGGTAAGTGCTGTAATTAACCCAAGATAACATTCTGCTGAGGAAGAGGGGAGGGTTGTGATGTGTCTCAGGGTTCACAGCAGGGAGATTTTTATCTCTTCCAATCCAGTTTATGAATGACACGGAAACTTAGAAGGATTCACATTTCCCCCACTTCCCCTGCAAGCATGTTCATCCCAGAGATGGAAATCATTGCCCAAGCCCCATCCACCAGTCACCCTTTCGCACCCCCTTTTCCACGAATAATCTTTCCAAAATGTCTGCTTATAGGAGCAGATTCAGAATTTCACGGACAACTAGAGAGACACACACAGCGCACTGTAAACCCCCTGTGAGCCGGAAGAGACAAAGAGAACCACCAAAAGAAGATGTGGCCAACGTGCCAATAAAATAAATCAAAACAAATCCTCCGAAAACAGCAAAGTGAAAACCCATATAGACCGTGTTTGTAGTTACCCATCCAGGCCCTATTTTCACCGCTTCCAGGCAGAGAAACGGCGGGTTGAAGTTTTGTGCCCATCTGACTGTGATGGGAGGGTTGTATTTGAAGCTCTGGGCACGTAGAGATGGAATGAGAAGGAGGCTGAGCTGGAAGAAACACCAAGGGGGGAGGGCAGGGGAGAGAGAGTGAGAGAGAGAGAGAGGGAGAGAGAGAGGGAGAGGGAGAGGGAGAGAGGGAGCGAGCTATCTCTAGCTACGCCTTCCTCTGAGCTCCGGGAGCCCAGGAGAGCGCTCATTTTAGGACTGGGGAGAGGGGTAAAAAGAGGAAAGGCAGCCCCCGCTCTGCCCTGGCCTTGCCACCCCCGAAGGGAGGGAGGACTCCAGCCCCGCGCCCCCCTCCTGGCGGGCCGCCCAGCGAGCCGGGGAGCGCGCGGAGCGGGCGGCGCAGGGAGCTGTCCAGTTCAGCACCACCCGGTAATGCAGTAGGTGGGAGCGCCTCCGCCGGGGGCCGAGCCGGCAGCGAGTGGGGGGGCAGGCGGGCGGCCCATCCTGCAGCAAGACGCCGGCTCCCTTGTTTCCAGGAGCTTTGCAGATAGGGGGAGGGAAACCCGCCTCGATTCTCCAGGAGAAACCCCCTCCCTCCCCCACTTCGCCAACACTACCCTCGCCACCAACAACAATAACCGCCGCCGCTGCTCGTCCTGCCGCCGCCGCCGCCGCCGTGCCTGCCCGCCCTGCTGCTGCTGCCGCCGCCGCCGCCGCCGCCGCCGCCACCGCCTCCGCCGCCGCCGCCGCCGCTGCCGCCGCCGGGGCAAAACCATGGAAGGCGAGACCCCCGCACCTGTTCAGCTAAGATCAAGGGCTTACAGAATACTGGGAAGTCTGGTCTGAAAAGAAAGCGCCCGAGACCCCCCCAAGGAAGAGAACTGGCGAAGCAAAGGATTTTCATGGCGCAGGCCGCAGAGCCGAGCACGAAGACCGAAGGTTGCCTCCCGGCTTTTACAATCTCTAACTGTCTAGGTCCCGACCATGAGAGATTGTGTTGAGAATGCGGCTGTTCCCTGGTTCACTGTGGAAGCCATCTCCAAATTAGCTATCACATATGGAAACTGGAGACCAGAATTTTAGGAAAAGAGATTAAGGCATCTCACTTGGGGGGGTGGGGGGTGTCTTTTTATTTTTTCCTTTTTTTAAAAAAAAAAATACTGCAACTGGAACAGTTTCTGATCTCAAAAGGCAAGCCTCTCTTCCCGTTGTGATCTTTATAATTTACACTCTTTTCCGTGAGCTTTCTTACCTCCCTGTTTTTATATCTCTCCATAGTCTCTACTCACACATATATCCATTATATTAGTAGTGGAATTATTTTTATTTATTTTTTTGCTTTAGTACTCACACCCTCACACACACTCTCCCGAGAACCAGAAGTCGGTTGGGTGTTTATATAATGAAGAATTATGGGGCTGTTTGATCGAGGTGTTCAGATGCTTTTAACCACCGTTGGTGCTTTCGCTGCCTTCAGTCTGATGACCATAGCTGTAGGAACCGACTATTGGCTCTACTCCAGAGGGGTTTGCAAGACCAAAAGTGTCAGTGAGAATGAAACCAGCAAAAAGAACGAGGAAGTTATGACCCATTCTGGATTATGGAGAACCTGCTGCCTAGAAGGTATTTGATTTCCCATCTCCTCCCCCTCTCCACCTCACCCCTCCCCTACTCACTCCCCCTCCCCACCCTCCTCCAAATAAGTCCCCTTTACATTCCACCATTTTCTTACTTCACTCCTTCCACCACAGATCAAGGTTGGTTGGGTTAGTTTCAGAGGAAAGAAAATCAGTAAGCAAAAACCATACTCAACTCTCAAGCCTTCACCACCCCCTTCCCCTCAACCTCTTCATTGGAATAATCTATGATAAGGTGAAAACAACCAGAGATTGTCTTAAAAAGTCGAATGAGCTCTGCCTGCTTTGGAATCATTAGGATTTGCCATTTGGTGTAGCATTGCCATTTATGAGGGGGGAAAAATAATTGCTTCTCTCACAGTGCTCCTCTTTTCGTAATGAAGAATTCGAAAATGCTCTTCCTTTCCCCCTCCTCCACCCCTTACTCCCCAAAAGTCCCAGACACATCATCATCTGCAAATCTCCTTAAAAAAAAAAATCTGTTGTTTCTAAGAATCCTTATTTGGTAAATCCTAATTATTCCAGGATCTCAAGCTGAGTTCAAGAGCATTTCGTAATGTCTATGAGCCACACATATCTTTCGGGGCGACTGACTGCGTGTGTGTATGTGTGTGTTTTAACGTTTACAAAGTCTAAAAATACATACGTCTCTCGCAGGAAACAAGCCCAAGTTCTAATAAACAGCAATTCACTTGCAGGTTAGGCTGAGAACCAATTCACTTTCACGCAGAGTGACATGTCTGTTATCCAGAAGGGACAGCGGCATTGCAGCCAGCGTGAGCATCAGACATTGTGCAAGGAGGCCGGGAGCGAGGCGAGGGCTTGGGGAGCTGAGGGGGGGTGCGGGGGGGGGGGAGTGGACCGAGGGTATCAGCTGTTTGCCTTGATCTTGCAGGGTCAGAGACTTGTGTGTGTCTGTGCATGTGCTGTGGGCCAAGGGTTCCCCGCGATGTGAAGCCTGGGAGCTCAGGGTACAGATGAAAGCATGTGTTTCTGAGATACAATAATAAGCACTGAAAAAAAAAAAAAAAACTCTTGCAGGTCACACAACCTGCATTTAGCAACAGACTTGAATATGAGGGACTGCATTTGAATGGCACTATATATATCCGCACTCTATGTACATGCTACAGCTACCCATCTTAAGACGTGAACAGAGAACTACATGTTTGTGTGGAGAGAAAGGCTTATGTGCTTTGCTTCTGACATGAACCAATGCCGGAGGCTGTTTGAGGCAGCGCTGGGAAGTGGGGACTGCAGGATTGTTTGTTAAGCTCAACATGGGATAGCGATGCAGGCACTCGAAGCCAGGAGATGGACGAGAAGAGAGGGAAACGGACAGGAGAGGGAGAAACTGATGTCGCCCCGGGGTCTAACCCAAACTGTGCAAAAGCCACTCTTTGGGAAATGGTTATGTCTGGGAAAGAGCACCAGTTTTGTGCCCCCCTCCCAACATTCTCGGTGCAAACGGTTGAGTGATGGCTGAACATGTTTTGAATAGCTAAGTGACTTCATTGAGCGATGGTCTATTTGACGCATACTGCATTTGGTGCCCTTTCTCAATCCAAACCGCTGCCTTGAACATAGTCTGCAGCGGAGCTGTGTGCTGAATACTCTATGCTCTTCCCCAGCCAGAGAATCAATATCAAGAAATTAATAGGGACTGTTTTAAACACACCCGTCCTTAAAAAATGAAAAGCCTTTCAAGCAGCTTGTCATTAACAGTGGAAAGGCTTCCATTTAATTAAACATTTATGGCAGACTTCTCTTCCAAAAGAGAAGAAAAGCAAAGTGGATGAGAGTTGCTTTAGGGAAATGATCATAGTAGCAATTTGCCTTCCTTGGATTTTGGTTAGATGGATGGAGATATGCAGCTAAGAAATTAGAGGAAAGACGGAACATTATTTTAGGAGAAATATACTCAGAAATTGCTAAGTTGGTCTAAATATACTTTGTTATCAGGGTTTTACTTGCAAATTCTTTAGACTATGATCTCTGAAACAGTTTATAATTCCCAGAAAGCAAGAGAACTAGAGGTGGCTTTGGATCACTTGTATATTAAAAGGCTGAAGTATTTTCTTTTAAATTCCATCTGTTTGGTGGCTATGTCCCCAAATGTGCTGCCCACCCCCTTTAACTTTCTCTCCACGCTGCACTCCCTGCTGCCCTCCCCACCACCCTGCACCCCCCCCACCCCTGAACCATCCCTAAAAGGGTTAGCATTACAACACTTTCCCAAGGGTTGTGTGATGCTCATTGGAGCTGTGGGTTTGGCCCCTCTCCCAGGCCTGGGGCCTCCGGGCAGTGAGGGCAGGGCTGGGCCAAGATCCCTTCAGGACTCTATTCCTTTTCCACTTGTAGCCAAGGCCCAGGTAGGAAAAGAAGGTACTCAGGGGCCCGTTCAACCTGGCCTTCAATTTCCAAAGCATCTGTCCCTATGGGGCTTTGTGGGTTGGGATCGCCTTAGGAAGTTGGGCTTTGGCCCCTTAGGAAGAGGTTTAAAGATTTTAAGCCACTTATTTTCAAAGACTGCACTGATTTCCAAAGACCATAAGAGCACTTATTTCTGAAGGTTGGCGTAGATGGTTCTCGAGGGGTGTTCCGATCCTGGCTTTCTGGAGCATTCAAAATAGGGCCAGCCTTTAAGGAGATCATGTTGTCAGCGTTTCATCTGTCCCCCAATCTTTGTTTTTTTGGGAGAAATCGGGACTTTCAAAAAAGATTCCCCCATCACCTTTTTATTGTGTTTCCTGCCCACACCCCCCAAAAAAGTTGTGAACAGACTTCAAATCTCCCCACGATGCTGCTGATAACTCCAAAACAACCCTGTCTGCTTCTGATTTCTTCTACTTTCTGGCTTTTCACTCGGGCTTTCTGTTGCCTGAGATGCTTTTCCTTCCATTCACTTCTTGATGAATAGAAAAGTCAGGAAATATTTCCCTGCCTCAGTTGTTGCTTCTGAAGTGAATCAGTCTGCTGAAGAATGAGGGGGGACAGGGCCACCTGTTAGGGGCTGACACCCAGCAGGAGAGGAGAGGAACCAAGAAGCAGCTACATTATTATTTTTCCCTCGGCACAGAGAACAGCAGCATCTCCGTGTGTGAACTTGAGCTCCCCAGCAGACTGCGAGTCCTCAGTGGGACCAACGGTGTAGGACGGGGCGGCATGAGGGTACAGGTAGGAGGAGCCCGACAGAAGTCCTTGAACTTTTCAGGAAATCTGTGCTAAGTGCCTCCGAATGGAGAGATGAGTTGGCCCTTTCGGGGAACTGTTCAATAAAATCCACAACGGGACCCGAAAACATCACTTCCGAGCGAGGCATCTCTGGGCCGTGCTGTGGCTTGTAGCTCAGGATATTAACCTCTGTTGTCACCTAAAGGAATCCTTGTCTCCAGGTGCAGCAAGAAATTCACTCTGTGTTTGCTCTCCCCTGCACCTCCCTCCCCTCTGACCGGCTCCGCGTCTCCCCCAGAGGATTTCCAGCCCTGCAGAGGAGGAGCCAACGGCAGTACAACGTGGTCTGTAGCAGAAACTGCCCTCCCTCTCTCACCCCTTTCCTCGCCGTGAAGCAGCGCAGAAATCTTCCTCTCTGTCTCCACTCTTACATTCTCTCTGCTGGATTTCCGAGTTCCTCTTCCCTCCATGGCTTCTCCCGTCTTGGCATCCACGTGCTGCCTTCTTCCGCTTGCTACCTCCCCACTCCCTTTGAGCAAGTAATGTCTCGATCTTCCTGAACCGTCTTTGCCAGGTTGAGAGTTGCATACACTTTGCTTGGCCTGCAGGGTGGCGAGGGCTCCACGCTGGGTTCAGCCCTGGCTCTCTTGTTCTCCAGAAGGAAAGTATCTATCTTTTATTTTAGAAATGCCAACAGCTTTTCCCAGATAATCTTGCCTTTTAAGTGTGGATGCGCTGAGTGTCGAAGTTCCTAATGGGCCATCGCTTGATACATACATCACTCCAGAATTCCCACGATAATTTGACTCTTCGTAGGCGCTTTGCACACAGTAGGTGCCTAACGATATTTATCAATGGATTGATTTTGAAATTCTTCAAGTTATTTAAGTGAATTCCAACATCATAAGGACATGTGATAAGCGAGTAGTCGAGAGACCATCTCCATTTAGATACCCTGGAACCTTCTATTCTCTAGCAAACCTCCCCACCCAGCTCCCAGGACCCTGAGAATAGTCCCCAAGGTCTTAGGTTCTGACCAGCGGTTTTCCATAGAGCCAAGCCCCACATTCCTAAGCATCCTCACCTGGGAAGGCAAACGTGCACCCTTGACTGAGGAACGAACTCTGTGAGTCCTTGCCCACTCCCACCACCCTTCCTGTCGCCCCCTCACAGCCACCCTTTACAGCTGCGCAGAACTACGCACACAGAAGTGACGTCACACACCAAGGCCACATGGCCAGAGCCAGAACTTGAATCCAGGCCCCTCCCTTCCACCCTGTGAGCCTCCAGAGGGCTCTACACCCATATCCTGGCCTACCGTGGCCTTGTGCTCATATTCACTGTTAGCCCTGCGTTTTATTGTGTCTCATTAAGTGTCCCCCCATCGAGGGCCCCGCCTGAGCCTGCCAGGAAATCTGGGTCCTGACACGCCTGACTCTCCAAGTGCCACTCGCTCCAGCTGCCACACGTCTGGCGGAATCACACTTCTGCCGTAAGCCCCCTCATTCCCACGAGGCCGAGGGAACAACACTGGACTTCGGGCCACACCCACCGAGTGCCTCTTTTGGTTTGCCCTTCTGTTTCCGGAAGTGTCCTCAACGTCAGCTATCCATTGGCTTTACGTTTGCAAGCATTTTTCAGAAAACAGCAAATTTCGGTCCCTTGGGAGTCATGGAAGTCTTCAGGGGAAGCTTCGCGGTGTGTGGGGTGGTTGAAAGAATTTCGCAGCCACACGGGCCTGGGTTCATTCCAAGCACTGCAGCCTGGGAGATCCCGGGCAGGCTCTTTCGCCTCTGCGAGCCCGTTTCCTTCTCTGAGAAAAGAAAGCAGAATCGCTTTCTCAGGGGGTGGTTCTCTTACGGACATGCCCGCGGTTGCAGTCAAGCATCCCAACCTGTACCCCTCCTACAGTCCTCCTTACTGCGTCTTCGTCTTCTTTACAGAGTACTTACCACCTTCTAGCACTGTACATAGTTCTCCTCGTGGTATTTGGTGTCTCTCTCCACCCCCGGACTGTGCGCTCCAGGAGGGCAGGGACCGCGATCCGGTTTTTCGGGTTGCTGTAACCATGGCAACCAGGACGTTGCAAGCCGTCAACCCGCCTTTGTCAGGGCGGGATTCAGAAATGGCGGTCCCTTCACACCGACAAAGGACTGTTCTTTCGGTGATACACAGAGACTGGTGGTGGCAAAAGCATCCTTTTTTTTTTTTTTTTTGACATTCCAGAAAATAGTGAACTTGACACAGAGGAGGGCGCTCGGGGGGTGGTTAGGGTAGGGAAAAGAGAGAGAGCAACAGAGAGAGGGAGAAAAGAGAGAGAAGTGGGGCTAGTGTCCAACATACAAGGGATAAGAATAAGGAAAGATATTCCGGAGAAGGAAGTGCTGGGGGGGTGAGCGTCCTCTAAATAGATCCTGGCCGTGCTTTCCTGCCTCCACATCATCCACAGCAGCTGTCACAGGGATCCTCGGGGAGAGCTTCCCCTGAGTGTTCACTTTCAGGTCAGGGAGGAGGAGAAGATCCCAGACGAATAATGCAAAAGATTTTTAACCTGTTCAAAATTCGATGGCTCCATTTAGCCTCAAATATAAGTATTGTATTTGAGACCTGTATTCAAATGATATACGCATTTTCTGTTTCTGGGTTGGTTTACGGGTACGGACCTGGCCATTCTTTTGCTCGTTTACTTGTTAAATCTTTGATGAAGTTCTGCAAAATGCGAGGTTGAAGTCAGGATGGGAAGTGGCTCCTTTCAGGGTCACCGCCCTCAGTCCTTAGAGCCTACTGGGAGAGATAGGCCCTAATTCAAAGAATATATACACACACATACATGTAAATTACAACCATGACAAGCGCTCTCAAGGGAGGTCGCATGGGACCTTGAGTTCCTAATTTCGAGATGGCATCTCATCAGAGAAGGCTCCTGAGGAGGGGACATGAGAATGAATATTTGAAAGAGTGGGAGTTAATTGGGTGATGCCAGCCCTGAGCTAACATGGGAAGGCAGTGGTGACAGGCCCCCAGCTGCCGGAGGCCCATCCAGGTGAGTCCCCGCAGGGGACACCAAAGAGCAGGCATCTCAGTCCACACCCGACATTTGACATAGCCCGTTGCCACTTGTCCTCCCCCTCCCACAAATTCAGAGAGATTCCTGGAGTCTCTCCCAATCAGTTAGGATCATCGAGGATTCGAGCTGGAATTTGAATGAGGCTCAGTTATATCCAGCAGACTTTTTGAAAATAGGAATAAGGGAGGAGAGATGCTCATCCCCGATGCCAAGAAATGCATGTCAACCATCGTGGGATCATTGGTGAGCTGCGTGGGTCTCGCGGCATCCTGGTCCTCTCTCCTGGCTATGAGAGGGCCTTCTTCTCCCTCTTCCATCTCCTCTTGGATCCAAGGCACGATCGGTTATAAAGTAAACTATCTACTGAAACAGCTTTTGGGGGGAGGGGAGAACAAATTTAATGGACACATCAATTGTAAAACACGCTCGAGGTTCAGAAACCCTGGAACCTAAAATATGTGCCTTAGAAGCAAAGGAAGATGGTAAGCTATCTTGCTGGCAGAGGGAAATGCAGGCAGGGTGCTGAGACAGCCCAAGGGATTTCGCCGGCACACAGCTGGTGCCTGCCCCGTGACTCAGGGGAGCAGCAGAGGACAGGAAGGTGTGGTCCTACCAGCACCCTTCTTGGCAAGGTAAAGGGTGACGGTGGATCTCTGTCCAACAGCCATTCCCTGAGCCTGAGCAGGTACCGTGCGAGGGTCTAGGACAGAGTCAAAGGCTCAGTCCCTGCCCTCGGGCAAGAAGGACTTCTCGTCTAGCATAGGAGACACACCGGTGAACAGAGGACGATGATGGCACAGCACGAAACATAAGCACAGGGGATTCTGGGAGCACAGAGACTAGGGGGGTAGCGGATGCCGCGGGAGACCGGGTCCTGGAGGATGCATAGGGGCAAGCAAGTAGGGAGGGGAAGAGCACCTCAGACCAAAGGAAGGGCCAGGTGCCGAAACAGATGCCCAAGCCGCCATGCCGAGGGTCCCGCGCTGCTGGAAGAGAGAAGGCAGGGAGGAGTGAGTGTGGGAGACCGTGGGGATGTGCTTCCAAAGAAACAGAAATGGCTCACTAGGCAGTATGCGTTTTAGCACGCGAGAAAAGGAGGCCCGGTAAGGCGCAAGCAAGGGAAGCCAGTGGCTTTGCCCACCAGCAAGCTCACTGGATGTTGAGGCTCTCACGGAGGGCATCAGGGCTCGGCCGGAGCTGGTGAGCTTTACTGGGAAGGGGTGAGGCGCAACGTGGAGGTTGTTGCAGTGAGCAGGTGACCTGCACAGAGTTGGCTGTAGTAAACGGAGAGAAGAGAGATTATAAGAGATGCACAAAACAGGTGCATCGAGGTCCTCCCTTGTCTTCTGACTTCCCGGTATAACCAGCCACAACCCCCTGTGGTTACAAAGATGCAGGAAATCTCTGCTCAAATGTCCCCTTCTCAAGGAGCCTTCTTGACCACCCTAGTCTAAAGAAGCCTCCGGTCCTGTTACCCTCTTTCCTTTCCCTCTTCAACCTTTAACATTGACTTTTCCCTTCCTAGCATTTACTTGTCTGTGATCTGTGCCCCCTCTAAAACTGTATGCTCCATGAAGGTGGGCGCCATGTCTGCCTTGGCACAGAGAGAGAGAGAGAGAGAGTGCTAAGGAGCTCCATGTTGGATGAATGACTAAAGAAACAGTGCCTGCCCTCCAGGAGCTCCCATCGAGGGAGGGGACAGGCTCCTAAACAAAAACTCCCAGCATTCTCTTGGCCAGTCTTTCTCCTGCGCTTGGCTGGAACCACATAGTGAAAGAGTAGGCAGGGGTTCCCCCTTGCACCTTGCACCCTGGGAGGCTCTCTGGGTGGGGGAGGGGTGCCTCCTGGCCACAGTTTTGGCATAAAGCCTCAGGAAGCTGATGAGCCACCCAGCATCGGCTCCCGACCGGGCAGCAGTCACTTTTTCTTGCAGTCTAAATCCTTGTTCGTTATCACCTGGCCCAGAGGCACTGACTTAGCAGCCCTGGGTCTGCTCTGAGGAGCCCACAGTCTTTATTCGCTCTCCCCTGAACTTCTTTGACCTTGGGTAGTCTTCCAGCTGCTAACAAGAATGCCAAAGATTAGGTGTGATATCCCAAGTGCACGGTTTCTGCGGCCTCGTTGAACGGGGAATCAGCACTGTGCTTTGCTACACCGGCGACAGGCCATTTAAGTCCCTCAGTGCCAGCCTCCCTCTGGCCTGGCTATGGGGCAAAATTCACTGGTGACTGGCTGCTGCTGACCCTGAGACCTTTATTCCAGTCTTGCCCCATTCCTCTCCTCTCTTGCTTTCTCTGCATACAGGATCATGCATTCTTTTCTGTCATTTCCCTGCCCACACCTCTGATCCTTCATCCTTCTTGAATTGATCCTAAGGTTGGAAACCCTTCTCCCCAGTTTTCCTCCGATATCTTTTGCAAAGACGGTAACCCTGGCATCACTTCGAAACTCGTAATAACTCTAATAATAATATCTAATCACTCATTGAGTGCTTCCTTTGTGCTAAGCACCATTTAGATGCTTTGCAGTGGTTAGCTCTTATTTAACCTTTACGATTCCGAAGGTATATGCAGTGATGCCCATCGTATCCATCTCAAGAGGCTCAGAAAAGTTAAGTAACTCACCCAAGGTCATACAGCAGACCTGGTGGGACTGGGATTCCAGCCCAAGTCTGTCCATCCCCAAAACCTGTGCACAGACTTCTATTACACTAATTGTATTTACAATTTCCCCCTATCCCCCAAATATATAAATAAATTTCTCGCAGAAGTTGAAGGCAAGGCTGAGCAGAAATTGCCATTTGCACTCCACGCATGACGAAGTCTTCCAAACTCTGACGCTTCAATTCGGATAGGCTCCTTACCCAGGGCAGAGTAGGGAAAAGGGGAGGGGCTTCAAGTTTTTCTGCAATTGCTCTGAGAACAGAAGAATGCCTCCAGATGCGTGGACATCCCTTTCTCTGTAATTTGTGGATATATATGCGCACCCTCTTCCCCACCCTCTGCCCAGAAGGTCTGTTCCCAACCACATTCTGCTTGTCTCCAGGATTTGGCTAAATTGCCACTTCCCCAACGCCTCAGCTGCCCCCCACCTAGGTGACATCTCCTCCCTCTGTCCTTCCACAGCGTCCACACCCACCTCTAACACATTGTCCATCTTCCCGTTGCTTGTTTACAGCTCTGTCTCCACTTCTAGACCACGAGTTCCCTTAGCCACTTCATCAACAAAATTCACTTGGTAACTATATGCCAAGTACCAGCTTAGGCTCCGGGTTAAAAAAGGTGAGAAGATGTGGCCCCGCCCTCCAGGAGCTTTTGCTCTAGTGGGGGATGTAGGGGCACAAGCAAGCACACTCAGGGTGGGGACCTTGCTCCAAGAAGAGGTGTGAGAAAGCTTGGGGTGTTCAAGGGACCACACAAGGTTTCTGGTATTGCTCGGAGCAGGGGGATGGGAAGGTATTAGAACCAAGGGACAAAATTGGGCAGAGCCCACACTGTGGAGGGCTGGCTATGCTGTGCAAAGAGACCAGCGAGGAGACTGTCAAGAAGGGAACGACTCGGTCCAACTCGCACTTTGGGAGGATGGTTCGGGAAGTAGGGATGGGAAGAAGAGGACAGAGCAGGGACTCC
This sequence comes from Nasua narica, assembly GCA_028533885.1. Classification (NCBI taxonomy): domain Eukaryota; kingdom Metazoa; phylum Chordata; class Mammalia; order Carnivora; family Procyonidae; genus Nasua; species Nasua narica. The sequence goes on along the minus strand of CM052807.1, from coordinate 110,443,985 downwards.
AGGAAGGAGAGGACTGCATAGTCTCGCAAGTGATGAAGCAGCAGACCCAGGGTGGAGGATTGACCCCAGAGGATCCACAGGACCTGGGGGCTGTCGTTGAGTAAGGTGTGACCGTTGAGTGACCGTCTCTGAGATGGGGCAAAGAGGAGACATTTGCAGGGAGAAGATGGGACCTTTCATCTTGGATAGAGGAATTTCAAACCTGTGTCTCCCCGGGGCCTCGCCCAGGGCCAGGCACGTAGTAGAAGCTCGGTGAGTGTTGTGTTGAATGAATGAATGAAGAAAAAGACATAGAATGTAGCTTTGCATCCTGAGATTGGGATACATATTAATGTCGGATTTTCTCCAGCACCATCATAATCAAAGGATATTCCAACCAGTCCTGGGTTCAAATCCTGAGCCTGTCCTAGGCTGTCCTAGACTGTCCTAGGAATGTCACCTCTCTGGCTTGATTTTCTCCTGGGTAAATGGGAAAGTAGTATCTCACTCCTGAGCTGGCTATGACATTTCAGTAAGATGCTCCGTGTTAGGTATTTAGCAATAGGCTAGCTCATAGTACATGCAGGATAAATCCCAGCTGCGTCCTTGGCCATCGGGTGCTCGTTACAGATTACATTTCCCGACCTAGCCAGCAGTTGCAAACGGTGACCCACGCGTGAGTTGGGTATAGCCCACAAATGAAGAACTTCCCTAGAAAAATCCTTATTTTCGGCTTCTCTCGAGAAAAACAATCGGGTTTTTATAAGTGCGGGCCCCTTTTCCTTTTTGGCCATAATTGGCAGGCAGCAGGTATGGCGGGGGCTCTGCAGTCCCCCGAAAGTCCCCTCTGCTCCCAAGCATCTTCCCTGGCTGCCCACCTCGAATGCCCACTCCCTCTGATGCCAATGGCAAATTGTAGGTGGAGTCTGTCTTCTGATGGCCCCCAGTGCTGGAAATGTAAGCCAAGCAAGAGCAGCCCAGGCAGGGCAGAGCCACTAACGGAATGAACGAAGCTGTGCCTCTCGGAATAAATGCACAGAGAGCCAACTTCCCCCGGCAGAGGATGCTAACGAGATTGATTGGGGGGGGGGGGGGAGCCAGCCTCACCAGCCCCCTTTCACAAAGCATCTACAGTAACTTGCTGCTTTTAAAGAGAGGCTCTCACCCACTTTATGCCACCCCCATAGCTTCTCGCTCAGAGGTTGACATTTTCTGACCTTGACCCCAGTTCGGGGAAGCACACCCTGTCGTGCAGACCACGTGGTGAGCTTTATTCAATAACTAAATGGCAGGCGCCGGGGAGACAGCCCACACTGTCGCAGGCGGGGGTGTTGCTGGAGCGCCGGGGCACAGGGGATTCTCTGCTTGCTGTGGTTGCCTCGGGAAGCTTTGGAGATAAGGGGAAATTTCCGGAGTCTTCGGTCGGCGGGGGGGCGGCAGGGGGATCGGGCAGGAGGCGCCCAGCCTTTGCTCCGCATGGACAGGATACGAACGTGAAGCCGTGCAGTTTGATCTGGGGGACTGGTCAAATCGGATCCCGTTTGACACGTGTCAGATGTTTGATACGCCAGGCTCTGTGCTAACTCATGGGGTTCGGAAACCAGTCAGCTCCTGGGGAAGGGGGCCTGCCCCGATCTCCGCTGCTGACATTACCCGTCCTCTTCCCAACCTCTCCTGCCTACTTCATGGTCTTCATCATGCCCCCAGCTCCCTGAGTGTGTCTAGAGTGGAGATTATTTCTCTCCCCACCGGAATAGAAACCCTAGGACACCGGGGTCCTTTGTCTGTCCTATTTACTGCCATAGCCCCAGGACTAAGATCAGTGTCCGGTACCTAGTGGGTACTTAGTAAATGTTTGTTGGATGACGTTAGGCACGGCCCTGCTCTGATAGAGATGGAGGCCTAGCAGAAGAGACAGACCCGCACGAGAAACATCGCCAGGGAGCTCCCACGCCGACAAAGGCGTGTGGATGGTGGGACGAGACAGCAACTCTATTTCGGGAGGTCAGGAAAGGCGTTCTCAGGAAACGCCCTCCACAATGGGTTTTGGAGCACGAATAGGAGTTTGCCAAGTAGATCTGAAGAGAACAGCCGAAAGAAGGACATGACACCACGTGAGGCCGCCCCCATGAGGGTGAGGCCAAGGAGGGGGGCGGGGCGCCTGTTTGAGAGCAGTGTTTTCAAGCTGTGATGGAAACACTAACCCCTGGGGGGGGTCTTACTGACCGGCAGGTGCTGATGGGGGAGGCGGGGCGCAGGCTGGGGCTGAGACGCTGTTTCTAGTTCCCAGGTGAGGCTGATGTCACAGGTCTACAGGCCATGCTTCGAGAAGCAGGGTTTTGGAGTGTGGCCAAAGGACACGGATCTAAATGCTGCCTGTGCCACCAGCCACCTGGGCCTGTTTGCTCACCTCTGGAATGAAGATAGCGGTCTTCCTCCGAAGCACTAAATAAGTTCTGAGTCCAAACTCGGGCGTTCTGCCTGAGTTTGGTAAAGCCATTAGTTCAATCCCAGGCTCTTCCCATCAGTATGTTTCAGCTAATGTTGTTATTTAGGGTCAAATAATCCTAATAATCCCCATAGGTGTGACAGGAATGGATGGTTTTCCCCGAGAGCTGATAGTGTTTGAGAGTCTCCTGTGTGTTGGGCCGTGTCCTAAGGACAAGTATGTCACCTTGCGTAGGCCACAGATGTGGGTGTCATGATTCTTAGTGTCCCAGTAGGAAACAGAGGGAGCGAACTCATCTCCTTTGACTGCTATAACAAATCACTGAAAGCTTTACGGCTTAAAATAACACCAACTTACCACCCTCAGAGTTCTGGAGCTCAGGAGTCTGGCATTGGTCTCGTTGGGTTGAAATCAAGGGGGCTGTGTTCTTTCTGGGGGCTCTAGGGGTGAATCTGTTTCCTGGCCTTTTCCAGCTTCTAGAGATGGCTCTCGTTCTATTGGGGCAGAAGGGCTTCCTCCTCCTTCAGAGCTGGCAGGTGCCAGAGAGAGTCCTTCTCATGTTGCAACCCTCTGACTCCTGACTCTCCTGCCTCCCTCCTCCACATTTAAGGACCCTCATGATTACATCAGGGCCGCCAAGATAATCCAGGATCATCTCCCTCTCGTAAGATCAGTCGATTAGCAACCTTAATTCTTGCCATGCAATGGAACATATTCACGGGTTACAGGAATTGGAATGTGGGCACCTCCAGCAGGCCATTATTCTTCCCAGTACAGGAAGTGAGTGTTTAAAGATCCCCTAATGTCACAACCTCAGAATGGTACTCCCGGAAGGGATTTTAGAGCTTGTATCAGGAAGGATTAGACTTGACAAGTAACAGAAACATAAAATGAACAGAGGCTTAAATAAGACAAAAGTTTGTCCTCTCTTAAGTAAACCAATCTGGAGACACATAGTACAAGCTTGGTCTACAGGTGCCACAAATGGGTTAGCAATGCGGGTGCCTACCAGCTCCCTTCTCCACGATCCCTATGGTGTGGCCTTCAGCCTCACAGTCTATAATGGCTGCCGGAGCTCCAGCCACTGTCTTAACATTCCAGGCATCAAGGTGGAGAATGGCACAAAGAGACACAGGCACAAGGTGCCTGTCACATGGTTCTTAAGGAAGTTTCCTAAAAGATATCACAAAACATTTTTGCTTTGGGCATTGGCCAGAAGTGTCACCTGACCCCACATTCACTCTAAGGAAGTCTGGAAAAGAGCATCTTTATTCCAGGTTAAGGGAAAGTATCTAGCAGTATATCCAAGGAGCTCATCTAGTCCAGACCCTGACCTTGTGACCAAAGAACTTGAGACCCAGAGAGGAAGGGGACCCCACAGGTGCCATGGAGCCCGCCAGCAACGCACCAGGACCCATATGCCCTGCTCCCTCCTGGCGTTTAGTGCAGATCCTCCAGCACCCAGCAGGGCACTTAGCACATAGTAAGAGCTCAGTAATAGTTGTGGGACCGAAGGAATTTTGCCATCCTGCAACACCAAACAATTCCCTGTGGGCCACAGGCTCCGCCTCTCTCTGGGCAGGGCTGCCTGCGCTCCTGGATCTCTATCCTGTTGCTCCCTCTGACACCTCTGTGCACCTTTGGGTGAGCTCTGGGCTTCTCTACCTGTGCCACAAAGTCACACTGAAGGGCAGCAGGATCTGGCAAAAGGGAGCCTTCAGCTAGCACTGAGACACAGAGGGACAAGGCATTCTGCTTGGAGACGGGGCTTTAGGCCTGGGCGGGGCGGTGGCCGGAAACTGTCTGGCATTTCGCAGTGACAGTTTCAAGCCAACACAGTGAAGTGGGGGACGGAGGCTGGTCAAAGCCCGAAGCCAGGCAGCCACCCATCTTCCCACGGGCTGCAAAAGCCAAAGGTCGGGCGTCTGCTGCTCGTGCCAGATCAGATGTGCACAAAGACCTTATACTTTCTCAGGCTTCTCTGTTTTCAAGTCTCTTGTCAAGCAGGTAGGAAGGCCCTTGAGACGGGACTGTCAGATCTGCCTGTGTGCTCCACTGCCCGGTGGCGTGACTGGCATATAACGGGCACCTGGTCCATGACAGGGGACTGGTGTATCAGTCAGAATGAAAGAGCCACGCCAGCGTCTGGCACATAGAAGGCTCTCAGCAAACTGTTCTAAAGAAGGAAGGGATAAAAGGAGGAGCGGAAGGAAAGATGGAAAGACAGATGCAGGAAGGGAGGGGTCAATTGGCTTGAGTCTTGGCTTGTCACGGAAGCAGCGGCTCGGAGAACAGGCTGCTCTCCTGGCCTCCGCCCTGCAGTTGCAGAATTCCCTCCCCCAGGACTGAGTTCACAGAACAGAAGAAGCTGGCCCGGAAGCTCTGTTTCAAAGGGCCTCCCCTCCAGCTTGAGAACACTGTGCCTTTCGGGCTTCCCAGGGGGCCTCGGTGGCCACGGCGCCTGGCACCGGGGTTCCAAGGACATAGCCAGAGGCAAAATAGGTGGGGTGACTGATGCACACGAGGGAAGAGAAGTGCAGGGGAGAGGACGCCGCCCCCCCACCCCCAGGACGTGTCTAAGACAGTGGCTTAAAAAGGGAGAGCCCGGGAGAGCAGGAGGCGGGACCAAGAAACAAATGGGAAGCAGAAGCTCAGCAAAACGAGGTTGGTGCTTCAGGGAGAGCCTGCAAAGGATGGGCAGAGGCCGCTGGGAGGGAGGGAAGATGGCTGGGCATGGGGGCCATCCCCTCTCGGAGCAGACTGAGCAGCGGAGCCAGAGGGCCCGTGACAGTTGGTTGGAGGGAAGAGAAGCAGCAGCAGAACGCGGAGGGGGGTCTGCCTCATCCCAGGCAGAGATAGACACCCCCTTCCAGCCCCCAAAAAACCATGGGAGGAGAATTCACCCAGACCCAGAGAGTGCAGAGAACCACCAGGCAGGGGAGGAATATTCGTGGGCTGAGGGATGAAGCCGCAAAGCCTGTGGCCAGGATTTGGGCTAAAATTACAGGCCAGGTGATAGGACCGTACACTAGGGCAGCCTGGGACCATAGATTTTCCCTAGAACCCGACCACATTCTGCCCTAGTTTCTTCCCTGGTTGATTAAGCAGCGCGATCCAACAGGAAGAGCTCCGTTAGGACATCAGACGAGGGTGGGTTTAAACCCCGACCAGCTCTGCAGCTCTGGGGAGGGGGGTTATTCTTTACCGTCTCTCATCTGCCACAGAACCCAGGAATAATAATGCCTACTACGCAGTGTGTTATAAAATTTAAAATAATCTCTATAAAGGACTTGTACACAGAATAGGGGCTCAAAAGATCATTGATGTTGCAAATTGAGATTTCCCAGCCTTCAGTCATTTGGGTTCTGCCTTCTGTATGTTTGCTGTATCCAGGTACTACCTATATTGTTATTAATTGAACACATCTCTTTAATTGACCCTGTTTCAGCCTCATCCTAAGCAATAACAGCCAAGGAATCATTGGCTTACTGCTCTAGTGAAAATTTTAACACACGTTAAAAAAACTCCACTTAAATCTGTTGAAATGTTCATCCCTCTACCAACTAAATTCATTTCAGGTACCACAACATCCCATTATTCATTTTGAAAAAGCACCATTCGGACTTACAAACCATCCACCAAGGTTTGAAAAAGATGGAGAGACTAGCGTCCCTTCATCGCCATTACTCATTGACTTTCTTCTTTATAGTGACAGAGGCTCACTAGGGTGGAAAGCAAAGAGAAGGTCAGAGGCCGATCCACAGAAATTGCTTGGACTCCAAGAGCCTTTCTGTGGCATAGGGAACACTCAGCTCTTCGTTAAAACTTGACCCATGCTTACATCACTGGAAGGACAATGGTGTGGACTACAGCCCAAAGAGAGGTCATGAGCCTATCTCCCTTGCTGACATATGGGCTTGAACTGGAGGACCTGCCCTGTTTTCCTGTAGGGTCTTCAGAAACCCAGAGAGGGTCAGGAGGTGCCCACTCCCACGACCACCTACGTGAGAGGAATTAGCTCTTTCCTCTGCATCTACTGGAAGTAAAGAGATTTCTTTCTCCACTCTAGAGTCTCTCAAACATTGAGTGATTTGCCCCTAGTGTGAAGAAGTGCTACGAGATCTCTCAGTGACAACCGTCTTTGGGGGGTGAGACCAGCCCTGTAGGAATGGTAATGACCATCTAGCATGACAGGAATGGCAGAGAGGATGTGGAGGGTTCTAGGACAGGTTTGCAATAATGTGGGTTAGGACTCCAGGTGTTGGGTCCGAGGAGAGGAACACAGGTATGTCCTTCCCTACTTTTGGTCCTGACTCAACCACTTGGCTTCACGGGCTCATTTAGAGAGCGTGCTATTGAAATTGTAGTGCCAAACGTCACCCCAAGCATGTTTATCCTAGAGATCCAGCACTGTCTCGTTACAGCCTAGACTGCTGAGAAGAGACAGTTATTTCTTAAACAGTTGAACAAATCAACACATTATTAAAGGTATAAACTAATTGCGGGGTATTAACGTGGGGGCCTGGAAATCAATCACCCTCTATGCAGCCATGAACAGAGAGACCGGGAAAGAAAGGAAGGATGCCTCAAAGAAAGAATTGAGGGCAGCGTGCTTTCCCTTTGGAGGGGTCTGAGCTGTCATGAACCAGTTGGCTCTATGAGCCCCCTTTGGGATGGCAGGCGTGGGGGAAGTAAGCGTTCTCGCAATGAAGCTGATGGGATTTTAATAGCCAGACAGATGGCCTGAGAAAAAAGGGAAGATTTTTTTTCAAATGAGGGAAAACACTTCCATAGCTTTCCTTCAATTAAAACAAAGTGAGAGCCCTCCGTGTTGGGAAGATTTATCACCATTATTAGTATTGTCAGTTTGGAGGTCTTCTTTTTAATAATTGCATGATTAAGCATCAATAATAAAGTAGGGTAGTATTTTCCAACAAATTAGAGGGTGTAGCTGTCCACTGACTTTCAATGCAATTATTATCACTTTGGCTTCATTTGATTTCACAATTTAATAATGATCCCAAATAATTGTGTTGTTGCTCTCCTTATTTATACAGTCATACATTTATTGCTTATCGGATTTTTTACTGGCCATCCTCCTAGCAACTCCTAGCAGGTTCCACACAAGCCACCAGTGAGCAGCCAGCATCTTGTATCACAAAGCCTAGTAAGAGCAGGAAATGCAAAGAAACAGAGGTTTTCAAAAAGAAAGAGAGGCTAGAGAGGGAAGAAAGAGAAGAAAACATCTGCTGAGCACCCCCCTAGGTGCTAAGGGCTTTCATTGTATCCTCAGAACTAGACGCAGCATCTGTCTTAAGGTCTCGTGTAGCAGGGAGGAGACTAAGGAGCTGAGAGATTAAGTAATTCACCCAAAGTGGCACAGCTAACAGGTGCAAAGGTGGGAGTCAGGTTCAGGGTTCCCTCTTTGTCCTCTTCACTTCACTCCAGCAGGAGGCTTCCCATCCTGTAGCTCCCTCTCCATGTTTTACCACACTGTGAGAACCACCCCTGTCCATGAACATGGGCTATCCAGAGGTTAAAAGGCAGCAAATCCATAGGGGAATTCTGCCTCCTGGTCTGCCTATGTTACACTTCCCTAATTCAATGAGCTGAATCTCCTAATGGCTAAACATTGTAAAGATAAGCTGATGGTAGAGGGATTACTGATCCCCAAGACCATGCAGCACAGGCATCAAAAATGGACACCAGAGTAGAGGAGAAAGTGACGTTCCATAAGAAATGTGTATGTACCAAGTATACGCCTACCATGGGCTAGGTACTTTGGGAGCTACCACTGCATAGACCTTCTTTCATTCAGTCCCTACCGTGTTTCCTGCATGGTAGTGATTCCTATTGTGCAGATGAGAGAACTGAGGCCAAAAGAAAAATGACCTTTTCAGGTGAGTTGTTGGTGGCGTTGGAATTTAAATCCTAGATATCCTATGGATTCCAGACATTAGTAATCAATTTTACTTCAGCATCAGGGCCATAAATTTCAATAAAGGACCAACGGAAGGAGTGGGAGAGATTAAGGATGTGACTCCAGAAAGAGACTGAGAATAAAGGTGGCTGCCCAAGGGACTATGGGTTTAAGTCCTTTCCTGTCCCAAACCTGATACTCAAATCCAATTCAGCAAGCACTCACTGGTTGTCAACAATGTGCCCATCACACCCCTAAAGCACCAGGTGCCAACCAAAGGTTTGGATTTACTGCCTTCTTCCATTTTAGAAGCTTTTGATGCTGAATAAAGAGATGTACTCTTTTTCCCACAGAAAGATAAAATAATTGAGTTGTTCTTCACTGTGCCATTTCCAAATAAGAAAGTTCTAGTCTCTGTACTAGGGCGTTTGGAAGCATTCTCTATGTGCTAGTTTGCTGCTCTTTAGGCTTTGAGCTCTAAAACAACTGCAAGTGAGGGTGGAGGTCTGAAGAAAAAGAAGGAGGGAAAAGTCACTGAAATATAACCAAAAAGAGAAAGAAGAAGATGACAGGTAGATAGATGATAGATAGATAGATGAATGGACGGATAGTTTGATTAATCAATCGATAAAGAGGCAGATCTTGAGCTTCTAACTTATGAAGAAAACAGATAAAAATATTTAAATAAAATAAAATATAAGACTGATTTTCCTATTTTTCACTCCTATTCTTTATAAAAAAAAAAAATTTACGGGGCGCCTGAGTGGCTCAGTCAGTTGAGCATCCAATTCTTGATTTCGTCTCAGGTTGGGATCTCGGGGTCATAAGACGGAGCTCCGCATTGGGCTCCGTGCTCAACAAGGAGTCTGCGTGGGGTCCTCTCCCTCTGCCCCTGCCTCTGCCTCTGCTCTCTCTTTCTCTTCCTCTCAAATAAATAAATTAAATAAATCTTAAATTTTTAAAAAAATAAATCTATAAAAAGTTGACCAGAGGAAAAGAATGAAAATGCAGGACAGAATCAGAGTTGTTAGATGTGGTGTGCTGGTAACAGTGAAGGTACTGGTGAAGAAGATGATGGTGGGGGTAGTAGTGAAGATGGTGGCAGTGGTGGTGATGATAGTGTTAGTAGTGATGGTGGTGGTCATGGTGGTGGTAGTAATGGTAATGGTGGTGGTGATGGTGGTGGTGGTGATGGGGGTGATAATAGTGGTGATGATGATGGTAGTGATGGTGGTAGTAATGATGGTGGTGTTTGTGATGGTGATGGTGGTGGTGGTGATGGTAGTTGTGATGGGGATAACGGTGGTGATGGTGGTGGTGGTGATGATAGTGTTAGTAGTGATAGTGGTGGTCATGGTCGTGGTAATAATGGTAATGGTGGTGGTGAGGATGGTGGTGGTGATGGGGATGGTAATAGTGGTGATGATAATGGTGGTGATGGTAGTAGTGATGGTGGTGTTTGTGGTGGTGGTGATAGTAGTGATGGTGGTGGTGGTGGGGTGGTCATGGTGGTCTTGGCATGGTGGTGGTCATGGTGGTGGTGGTGGTGGTGATGGTGGCAGTGGTGGTGATGATGGTGGTGGTGGTGGGGTGGTCATGGTGGTGGTCATGGTGGTCTTGGTGGCATGGTGGTGGTCATGGTGGTGGTGGTGGTGGTGATGGTAGTGTTAGTAGTGATGGTGATGTTTGTGATGGTGGCAGTGGTGGTGATGGTGGTGATAGTAGTGATGGTGGTAGTGGTGGTGATGGTGATAATGGTGGTGATGGTGGTGATGATAGTGTTAGTAGTGATAGTGGTGGTCATGGTCGTGGTAATAATGGTAATGGTGGTGGTGATGATGGTGGTGGTGATGGGGATGATAATAGTGGTGATGATAATGGTGGTGATGGTAGTAGTGATGGTGGTGGTGGTGGGGTGGTCATGGTGGTGGTCATGGTGGTCATGGTCGTGGTGGTGGTGGTGATGATAGTGTTAGTGGTGATGGTGGTGGTGGTGGCAGTGGTGGTCATGGTGGTGGTGGCAGTGGTGGTGGTGGTGACGATGGTGGTACTGGTGGTGATGGTGGTAGTAGCTGTGATGGTGATAATGGTGGTGGTGATGGTGGTGATAATGGTGGTGGTGGCAGTGATGGTGGCAGTGGTGGTGATGGTGATAAGAGGTAGTCATGAAGGTGGTGATGATCAAGATGGTTATGACAGTGATGGTCACAGGGATCGTCCCCATAAGAACATTTGGAACATTCTTCATAGTATCCAAAGCCTTTTAACTCATGTTACTTCATTTTAGAAGAGAAACTCCGTGCATAGCAATATGCTGGATTTATCAGAACGACAACTATCTCTAATTCTAGTTCCACCCCGGATGTCACCCCAGCTCAGCTGAGTTCAGAGAAAAGCAAGGAGAGCAGCAGGCTCTCCTGAATCAAACACAAGTGGACCACTGGACGGGGACAAGGAATCAGTTACGGAAGGGAGGACGAGGCTCTGAAAACCCTCTCGCGCCCTCCCTCAACCACCTGCCCCAGCCCACGGTCAGTCACCCAAATCAGTCCCCAAAGTTGATAGTACGTAATGTCCTCGTCACCTGAGAGCAGCTTAGGAGCTTTTATGAAATGCAAAAAGGACTGTGGCCTGGGTCCTAGTGGCTAAATAAAAATCATCTGTGATAATGGAAACCTATTTACTTTTTAATTAGGTAGCAGCCAAGAGCTAGGAGCCCATGGAGAGCAATCTCCTATAACCCCTTAAGGAGCCCCACTGACGTGGCGAGCAGGGCGTCCGGTGGCTGGTACCTTTGCTCTTTTCCACATTTTCCTATAAAGACCTTTAGCCCTGGGCTGTCCACAACACTTCACCAGAACTGTTCACACGTCATATTTAAAAAAAAAAAAAAAGAGAGAGAGAGAGAGAATTCAAACTGCTGATGGATATGCTGCCAACAAAATGATTTCTTTAAAAATAACCTAATAACTGAACATCGGATGAAGGCACGGACAGTTGTGTGGTTGCTTCTGGTCGTGCCAGGTGCCAAAATAATTGCCTGCCTTGGGTTGTGCTGAAAACTTCGGGAACGTTGGCTGTGTCAGAGGGTTGGCCATTCCGGCAATAACACAAACCACGTGTCTTTGGGAAGAGTGGGGGTGCGATGACATCGATGACCCGAGCAGGGTTTGAGGAGTGGGAGAATCAGGTCAGATCCCTGTAAATGTACCCGGGGAGAGGGAAAATTGCTGCCAGAGGTAGGCCTGTGTATTCAGCGCTGAAAGAAGGGGCGGGAGGCACCTGTAGAAAGGGAAGGTGAGCGTCTGGCGTGGGTCCACCGGGGCGGGGGAGGGGAACAGGTGTGAACGACTAGCACGGAGGTGGAAAGTAGGTCAGATCTGTAGTGTGGGGAGGCGTAGGGGGAATGTTATCGCATGTGCATGGGGAAGGATGGAGCCAAATTGGGTCACGTCTTTGTGGAAATGATGAGAGAATTGGGTCAGAACTGTGGGGGAGAATGCTCGAGAATTGGGTCGCGTCTTTGGATAGAAGGGGGAATTGGGTCAAATGTGAATGTGTGTGGAAAGAGGATAGTAGAAGGTGATACAGAGAGTGGGCTGATTCTCTCAGATCAGAGGGGAAGGGGATGAGGAAGAACCTCTGATGCCCACAAGGGTTAAAAATTGAGCTTCTGACTGATGGTCCTTTTCCCCCAGTTCTGCAGACTTGCTGGCTCCCCTCATGTAACATCGGACGAAGTCAGGCTCTTCTCCTCCTACCCCAAATTGTGTGTCATAAGCCTCCTTCAGGACGGGGTGTGATTCATTCTTCAGCGCTTTGCAAGCCAACCCCAATTGGCATTTGGGGAGGTAACAATTCCATAACTTGGCGTGGCCTCATTTTACCTGGGATATGAGCCTGGTGAGCAGCCACCCTCCCTTTGAGCTTCAGCGTATCAACAAATCCAACACCAATTCTCGCTTCTTTCCGCCCGCTGGCGTTGCCGCCTGACCTCATGACTCGGAGCCTCAAAGTACATTTTGTAAATAACAGCTGAGTAATAAGTCCGTATTAGCGACCTCCAAACTGGCTTTGTTCGAGTCCGTGCAATCAGGGGGCAGCCGGGCCACGACAGAACTCAAATCTGTACTTAAAAGGAAAGTACTTTTATTAATTAACTGTGTTCCTATTGGCCACTTGGTTGAATAGAACCATTCTCAGGGCAAAAACAGAATGTGCTGTTCACAACTCTGTCGGCTGTGACACTCCACGGAGAAAATGTATTAAATCCGCAGAACTTTATTATGATTGAACAGAGCCATGGGGTCAGCAGACGCCAGTATAAACTTCTCCGGTAATTTCAGCTTCGTTTAGGCCCATGTGGGTTAAGTGGGGTTTCTATTAAAGTAGACGGTACCCCCCTGACCCGCCAAGTCCTCTTGGGACCTAGGTAGGGAGTTATAATAACCTGCCCAGATAGGACCTCACTGATTCGATATGCATTTCAGCTTCTTCTGAGAATTCCCTTCTATTGAGACAGGTCACAATGATTAATGACATAGGCTTCGGTGGTGTGTGGGCCACTCTGACGCATCCCGGAGAAAGATGCTCGTGGAGACGGTACAGTGACAGGGAAACTGTATCGTTCCCTGTGCCCCATACGATGTTTAAGAGAGGAGAGACCAAAGCACCCGTACTTCCTGTTCTTAAGGGGATACTGGGGGCATTTTGGAATTACGGAGATGGATGCCTGACAAATAGACTTTTAGATCAAATAAGTTCACTCTGGTTTTCCTGGGCTTTTGTAATCTTGGAATGTAGAAGGATCTCGCAGAGTCTGAAAGCCTTCTCCAGGAAGCGGAGAGAGAGGGACTGAAAGAGAGCCATTCCCTCTGCAATTCGAATAAAACCTTCATTTTCCTCCGCAGAGTTATTTTAAGTCATTCATTATTATTTTTCCTCTGAAGCGTAGGCCGTTTGATACCACAAGATTGTTAGAACCAAAGAGCGTAAAGAGGACACCGAAGTATTATTCCTGCTGCAATTTCAGATGAATTTGGTGCTGACAAAAGATTTTTAAAACACACACGCGCACACACACACACACACACACTTCCTATTACAAGAGGCAGAAAGAGAGATGAGTCTTCCAATGGGCAGCTGAGGGAAATGAGGTCCTTGCCATTTTTCCAGGCTGCTCGCCGAGGCTGGCTGGCAGATGTTCCCAAGCAGCGGGATAGGGGAAATGGCATCAGATGTGGAGGTCGAAGATCTGGGTTAGACGCCGTCTGCTTTTCCACTTCTGGGTGGTGTGACCTTGACAGAGGCCCTTTTTTCACCCTCCAAGGCTGTCTGTCCCTCTGGAAAACAGACAGTGTAGGTAACTCCTAACACCTCAGTAGGGAGCCACAGCGCACAAAGGAGCGCCTCCTCCCAGAAGTCTCCCTGGAATGAGGTGTTTGTTGACAAGGCTTGGGCTTCACAAGGTGGGATCTGAGACTTAAAACAGGGAGTCAGCTGGTGATCTGAGGCCAGTAGCTTGGCCTTTCTGAGCCTCACGGTTCTCATCGGGAAGACGGGTAATACTGCTTTTGCAGTGACAGGGACATGTGCATGACACGCGGCAGGTACATCATGAGTGGTAGCAATTTGCCTTTAGTTACAGGTGGCAAATACTCTTCTCCTAAAGAGAGGGCTGTGGTCCCAACCAGAGAAGGATCTGTGGCTCCCACTGGAGAGGGTTAGAGGCACTTCAAGACCACAGTAATTAAAGCGAGGTCCAAGTGCAGAAGGCTGGTGTGCGGTGACAGCGACAGGGAGGGCGAGAGCAGCTGCGTTGGTGTGGCCGGCTGCACACATCCCGTGTCTGGCCGCCTCAGGAGACTGCACGGGGTAAGGCTCCTCCTCCACGAGGGCTGGGGTGGGACCACAAGGGGGCCTGGGTACCCCCACAGGTCCCATGTGACTGGTAAGCACCCACCGCCTCCAAATCGGCTTCCCTCTTAGTGCCTCCTAAGAATGAGGGAAGGGGGCACGCCTGGGTCCAGGGGTTGCGGCGAGCGTCCAGCCAGATAGCGCACAGCGTGGTCTGCAAGGATGATGGCTGTCACTACCTTCTTGTTATGCCTGTTGGTCGTCTCTGTGGTCTGGGGCAGCTCAGAAGATTCCTCTCCCTCCCTCCCTCTCTGTCTCAAATATCTCCATACAGAAAGGGAGGGAGTGGGGAGCCGGGCCCTTTGGAGCCCCTGACACCGCAATGACAGCCGTGTCTTCGGCTGGCAGGGTGACATCAGAAGCTTAATGTCGCCCAGCAGGCCCGTGGTTGTTTGATGGGACGTAATTCCTAGGACCGTTATCCATACAAATGAGACTTGCCATCTTGGACGTACTCCCAGCTCTCTGAAAAAAGTCAACATCCAAAAGCGCCCGTGTCACAGGATGGAATTCACTCCCACCTGGCTTCAGAGACTCTCTGAAGCGTACCTGTTGGGTCACAGAAGGAGAGGGGAAAGGCCCGATACTTTTCAATCACTCACCTCATTAGGTCACCCTATTCCACGCTCCCCCAGGCCGACGAGTAGCAAGAGCTGAGAGCCAGAATTCGCTGAGCACCTACTACGTGCGGGCGCTGTTCGAAATGACTGGCTTGTATTATTTCACTTTAATCTTGATTACCAACAACCCTTGGAGATGTTCCTATGATTAAACTAGCACAGGTGAGGAAGGAAGCTGCGGGGGAGTCACACAGCCAACCAGCAGAGAGTGGGTTACCAATCTGGCTCCAGGGTGCCTCCCTTGAGTCCCTCGGCTTGAGCTGGGCGCCCTAAGTCCGAGCAATCTCTAGGGACTCAAACTGCCTGTGTTCAATCCAACTCTTCCAGTGGCCGCCCCAAGGCCTTAGTTTCCTCATCTGTCAAATGGGGATGAGTTTACCCTGGGTCCACACTGAGGAAGAGGTGAGGTCACTTTCCTGTGGTCACCCCTCCCCCTGCTCAGAGGCGGTAGAGC
This sequence comes from Nasua narica, assembly GCA_028533885.1. Taxonomy (NCBI): domain Eukaryota; kingdom Metazoa; phylum Chordata; class Mammalia; order Carnivora; family Procyonidae; genus Nasua; species Nasua narica. The sequence continues at coordinate 110,428,647 of CM052807.1, read as the reverse complement.
CAAGATGGTGGCCTGGCCCCATGGCACCATGATCCACGGACCAACATCAGCCCACAGCTGTCCACTGCAGGGGGGACCCAGCCAGACAATCTCCTTGGTCTCCAGGGCTGCCTTGGCCCAGCATGGGCACCACCAGGCTTTTCTTGATCCTGAGGGAGGGATGGGCCCCAGCTGCCCAAGGCCCAAGGCCCACCAGCAATCAAGGGCAGTTGCAAGAGAGTCACATGGCCCATTACCACATCATCCTGTCCCCTCACACACCCCGCTATCCCCTCCAGATGGACGCTGCCACCTCTCCCACTCCCCTGAGCACTGTCAGTTTCTGGAAGTGACAAGTAGAGATGACATAAGTTAGAGCTCTGGTACTGTGTCAACTGTAAAGCACACTGCCCAGACGGGGGCTTGGCATGGAGGCTGGAACCTCTGGGCAGAGTCCAACGCCCTTCTTCCCCCACCTGAGCTCACCAACTCTGCTTCCTCCAGCAACGGCATAGCAGCAGGGTGCCAGCCCTCTCTGCTATCTCCCAGCTCTTGGGGTCACATCTCCTTCTTCACGTCTCCCCTCGCTCCGTCTCCCTCCACCCACAGTGCTCTTGCCTCTTCTTTTCACCAGAATGACCCCTCCGTACAGAGGCTGTTTCTACTGCATTTAAGAATTTGTAAAAGAGATCAGTGCGTGTTCCGCAAGATGTTTTCTTCATAGGCAGGCTACTGTCCCCATAAAGGGTTTACCAGCAGTCCTGCCATTATTGGAGTTCAGAGAATTCGACTTCCAGTCTTTTCTACCTTCTCCTAATCCCTTCTGCCTACTCAGCCTGATGGATCGCCTTCTTTCCCATCACAGGGCCCCATCCCGACTCCACCGTCTTTGTCTCTGTGGGGATTCATTACTTCACTCCTTCAACACGGATCTATTAAGGATGTGTCCAGCCCTATTAGCAGGGGAGACGTCATCTTCAGCCCACACAGCCTACAGTCCTTGGGTTTGCTTCTCAGACTTCAATGTACACAAGCCCCCCAGGGTCTGGTTAAAACCCAGATTCAAATTCAGGGGGTCTGGGCAGGCCACTGCTGTGGAGAACCCACATGTAAAGTGGGGGGGATCCAGTGAAGTTTGATGGTGGCGATGATGTGGGAGGCAGCATGTCTGCTGGGAGCATGGGGAAAGAGGACTAACCATGTGAAATGAGAGCTGGAAGGGAATGGAAACTGCTCCCAGGTTCAAGGTCATCCCAACAAGCTGGGGGAATCTGATATCCTAGGACCCAGCTAATTAGCATCGCTGCTCTCTATCTGTGCTGGGCTGCACTGAAGCCAGCCTGACGGAGGACGCCCCGCGCCGGCACCCCCCCACCCCCGCTCCTCCCCCCCACCTTGCAGTTTCTCAGCCTCCTCCTGCTCTCCATTCCTCTTTCCATCTTTTCAAAAGGTCGCCCCTCCCTGGGCTGCTTCCTGGCTTCCCCTCCACAAGCTCCCAGCAGCTGTGGCTCTAAGTAAGGTCTGCGTTCCTTTCATCTCTCCTACCTCGGGTCCGAGGAAAGATTTTTAGCCTCTCTATGAATTGCATCTGTCTCTTTTTTCCCATCACTCCTTAGCGCCCTTCTTTCTTGCCTTTTGTTGGGGTTACCACCGTTCTGCCCCTCTGAGGCCCTCTCCCATCCCTGCCCTCTTATCTCTGAATACACCTCTCTTCTCTTCAAAAAGCCTTGCCATTTTTCCCACTAGTGGAAGCACCTTTGCTGGGTGAAGGGCTGGGAGGAACTGGAGTCCCATCTCGGTAGCAGAAGCTCTGGGTTCCTGAGGGCGCGGGGGCAAGAGCTGGGAGCTTTGTCCTGCAGAATGTGGAGGGAGGGGCTCCAGGCAGACCCTTGGATCAGCGGCTCCAGTCGCATCTGTAACTTAGTGCCTCGGCTGTCCCAGGAAACACTGCAGCCCTCTCCCTCTGGGCAACAGGAAGGCTGGGAAGGCACACGTGGCCTGAATACCCCGGGCAGTCTCTGCAGACCAGTCCGCGCGTTCCTGAGCAGTGAGGTCCGGGCACAGAGAGTTGCCTTCGACGCTGGGGGAGGTGGCAGCTCTGAGCCCGTCTCTAGAATGTGTCAGCCTGTAATCGCCTGTCAGTCACAGACCTCATCAAGCAAATGCCAATTCCAAGCAACAGGCCCCACGAAAGGGTATGAATTATTTAAACCAATCAGCTGTCAATGAGTGGCCCAATTATGGGGGTCGAATCCAAGGGGAAAGTAGAGTGGTATTTTTCAGCCTGCTTGGAGATTGTCAGATTAATTTTCACTTATTTATTTCTGACCTTACAGAAAATGTATTAGCACAAGGTCAAAACGTTTCTTTCTTTCTCTGTAATTCTGGAACTTCAGAAGCGTAGGCCCGGACCCCAGTAAAGAACAGATACTTTGGGGGCGCCTGGCAATTCCAGCAGCCCTGCCTGCCCTTTGGGCAAATGACTTAAATGCTGAGCCTCAGTTTCTCCTTCAGAGAAAGGGTATGAGGCAGCCTGCCCTGAGGCCATTCTGACACTGACCACGCTGTGGGTGGAGCCTCTTATAAAGCTCAGCTACTTGACTACTCTGATAATCAGTCTTTCTGTAATAGCCCAGCAAGATCATCAGGTTATAAAGATGCAAACTTAAAAAAAAAAAAAAAAAAAATAGATCCCTCCAAACAAGCCAACCAGTCAGAAGATGCTAAGCTCTAGAATCTGTATTTACATTTCATGTTGAGTGTTACCTGTAAGTGACATAATCTGATATGTTAGAGCATAAGTTGGGTTGTGGGGTTTCGAGTTTCAGAAGATGAACTGCCCCCCAATCTACTGGGTTTTTCCTTAATTCTTTCCCCATGTTTGCCCTCCCGCCAGCAGTCAGTCGTGTCCAGCCCAACATCCCACGGCTGGTCACAGAATCTGGTACACGATGGATGTGTAACACAGGCTTGTTCATTGATTTTTTTTCTGAATGAACGAAGTCTATAAGGGGAAGCTTATAGTTAGATCAGTGTTCTGTGGGAGCTGAGAGACCCCGGGAGATTTGATCCCTGTATTCAAACAGTGTCTAATCTAAATATGGAAAGAAAGTGAGCGCAGAAGCACGCACACGCATGCGCACACACGTTCACGTGCGCACACACACGTTCATACATTCACATACACACTCGTGCTCATGTTCGTGCGTGCACACACCCACATGCCCAAACATGCACATGCACACAATGTTCATACACACTCACGCACCTTTGTATTCATGTGTGTGCGCACACACACGGGTGCACGCTCCTGTTCATACATGCACGCTCATGTGCACATGCTCGTGCATGCTCGTGCACATGCATATTCAGACATGCACACACACGCAGGCACACACAAGCAGTGGACTGCCAAAGATTAAAGCAGGTGGTTTGGACTCTGAGCGTATTGAGAGTTCAGGCAGAACTTTCTCGCAGTCTTGACTCAAGCCAGACCTCAGAGGCTGCATGGGGGATACAGACCCGAGGCAGGTGGACATCCCGGGGTGGGGGGGCAAGAGTACCCAGGAGGCAGGGAGCCTGGACCCTGGAGCTCTGGCTTGTGCCTGGGAAGCCCCATGCTCCGTGTGGCCAGGATGCAGAGCGGAGCGGGGAATGGGAAACAGTGGCAAGGAGGAAGAGAGGGCTGGGAGCTCAGCAAAGGTGGCAAAGGCCCCGGAAGCAGTGACCAATAGTATCACCTGCCTCCTGATTGTGCAGAAATCTGAGCCGCCCGAGCGCCTGAACTGCTTAGACCAGCGCGAGGCACCAGGCAGGGGCCGGACGTGCTTGCCGTTCGGTGGTGGTTGTGAACATGACCCTTGAAGATCTTGAGCAGTAACAGCATGGGTGAACTGCTTTAGGAAGCCAAGACTGGCAAAGCAAAAAAACCAAGATAATTACCAGATATTTAGGCCAGAAGAGAACTGATTAGCATAGCTCTGTAAGGCACACTTAACACCCAGTGACCTAATTTCTCGAAGGAGAAACATGAACCCTCGCTTTATTCCTCTCTGATCCAGAGGCAATGTGATGGCAAAACGCAGCATTCCCTCCCCGGGCTCTTGGTCTCAAAGGGTTTTTAACCAGGGAAATCATCTGAACAGCCTCTCGGGGTTCTGCATGGACTTAACATTTCCCCCTCATCGGGCATGTTCTTATTTTATAGTAGTAACTGGTTTGCAAGTGCCCCTTCTGACCTACGCTTCCTCCTTGTTAAATGGGCGAGTTGATTCAGCAGCCACTGACTGAGGTACAGTGCTACGCACTGGAAAGACTGGGAGCTCAGAAACAGGAGCCAGACCCTAACTGTCACGTGCGGGCACTGGCCATGTGGACAGGTAAGGACAATGAAGTCATGAGGGGACCTGGGGCCAGACTCTGCAGGGGGCTCCGTCCAGGCACTTGGAAGAGGGAGGGGTGAGTTCCAGGGCAGATGAAGGGGTCCTTCGAGTTCTCTCCAGGGCAGGAGCTGAGTCTGAAAGGTAATTCCATGTTGCCTACGGGCAGGGGCGAGGAAGCCTTGCAGAGGAAGAAGTACCAGCAAGGCCCAGCAGAGGGAAAGAACAAAGTGCTGGCAGGGGCGGCTGGTCACTGGGGCCAGTGGGAGAACGTGCAAGGACGGAGCCACGCAGGATAAAGAAAACTTCTAGAAGGGCCATCAGAGGCCAGATCACAAAAAGCCTTGAACGCCAGGCTGAGAAGTGTGGCTTTCCTCAGAGGGCAACAAACAGTCTCCACGCATGGGTTTTAGAAAGGAGAGTGCTAGATGCAGATTTAAAATAATGAGAGCAGCTCATGCTAACTGAGCATCTACTATGTGCCAGGCCCCCTCTAAATGCTTCAGGCACACTGGCTCATTCTAGCCTCATGGACAGCCTCGAGTCTGACTCAACTTCAACCTTCACTTTGAGATGAGGAATTGGGTGCCCAGAATGGGCAAGTAAGCCGCCCAGGGTCACAGAGCTTGGCAAGCAGCACACCGGGCTTCAACCCGAGGCGGCTTGGCCCCAGGATCCACATGCTCTACTCTTGCTAGAAAAATCACTCTGGCTGCATGTGAGGGTGGATGCCGGGAGGAGAAGCCAAAGGTTGGAGATAAGCAAGGTGTTTGGAATAAATCCGGCAGGTCCTCCAAAACTTTTCTGCCCTAGCACTCCTTCCCTCTAAGGAGTCTCCCACGAGCCCCTATGCCCTATCCTGAGGTCCTTCCAGGGGGACCTCCCCCCCCAGCAGTGCCCCCCAGGGCACCCGCCCAGCCTGCCCCAAGGAGCCAGCTGCCCCGAATGCCAGGCATCCCGTCATCAGAGCTGGGTTGTGCAATCAGGCATTGATTTCTTCTGGGTCTATTCTCTTTACGTTTCAGCCTAAAACGCATGCTTTTCTCCCTGGAAATTCCTCTCTTAATTCTGCTTTCCTGTTCTGTAAACATTACAAGATGATGCTTATGAGGAACTCCGTTTTATTACACCGCAGTCTAGCAAACATAATCGAATTAGGTGATGCTGTATTCGAGCACACTTCATCCAGGTTCTTCCTCCCAGATTGCACCAGCCCTCCCAGCCCGTGTTTCTTTGTCACCTCTGAGCTGTGAGTAGAAAGGGAAGAGGCCTGGAAACCAGGCTCAGATCCTGGTCCCCAGCCTAGCGTGCAGCCTCCACTGGCTGACCTCCCCCAGCTTAGCTCCCTGGGGCAGAAAGTGGGAGTGCCCATTTTGCATTACAATGTGGCTTTAGTGAAATTAACCTGTGCCATCCCGGCTCCTGGAGAAACTCTCCCAAGAACACTGGGATGAACGTAAGCTCTGGGGGGAACAAGAGCTTCAGCGGTCCTATCCACTCCTGCATCGCCCCCCCCCCCCGCCCCCGCGCGCCCAGGACAGTGCTTGGCACTGAGGGGTTTTCGGTATTTTTGAAAGAATGAAGGTCAAAATATGCCTCTCCGTTTCTCAGCATGCACATGCGCCTGTGACCCTGCAACTTTCTCTGCTCTCATATCCTTACTATAAAGCTTTTCAATTCCGTTGCGCACGCCTGAACCTGTCTTGCAATTCCTGACTCACTCAGTCTGCGCAATTAGGTCTGCATGATATCTAGTTACAGACCTTTCCGGGTCTGTAGGGTGCACGGCCCCCGGCGCAGCTATAGGGAAGGAGGGGTGGGGAGAAGCGCTCAGCCAGGCCGTTCAGAGGAGAGCCCTTGGAAACCAGGGTGTTAATTATTGGCTGTGCTCCTTAATGAACTCAGGTGTGCCCCTCCCCCCCAGGCATGATTTGTGCTCATCCCTGCAATGGACAGCCTGGTTCCTTCTGAGCCTCTTCAGGGCATCGGTGCCCTTGGTTAGGAGCGGGCCCATGTGACCGAGGCCCGTGTCCTGAATTTCCCTTGTCATCCAGCCCCCCACAGATGGGAGCTGGGTTAGGGCTGCCTTGTTCTTGCCCGGGACGCAGCAGGTCCCCGTGACGTGGCTTTGCTGGACTCTGAGCGGCATCAGGCAGTCATCTGAGGCACCCGGGGAGGCTGAGGACCGTGAGCAAGCAAGCTCTTTGCATGTCTGCTTCCCACGGCTTGTGGGGAGAGTCCCCCCGGAGACGCATTAATAAAGATTAAAGGTCCCTCCAGTCCCTGTGATCTTCACCATGTCAAAGGGAAAGAGTCACTTTCTACCTTTCTCGCTGCCGTTTATTAATATTACAGGGCTTTGCTCTAAAAAGAAAAAAAACTCAGGATGCTGGAGAAGATGGGTATTCTGAGGGCTTTCGCTTCTGTATCGCTTCGTCATTTCTCACTGGTGCGTGCGGTACTCATCGGACCTCCAGCTTCTCGGATTCAGGGGAGAGCAGAGATCACTCATTCCTCTAAGCACCCCTTGGCTTAAACCAAAGACCTTTGGATTCGGGGGTCCCCCAAGCAGACTGGGATCACAGAGAGCAGGGCTGTCCAAGATGTCACCGGCGAGGGGGAGACACACCCACCCGTCACTCCGTATACTCTGAGCATTTCCTACGGCAGGCCCTGGAGTGGGCCCCTGGGGACGGATGCTGGCAGGGGTCTGCGTTCCCGGGCCTTCTGTCCCAATGAGCCCTTGTCTTCAACCAGCCCTGAGGATGGGAACCTGGGGCACTGGACTGAGGTCTGTTCTTTTTTTTTTTTTTTTTTTAAACTATTATTATTCTAGAAATACTTCATAGTGCTCAGGATTCATTCAACAACTATTATTTGAATCCCTATGGGGTGTAGGGCCCTTGGGCCAGAGACATAATAAATAAGCCAGGGTCCAGTAAAAGAGACAAGTTAAAGGCAACGCATGCTGAGCTGTCTCCGGGAGAACTAACGTGAGTTCAAATCCTGTCTCCTCAACCATGAAATGGAGAAAAGGACCCCTCCATTGAGGAGGGGCACAAAAGGCCTTGCACATGCCCAGGAGAAAGGAAGTGCCAAGGAAATTGAATCCATTTATTCCTGTGCAGGTGGTGGGAGGCTGCGTCTAGGGGAGGCCAGGCTAAAGGAGCATCTACCTCTAGTGCCTAGGCAGGAGGGCTTCCTGGAGGAGGAGACACCTGAGGTGAACCTTGAAGGACAGGCAAGGCTGAGTCAGGTGGATGTGAGAAGACAGCCAATGGAGGCAGAAGGAACACAAAGTCAGAGAGGCGTGGGTTAGCCTGGCGAGTTGGGAGAAACGAGAAATTCAGTCATGATTCCCATGTATGGGGGCGGGCAGCAGATGAGAGCAGAGGGGGCAGGGAGCAGGGACCAGGTCAGGAATGGGATGAACGAGTGACCCTGAGCAAGATACTGATTTCTCTGTGTCTCAGTTTCCCCAACTGTCAAGTGAGGCTATAATAGTCATAAGTACATCACAGAGTGTCTTAGAATAGTGCCTTAGAACATAATTAATAAGCTGTTATTAATTCTCTAGCCTGACAAAGAGGGATATTATCACACCCATTCTTCAGGTGAAGAAACTGAGGCTCAGAAAAATTAAGGAACTTGCCAAGGCCCCTCTGGGAGTGGGGGTGGAAAAACCATTCAAATCCAAGCCACTCTGAGTCCCCAGCCCGTTAGGCTACTTTGCTTATAATCCCAGAAGTTTTGTCCTGTGACAAGTTCTGGACCACGTCCCCTCCACCTAAGGGACCATCAGTTCTGGTGTCCCTTTCATTTGGTGACCTGCAGTGGGGCCAGCTCCCCAAACAGCTCTGCCTTCCGCCGGGGATAACACAGCCCTTCGCAAAGGGGAGCTCCAGGCACACCTCGGAGGCTTTGGGACAACAGCATCACTGGTATGGTGGCCGCTCTTGGAAACAGACCCCGCTAAGCCCCTGACACCCCAGGCTACCCCGAGTCTCCCCGACACCCTTCGTGGAGTGCAGCGGCCAGCTGCATTCACAGACGAGGGCCCAGGCACGGGAAGAGGGTCATCTCTCCCAAGTCACTCAGCTCGCAAGGTGCGAACGCCACACTTTTTCCTCCCTGGAGACTCTACAATCTCCCAACAAAGGAGTAGGGATGTTTCAGCCTAAAATGGGTTCTTGGGAACCCGGCATTTAAATTTTGCTCGCCAGCCTGCAGGGAGGGACGGGAGAGAGCCACCTTTAGGCCAGTAATGCGTCTGATGGACACCCAGCTCCTCGTTCCATTTCCCGACCCTGGACTCGGATGGGAGGCTTCATCCAGACCTGTCCTCCCACGGTGCGCCAGGGAGGGTCCAAGCGTGGAAGGGACCGTTTTCCCAGTCAAAGGGCTTAGAGGCGAGGAACACACCGCCCTGTGAAGGCCTGAGCTCATGGAGCATGTGCTGATGCCGACACAGGACATCAGCGTTGTCCTGATTGCCAAGAGTTATTGAGTGCTTGCTGTATACCAAGCACGCGCGGCACTTTCATTGCATCTCTTTGAATCCCCACAGTGGGGTGCTGGGGCTGTGACCCTCTCCATGCCCCAGAGGAGGACACCGAGGCACGGGGAAAGTAGGTAGTTTACTGCAAGTAGCGCAGCTAACCGAGAAACTGGAAAGAGGCCTGCAGGAAGCCCTGGGTGA
>CM052807.1:110284881-110419090 GCA_028533885.1 Nasua narica | reverse complement strand
TTTTTTTTTTTTTTAATATACAAAGCACATACGGGCACTAGGGATGGAATGCATTCTGTTCTTCCTGGCTTCCCCTTTATCAGTTCCAGGGATCAGTTTCAGGGATGAGCTCAATACCTATGCGATTTCATTATTAGTCATTCATCCAGGCACCACATGTAATCCAAAAACAAAAAAGTCTTCTTTGTCCTCAATTCGCCCGTCTCCTTAGACGTAAAATTCTTAAAGACAAAATAGGGTGACCAAAACAGGCTTGGACTAGGAGGAAATCCAGCAGCCAAGAGCAGGCTGCGTGAAGGCAGCTTTCTCAGTCTGAGCTCCTGGAAGTGGGGAAGGCGTCCCAGAGGAGGTGCAACCCTTAGTGGGCTTTCTCGAAGGATAAGGACTTGAATTATTAAATATTCCTTCCTTTTCGAGCTCCTACTGGCCTCTGGCCAGATGCCAGAGAGAAGTCGGTGAATAATGCAAATGTGATCTTGCACAGGGTCTCAATGATGCAAGACCCACGCAGATCGTCTAATATGCACCCCTCTAGGGAGCTCCCCCCACAACAAATCCAGTAGGTGGCTTCACATTACCACCAGCACCATTTGACAGATTTGCAAAAAAAAAAAAAGCAGAAAAGTTCTTTTAGGTTCCCAGGCCGAATTCCAGTTGGGGGGGAGTCCCCCCCAACACCCCCAACGCCCAGCAATTCTCTGACACCAGGAGGGTATTCAAGATTTCAAGTCAATTCGGACACCACCCAGAGACAGACCCAGATCCCACAGAGCCAGTCGCAAGCCCCTCGCTGGGACCTGTGCTCCTGACCCACCCACTACAGATTGGGGGTTCTTTGAATTTGCTAGGGCAGCTCAGAGACCTCAGGGAAACACTGCCTCATGTTTACCAGCTTATTAAGAGATATGATAACGGATTTGTGTCGTCAGCCCAATGAAGAGATGCGTAGGGCCATGTCAAGGAAAGCGTATGGAGCTTCCGTGCCCTCCCCAGGGGAGCCAGTGTCCCCGCTCCTCCACGTGTTCACCAACCAGGGGGGCCCTACGCCTAGGCCTTCTGGGTTTTATGGAGGCTTAATCGCATAGTCTTGATGGACTAAGTCCCTGACCGTTGCCTGATTCAGCCTCCGGCCCCTCTTTTCTCCCCTGTAGTCAGTTGGAACTTTCAGTCCCAACCCCTCTCATTACAGGGTTGGTTCTCCAGGCCACCACCCCCTCCTGGGGTTGCCTAGGGCTCTCCAAAGGCCACCTCATTAACATAACACACGATGCTTTCCTGGCCCTTATCAGGGGCAATTCCAAGGGTTTTAGGAATGAGCCTGGGACCCTGGACAAGACCAAATACCTAGGAGAACTATTTTTTGGTCATTTGAGTGACCGAATAGATACTTTTCATCAATCACAGTATCGCAGAGGATAAGTAACCTGCCCAAGGTCCCACAGCCAGTAAGTGGTGTGGCGGTGCTCGAAGCCTGGGAGCCTCACCCCTAAGTCTATGCTCTTAAACACTCCACGCCATAGAACAAATGAACTGGCAGAAGGGACCACAGAGGATTTCTAGGTGGGGGTGTTTCATTCAAGGAAAACAGGGAAAACACAAAAGCCTTTTTTCTTCAAGTGTACCCGTGGGAACACATTTCTCCCCACACCGTCAGCCTCGCTCCGGACCCAGGGTTTGCTATCACTCGATTAAGAGTCATTCAATTGCCTCCCAGAGGACCACCTGCCTTAAGTTATCCAGCCAGGAAGGGAATGGTTCTCCGAGCTGCTTGCCCTCTGCAAACAGATTTGGAAGGTTTGTGCTGAAAGCTGAGTGTGCAATTACTTGTCTTTGCTGCTCTAATCTGAGCAAAGTCACAGAAGGCAGGGGAGGATTTCCCTTCCTAGGCTCGCGGTCCAGGCACTGGGCGTGTGTACACACACAAGTACGTGTTCTCCAGTTGATGGTAATCTTTTAAAATCCGCTTGCGCATAACTGGCTTATGCTGATCCACAGAGGCCCCTTGGAGCACCCCCGCAGCCCCGGAGCTGGCCTTTGTATAAAGCAAGGACCCCGAGTGATACCATTTAATTTGTAGTAAGTCATAAACATACCCAGCCTCCAGAGGCAGGCGTGTCCAACTTTTCAAGTGACCACAGTCGGCTCTCAGCTTGAAATCGTCTCCATTATAGACGTCTCTCTTCTGCTCGATGGAAATATTCTGTTTGCAGAATATTACTTTCACTGAAATTATTTGATGACTTGAGACTTGGCTCTCGCAAAAGTAGTATCATTGGGCAGGAAATGTACCCCCTTCATTGTCACAGACTAATGAGAAAGGAGCAGAAGTAAACAGGGATGACGGGCTCCGGTGAACAGGGGGGCCTTTACGGATGAGGGTCTTGAGATGATTCACTGTGAAAACATTGGTCGACAACCAGAGTAATCACTCGGCGTGTCCCGGCCAAGGCATATAATGAACTCACGGGAGAGGCCCCGGCGAAACGACGTCATCCATCACGTTAAATCAGTGCTGTTGATTTGAATTCGATCAGGACTGCAACTCTGTTATTTCCCTGGCAGTTTTGTTTATATTTTACGATAGTGTAAGACCTGTAAACTCTTAGGCTACGCGCGTAAGAAATTTGCAACCTGGCAATTATATCCTTTTACAGTTCAAACACCAGACTTTTCAAAATCTGCCACCCTGCAGAACCACGAGACTTCTGTGCATTTACTACACGCCTACACTAGTCGAGTTTGAGAAACCCCAATGCACTGCAATGAGCATAGAACTGGGGGCCTCACCAAACAGAGGTTAAGTCCTGGCTGTGCCACACAGCCACTGCGTGATCTTGGCCAATCCCCGATCAATCTTTCTGGGACTCAGTTTCCCCACCTGAATGGGAATAATAACACTGCCCCCCACCCCAAGCTGGCCATGAGACTTTTAAAAGATCTTTTGTGGAAAGTGCCAGGTATGCAGTAGATCCTAAGAGTGAATTTCCGGCCCTTTTCTCTAAGTTTTCTCCCCATCTGCATGGCGGGCTGTTGTTTCTCTCTCTTTCAAAAGTGGCATCTAGACCGGAGAGAGCAACCACAGCCACTCTCCGTGACAACCCTGGTTTAATGCCGGTCGGGACCAGAGGCAGGCAAGCCCCAGTGTCCATCAGGAAGGCAGCAAGGGGGAGGGCGATGCAACCCCTATAGTTGCCACCTGTCTCCCCAGGAAGGGGAAAGCCAGTCACTGGCGAGAGGGCAGGGAGCAGACCTGGCAGCAAATCGGGGCAGCCTCTGCCGCCGGGGATGGAGCAGAGGAGCAGGTGCCTCCGAGGGGCCCCCGCAGGCACACTTGGCTGCTCTCCTCTGGGTTCCACCCAGGTTCCAGCCCAGCTGAAGACACAGCCATATGGCAGCAGGCTCTTCTTCGGGAAGAGAGGGGAGGTCAGCCCTTCCAAAACCCAAGGGAGCAAAGTCACAGAGGAGAGGCCGGCAGTGGCCCGGGGCCCAGAGTCCTGGAGCCCACCCATCCAAAGGCCACCAGGTGTCACCAGCACACAGCTGAGGATTCACTACCTATCCCTCCCCTCTGCCCTCCACCTCCAGCTTCCAGCCACCTAAAACTCAGAGACAGTCATGTGGCGCACAGGTACCGGTCAGCTGCTGTGGCCACAGCCACACTGCGAGGCTCTCACACTCACGCTCTCGGCAAACAGCTAAAACACACGGGCTTCTAAATTGTAGATTGACGGCTAACAGAGCTACCAGACCCCAGAAGGCGGCAGGTATTCAACATAAATGATCGCAACTAATCTCCGCAGAAATCCTCAAAAGCAGGAGCTATTATCCCAACTCCAGGTGAACAAATAGGCTCAGAGAGGTTGAGCAGAGGGGCAAGGAAGGCACAGCTCAGTGCTTGGACCATTCGATTCCCAAGCCCATATCCCTCCCACCACACCACTTGCATTTGAGAAGGAAAAAGAGACTGGTGTTTTATTGAACACCTACTCAGGGCCAAGTGTTGGGATTTTACATAGATTTCTACCTTTTTATGTCCACAATAAGCCTATGAGGTCAATACGATTAGACATCTTTTTCAGAGGAGGAAACCAAGACTCAAATGGGTGCGGTGAGCGGCTCAACATGAACTAGCTGGTGACAAAGCCAAGGTTCTCACGAGGTCTGTCTGCTTTCCAAAGCCCCTGGAGTCGGCCCCTCCCTCAAGTCCCTCCACTGAGCAACTGTCCAGATTGCAGCACTTTATTTTTAAAGATTTTATTTATTTATTTGACAGAGAGAGAGAACACAAGTAGGCAGAGAGGCAGGAAGAGCGAAGAAAGGAAGCAGGCTCCCTGCTGAGCAGAGAGCCCGATGCGGGGCTCGATCCCAGGGCCCTGAGATCATGACCTGAGCCGAAGGCAGAGGCTTAACCCCCTCAGGAGCCCCAGATTACAGCACTCTTAACACCACTAGATTGGTATAATAACTCTACCTTCCATCAAGGAACTTACACGGAGTACCTAAGTTGCTTCCAGTCCTATGCTAGGCTCTGTAACAATTTTTAAGAAACAGTTTCTGCTCCTAGACCCCAAGGAACACCCACCCAGACAGGCGGTAAGACATGAAACACAAAGAGAGAGTAGTACATATCCTGGTGTTCTAAAGGCCTAGACGATGGGGAAACATCAGTCTCCCCACTTCCCCGTCCTCTGCCTAGCTAGTTCCTGGCCATCCTTCAGGTCCCTGCCTCAATGCAGCTTCCTCAGGGAGAAACTCACTGAAAGCCCACCCTGGTTCAGGTCCTCGTTACCCACCTCCAGGATTCTTAGAACTTTTTCTTCCCGGTACCCTCCACATGTGCCATAACTTGCCCAGTGTCTGTGTCTCCCACCAGCCTGGGTATGTCTTGAGTGTGGGGATGGCCCGTGATTCATTCACTCTCTCCCCAGTGCTTAGCATCCACCATAGCTGGCACAATGCCTGAAAAGAGTATCAAATAAATATATAAAAAAGAGTAAAGAAGTAAGTAAGTTGTGATGCGATAATTGAGTAAGTCAGTCAGGGAAGACTTCACGAAGGAGGAGGGATTTTAGTTGTGCCTTGAGGAACATGGGAGACTCGAACTGGTCATGAGAGGGGAGACGACAATCCAGGGAGAGAGCACCTTATGGGCCAAACTAACGGGACACATGGCACTGTTCCAACTAGATATCCACATGGGGACAATGTGAATGGCAGCCCCTACCTCACTGCATACAGAAAAAAAATCAATCTCTGATGTATCGCAGATCTAAAGGAGAAAGGGAGGGCATAATGCTTCATCCAGACCTCTAGTAATGAGGAGACTTACTCACTGGGAAGACAGAGTAACAGGAACCGGAGACAATAAAATCTAGTGAATCACAAGGCCCTACTTTCTATGGCACAGCTTTACCAGGATAAAGCTCAAGAGTAAAAGACAACTATTTTAACATAAATCTCCAATGCAACTGCATGAAAAATACATCAGAAGTTCAGGATGGAATTCTAATAGGGGGAAATTTCAATAAAAATTCAAGAGGAGAATAGCCCAACAACAACTGCATTTAAAGAGTTCTTCCTCCGTGTCGGGCTTTCCTCCGAGCACTTCAACAAATTAGCTCCTTCACAGCAACCTGTGAGGCACATGCTTTTCTTATCTCTGTATCAGAAGTGCAGAAGCCACGCAACAAGAATTTAAGTAATTCAAGGATATCGTCACTCAAGAGATAGCAGATCTGGAGTCTTTGGGCAGATGCCTATTTTTCTGGGCCGTGGGTTAGGACAATGGGACATGAAAATTCTACCAGTCACCCAGGTAGTGGTGATGAATAAATGGAGGCAGGGGGCGAACATAAACACAGTTTCTTACTTTTAAATGCAGTATGCCCGTAAAGTCTTTTTTAACTGATTTCTCCGGTGGCATTATTTCTTTAGAAAGTAGAAGGCTAACTCAGAGCACACAAAAGATTTATTCACGTAATCCACAAGTATTTATTGAGCACCTGCTATGTGCCAGGCACTGTTTTAAATACTGGAGCTTTTACAAAATGAACCAAGGAAAGCCCTAACCCCATGGATCTTCCCTTCTAACGAGGGAGACAAAGAGTCAACACACAAGCAATAAAAAGGCTACCAGACAGCAGCTAGTGATTAAATAAGAAGCAAAAGAAATCCAGCTAAGGGAGGAGAGGATGACGGTCGGACAGTTTTTGTTCAGAGACCGGGATGCAGCAAGAGAGGGGCCATGTGGACCCATGGCAAGGGCATTGCAGGCAGGGAGCCCCAGGTGCCAAGGCCCTGTGGGGGAAGCCTGCTTGGTGTAGTTAAGGACAAACTGGCTGGAGTGGGGCTGGAGCCGAGTGAATGGGGCAGAGAGGCAGCAGAGGGCAGCAGTCTGTCCCCACGATGCCAGCTGGGGCCCTGTGGGCACGGGACCGATGAGATGCATAAAATGTACACAGTGGGCGGCAATCTATGCAGTTTGCTCACCAGGTCTTCTCTGTGTGAGACTCCAGCCAATCACGGCCAACCTTGTGCACATGCTCTCCCTCCTAGACAGTCAGATGGGGATTTATGTGCTGCCGTGGGCACAGGGCTGGGAGCGCACTGGTTCCGTTCATTCACTCCTCAGACCTTCGCTGAGCGCCTGGTGTAAGCCGCGCCCTTGCTGGGCAGCAGGGAGACCTCGGGAATGCTCCGACGTCAGGCATCCTCTAGTGAGGGAGACAGGAAGCAAAGCGAGTCACGGTGCCTGGTGACAAAGGCCCTTGCCGCCCATCTGGCACTGCTCAAGGGGTGAGGGGAGGCCCGAGAGAAGCTGGAGAAGGAGAAACGGGTTCCGCCCTCGGGCCCCGAAGCTCCCCTCCTCCTGTGCATTAGGTCCAGGCCATATGTCTGTGTTCCCAATTTCATAGCACAGCTGGCGAGGGGCGAATGGATCTCTGCAAACCACAGAAAAGCCCCAAATCTCCCTGAGTCCATAGTCGCACCCTCTTCCCTCCGCCAGCTCTCAGGAGCTACTCTGGCCTGGCAAAACTGTCCCCTGCTACCTGTTGCTCTGTGACAAGGGGGACACGGTGCGCACGCATGTCGAGAGACACAGAAGGTGTCTCGGGAAGTGATGGTAAACACAGCAGCTCTTTAAAAGGCTGCGCTCCCGCCGAGGGGCTTGGCAAGGACACTGGCTCAGTGGCTTCTACGGAATGGGCCAGCGCGGAGTGCGGTGCGGGGCTGGGCGAAACAGAAGAGGGGCCGGCAGCTCTCTGGGGAAGTGGGGGGAAGAGCAGACCTGAAGGAAGCCTTCCTAGAGGAAATGATTTGTCAGGTGAGAGCTGAAGCCGGAACAGGAGGCGGGGAGGGGATGGGCAGAGAGGAGGGAGAGGTGAGGGAGTCCAGGCGGAAGGCTAATGAGAAAGTCTGAGACAGGAGTGCGTGGGGTGGGTGGTGGGCCGCTCAGGATGGCTGGCGAGTAGATTCGGAAGAGCAATGAGCAAGGCAGCCGCACATTACAGCGGATCCCACTGGCATTGCTCAAGCGTCCGCACCCTATCCTGGAGGAAATGGGGAGGCACTGAGGGTCCTCGAGCACAGAAGAAGAAGCCTTGCTTTTGCCTTTTGCAAATCACAGTGGCTACAAAGTGGAGAGTCGGTTGGAAGTGGGCAAGAGGGAGGCAGGGAAGTCAGCTGGGGCTTGGAGCTCTTCTAGTAATACAGGGAAAGTCAGTAATGGACTGGACTAAGGCATGGGTGATTCCGGGACCTGTTAAAGAATCAGATGTTAGACCAGAGTGGGGATGAGAGGTCAAAATCAAGGACTCCCGGAATGACAGCTTGGGAAACCAGCTGGATGAAGGGAGAGCCTCTGGGAAGGGGGTCTGTGGGAAAAGCAGGGAGTTCAGGCTGAGGACCATGTAACTGTGGGGTATTTGTGGGGGGACACCAGTGCACCATGAAGTCAGGGCTAAGAGACAGGTCTGGGAGAGACAGATTCGCGGGTCGTCACTGCACAGAGGGAAACCGAAGCCACAAGATGAGGGGCTCCAGGGAACTTTTATTGGGAAGCCATGAAGACGCCAAGGGGAGAGTCCCAAGGACACCAAATTTAAAAGATAGTCAGAGGAAGGGGAGCTTGTGAAGGAGTCTGGAAATGAGCAGGAAAAAAACCCAGGTGCCCAGGGAAAAGGGCGTGTCGGGAGGCTGGAGCGCTAGGCTGGGTCAAATGATGACAATAGGGCATCAAGCAGAGGTAGTGCCTCAGCAAAGGCACAAAAACGTGTAAAAAGCCTCCCGCGCTAGCACGCAAAGGAGAAAAAGGTGTTAGAAATGTCCGTACCCTACTTTTTCATAACCCTCTGCTCTCCATGAAAGCACAGGCAGAAAATCCAAGATTCATTCAGTGCAGTGTAGCCCAGAGGATGATGGGAGGAACCCAGCGCCGTGAGACGAAAGCCGCCCACGGGCACACGTGGTCTGTAGTGGGCGCATGCTCAGAAGGGTCATGCGCTACAGTCTCCCATCAGGGTCTGACGATGGAATTGGCAGAGCCAAGGCTCTGAGAAGTCCAGCAGCAAAGACACCTGTTTAACCTCGTTCCATGCAGCATTTCCCAAACCTATTTAACAACAGGATCCCAGTAGGGTGTATCCCCTACCAGCATCTCTTGGGTGGGCATCAGCAAAACGCACTTTGGAAACTGCAGCATTAATGGAAAAAGGTTCGTCTAACCGATGAGATTTCTGCAGCTGGTAAACCACACTGGTGAAAAGCATCCTGTCCCAAGCTTGGGACAGAAGGAGTCCTTGGGCTGGGTCCCCCCACCCCACTCATGTATTGATTTAAAACGTATCAGGTGCCTACTAGGTGGTGGCATAGCTAGAGGGTGGCAGATATGGCACATCTGGGGAGACAAAAATTGAGGGGGTATGAGGAGGGTATTCTTTGGACATGCGTGTTCCCGGTAGAGGATACGACCGGTCAAATAACCGGGCAGATGCCAACCAGTGTAGCAAGATGAGGGAAGAAACACGGCCATCGGGTGGCCTTCTGTCCTCCAAGAAGTTATGGGGTTTGGTGAACGAAAAACAGTTAGGCAAACATGGTGATAAACACCAGGATGAACCCTGAAAAGGACTAGACTCCCAGTGGTTGTACCTGCTACCATTTATTGAGCACCTCCTACGTACCAGGCACTCGATATAATAATAACATAACAACAGCTAACATTTATTGATTCCTTCTCTGCACCAGATACTCTCCAAAGTCTATCGGCTCACTCATCCTTCCAACAACCCAGGAGATATTTATTATCTCATATACCAGAGAGAGCAAAGGAGACGGTCAGAGGCGACACTCCTCGCCCAAGGCCATGGCCAGCAGGGTCAGAGCAGAGATTTGAACCTAGACCGTCTGCTCCCGATATGTCACTCTTGGCAATTCTGCATTCTACACCCTTGCAAACATCCCACTGATGCTTGAACTCGGATCACTGGAGTCTGGATCCAAAGTGCCCACCGCTCTACTCTGGAACCACCCACATTGTTTATGTTCTTTGACCTTCGTGACGTTTTGACATACGTGTGATAAACTGCATTTATGGAGGAGGCTGGGACTATTAACCCAGCTCCTAGGGGGCAGCGCTGAGGCTCTTAAATTCAGGGGCGGGGACTCCAAAGCTCAGACTCCTAGGTCTCTAATGTCTTGCTGTCCAGACTGCTGTCATTTCTACAGGCTGGAACTGAGGTGATAGCATAGTTCGCATCTTGCAGAGGCCTGGCGGCCTGACCAGCCAGAATATGGACAGTGGCTCTGATGGGACACCTAGAGACACCTAGAGACACCCATGAGTCAGGTTCCAGCCCTTGATTTGCTGGGGCGGGGGTGGAGGGGTTCTCCAGGGGTCCTGGAGAAGGGGCCAGCATGGCCAGGGCGGAGGGAGAAGGGGCATCGGGGGGTGATTGGACAGCAGTCATCTTCCTGACCCGAATCTGACAGCCAGCATAGCGGTATCAGTACACACCTGCGGGCTGTGAGCCCTGCCTGGGACCAGAAACCTGATTGGTTACCAGTTTCCAGCAGCCTTGACCTTCAGTGCCCCTGGACTCAGGGCCATGTGGGCTCCAAGACAGTTTCCCTGTCTGGCCTCCTCTGAGGAGTCCTGCCCTGACCCAGGGTCATGGCCTTGAGCCTGAGGTAGGTCAAGTTCATTTGTCCCTGTCTCAGGTCACAGCCCATAGGCCCAATCCTGCAAATGCAGAATCCCTGGCCCACCTTGCAGCCCCTCTCCCAGAGAAGCCAAAAGCAGGGCCTCTGCACTGGGACCTGCAGACCGCAGGCCTCAAGGCTGGGAGGGGCCCACACAGCCCACATCCGAGCCACACACATCAGGCCCCGCAGGAGCTCCTAACCAAAGGGCCTGCAAAGCCCTCTGTGCGTTGTGGATCTAATTAAGTTCTGACATCCTCTCAAATTGAATCCTTTTATTAAACATTTATCTTCAGATTCTGCAGTGTCACAACACCACATTGTTTTAAGTGACAGAAATGCAAACAGCGGGTGCCTCCCCCACAGCAACCAAAGTCCTACTCTCTCAGCAGTCAATGCGATGTGCACTTACTTCCTCTGCCTCGGCTGCTGGGAGGGCGGGGAAGGCTTGGTGGTCCCCGTGCCACGAGCTTGAGCTTGCCGCTGGCTCTGGGACACACCCGCCTTCCTCATCTCCCGAGGCCTCACTGAGCTGTCTGGGTCAGCTGCAACGCCTCTCAGGAATCTTCCTCACCCTCCCCAGAACCCTTTCCTCCGGGGGATGGCGGTGGAGAGGCTGCAGGTGGCCCCCACTGTCTCAGCTGCCCCTGCTCTGTGTACAGGCTGGCTCCGGGGGGGTGGGGGCTGGGGCTCACGGGCTCTACCCCCTGTCCTCCCCCACCCCATCCCCACTCCTACCCCCAGATTCTGAAGGCTTCGGAGCAGATTCCAGGGTTTTCATCCCTGGCTGCTCCCCTAGCAGAGCGCCATCCTAGCATAGAGAAGGCTGCCGATGTGTTTAATCGGTGAATGGCTCAATAAATAAAGACCAAGTCTCGTCCTTAGCTCTGTGGTTTTGAGAACTCTCTTTGCACTTCTCCCAAAGGCGATCAAGTTCTAGGGGACATCCGCCCTGCCAGTTAGACTCCTGGGAGACCCACCTTTCCTTTGCTACAAATGCCCCCTGGGCAGAATTCTCTCTCTCTCTCTCTCTCTCACAGGGAGCAGACAGTTCTGAGGAATCAGAAGCTCCCACCTGGGTGACCTCGCAAAACTAAGGCTCAAGTTCTGATCGTTCTCTTTTCTAGATATGACAAGACCCACCACTCCTAACAACAATAACAGATCACGTGTTCTTACAGCTCACGATGCCCACTGTTCTAAGAGCTTTACCTGTGCATTAAATGTATTTCACCCACTCCAGAAACTCTGGAATAGGCGATGTTTATTATCCCACTTTCAGAAAGGAAACTGAGGCCCAAAATGGTTAAGCAACTTGCCCAAGTCTACACACCGGGCCAATTCTGACGGCGGCAGTCCTGAGTTTCTAGGAAACTAGGTAATATTTATCCAGTAGCTCATACTTATCAAGCTTTGCGAGCCTCCGGCTCCTCATAAGTGGAATAGGCTCATCAGTAGAACTTACTCAACGGCTGATAAAATTGAATCAGGTGAGACACGCAGTATTGGCACAGAGAGGATTCTTGGTGAATAGTAGAGTCTCCCGTACCCACTCGGAGGACAGAAAGTGTGCAGTTCAATCCCTGTCCTTGATGCGTACACAACACTATTAGGAAAATAACACACAAACTCGTGAAATCCGAAATAACAAGACGGGCCAGCTGTACAGGAGCTGCCACGAGGCAGCCTGTGGCTGACGGCCACATGAGTGGTCTTAGAGGTAAAAGCAGAGTTGGAAGGAAAGAGGCGGCTCTGAGATGTGCCATTAGGGAAGGCTCCTTAAATCCTAGCTTCCAGGAGGTAGAAGACCCCCACTCAGAAATCATCTACTCCACCTCCCAGCCATTAAAGAAATGTCCTCTTCAGCATCCCTAAGAGGCAGCCGATCACCTTCGTCTTGAATGCCTCCAGTGACGGGCAGCTCACTACCTTGGGAGGCGGTTCTGAAAACCACCACACTGGCCCAGGTACTGACCTGACATCTCCTGCCCTACACAGGACTGAAATGCAAAACTAAAGGCGGTGCTCACTGCACCCCCACAACCCAAAAGCGAGTGCTTCTTAGATTCGGACCCTACCTGTGCATGCCCACCCATGGTTCCTAGAGGTCCCTCTGCAGTAAAGCAGGTATTGTTTTGGGTGAAGAAGAGGAGAGAGCTTGATTCTGCTGGGAGGGACGTTGTAAGCAAAGGGGAGCAATGGGACAAGGGCAGAGCATCCCCAAGACGGGCGTAGCTGGGAGAGGAGCATGCGAGCAGAGAAGGCGAAAAGCTTTGGGTCTCACTAAACATAGCTGGGAATGTCTGGTTCTCCAGATGTCTGCCCTCTGTGCGACAGGCTCCTGGGGTCTTGCAGATTTCCAAGTGTGGGAGTGTGTCTGGCTCGGAAACAAGAGTGTGCGTGGATGGGTATCCCCAGTCCTGCGGCTCCTCGTCACATAAAAACGTCTCCGTCCTCGTGGGTCAATTGTTTAGACGCCGTTCGACCACTCTGGCCGGGAGCTCCGCCGCGGAACCGAATGTGCCAAAGCAGTGGCAACGAACGGGAGGGCGTTTGGGAAAAACCACTGTCAGAAAATTAAGGTGGATTATGCAAAGCAGGAAAGGATTTCTGGCATTTTCTCACTCCACGGAGGAATCTGGGCAACATATTGGAGACCTTCATGAAATGCTACCTAAATGTCTCTGGGACATGTCCGGGCAGCCGGGCCCCAGGATCTAGGTGCACAGAGTAGCGGAAGAGATGCTATCCCTGTAGGGATTTGTATTTCTCTAGCATTTATTACGTGGCAGGCATAGCGTCCAGCACTTTCTGGCACGATCTTGTTCGTGTTCACGATAACCGTACCCCGTGTGTCAGAGGAGACAGAGGCGTGGTTGGGTGGGAGTGGTTTGCCCAAGGTTGCACAACTAGTGAGCTTCAGAGCAACGATGTGTCCAGGGAGTGGGAGCGTCTGTAAGGGGAGAGACGCATGTCGAGCCCAATCTCATTCACTGCAGGACGCCATGCTGCTCAGCCTGCACTTCGGCACGGGGTTTGCAATTTACCAAGTGGGTTTATTAGTTCTCACTTCATCTATTCACTTACACCATCAGGGAGGCAGGACTGGGCCGTGTCCCCATTTGATAGATAAACACAGATCTCAGCTGACTTCATCCCTTCTCTCCAGCCCCACCACCCCCACCCTGCCTGGGCCGCCTCCATCTCTCCCCTGGACGCCTGCCACAGTGATCCAGGCAAGAGGCCCTGGTGACTCCGACGGGGCTGGTGGCTTCCAGTCTTGCCCCTCCTGCCCGGCCCCCATTTGGCCACCAGCACCAACATCCAAATGCACAAGTCTGGTCACATGAACCCCCGGCTTGAAACCCTTCCCTGGCTCCCCATGGCCCCTAAATTCAACTTTGAATGGCTTATTAGGCCCAGAGTAATCTGACTGCAGCCACTATCTCTCCCAACTGGTCACACACACACACACACACACACACACACACAATTATATCCAGCACAACCATCTGTCCTTCAGACAGACAAAGGCTCTTGGCCTCAGGATCCTGTCCCCTGTCTCTGGTTAACCCTTCCTCCTCTCCCTAGCATCTGTCTGCTCTGCCTTTCACCTGCCAATTTCTACTTACCCTTCATGGCTCATCGTAGATGGAGCTTCTTCCAGGACGCCCTCCTGACAACCCACCACCACCCAGACTGAGCCACGCACCCTTCTGCCCACCCTCCAGTGTCCCATGCTTTACTGTAGCGATATCATGCAGGAATCACCTAGAAACCCACTGCCTGAGGTCCAATCTCCGCTCTTTCACTCCCACTGCAGTGAAGCCTCAGATGCATTCCTCCACCTCCGTCCCTCCATTCCCATAACCTTTAATTTGGAAATAAAAGGCTTTCTTGAGGACTAAATGTAAAGTGCTAAAGCCCAGTGCCTGGCTCATGGCAGCTTCTCCAAGGGGCCAGCCGTCCACACTCCCAAGTCATACAAGTTAATTATTTGTCCTGGTGCCTCCCAGACTCTGACCTTGGGGACAGGGAATCCAGCCATATCCCTCTCCTCTCTATCGTGGTGCCCAACTCAACCACCACACCTGGTGGGCACTCAGTGAAAGTTCCAGGATTGGCCGACATACCCACGGAGTCAAAAAAATGTACAGCCTGCCCAAGCCCACATGGCTAACAAACGACAGAAAGGGAGCCAAACTCGAATGCCCTGAGTGGCAAGGCCGCCTTTCCACCACACCACAAGGCTTCTCAAGATGAACATAGAGCTGATGGCACATGACAGTATTTATTCATTACCCACCTGCTTCTGGGGCTGACAGAATCATCTGAACAATTCTGTCGCATAGGATCTATGCGTATCAGGTTCCCGCACTCCCTGGGCATGTCTCCACCAGGGAGCTCTCCCGACATCTTGGGAGTGTAATCACCACTCTCTCTGACTAGTCTGCAAGCTTCCTGAGAGCAGGGACTGTCGGGTGATCCATCTGTCCCCACAGCATGGAGCCCACCAAAGCACTCACACCTATCACTTACCTAGCATCTACTAGGTACCAGGCACTGCGCTAAGCCCCCTTAATACAGTGCTTTAGGCAATTCTCACAACGCTCTCAGGCAGGTCCCGCTGCCCCCTCATTGTACAGAGAAGACTGAGGTTCAGAGAGATCCAGTGGTATAACTGGGATACAAACCCAGCCCGTCTCCAGACTGGGAAGCTAACCGCTGATCTCCATCACTGCCTCCCTAATAGTAGGAAATGAACTAACTGAACTGTATTTCGGGAAAATTCTTTCATGGCCTACAGGCTACTTCAAAGAGTACGCTTTAGGTTGTTTCCTTACCTGTGAGGAGGGTCCTTCACCTCATCTGGAACAGGCTTTCCATCACATTGTGAAGCATTCCGGAGGTTTTCCTATCTCCGAGGCCTGCCTCGGTGTCAATGCTGTGGGAAGGAGAGATGGATGGGGTGGGGGAAAGTTGGGATGAGGACGCTTATGTTCAGGACCCAGATCCTCCCCCACACTCAGTCTTAGTGAAGTCAGGCCCCTATCAGTCCACAGGGTAGGGCCCTGACCACCACCTCCAGCATCCCCACGCCAGCCTCGTCTCTAAGCGGGCCTGCTGGTCTTCACCAGGATCTGTTACATTCTTCCTGCCTGAGGTCAAACCTTGCTCCTCCTTCCCCGCTCCCTTTGTCCAAGGCCCGCTTACCGCCATGCGCCGCCTTCTCTCACCCACCGCCACAGCTGGCACCGTCGCGAGTGAAGGTCATCCCGAACAAAGACGTGGTGAGGAACACTGAGTCACCTCTTCATTCATCCGTCTAATTACTCTAGAGATACGTAGTGAGCACCTGCTAAATGCAAGCACTGAGGGTTCAACGAGCTGCCTTCTAAAACGGTGTCTAGTATCAAATCCATAGAAGAGACTATTTTAACATGTATGATTAGGTTCATTCGGAGTAGGCTCGGCTCCCAGGGCTTTTTTTATAAACTAAAATTACAAAGGGCGGTTTACTTCTCCTTCATCACTCTGCTCTGGAGGGAAGATGCCCAGGGCTGGTGCGGCTCCGTGGCAGCATGGCCCAGGTGCCTCGCGCTTCTTCTACGGTCGTGCAGCTCTCCACGCCCAACGCGGTGTCCCAGTGCGACACGACAACCAACCCCCACGCGCCCACCAAGAACGCTTTCCACGCGCCTTAAGGCCCTTTCCCGGAAGTCCCGCCCGCCACTTCCGCTTACACCCCATTGGTCAGAACTCAGTCACGTGGCCACCTGCCGCGCGTGAAGCGTGCAGGTTCCCAGAAGCTCCTGCGCGGGTAAAACGTGACCGTAGAAAACGCGGCGTTCGGTGCCAGGTATGGAGAATAACTATAAAATGAGCCCCTGCGCGCTCAGCCCCCCCGTTAGGAGCTAGAGCACTCACGGCACTAAGCCGTCCTGGGTCCTCCCTGCCGCCACCCCCACACCCCCACCTCGGGTCCACACCCTCTTGAATTGGGTATGTCGTTGCCTGGCCGGGCTTTACCAAACGTGTGTTTTTAAACGATCTATACGGCCTGGTTCGACAAGTTTTTACCTTTGTGAAAATAGAATCATATTTTTTATACGTTTCTGTAGCTTGATTTTCCGTTCAGGGTTATGCAGGTGGGATTCGCCAGTGTTTACATAGATAACCGTGAGCCGCCCATTTTCCCTGCTGTATAATATCCCGTCTGATCAATATACTCCAAAGTGTTATCATTCTTCCCACGGTAGAGATGTGGGTTGCTACCGGCGTTTCCCTGTTACAGCAGGGCTGTTAGGAACATTCTCATTCACCCCTCCCTGGGCCTATATGCAAGGGTTTCTCCAAGGCAAATTTCTAAGAGAAATCGCTGGGTCCTGGGATATACACGTATTTTCATATGGTCAAGTAGGCTTTTAGTAAGACAGGCGCAAAAGAGGCAGGTGCCCCAGGGGTTCTAATAGTTGGGATAGTGTTCATCCCATTTAGGAGGATGGAAATGTGGAGTACGTTACCTGTCCACCAGGCATGTTTGTTCACACACACACACAGGCTTACTTGTCCATTTGTTCAATAAACGTTTGTCACGCAGCCCTTATCATTAATTCTAAGACACCCCATCAATGTAATAATGATTCTTCAGGAGAAAAGAAACACGCTGCAGTAATGAACCCATCAACTATAAGACACATTCCAATTTCAGAAACACTGAAATGTGCATGTGAGCATCTGAGAACCAAGGGAAATAAGGTATCTTTGGGGAGCTCACAAACTTTGCCCCTAGGAGCCTACAGACTTGCAGCTACTTATTCCGAATGATACCAGAACACAGACTATAATCAAAGCAGATACAAAGTGCTTGAAAGCCTCATTACCCAACCCCAAGGGTGGTCCACAGGGGATGCCGCAGCATCAGTGTCACTTGGAAGCCTGGAACCCTGTGAGCATTGGAGTCTCGGGCCCCACCCCAAAACCACTGAGTTAGCATCTGGCTTAACACGAACCCCAGATGATTCCCATACCCATTAAAATTTGAGAAGCAAGCAGAGGCCCATCAGAAAGGGAAGGAGTCTTTCCAGATGAGGGCAATCAAGAAAGGTTTCCTGAAAGAGGCATCATCTGAAAAGGAAAATTACGTCCAGTGAGTGCCTGCTCTGGGTTAGGAACCACACTAGGGAACTTCACTTCTCCTATTCCATTGGGTCCTTAGAATCACCCCCATGCAGCAGGGATGAATATGTCCATTTTGCAGCTAAGGAAACAGAGGCACAGAGAGGTTACATAATTAGCTCCAGGCCACACAGCTAATAGTAGCAGAACCAGGCTTTAGAAGGCAGATCTTTTGGAGTCTGGAGTCCAGCCTCTTTTCCCGCATCACATGGGAAGAACTTACAAAGTAGCTGTGGGAACAAGCATCAGGAAAGGACACACCAGGAGGTTGTAGGAGCAAGTACTCTCTGCTGGGCTCAGCATCTCTGGGAGGTGAGCACTTAGACCAAACAGAAAGGGCAGAGTCAGGGAAGGATGGCAGGCAGCCAGACAATGTACCACATGCTCACCCCATCCGGTGACTGCACGGGTCCTAGCACATAGTAGGCATTCCAAACAATCCAATGAATGCATGGACACACGAGCAAACTCACGGACCACCACACAGGCGGCTTCAAACCCTCCAGCACCAGCTGTCGCAGGCGCTGGGCCAGGGAGCTGGAGTTCCAAGCCAGGGAGGAGCTGGGCACTGCCCACCCACCCCGAGGTCTCCTGAATCCCCGCCGGCAGGGAGGGCCTGCCAGCAAAGCAAAAAGCCAGGAGCAGAAAAGGTTTAAAACACAGAAAGCAGCTCCCACCAACCCCTTCATTTGCTTCACTTAAAAAATTACTTAGCCAGCCTCCTGCCGCTGCCTCGCCCCCTCCCTCCGTGCACCGCCCAGCTCCGCGAGGTTCCCTCAGCTTCTCATGAATATGTGGGAAATAAAACAGCGTCTGTTCAGCCCCTAATGACCAGGTTTATGAAGAGCTTATTGTATCTCAAAGAAATGAGACAGCAGTTGGTGTTGTGAGATATTAATGCGTTTTTTACAAAGCTGATGAAACCTCCTTTAAACTACTTAATACCTGCAAGCTGAAATTTCCAGTCTGAGGGGAAATCCTGGAGACAGAGCTGCGGCTGCCCGAGGCACAGCCCTTGGCCTTTAGTCATTTGGCTTGAGGGGGGTGGGGGGTGCGGAGCACTGATGTCCTTTGGGACGGGGGTCCAGCAGAGCTTGCGTGATTGTTGGGTCCCTTGGCCCAATAATCCTTTATAGTTCAAGGGTGGGAGAGTCCCCCCTACAGCCTCATCCTCTAATAGCTCAAAACCAATGCCTTTCGGGGGTGTGGGGGGTGAGATACCCCCTCTTCCATTCAGCCTGAGCCACAAGCCCCCGGGGACCGGGCCCCTGACCCCTCTCCAGCCATCTCCCACCCTCACCCTTGCCCAGAGAGCCTCTACACGAAACTCATCTTCCTGGAAATCTCCAGTCCCACTTGGAATTCACGTACCTGCACCAGCCAGCCCAATCTGGGGCTCCTCCCAATCTGACCCCATCTCCAACTCCCCCAGCCTTCCAAATCCTGGCCCTGGGCTCTCCGGCATTTTGTCTGTATGTCAGCAAACTCCCCACGTTCCTAACCTCTTTTCTTTTTTTTTTTTTTTAAAGATTTTATTTATTTATTTGAGGGAGAGCATGAGAGGAGGGAGGGTCAGAGAGAGAAGCAGACTCCCCATTGAGCAGGGAGCCCAATGCGGGACTCGATCCTGGGACTCCAAGATCATGACCTGAGCCGAAGGCAGTCGTCCAGCCAACTAAGCCACCCAGGCGTCTTCACCTCTTTTCTGCTCACTCCGATAGAAAGCCGACTGTCCCTTGAGGACACCGGTCCCTTGCGATCCTTCACTGGGACTGTTTCATCGCCCACATCCCTGAGGTGGCAAGACACTCCCTGCTCCTCACTGCCTCTTCCCTAAAGCCCTGCCCCTCGGGAACTCACCCAGCCTTCTCTTCCCCGACTCTCTCCTGCCCATTCCCAACGTGGGCATCCCCCTCACTCTTTGAGGAGTGAAGCATTGGCCCGCCTCATTGTCTAAGGCCACCTTGCAGCCCTCCTGGATTTCACAAGCGGGCAGACAGCCCTCCCAGTATCTGGCCTTGCCCGCCTTGCTCAGTCGGCACATACCAGTCCTGCGTGGCTGGCTGTTACCTGCTAAAATCCTACCTAGCGATCAGCCCCGCTAAGTGCAGGAAGAGGGATGGGCAAGGGTGGCTCCAGGCTGGGGCACACAGAGCAGGGAGGGGCAGGCACTGAGGCCCCATCGCCTCTATGCCCCAGGCCCTGCAGCTCTCCAAGCTGTGGGCCCCACCCAGGCACACCTGCAGGGGTGGGGAGGGGCAGTGGGAGGAGGCGCCCAGAAGCACAGAACCTTCCTGGCTGGGCCAGGCTGGGCACACACCACCGCCCATGAGAGAACTACCTCTGAGGTCCCCGCTCTTCTCCTCCCCACCCCCCAACTCCACCAACCCCAGAAGCATCCCTCCCCACCTCTGGGGTTGCC
This sequence comes from Nasua narica, assembly GCA_028533885.1. NCBI lineage: Eukaryota > Metazoa > Chordata > Mammalia > Carnivora > Procyonidae > Nasua > Nasua narica. Next base: position 110,399,289 of record CM052807.1, on the reverse strand, counting down.
CGGGATGGAGGGTTACCTTCTGGGAAAAGCATATGGCATGGGACAGGATAAGAAAGAATTCTGTACTCACTCAGATGAAACAAGTCTTACTCTTAAAAGAAAAGTTTGGGAGCTTCTGATATGGTTCCCTGTGTCAAATCATGGTCCAGACAGGACCGTTATTCAGCTTGAAAGGGACTCACACCAATAGTTTCTAAAAACCAACCAATGATTTGGGGTTTATCAGAATAAAGTGATGAATCCTCTGCATATCAACCTTAACTTGGTAAGCAGTTTCCTAATACATACTTGATTGCATGTAGAAAGAAAAGTGAACGTTTAGTTTTGTCTTCTGTGTTCATTGGGATGAACTTTCCGGTTGCTAGATACTTTGAATGTCATTCCTACCTCTACCCGACCTGAGCCAACCCAGTTCTTGGTCTTCTCCTTGACCCTGACATGACCCATCACACACCCCTCTACAATCTCAGTCCTTAGCACCCACTTTCTGACTCCCATGCCCCAGCCTTCCAGCTCACTCCCAAGAGCCCCCCCCCCACTCCAACAGTTCCCTGACCTCCCACCCTAGGCTTCTAATGTGTTGACCCCCACCACTCTGCCCTTCCCCTTCCCCAGCTCGAAGTCTGACCCATCTTCATAACCACTGCCTCCCCTACCCCTGCTCTCATGCTCATCCCACAGACGACACCCCGCCCCCCGCCCCGTTAAAGGCAACCCTCCAGCCAGACTCAGCCACACCCTAAATGTAGCCAGAAAAAAAACACAGGATCCGAAAGGGACCTTCAAGGTCAGACACACATGCTTCATGTCTCGGGCCTAGTCCACTCTCTCTCCCCGTCTCGTGGAGAAAAATCTCACTCCTTTCCTCCATTCTCAAATCTCCAATCCTGCCTCGCGTTCCTCGAGCTCCGGCAATGATCCTGCTTCCCATCTCATCAGGAAAATGGAAACAAGCAGAGGAGAAGTGTCAGGGCTCCCACCACGCTGACTCACCCCTGCACCTGCGCCCACAGGCGGTCCTTTCCCTCCTGCTGCAGCAAGCACACCACCATCTATCCCACTGAAAGCCACCCTTGCCCTGGTGTCCTGGACCTCATCCCCTCTCACATTGCTCCTGCACTGCTCCCTCCTCTCTCAGGTCATCACGTCTTTCCTCTCTACGAGAACATTCCACCAGCATCACTCACCTTAACATCTCCCCCCAACACAGAAAGGACAGCAGAACAGCAGATCCGCCCCCCCAGCACAGCACGGGGGGGGGGGGGCAGAAGAAGGTTGAGGGAAGGAGACAACCAAGGATATGGGGGGTGGCCCCCCTCAGGCAGCCAGACCAGCATGTACAAAGGTCCTGTGGCAGGAGGGAGCATGCATGAAGGACAGCTGAGATGACATGTGCACAGACAGGGAGCTAGGTGGGAAATAAGGCCAGGCAGAGGTCAGGGTCAGGCCTCTTAAAGACACTGAGCTTTCCCTAGAGCCCTAGGAAGCTGTTGAGTATTTCAAGCTAGAAGTGGCTTGATCAGATTTGCATTTTCAAAGGATGGCTATGATTACTCTGTAGGGACGGAGAGGAGTAGGTGCAAAATGACCAGCGGGGAGGCCACGGGGCCACCCTGCAGGGGAGCCGGGATGGTGGCCTGGCCATGGGTGTCGCTGCCAATGAAGAGAAACTGAACTGACCATTTTGAGAGCTACTGAGAACTAATGAGGACAAGACGTCCTGAGGGACGGAGCCTGCAGCGAGGAGGAAGGGAGGTCGCCAGTGACAAGTGGGCCCAGGCTGGCACAAGCAGCGACAGGGAGGCATTCTCTGAGCTGGTTGGCGCCTCCAGAAGGCCAGGCTTGAGGGAGAAAGATCCTGAGTTCAGGTGTGGACCTGCTGAATGTGCAGCGTCAGGATGCATCAGAGAGGCAGGTGGATACAGGGCGGGCCCTCACAGGGCAGATCGGGCTGCCGCTGACTTCACATGGCCCCTCCATAGCATCTCGTGGGTCCTTCCTCTGTGCCGGGCCCTGCACTGGGAGCCCGTGGTCTCATGCACATGAGCAGGCAGGCTGCAAGGGGAGCGGGTACGAGCGTGGGAGAGAGACTGGAGGCGCCCTCGGGCTGGGGCTGAGCACTGTCCCTGATCTCTGAGGAGCCTCAGGGCACGTGGGCACCGCGCTCTCCACCTCGCCGCCTGCACGGATCCCTTAAAAAGATGCCCGGCACCGCGTGGGTGCCGACGAAATATCTGTCAGGTTGAATTGAGAGAAAATGAAAGCACTTTGCAAATACACTGATTTGTAATTTGAACAATAGGGAGGATGTTTTATCCTCTTCGCAGTGGATACAAAGACTTCTCAGGAGAGAAGGGTGTGTGGCTGGACTGAGGGAAGAAGTCCTAGAGGGAGCAGGGACCGCCTGTGAATTCCGGAGGGCAGGGAGGGGAAGCAGGGTGGGTGAGGAAGACGAGGAAACGCCCAGAACACTTGGGAAGCAAGCCCCAGGGGAGCATTTCCAGTGAACCGCTGGGCTCCTGAGACCCCATGAAGCTTCACTGACGTTACCAAAAGTCCCCATAAGCTCTGGGGAATGTTTTTTTCCTTGCAGAAGTCAGGGAAGGGGGTGAATTTGGTGCAGAGACAGCGAATGGGGAGTCAATCCTCTTCTCTGTAGCGTGTAATAGCTAGAAATGTCTCAAACGCCTACCTTTATGTGAGTACGCCTGTATCCTATACAAGCAGGTGTACATATACAAGAATGCCTTAAAATTCCTAAATAATGGGACACCTGGGTGGCTCAGTGGGTTAAAGCCACTGCCTTCAGCTCAGGTCATGATCTCAGGGTCCTGGGATCGAGCCCCACATTGGGGTCTCTGCTCGGCAGGAAGCCTGCTTTCCTCTCTCTCTCTGCCTGCCTCTCTGCCTGCTTGTAATCTCTCTCTGTGTGTCAAATAAATAAATAAAATCTTTTAAAAAAATTCCTAAATAATATCTATAGGATGCAAGGAAACCTACTTTATGGGATCTGAAGGCTCAACGCTCTACAGGAAAGTACATTGCTAATACGTACTGAGGACTGTATCAATTAGGTTATATTAGCTCCCATCACAGAACGATCCCAAATGCCAGCGGCTGAATATAGTCGGCATCCAAGTCTCCCGCACAAGGATGCCTCCAAGCACTTTTCCCGAGGCGCCTGCCCCTGCGCTGAGTGCTTTCCAGACATCAGCTCTTTAATCCCCACGGAGGGCAGGCGAAGGGAGAACTCTGAGCTCCACTTTTCAGATGAGGGGACAGGTGTCTCGGTGATGCCGAGCTGAACCCAGGGAGCCCGGCTATGGTTGCTGCCACATCCCCCAGCACAGGTCGGTTATTTGTGAGAAAGTGCGCTGGCATGGGCTATGGCTGGGCTGGCAGCAGCTTCAACGGTGCGTGAAACCGGTGGAAGTTTCTGCTGGCACAAAGCAGACCCGCTCGCTCCCCAGCTCTCTTCCGCGCGCATCCGTCCTTTAGAAGATTGCATTCAACAGTTGGCTCGTTTGCTTACTGGCGGGAGGCAGTGCGGGGCAGTGGGGGGGGGGGGGGCCCAGGGAGTGCGGCCGTGACGTTGGTTTTTCACCTGAGCTGCTGTCACCTTCTCAGCCAGCACCCCAGGAAAGATTTGGTGTCAACAGTCCTTCCATCATTTCTAGGCCGCGAGTACTTAACTCAGATCAAGCAGCCTCCCTGAGCCTCGGTTTCTTCATCTGTATAATGGAGGACAGAATATCCCGCTCATGGGCCTGTGGTAGGGCCAAACTGAGTCATAGTCCATGAGCCTGGCCGAGGTCCTAGCCCCCAGGGGGGCTCGACCTCTTCCCTGCCCCCATCCCTGGAGCATTTCAGCGCGGGGGTGCGGGGGGGGGGGGGGCGGGGGCTGGGCACGGGGCATCCCAGGCTCTGCAGATGGGAAGGCACTTTTGCAAGCTCATTGAAGGGCCGTGGGAAGTTTGACAGCCTCCATGGGGGGTCTGCCCTCTTTGCAGAGCGATCTGCTCTCTGGCGTGCAAAATGCGAGATGACCCCCAGCCGAGCTGGGGCACAGGGGTGGGTGGACTGACCCGCTCATTGGCCTCCTTGGCGGCAGTCCCCAGCCCTGAGCCGAACCTCTGCTGCCCGCCAAGCTTCCGTGAGTCTTCAGAAGCCTCCGTGCAGGGATAGAAGGCTGGGTTTTGAAGTCTTAGGGCTTAGATCCTCTCCGCGGCACCGCGGGTGTGTGTGTTTTGATTCACCAGGCAGATGTCCAAACAGACAAAGCGATGCCTTCCTTCAGGGGCCGGGGAGAGGCTGAGCCAGCTTCAGAAGAGCGGGAAGTCAGCACGAGGCCAGTGGGCGCTGAGCCCCTGGAAACTCTGATGAGTCAAGTGTCCTCTCTCCTCTTGTCTTCCAGGGAACTTCAAAGGTCTCTGCAAGCAAATCGATCACTTCCCAGAGGATGCAGATTACGAAGCTGACACAGCAGAATATTTCCTCCGTGAGTGCATGCCATTTTTTCTCCCTTCTGGGGGCGGGTCCTGTCCATCCAACCTCTGGAGCACCAAAGGCAAGGACTACCTAGAGATCCCTGTCTCAGCAGAGGGCAGGAAAAAGCTGAGCCTCCCTCCTTTCCTCCTGTCCAGAGGCCAAACCTTCAGGCATGCTGTTCCCTCTGCCTACAACACTCTTCCCTCCGCCTTTGTCTGATAAACCACAACCCATCCTCCAGGTCCTACGCTGAAACACCACCTCCTACAGGAAGTCCTCGGTGCCCCCCCGAATGGGTTCCCAGAGCACAGCACCTTTGTCATGCTGTGGGGTCCTTGTCTATTTGTGTAAACATCTCCCTGGAGGTCCTGCCGATTCTGTGAGGCCTGGGGACCCCCCTCCCCGCCCCGGCCTTATCTGATCCATTTGTTCCTATTCCCAGCCCAGTGCCCTGCACATAATGAGTACTCAGTAAATATCTCTTGAATAAATGAACGAAGAAACTCATCAGGCAGTGTCCGATTGAAACTTCTCCCGAGACAATAAATGAGATTTATTTTCTCCCCCACAAGGTTAAGTCCTGAAGTAATAGCTGTGACCTTAAATCTACCTGAGGCATATTGAGTCCCAAAGAGAATTTCTCAAGAATCAGCAAAAACTAACACGGTAAAATGCTCCCTGAGAAAGGGATTTCCAGGAGAGGAGCTGAGGGTCCTTGAAGCCTGGGACAGCAAAGCCACCTGAGCAGAAGTGGTTGAAAGCTCTGCTCCGGACTCTCAGGAGGCTCTTCTGGAAGAGGTTTGCTCTCTTCCCAGGAGTGTGCCCACCGTCCGCCCCCAGTGCCCTTCCCAGTGGCTCAGAGGCGGCTACTACCTGCCTCCCATCCCCCACAGCAGAACGGCTAGCATTGCTCTCCGATCACTTTTATGGAAAGTGTAGGAGGCATTTCATTACATGGATCACCCTGTCTCTTTCAATAACTACTCCTCACATCAAAGCCAACTCCCCAGTCAGCCTGGAATCAACCTGGTTTCATTGAAAAGCGCACGGAACATGAAGTCAGCCGGGCAGCGAGGAGGGGAAAGGAAGGGAACACGATGTAATTTATAGATTTCTTTTTAAAGGGAGAAAAATATCTTACAATGCTCATCATTCCCTTTTATGAGTTCCCAAGAGACACTGTTCTTAAATGGAATTCCTAAAAGACCATTTGATCGTCCTTTCCCCTTACCATGTCTGGGCTCTTGAAGGAGCTGGGGTGGGGGGGCATAAAGGCAGGCTGAGACCAACTCTGGGCCAGAGCCTGTGCTCAGTGCAGGGGACACGGAGAGGAAAAAATGGCGCGCCGTCCACAACCCCAGGCAGAAAAACAGCTGGCCTTGGGAGACGAGGCATGGCACAGATGTGGCCAGCTGGTGGAGGTGGAATTGGGGGACCAGACCTGAGCCTCATGCCAGGAGCCCCAGTGGTTGAGCACAGCGAGGCTGTAATACTGAATCAGCTAGACATCAAGGGCTGGGGGGAGGAACTCTGTCTCCTTCGTGGTCGTGCCTCGAAAAGCTTCTGGAATAGAATAGGTGCTCCATGAATGTTGTCCTTTTTTTTTTTTTTTTAAGAATTTATTTATTTATTTGACAGAGAGAGAGAGATCACAAGTAGGCAGAGAGGCAGGCAGGCAGAGAGAGAGAGAGAAGCAGACTCCCTGCTGAGCAGAGAGCCCGGATGCGGGGCTTGATCCCAGGACCCTGAGATCATGACTTGAGCCGAAGGCAGAGGCTTTAACCCACTGAGCCACCCAGGCGCCCCATGAATGTTGTCTTTTAACCAAAGGCAGATACAGGATTCTTCAGCGGCTATTTCTACCTACTCTATACCTCCATCTCCTTATTATTAAAGGGAGAAGAGCTCAGAGTGTTTGGTTCATTTTGACGTCCCCGGACAAAAATACTGGTGGTACTAACGAGGCAGGAGTCCAAGGCTCTGATTTAAGCCTACTTAATCCAACAGTAGTTTTTGAGTATTTATAACAAGAGTTGGCAACCTTTTTCTATAAAGGGCCAGACAGTAAATATATTATGCTTTGTGGGCTACGTAGCCTCTGTCCCAACTACTCAAGGTTGTCCTTGGAGAATAGACAGATGCTCCAAGGAAACCTAACTTTCTTTACAAAAATAGGCAGCAGGCTGCTTTTGGCATGGTTTGCTGACCCTTGATCTAGAATATGCTAACCTCGGGCCAAGCAACAAAAGTAATTTTTGACAGTTGCAAGATGTGAGTTCCTATCATTCTCTAATAGATTCTAATCCTAATTAGATTCTCTCATTTTTATTAAGCTCTAACCTGGTTGGCTAGAGAAGCTAGAAGGCAGGGATCCTTCTTCTGGAAGGATCCCCAGCCCCACTGAAGTGGGAGGAGCTAAGGCCCAGGGAGGTGACTGGAGCCTCTCCCAGAGGTGGGAGAACTTCTCCCTTAGGGAAGTGGGCGGGGCTGTATCTGGAGGTGGGCGGGGCTTCAGCCAGAGGGCGGGGCCTGAGCCAGCTCCCACTTCTCCTCACTACTAGCCTGCCACGGGGAGAGGAACAGGCCCAGGAAGGTAGCAGGTATGCCATGACTCAGGCAGAGTTAGAGGGAAGCTTGTGGTGCTGAAGGAGCCTGGCTCCTAACCCAAGCCAGAGATCATTCCAGAAGGAATGAGACTTGGCCTCTAGAAGCATTGGCTCATTTACTAATGAGACATTCACTAAGCACTCACTCCGTCCAGGGCACTGTTGTCTCGGTACAGGGGATCCAGGGGTGAACAAAACAAAGTTGGCACCTCTATGAACCTGATATTCCGGAGGAAGAAGCAAGCAGTGAGCCAGAGCACGAGTGACCCCAGGAGATGATTTCAGAGCTGGAAGAGGCGAGGTGGGGGGGGATCCCTTAGATGGAGGACAGGTTCTCGAAGTGAAGAAAAGGAAGGAGCTGAGAGGATTTGGGGGAAGCACATCCCTGAGGAGGGACTGGCAAGAGCAAAGGCCTTATGAAGGCAGGGCGAAGGAGGGGTGTATGGGGGTCGGGGGGCGGCAGGACCCCTGAGCACAGTGCGCGAATGGACGGCATCCCACGGCTTGCGGTCGGGCAGGTAGCAGAGGAGCCCAGTCAGGTCGGAAGAAATCGGATCTCATTCTAAGTGTGATGGGAACCATGAGCAGGGGACGCTGATTTGGAAGGGCAATTCTGGCCACTGGCTGGGAAGGCAAGGAGGGGGATGTTGCAGACATCCTGAACATCCTGATGAGAGGCTATGGCCGATGGGCCAGACTTTTATCTGGGGGGATGGTGAAAAGTGAGGGGCTGTTCGGGAGACAAGGCTGAGAGGAGTGGGGTGGCCAGGCCATGGGGGGGCGGGGGACAGGACCCTGCTGGGTTTCCAAAGGACAGCAGAGGACCGTCCTTTGACGGAGGGACAGGGTGGGGGCAGACGATCCAAGGGGGTGGAAAGAGGCTCAACAAAGAGAGACAATCTGGCTTTGACCGTTCATACCCAGCCTGCCTCAGACTCAGAAGGCAGTGTGGCAGGAAGTGTGGGCCCCAGAAAGACGGCTGGAACTCCTACTCTTACCAAAGTCAGGGACACAGTCTACCAGACCCTGATCAACCAAAGGGCAGGATCTGTTCAGAGCCTGACACAGGCTGTTCAGAGCAGCCTTCTGGAAAGGACAGAGGCCTGACCATGTGGAAGCATGGGACTGTGGCCTTGCCTGGCAGAGCCATAGCTCCCGAAAAACCCTCTGAGTATCTTCTGCTCAGCTCTTTGGGGCTGAACGTCCTGGTATTCTGGAGGTCAGAAAAGATTTGAGCCACCTGGCGGCCATAGGTCCTTTTTGGCAGCAGACAAAATAAAGGCCTGGCCCTCGTGGCCCTTGCAATCTATGATAAGTGAAATGAACAAGTTAATTATATAGTCTGTTAAACCATGAAGAGTGATATGGAGAAAAATCCAGCGAGAAAGGGGGATAGAAAATTCTGGAGTGGGGTGGGGGTGGAGGTTAATAAAATCCTCCTTGTGAAGTTTGAGTAAAGATCTGAAGGAGGCGAGAGGGAGCCATGTGGAAAGCCAAGGGGAGAATGTTCCAGGCAGAGGGAACAGCAAGTGCAAAGGCCCTGAGACGGAAGCATGCTTGGAGTGTTTGAGGAACAAGTCTGAGGCCAGAAAGACAAGAGTAGCGTGAGCAAGGGGCAGCCAAGGAAGAACGAATGCAGAGAGGCCCAGGGGCCCCTGCAGGTCATAGAAAGGGCTTGGGTATTGCAGAAAGCCATCGGAGGGTCTGAGCAGAGGAGTGACACCATCTCACTTTCTACAGGACCCTCTGGTTGCTACGTTCACAGGAGACTGAAACAGGGCAAGGGCAGAAGCAGGCAGAACAGTTAGGAGCCTGCTGGCGATAATCGAGACAAGAGAAGGTATCCCGAACCGAGGTAGAAGCAGTGAAGGAAGCGAGAAGGGGTCAGAGCCAGAAACTATTCCCAAGACCTGCAGATGGGATTTCCAAAGAGGCTGCCTGTGGATTTCCCCAGGAAGGAAGGAGTCAGGGTTTGGGTCTAAGGCTGGGACCAGGGAGAATGGGAAGCTCAGTGTCGGCCGCCTTAAGTCAGAGAGGCCAATGGGACTCTTGGGGAGATAGCCTGGAGTCTGGGACTCCGGGGACAGGTCCTGGCCCTGAACAGGAGCGTGCCAGTTGACTGCAGGTGGGTGATATCCAAAGCCTGGAGCCTTGCCGAGTGGACCAAGGCAGTGGTAGAGAGAAGAGGGGCACGCTCTGAGCCCCAGAAGGCCGAGGCTTAGAGGCCAGGAAGCTGAGAAGGGCCCAGGGGAGGAGGCTGAGGAGGGTGGCAAGTAGTGGCCTGGGTCACCCCTATCATCCTCATTCTACCCGCTGGACTGAAGATCTAGAGCAGAGCGGGAGGAGAGAGAATGCCAGAAGGACATGGCTGGCCAGGAATGCAGAGCTCATCTCCTGGGGTGGCGAAGAAGGCGGGGCTCGCTTGCTCTCGGGCCATCGGGCCAGGCTTCGGGCATTGTCCAGCGCCTCTTGGGAGACCTGGCAGAAGGAAGGCTCCCAATCAGTATCTGATAGAACAAATGAGTGAAAGAATGAATGAATGCTCTTACCCCTCCCTCTCCCACACCCCCATAGGTATTTGAGGAGTTCCACGGCTTGTCCTGAACCACAGAGCCCGGGGATTTTTCTAGTGACAGGTGGTGGTCACTACCCCGGGCCTCCTGACATCTGGGCCCCACGAAGCTGTGGCCAGTGTACCCCTCCCCCACCCATCACTGGCTTACCCAAGGGCAGATGACAAGCAGATCTGTTTTGCCCCGCAAGCTCTAGGGGGCCACCGATGTGTCCTCTCTGGCGCCCCCCCATCCTTATCCCTCCTTACCAAAGCTTGAGCGCGGGTGAGGACAGAGGCCGTGGTGACCCGGGTGCGACTTCCTTCCATCGTCCGTATGCGTCCGTGTGTCTGGCCGCGCATACAACGGGGTGAGTCTGGGCCGTGTACTGTGCCTTCTGGTGCCTGTGTCCCCGCATCTGAGTGTCTGTCTGAACACCTTAGTGCCGGTGTGCTCGCGTCTGTGGGTCCCTGCAGGTGAGCGTGCGTGTGTGTGTGTGTGTGTTTCCCGGCGGTCACAGTGTGATTTGGAGACATCCGAAGCCGCCGTCCACACTCACATCCACATCCACAGGTCTCCAAACAGGGCCGCCCTCCCGCACGCCGTACACGGTGACGCCCTCAGTTCGGTCCCGGCTCATTTCTTTAAGTGCCGGGTGCACCGGGCAGGCTGACTTCAGCACCTTGTCCTGACTCACAACATGCACTGGGGGAAACACCAGCCCAGGGGACCCCGCAGCCCGAGAAGCTGCACCGGTCCCCTCTGCCACGATGGGAACTAACGTTCCCTGGTGCTCGGCATAGACCAGCCACTGTTGTCACTGCTTACAATGCGTTGACTCGTGACCCCTCATCGCAGGCTATGAGCTGGGTGTGCTCACAGTCTCCCGACGGCGGGGGGACGAGGCTGGGAGGGCAGGCAGCACAGCCAAGAGAGGCACGCAGGCTGCCTCCCTCCCGAGTTGGTGCAGATCACTGATCGGCAGCCCCGGGGACAACAGGGAATGGGACGGCCTCTGGCACCGGCACAGATGGCATTCCCCACTGAGGCTCCCGGAGCCTCCAGGATTCTTTTCCGATGTCATTCTCTAGAGCACACTTGACGACTTTAGACGTTGTCTGCATTCCCCTTCACAATATCCTGGGGTCTCCATTGCACAGATGAGAAAGGGGAGACACAGAGGCCACTCTGCCAGTGGCGGGGGGTGCTGAGATGGGGCCCCAAGGAGGCCGCGTGTGGAGCCCAGACTCTTAACCACCACTCTCGACTCCTCTCTCTCCCCTCATCTGCTGCCTTGCCCTTCCTCTTCCTCCTTCCCCGTGGACGGTCTCCTCTAGGAAGACCGCCTCTCCCCCTTTCCCTCCTCTTCTCCCCCCCCCCAGTCCCCTCTCTCTCACATTCATGCGCATGCTCACAGACATCTGTGGTCCTGGCCCAACCCCCCAGCACAGCATGGAGGGGAGTGAGGGAGAGATGCCCAAGAGCTTCGAAGGTCCTCTTGGGCCGCTCCTGGGTAATCCTGTCCTGTGAGAATGGACCAGGTCCCAGGCGGAATAACAAACATCAAGAGTTGAGCACCGCGCCCAGGAAATAGGGAGCCCGCCCTCCATACAGCTGGAAACGACAACCATTCTGATCAAAGGCCACAAGTGACACAGGGACTGGATAAGACGGTGCCCTGGCCTGGCTGAGTGGGCCCTGAGGGGAGGTCTGGGGAGCACAGGACCACCAGAGACAGACAGCACCCTAGAAATCATCTAATCCAGACAAGGACGTGGAAGCCAGTCACCCCAGGTGATTTGCACAAGCTCTTCCTGAGCCATCTCTAAACCCTGGGGTCCCCCAAGCCCCAAAACTAGCCCTCTCACTCTTCCACGGGCAGGCTCTCCTGTGCTCACCTCTGTGTCTATGATCCCCCATTTACAGCTTCCGCCCAGACCGCACCTCTGTGCCCCCAGCCCGCACCTCCACCCATGAGCTTCCCCGTCGGCCTGGCCTTGGCCCGCCTCATTTCCTTCAGAGCTCCCCAAGCCCTCCAGGGACTCTCTGTGACCCAGGGCCTTCCAGTTCCCTGAGCAAGGATTCTTCCTCCAGCCCTGCTCACGCTGCTTCCTCTCCCTGGAACACTCCACACCCTGCCTCTCTTCTGCCCTGTCAGCTTCTCCTTATCCATCAGATGCCAACTCCAACGTCACTCCCTCCAGGAAGCCCTCCTTGATGCCGTGAGCTCGGAGGAGGCTCTGTGGGGTGGGAGGCACAGGCCTGAGAGCAGGGGAGTGCAGTGGTCAGGCTCCCAGACCCTGGAGGCAGACTGTGTGGGTTCACAATCCAGTTTCTCCGCTTCCTTGCTGGGTGGACTCAGACGAATCGCTTAACCTCTCCGTGCCTCGGTTTTAGCTGCTGTAGGAAGGGGGAATTTTAATACTTACTTCGCAGAGTTGTAATAGTAACTGATGAGCTTAGAACACCGTACGCTAAAGACTCGATGGACATTAGCCATCAACGTGTGACATTAGCTCATCAAGCGCTTTTGGGTGCCATACCTTTCTCTCGTAGCACTTCATCCTGGTGGATAATTATATATTTATCTGTATTATTATTATCTGGTGACATACATCTCCTTCATGAGAACCTAAGCCCCATAAGGACATGGACCAGGCCTGTTTTGAACCCCTAGGTCTCCCCTGCCCAGCCTGGAACGCGGCTCCATGGTAGATACTCAGTCTGTATTTATTCACGGAACTCAGGCTAGTCGAAGGCAAAGCACCTCCCCACGCTGGACCCCACGGCCTTTCCCCAGTACACCATACTACACTCTCAGCCAGGAAGGGCCCAACTGCAGCTAGCAGACCAAATCCGGCCTACCGACTGTTTTTGCAAATAAAGTTTTATTGGAAAAGAACCGCACTCATTTGTTTACAGATCGCCTAAGGCTGTTTTCATGCTGCAATAGCTAAGTTGGGTAGCCGCGATAGAGAGCATATGGCCAGCCAAGCCAGAAATGTCTATTCCCCGTCCTTTTCCAGAGAAAGTCTGCCAATACCTGCTTCAGGTATTTGCAAGCTCCATGAAGCTGAGGGCACGGCTTCATGGGTTTTGTCTGAGTCTCAGTGGGTTTATCTACGTACCAGGATGGGGCCTGGCCCATAGGCAGAGCTCCGTAAATGTCGGTACATGTCATGTAGTTCCATATGCTTAGTCGTAGGAGATCAATAAATATTTGTTCATTAAGTAAATCAGGTACCTTCTGCTCCTCGTGACAGATTTCAGCACTAAAACCACACCCGCTTCAGCGGGAATCAGGACAATTCATGGGAAAATAGCATCTGGATGAAGGAGGGGGAAACGATTGAAGGGATGAATATCACACCTTTGGCTAATCACTTTCCAGGGCAGAAGCTGGACAGAGACGGTCCAATTTAATCTCAACGACAGCGCTCCTCAAACTTTCGTGGGCATATGACTTGGGTTATGGGTTCCTGTTAAAATGTAGATTCCAGTAGCTGACGAGTGAGGCCTGAGACCCTGCAGTTCTAACAAGCTTCCCATGATGCCTCCCATGATGCTGACCCTCCGACTGCCCCTCGAGCAGCAGCAGGGACTTACATCCCCGGGAGCCGGATGGGAGGGTTCCTTTTCCCATTCTGCAGGGTGCAGAATCAGACCCAGAGAGGCAAAGACCCTTGCCCGTGGCCACGCAGTGAGGGAGTGACAAAGCCAGGGTAAGCACTCGGGTGCAACTAACTTCCTCCCCCATCCCCACTCTGCCTAGGACACCCCCCAGCCAGAAAGACCTCCTTCGAGAAACTTCTCCAATGTGGGAGTCCCGGCTGGCTCTGAAGTCCCTCCCTGCCCAGCCTGAATCTGGGTCCTGCAAACTTCAGCCTCCCTTACGGGCTATCCCCTGTCACCTTCGTCCTGGGCAAACCTCTTCTGAGAGAGGCCGGTGTTTAGGTTGGCCCTGCTGGGCTGGAGAGGCCACTGTCCGTACGGCCCGTGGCTACCCTGCTCTGAAACACATCGTAAGCTGCCCGGGACCTTCGGAAGTGGTCCCAGTGCTGCTGGTTAAAACACAACAGACCTCTCTCTCCAGCCTCCTATCTTGTCTTTGCACACACGGATGCACGCGCACATGCACGTGCACACGCACACACACACACACACACACACACACACACACACACGACTGCACACACAGCATCCCAGCTCCCTCTGCAGCTGGCGCTCCTTCTCTCTGCTGTCTGCAAGGCTAAGTTGGGATATCCGGGCTCTGAGCTGACACCATCAGGCCCTGGCTGCCTGGGAGGCATTCGCTCTGGGGATGCAGGCTGGGTTTGCCAAATGCGGGCATACGGTGGGCAGGAAGCGCCTTGCTTTCTCGGAGGGAAAAGACTGGAGAGCTTCCTCCTCCACTCTGCTCCTCTGAACTACCGCGGCTGCCCCTCGGAAGTCACACCAACTTGTCTTTCCTCCTTTCTGCTGTCACCTTCCATCCCCGGCTGGCCAGAAATCACAGACACAGGGAGAAATCAACTAATGGTCCACACCCACTTTTACACATGCGGAAACCAGAGAGGGCGAGGTACCTGCCTCAGCCACACAGCAAGTGAGTGGCACAGCAGGGACCCCAAAGCCAGCTCTCTGGATCTGCAGCACCCCTTCCCAGGCTCCTTGGAAACCCCATAGGGAGAGTCCGGGGCGGTCCAAAAATGGGGCCGGTCGGAACTTGAATCGTGACTCATGAGCTGGGCTGCCTTGGGCAAGTTACTTTACCTCTCTGAACTTCTGTTTTCTTGTCTATAAACTGGGGCTAAAAAACGCTGCCCCCCAGGGCTGGTATGAGGATTAAATTAGAGAATGTATGTTAGGTACTCATTCGGGACTCCACCCAGAGTAGGTGTTTATCAAAGGTTCTCTCGTCTCTCCTGAGTCTTCAATAAACTGCCCTGTCCCACATGCTTATGAGGGTGAGGATTCAGACAGTACTGCGTGGGCACGCCTAGGCCTCATGTAGGTGTGTGCAGGGGTGCGGGGGCTGGAGGATCCCAATGGGGACACATCCGCTGTCTTAAAATGGCTTGCAGGGGGAGAACGTCTCCTCAGATCTGGGGGAGGCGGCCCACCCCTGCCTGCAGGGGAGGGGAGCCCGATGGCCCAATAACCCAGCTGCTCCAAGTGCGTGCCCCATCCTCCAGCCCCTAGTTCAGGTTCACCCTTCTTCAAGCCCCCTAAAATAATCCATTCACCCAACAGCATCGGTAAGCAGTGTAGACTTCCTGAAGATCCCGGGGGAAGAGAGAGGGGGAATTTTAGATGACACATCACAGCAAACTGCCTAAAATCCTCTTGGAAAAATTCCTCAAGTTCTACGTAGAAAAACTCTCGTCTCCACAGATTTCTGTGGCCACAAGACCACCAAAAGGCGCGGGGAGCAAGGGGACGCTCTATTCCTAGCACCTTCCTTCCAAAACACACATCCCCAGCGAACCAACCCCACCGGCCGCCCCCGGGGTTGAGCCAAGGGGCCCTAAACCTCCTCGGAAGCCACTTAAACAACCCAAACAGGGAAAGAAAACCTCCCTTCCCTCCCAGGAGCCTCCAGCCGCTCTGCCTCCTGCCTGGCCCACAGCCCCCAGGACAAGGACTCAAGGCCCTGAGGCCAGCACTGCTTTATTTGAATCTGAGACTATTGTACACACTTTGTGGAGGACCCGGCGCCTCTGGGTCCCCATCAGAACACTGCGCCCCACATCCGCTCCCTGCCCCTCCCCCACCCTCGGCCATCTGCGTCCCTCTGCCCTCCCCGGCCTCCCACATGCAGAAGTAAGATGTTCCCGAGGGTGTTCTTTTCTTGTGCCTGTTTGTCGGTCCTTCCTTCTCACTTTATCCCGAAAGCCGTTCTTTTTGTTTTGTTTTTTGTGGGGTTTTTTTGCTTTTTGTTTTTACCCTTGTTCTTTTCTTGGCAACATGTCTGCTTCTTCCTCTGTCTGGACTGACTCACCACGTTTATTCACTCGGTGAGCCTGCACTGGGGACCGATGGTGTCTCCAGCACCCACCGAGGTGGTGGGGGCGGAGAGATTAAAAAGATTAAAAAGAGAGCCACCTAGGGATGCCTGGGTGGCTCCGTGGGTGAAAGCCTCTACCTTCAGCTCAGGTCATGATCTCAGGGTCCTGGGATCGAGCCTGCTTCCCCCTCTCTCTGCCTGCCTCTCTGCCTACTTGTGATCTCTCTCTCTCTCTGTCAAATAAGTAAATAAAATCTTAAAAAAAGAGAGAGAGAGAGAACTAAAAAAAAAAAAAAGCCACAGTTCTCACCTTCATGGGACCCCCACGGCTTACGGAAGCATATATAGAAACAAGTTTTTCCTATACTAACTATGCTTTATCCAGCATTGACTACATGTCCTCAGAGACTTACCCAAGTGCCTTATCAGCATTAGCTCATCTAATCCTCACGGCAATCTGAGGAGGCTGGGCACTGTGACAGTCCCCATTTTACAGATGAGAAAATTGAGACACAGGGAGACGATTCGCCCCACCCTACACAACTAATACCTGTCAAAGCCAGATGCAGATCCCGGCTGTGTGGCCCCTTCATCACGATAACACACTGCCCCAGGTCCCCCAGCACAGAGGAAGGGAGGGATTGTTTTGCTTAAGGAAATCAGGGAAGGCTTGACAGAGGAGGCGAGTTTGATTTGAGTTTAAATGGATGGATAGAAGTTTGCTGAGTCAGAAAGAGCAGGAAAAGCATTCTAGTAAGAAAGGTCAGTATGTCAAAAGTCAGAAGCGTGCAATGACAAGACATGGGAAGTTTGTTGTGGCTAGACCAGAGGGGACATGAAGACCGAGAGTGGGGACCAGGAGGCATGAGGCTGGAGACGGGCCAAAACCAAGTCACATGGGGCCCTGTGGGCCTTGTGAGCCCCTGACGTTTGGTTCTATAAGCAGACGGGAGCCCCTGAAGGGCCGAGAGGTGGGTACTGGATTGTTCCTCCTCCCTCCCTCCCTAAGCAAACTTGACTGTGGCCCCGTGTCCACAAAACCCCCACCCGTGGGCCACTCTCTTCCCCGTCCAACCCTGTGGCTCACAGCTGTGCGGTTCTCTCTCTCCTTGACCCCCCCGCCATGTTCCACAGGGGCCGTGAGGGCCTCGAGCATTTTCCCGATCCTAAGTGTGATTCTGCTCTTCATGGGTGGTCTCTGCATCGCAGCCAGCGAGTTCTACAAGACTCGACACAACATCATCCTGAGTGCTGGCATCTTCTTCGTGTCTGCAGGTAATGGCCTCTGAGCTGGGCCGGCCGGAGCCCGGGACTGACCGTGGGAGCAGGCCGAGGTGTGGGTGCTCGGCGGCTGGGAGGACCTGACGGAGACAGGGGGGAGGGAGGAGAGGAACCTCCAGGACTTGCAACAGGTCCTGTCATAGGGAAGGCAGGCCGTGCTGGGGCTCCTGTACCACGGTAACGTCCACGCCCCCCGCTAAGTCCTCCAGGAACACCCCCAGACCCTGTCTCTCAGCCCAATGGCCCATCGCCCCCCCCCCAGTTTTTAGAAAAGCGCCCAAATCCCGGGTCCCTCTCAGAATACTGGGCCTACCCTCACTGCCCTGTCCCCTCACTGTCCCATCCCGGGGGGGAGCAAGCAAGCACCTAAAACCACAAGCCTCAGCCCTGTTCCGGGACCAGTCACATTGTTTCTGATGCCAGAAAAAGCCGCTGGCCCCCAATGGCTTCACATGTGCTAATTCATTTAATCCTCTCCATGACCCTGCAAGAGGGACTCCTATCACCACCAACACCACCCCCACTTTACAGAGCTGCAAACTCTGACTCAGGTCACCTTGCCGAAGGCTTTGAATCTGGAGCAGTCTGGCTCCAGGGGCCAGTCCCAACCCCCTGCTCTACCAGCTTCAAACCTCCGTACAGCCTTGAGCAAGTTACTTAACCTCTCTGTGATCCATTTCCTCATTCGCAACCCCACAGACATGCACTGCACAGCCAAGGCACGTAGCAAATGCTCAGTAAACAGGAGCTCTCATTATTACTCCAAGAGTGGTGGAAGAATGCCTCTCTCTGCTCTCCTCCCCTCCCCTTCCCTTGCTTTGTTTCCATCACCCCTCCCCTCGGTGGCTCTCTCTGGTGGCACGATCCAATATTAAGGCCACACTTGCCTCTAGCCCTCTCCGGCACTGGCCACAAAAGCCCTGGAGCTGGGAAGGTCCCTGCGGCTGCCCCTGTCCATTAGTCCTGCCTAGGGCCTGACCCCACGCTGGGAACTAACCACCCTTCTCTCCGATCGCCCCACCCCCGCCCCATGTGTGCCCCGCAGGTCTGAGTAACATCATTGGCATCATAGTGTACATATCTGCCAATGCCGGAGACCCCTCCAAGAGCGACTCCAAAAAGAATAGTTACTCGTACGGCTGGTCCTTCTACTTCGGGGCCCTGTCCTTCATCATCGCCGAGATGGTCGGGGTGCTGGCCGTGCACATGTTCATCGACCGGCACAAACAGCTGCGGGCCACGGCCCGCGCCACGGACTACCTCCAGGCCTCCGCCATCACCCGCATCCCCAGCTACCGCTACCGCTACCAGCGCCGCAGCCGCTCCAGCTCCCGCTCCACCGAGCCCTCCCACTCCAGGGACGCCTCCCCCGTGGGCATCAAGGGCTTCAACACCCTGCCGTCCACGGAGATCTCCATGTACACCCTCAGCAGGGACCCCCTGAAGGCCGCCACCACGCCCACCGCCACCTACAACTCCGACAGGGATAACAGCTTCCTCCAAGTCCACAACTGTATCCAGAAGGAGAACAAAGACTCTCTCCACTCCAACACAGCCAACCGCCGGACCACCCCCGTATGAAGCCCGCCGGGGGCCTGGCATGGCGCCGCAGGAGGAGCGCGCGGCCCCCCCACCTCGCGTGGGCCCCGGAGGTGGGGCGGGGCGGCGGGGAAAAGGGGGGGGCGGGAACCCAACCATCAATGGGGGGGAACCTTCCAAAAGCAAAAAAACAAAAAAACAAAAAAACAAAAAAAAAGAGAAAAACATAACAAGTAAATTTTAAAAAAAGAACAAAATATAAGAGGAACAAAGAAGCAAAACGACAGGAAATGTGAAAAAAAATATTAACCGACGGAAAGAAAAACAAACTTAAAAAAAAAAAGCGAGAGAGGTTAAAAAATTAAAAAATAGAAAATAAATCTAAAAGAAATGCATGAATTCCCATGTACCATTATTTTAACATTTAATAAAAACCAATTTAAATGAAAAAATAAAAGGGAACCAAGATAACATTAAAGCAAAAAAAAAAAAAAATGAAGAGCAGAAAGGATGGGGGAATGTTCTCTGCATTTTTCAGGGGTTTATGTTCCTTTTTGTTTTTAATGTGGGCGAGTTACTTTTCTGTTCTCTTTAACCCCAAGCGGGCTCTGCCTCCCTGGGCGAGTGGAGGGGGGGGTGGAGACTCAGGGGCCCCGGGGCCAGGTGAGCCCCTCGGTCACTGCCAGGTCCCTGGAGCCTCTGGATGGGTGCCCCAGGAACGCTGGGCAAGCTCCGAGGCCGGCTCCACCCAGCATCGTTGGGGCAATTGTAGGCCTCCAGGTGACCCTAGAGTCCTTGGTCCCTCCTGTCCGAAAGGTGCCTGGAGGGGGGTGCACTTGGGCTTGTCCAACCCCCAAGTTCCCAGTCCTTAATGGTCCTTAACCCACTGTGATGACTTCCTAGGCCTTGAGGGAGGGGAAGGAGAGGGGACGGCTGCCGTTGGCTTGCAAGATGCCCGAAACCCTGGAATCCTCAAGGTGAGCTTCTTGGGGTCACGGCCCCAAGCTTCTGCCCTCGGGAGCAGGAGACGCTCACCCCCCGGGGGGATATAAAGCTGCTCTCCCTCCTCACCTCTCACCTCAGGGCCGCCTGATGACCCTGGGGCGATGGTGGACCCCCAGACTCATAGCTCCCCCCCCGCCCCCTGGGAAGGGGGCTTATTGACCCTTTGGGGGTCCTTGGACTCACTGAAGCCCCCCAGGGGCCCAGCGGGTCCAACCATGACACTGCAAAAAGGTTTCTTTTTACAAAAGAAAAAGGAAAAACAAGTGGTGATTTTTTTTAATAAAAAAACCACAGACTATAAATAAATGTAAATATATAATAAGTGGATTTACTTGCAAGAAAATCAGATAGTATTTTTCTTTTAATTCTTTTCCAGCTTTAAACTGTGAAAACAAAACAATGGGTGGGGTGGGGACTTAAAATTTAGCAGGGAACTTGTAAAGAGAAAACAGAAAACAAATATACAAATCCATTAAAAAAAAAATAACAAATAAACAAAACAAAACAAAACCTGCTGGGAGAGATCAGGGCTGGGCTTAGGCGGGAGTCTGAGAAGGAAGGCCCCCGGGGGAGCGGGGGAGCGGCAGGGAGGTTATAAGACGGAGCTCTCTTCCCTATACTAGGAAGGTGCGGCTAGTGCGGAAGAGAGAATCACGATGGAGAACCAGGTCTGCACGAAGGAGATCGCACACCCACTCACACACACACACACACTCACACTCACGCTCATATGCATGGAAAGGACCCCAGTCAAAAACCCAGCTCTGGATTCCGGAATCCCTTGCTGTGGTGGCCTCTCTGGGCCTCAGTTTCCCCCCTACGTAAGCATACGGATTGACCTAGATGAGCTCCAAAGGCCTATTCTTATTCTTGGTGTTGAGGACTTTTAAGATCTGCCACCTGCCCGGAGGAAGATGCCAGGGATGACCGAAATAGCAGCCATCCAGCCCCCAGACATCGAGAACATTCCCAAATCATCAGTCAGCCTCTCAGCCATACACGCGTGCGCGCGCACACACACACACACACACACACCCCATATGCCTCCTCACTGTGCTCCCAAATCCCTACCCCCCACATCTGATTTCAGAGCAAAAATACACATGTATGAGCAAACGTCTCCTGCCATTCAGAAAGGGGGAAAGCCACCAGAGGTCCCCAAAGTCACTCTTCATTTCGTGTCCCCTTCTTTAGTGCCATAACCCAGTCACAGAGAGTGAAGGGGGCTTCTTCAAGAGAAGAGATCAGCCAGCAGGCCTTCCCCGCTCTCTTTGGGGGTCAGAGGGGTTGGCTGGGAGGGGTAAGGTCAAGGGCATAGAGGAGATGGCTTTACAGAGTTTGGTCGCAGGTTGAGGACCAACCCCCAAAATAAAGCTGATGCCACGGACTAAAGTCTGGGGCGTCCGTGTTGCACCCCATTCTTCCCAGACCAACGAGGCCCAGTTCAGACAAAGAGAGACCCAATGGCTTTCTGGAGTGCGGATTTCAGCCCAGCCTGCCGGCCCCTCTGCGGAAGGTGCCCCCCCCCCCCACCAGACCATCACCGGGTCTCGCTCTGCCTCTTCCCTGCCCCTGGCCCAGCCTGAGGTTCTGAAAGTTGAGCTCTGGAGAATTGCGGGGAGTGGCTCTCGAGGCTTTGCGGGTGCTCGCACGCTCCCAGCCCGCCTTCCCGTGTTTTGTGCGGGGAAAGGAGAGCTCTGTTTTCAAGTCAGCTGCAGCGGGAACCCTAAACGCAGCCTGAGCCGCAAGGCGGAGCATCTGCCCACCTGGCCCCCAAGGGCACAGCAGGCCACATCTCCGGACAGAGCCAGAGCGGGCGGCCCGAGGCTGGGGCGGTGGCGACCCAGCGCCCGTCAGTCTGGGCAGAAATCTCAGTCTCTCCCTCCCTCCCCCCACCAGCTTCCAAACCCAAAGCCGAAAAGATGAAGGACTAGAGAGATGGAGAAGCCCCGAGGAAAGAGCAAACAAGCGGGTGCCATTCAAAGAGCAAAATTGGCCCCAGTTGTGGCAGAGGGTTTGGGACCGCAACCGGGGCTTCTCTCCAGGCTGAAGCCTGGGTCCCGGGGCTGCCTCAAGAAGGCCACCTGGGTGTGGGGTGCAACCAGCACTGCTGAGAAAGGGCTAGGGGGCCCCCGAGGGAAGAAGCGGGGAATGGGACTGCAAAGGACGCTGCTTGCCAGAGTGGACGATTGCTCATGTCCAGCTCAAACCAGATCAAGAAACCAACCTCCGTTTTATTTTCTTGGTGGGTCCTTTTTTTTTTTCAGACTGTTAACAGAAAAAAAAATTTTAAAAAGCAGAAAACTTAAAAAAGAAAAAAAAAAAGAAAAAAATCCTGGTACATGAAATAAAGATTTTTTTTTATAGCTTGGTCCTCATGTCAGTGGATTTCTTTCATTGCTTTCCCAATCCGGGCATCCCCATTTAACACAACCCTAAAGCCGCAGATTCTCAGAGCTGGGGGGACAAGAAGCTGAGAATCCAGGCAGTAGAGTGTCCCCACTCCCTAGGTCATGAGTCTCCTCTTAAATATCTCTTAGGGGTGTTTGCATACCTCCAGTGACAGGGAGCTCACCCCCTCAATAAGCAGCCCAGCCTGGGCTGGGTAGTTTATTCGTCAGAGACTCCTCCACAAGATGAATTTCAATCCATATCCTCTTTTGAATCCAGCAACACTGAATGAATGCTTCCCTTTCCAACACAATCGTCCTTCGGATACTTGAGGATCGTGAGCATGACGCCCTTGAGTTTCCTGTTTTAGAACAAACCAGTTCCACTCAACAGCCCAGTGACTCTCCAGGGTTTCAGTTTTTGCCATGAAAGTGTGCAGCCTGGAATGAACATGACCCTGCAGGTGTACTCAGAGGACTGTAGATTGGGAGACAAATGGGGAGGGGCTAGTAGGGAGTCCTGGGGAGACTTGGAGAGCTAGGAAAGGCAAAATGGGATGTGTCCTAGTCTGCTCAGGCTGCCATAACAACTAACATGCCCTAGTCTGGGGGGTTGAAACAGCAGACATTTACTTCTCACAGTTCTGGAAGCTGGGAGGTCCAAGATCAGGGAGCCGGCAGATTCAGTTCCTGGTAAGAACTCTCTTGCTGGGGGCGCCTGGATGGCTCAGTGGGTTAAGGCTTCTGCCTTCGGCTCAGATCATGATCTGAGGGTCCTGGGATCGAGCCCCGCATCGGGCTCTCTGCTCAGCGGGGAGCCTGCTTCCTCTTCTCTCTCTGCCTGCCTCTCTGCCTACTTGTGATCTCTCTCTCTCTGTGTCAAATAAATAAATAAAATATTAAAAAAAAAAAAAAAAGAACTCTCTTGCTGGCTTACAGATGGCCACCTCTCTCCTGTGCTCACAGGGCACCAAGCTCTGGGCCCTCGTCCTCTTCATATAAGGTCACTAATCCCATTGTGAAAGCCTCACCCTCCTGACCTCATCTAACCCTTTATCTCCCAAAGACCCCCACCTCCAAATATCCTCACACTGGAGGCTAGGGCTTCAATACATATATGTCATGGGGTTGCAAACATTCAACCCATCACAGGAGGCCAAGAGAATCTGACCCTTGACATTGACATTGGCGAAAGGCCCCGTTTGCAGGGCACTGAAGAGCCAGCCCGCCGACGTCCCACCCGGGTCTGCTCAGACTACCAGCATCAGCTATTTGAAAGACGGCTGTGAACACCTCTCAAAACCCATCAAATGCATTTAATTTAGTTACTTTTAACTTAAAAAAAAAAAAGTCACACTGAAGAGGAGGGGAGGAAAGAAGGTATTTCAAAATCAAATTAAGATTTAAAGAGCAAATAGAAAAGAACTCCTCTGTTGGCAAATTGTAAAGTGCTTCCTTCCTCCTTTTTCTATTGCTCGTGGGGCCCACCTTCCCATCACCACCTTCCTGAATTGATTACCCTTAACTAGGAAGGTCAGGTGCAGAATGCATGACAAACTGGAAAACTGGAAAGCTAACCAAAGCTTGTTTAAAAGGAAGACACGCTGTTCTAAAAAGAGAAAAGAGCTGTCCTACGGACATCCACGATCACAGACAAAAAAAAAAAAAAAAGCACGGAGGTCTCGTTCATGACTATAGCTGGGCTTCACTGGCCTGGTTAATTTCATACTTTCGTTTGGAAAGCCAGAAGAGTGACCTGTGTGTGATCTTAGAAATAACCTTGATAACACAGAGCGATGGGCACTGGGGAGGATCCCAGATGTCACGACCCCTCTCCTGACACGGACCCGGGCTCCTTCATGAGCTCTGGAAGGTGGGGGTCCCTGGGGGGAGGGGGACACTGTGTACGATGTGGGGAGGAAGCTTAGTCATTGTACACATCTCCTTGGGGCCCAAGAGAAAGGAGACAGCATGTGGAGGAGACCCAAGTGACCCAGAGCAGAGAGAAGACCATCCCCACACTGTGAGGTCCCCGGAAACTCCACTCTGGAACTGGCCAACATTCAGAAGTCCCTACTTTGCCCAAGTCCCCTCGGGCCACACCGCCAAGCCCCTCTATAGTCTCTTCCTCCACGCTCGCCCCTGATATTTGCAGGCCCCAGGGTAGGAATACAAACGGAGCCCACATAGCATAAATCTGCATATTTAACAGCTACAAATTGAATGAACAAACTTTCAAATGTTTAATCCTTCTCTCCTGACAAACATTTCTTCACGATCACCTAAAACACTCAGTGCGAATTTGGAAATCTCAACCTTGTCAGAATTCTGCACCCAAAAGCTCCTAGCCTCCAGCCCTGCCCGTGCCCTTCCCATCTCCAGCTCCACTCAGTGGGGGCAGGGCCCCTACCACAAAAAGGCTGCCCAGTCCCGCCTGCACATCTGCATTCCAGCTCCAGCCACCCAACCAACCAATCCTTGGACACACTTCCAGCCGCCCAACCTCAGGACAGATGGTAGCCCACCGTGGGCTGGCTCAGGATCCTCTGGGAGGAAGTTCTTGAGTAGCAGGCGCCAGAGAGAAGTCTAAGAATTTCAGAGTAAGCACATCCCCATGGAGGATGGGGATCCCCAAGGAGGGCCAGAGCAAGGTTCCCCAATGCCCAAAGCAGGGGTCCCTCTTGTCCAAGCCTGGGGTCAGCAACGCGCATCCCCCTGACTCGTGTGCCACACGGTGGAACCTCGAAAACAGCCACGGAGGGAGTGTTTGCACAACCGAAAGGGGCAAATGCCATAAATCAGGGACCTTTCTTTAAATGAAGAGCAGATTATCAAACATTTACCCGCACACCAGTGCATAAATCTATAGATACGGTGCGTGCATATAGGCTCCCTTGGGCAGACCTTCCAGATACATCCAAACCCCCCCATGGTGCGTGTGCCCATGTGTGTGTTCACATACATATTTTTATGCGTGTGCGCACTCACACACACTCACACACACGCTTTGTGAGTTAGACCCACTCGCACCAACATATTCCTTCGGTCCGTCAGCTTTTATTGACCACGTCCCCTCTTCCCAGTCCTTGATCTTGGTCCCAAGTGTACAGACGCGACAAGGATATGGCTCTCCTGCAGGAAGCGGGGCCGTGAGCGGGGAAACGGAGGCTTGCCGAGAAGTAGGATCAAGCCGCACCAGGGCGTGGAGAGGGCGTGGGGTGCTCAGAGCAGGTGGCTTTCTCTGCACACCTAACCTGGGCACTCACTCACAGACCCACCTGACCACCTCCTTCCTGGTGCCGCCCCGGCCGGATTCTCAGAGATAGAGCAGGACCGCTCTGATGCTTCCCATTCATTCGTTCGTTCCTCCAGCTCCCATTACTCACGGTTCTGTGCTCAATACTGGGGGGAGTGGCCATGAAGACATCCCGGTCCCAGCCCCGGTCCAGGGAGGAAGCAGGAAAATTAGCCAGAACCAAATAATCATAGAATCACAAATTTTCATGCGGGCTACGAAGTACATGCATTGGGGCAATGATCTAAAAAAATAGCAGGGGTCAACCTGGCCTTCCGTCATCTCCAACTTAGTGGCTTAAAACCGCAATAGTCATTTTTCTTATCTCTCACACTCACAGACCCCTGGTTCTTCTGCGCCCCAGGATGACAGCAGAGGTGGCGGGGGAGGGGGCTGCAGTCATCTGAAGGCCTGACTGGGCTGGAACCCCCGCACAGAGGCTCCCCCACGTGCCCACATTCATGCTGACTGTTGACTGGGGGCTCAGGGAAGTTCCAGACCTGAACCCCTCATTGCCGCCTCCTGTGGCCCCTCTGTGAGTCTTGGGCCTCTCACAGCAGGGCCAAAGCAAATCCCCAGGCCAGTTCAGGGTGTGTGGGGGGGAGAGATCGAGTCCACCTCCTGCTGGGGTGGCAGCGTGCCACTGAGAGGGGAGAAGCCATCGGCCACCACCTTCGAAGTTTAGATACTGGGAGCCCTTTAGATAGAACTGTCAGTAGAGACTCTCACGGATACTTTCAGGTGAAATTGGCAGGGTAAGGAGGGTGGGCTGGGCAAAAACGGGATGGGAGCAGAGGGAAGGTTCCAGGAGGAGGGAACAGCATGTGCAAAGCTTGTGTTTCCGAAGCAGCAAAGAATCTGGCCTGTGAGTAGACGTAAAAGAAGACCCAGGTGATTATCCCTGATGAACAAGGGATAAGGGACATGGGATGAGTAGGAAGAGTTGGGCAGGGGTCAGTCCTCACAAGACAGAACTTTAGATTTTATTCTAAGCACAAGGAGAGCCCCTGACCCACACGCGATAGGGAGAATCACCACTGAGCTTTCTATGCGAAATTCACCAAGCCAGGGCTAGCCACTGTCAGGGGACAGAGAGAAGTAAGGCACATCTCTTTCCTACATCCAGGCGCCCTGGAAAGGAAAAAGAAACAATATGACAAAAAACACAAGCTTCCTGGCAAGCACAGCAAGAAGGGAAACATCACAAGTTCCATAGCGTTCATTGTCAAAGTCAACACTTTGGTTGCTACAGAGAAGAAAAGTTGTTTCTCAACCTTGAGCTCTCTGAAGAGGAAAGAAAACACACACGAAGTGATAATTAACAACTCGAGGCTTAAAGCTGAGAAGGCCAGAAAGGCAGCCCAGACAAAGCTGAGATGGAAGTCTCAGCACCCTTCCATCTCCGGGGAGCCACCCCCTGAAAACAGCAGGAAAGGGCCACTGGGAGAGCATGGGCCGGAGTGCTAGAAAGTCCTGTATTTGCAGCCTCGCTCGACCCTTCACCAACTGTGTGATGCAAGCAGGAGATGGCCTCCCAGAACCTTCATCTTCTCCTCTGCAGAATGGGTTTGATAATCCCTACCTAGGATCAGCAGCCAGGAGACCTTGAACAAAAGCTCCTAGCACAGCGCCTAGATGTGGGGCTCAACGAAGAGTCATAATAATCACAGCAGAATCTAGTCGGCTTTCCCTTTGTGCCGGGCGTTAATTTAAACGCTTTACATTTTAATGCTAACAGCAACACTGTGAGATAGTTCCAATTTATTAGCCCCATCTTACAAATGGGGAAATGAGGATGAGAGAGGTTAGGACATAGGACCAAAGTCACACAGCAGGAATATGGTGGAGCTGGGACAGTAAGCCGGGCAGTCTATTGGCTCCCCCCTTCTAACTCCCATTCTACCCCACTTCTCTAACAGTGGTCTCTGACTTGTTCCCCTTTTTATCCTCATCCCCCGATGCATACCCATTCAGTCCTGCTAGACTGGCCACTGCTGGCTAGAACCAAAATCCCTGTCCCGTTGGCTCGCCTCACACTCACCTCCCTCCCTCCCCTCTCCCAGAGTCGCTCTGCCTCTCTCCTTGTCTTAACTCTCCCTGATGCAAGTCTTGAATACCAGGCTAAACTTTTTTCCATAGG
Organism: Nasua narica; assembly: GCA_028533885.1. Classification (NCBI taxonomy): domain Eukaryota; kingdom Metazoa; phylum Chordata; class Mammalia; order Carnivora; family Procyonidae; genus Nasua; species Nasua narica. Next base: position 110,371,986 of record CM052807.1, on the reverse strand, counting down.
ACAGTCCTTTCGAGTCAATTGCTTCTGCCTAACAGACTGGCAAGGGGCCAACAGAGGGAAGGCTCAGAGCCGGCCATGAAAGACGAAGAGGTTTCTTCTCATGAGCTCCTTGACCACAGAGACACGACTCCCTTATCACCCGCTTGGCACGTGGCAAGACTTCATAACCTTACAAAGTGATTTCAGGTGAACGGACCTGAAGTGAACTTAGCGGGGTTAAACCGAATTGACCTCCGCTGAATCATAAGGCTGAATGGATGGAGGGTGAGGGGGTAGACAGACGGATAGATGGATAGGTGGACAGTTGTTGGTTAGACGGATGGGTGGATAGATGGATGATTGGATGGATATTTAGATGAATAGTTGGTGGGATACATGGGAAAACGGATGGATTTTTAGATGCTGAGATGATGGATGGATGGATGGATGGGATGGATGGATGGGAGGGGATTTAGTGATGGTAGCAGGTACGGAAATCTGGTAACTGAAGGTACAGAGGTGGGAAACACTGAATAAATCAGTATGACGGGCAGAGGGCTCACACCAGGGAGAAATAGAAAAAGAAATTCTCCCTCCTATAGGGACAGATGGAGGGACCGGGGAGGGTGCGATATACAAGTCACGTGCTCCGTGGCTCCTGGGAAGGGAGGCGTTAACAGCAGGAAGGCTCCCCTACCAGCGGCGACCAGGGTGACACTGACAGATTACAGCGTGTCCTCCGCACTAATAACACTGAGGCATCCTCCTCCTGCCGCTCCCAGCCAGTCCAGCTCCAGCGGATCGATACCGAAAGGCACACTGAAAATCCTCCGCCAACTCCCTCCAAGGCTTGGACACTGGAAAGCACAGAACCGCAGAGCAGAAGGGACCTTGGAGATCAGTTCATTCCTTGGGTGCTCCCTGGGCCAGGAATGGCATCCCATTCACCTTGGCATCCCGTCCCTTCCTAGGGCTGGGCAAAAGGACCGGGAGGATTCCAAAAGTTTGCCGAGTGAATGAATCAACCTCCTGGCCAATGCGAGAGTCCTCACCAAAAACCTCTCTGTGGCAATGGTGCCTCTGCCTCTACTTACGTACTTCTAGCCACAGGAAGCTCTCCACCTTTCCCAAGCGAAGAGAACCTTCCTTTGTTGGACAGATCTGACCATTAAATCATCTTCCCTATTTTGAATTACCCGCCCCCCCTCCGTTTATTTGTCCACCAACATCTATTTCCCAATTTCTTCCTCTTTCCTAGCCACCTCCCTCCCCCTGTCCCAAATCATCCAGTAATCCGGTCCTGGCCTCCCAGGATGCTGGAGTCACATGGTCGAGGAGGGATGAGAAGGGAATTCACACTCACTGAGCACCTGCTCTAAGTGAGATAGGTCCGAAATCTAAGCACGTTGTCTCCTGTCATTTCATGCTAACAAGAGGTGAGTGCTATTATCCCCATCTCACAGATTAAGATCCTGAGGCTCAGAGAGGGTGAATGAACTCAGACACACAGCAGGAGAGCTGGGGCTTGAATCCAGGTCCGCTGCAGCCCAGGGTTACCTAGCAAGAATACTTCCCATGTCTTTGTTCGCGGCCTCAGATGATTCTCGAAAGGACTTAACCGGACCTCCAGTCCCCCACCCCCAGGGGAGGTGGAGGGGGCTGCCAGACTGTGGGCTCCTCGCCCAGAGCTTGCTGCTTCTCTCCGTCTCCCCAGCCCAGAGCGTGGCCTCCCACCGGCGTTTCTCATGGAAGGGACCCAGGGCTCCTCAGAGAGATGGCGGATTCCGGGACTTGGGAGGGAAAGGGCACAAGATGAGTCCGGAACATTTTGTTCTTCTAGAGAGCTGGGAAGCTATCAAAGATGACGCAGGCTGGGTCACAAGGCTCAGCGTCCAACTTGAAGGGGCTCCCAGGGGCCGGAGATGAGACCATGTCAGGATGAAGAAGGGGAGGACGCCAGAGAGACCTGCTTGTTATTTTGAAAACCGATTTCACCCCAGAAGGAGGTGATGGTCCAACAAAATAATGTATATAGTGCACGTGATTGGTGCATTATACACATATTAGATGTAGATGTAACATGTAATAGTGTGTCTACGCAGAGGCTCCCGCCCTCCCTAGAAGAGCTCTGCAGCTGTGAGCGCTTACTCAGGGGCAGCCTGGAAACGTCTGGAGAAGGATCCTGTGCCCCCAGCTTATTCCTGCCCGGGGCCTTTCTCAAGCCCTTCCGTTCCCCACCGTGGTGAGGAAACACGGGGTAATGAACCTCTATGAAGCGCTACCCAGCCCTGAAGCTCCGGGGTGGGAGGGAGCAGGGCCGGGGGGATGGGGGGGAAGCAGCTTACCCAGAATTCCCCGCTGGCCACTCAGGCTGGACCTCCCGAACTCCTGAGTCCATGGCCTTGCCCAGGACCAGACGAGGTGGAACTGCTCCAGGAGTCAGGATGAGGGACTGTCCCAGCCCCCCATGGGCCACGGGTCTCCCTCACGGCGCACCTCCAGCCCCGCTAACCGTAGCTGCCTTTTGTGGCATCCCCCGCCCCCCGCCGGCAGCAGTGTCCCTCCCCAGTCCCTCCCCACTGGTCCTCGTTCCCTCACCTCCATCCTGTTACTGTGTCGTCCCCCCATCCGCCCCAAGCCCAGTCCTCTGCCCTCTCACACACACACACCCTGACACGGGCCCTCTTCCCTCCGAGCCCTCCTGCCCCTCGCTCAAACCATAATTTGGGGTAAGACTCTTCAACATCACCTGAAAAAGTCAGGATTCAATCCCCCAGGGGCTGTTCCCAAAGCCCAGGCGTGTGATAAGCTTGCCTTCAACTTGCCTCTTCTTACCTTTCGGGCTTCAGTCCAGATAGAACCTACCTCTAAAAGAAAACCTATAAGAGTGGTCCCCTCTGGGGAGGGAGGGCTGGAAGCAGGGTTGTAAGCAAGAGAAATGCTATATAAATCGATATAAAATCAGTGATGTAGCTTTAGTAAAGGTGACCGTTAAAAAGCAAAAAAAGGCAAGTCCTGACTCTAGTTTTCTGACCTCAGACAGGTTGCTGAAGCATATCCAGCCTCAGGTTACTCATCTGAAAAGTGGGGAGAACAACAGCACCCGCCTTGTAAGGTCAGTAACAAGCCAACGCCCGGAAAGCAGTGAGCATCACGCACGGCAAATCGTCAGCGCTCAGTAAAGGTGAGCGACGGTCTTCTCTTTTTCCGAGTTCTCCCGGACATTCTGAGCTCTTTGATGGCAAGAACGACAGCGCCCAACTCTGGATCTCGAGCTCAGCACGGCTCCTGGCACGACGGTTAAAAGTCTTGAAATGTTTCCTTTTGTCGATGAGAGAACAACCCACCATCCTCGGGACGGCTTCGAGGCCCCTGTGTGGCTGCCCCATGGCCTTCCCAGCTGCACCTCCCCCCGGCCCCAAATGCATGGTGACCTTCGACAGCTCTTGCTTCTGTACACACAGCATCGACCCTGATCCTCTCTTCCCTCCCCCTGCAGGCTCCTTCGGCCGGCTTAATATGCAAACTTGTCTCATCCTTCAAGATCCTGCGAAAGGCTCCGTCCTCTGGGTAGCCTGCTCCTTGGGCCCCTGGGAGACTCCCTCACCCCCCATGAACTTAGAACAGACCTCCAAGCCACACTTACCAACCTCTGTTGTTCACTGTTTGTCCTCTCTCTTCCCCACTGCTCTGAAAGTCCCAGGAGCGCAGGGGCTGTGTCCCTCGTGTTAGGCACATAGTGGGTTCTCAGGGAGGGTTCGTTGAGTGAATAAATGAGCGAACGGGTGAATGAATCATTCCCCGTCCCTCGGTCACCTGGCATCCTTCGGGGACCAAATTATGGTGAGTCACTCACACGCTGCCCATGCCTCGTGGGGAAAGCGGTGACCTCTCCTTGCGGTCTCTTCACAGGCTCCAACCCAGACGCCGCACCTCTCAGACTGAGGGCATCTGGAGAGCCTTCCAGGCCCGGCCCGGAAGCTGCAGCTGGCGCGCTGGTGGGCACTGCAGCTTCGGGGAGGCCGGGGGGCCTGAGGGAGCCCACCCGCCTCTCCTCTCCCTGCCACAGACGCCTGCTGAAGCCCTCGGCAAGTGGGACAGGGAGAGCCAGGGACAGAGGCCAATATGGCAGCCCCGTCCTCACAGAGACTGGCAAAGGAGGACACGTCCGGTCTCCCCCATTCAATCTATCACCTATGATTCGTGGAGTGCCCGGTGTGTGTCATAAAGAGTCTTTATGCGAGTCCTGGCACCTCTCTGAGCCTCAGTTTCCTCCTCAGACTCGGGTGGAAAGACTCTCCTCAGCCGATCTACCAGGGTTATTTATCAAATGGAACCAGATAATCTATGTTCGGGCATCACTGGTTCTGTCGTTGTTGTTGTTGATGTATCTTAATAGGACAATAGTGACTAACTGAAGCCCTCTCCGCAGCGACCGTGGTGACTTGCACACAGTAGGTGTTTAATTGGTTTCTGAGCCTTTGCAATGCAGCCCTGGTAAGGGGCTGGACCTTCCATGGCTTGGGGAGCAGCGCCACCCTGTGGCCAGAACTCAAAACACACGAACCTTCTGGTAACTGGATCAGGCTGGGAGGGGGCTGCTGGGAACCCCACAGAGGTGGTTCTAGGATGCGGGCGAGGAAAAGTCAGTCTGACACCACAGCACAAGGAGAAGTTTCTTCCCCCCACCCCACCCCCAGAGGTGGTATAGGCTCAGAGTAGAAATATAGGTACAAGGGTTTGAAGCAACACTCCGGATTATTTTTCCATAAAGGGGTCTTTAGAAGAACCAGAGTGGCCAAGGAGCAGCCCAGCCGCAGGCGCCGGTGGTCTGGCCAGGCCCTGTGAATGACACCGCGCATCTTTCATCCAAGAAGACTTGAATTGGCTCTACCATTCACGAGCTGTGTGACCTTGAGCAGATTGCTGGCCTCTCTGGGCTCCAGTATTCTCATCTGTGCAATGAGGTCATAATTCTGGCACAAAGAGTTGTGAAGGTCAAATGGGATAAGAAAGGAACGACCAGGGGTGCCAGGGTGACTCAGTGGGTTAAAGCCTCTGCCTTCGGCTCAGGTCTGATCTCAGGGTCCTGGGATCGAGCCCCTTGTCAGGCTCTCTGCTCGGCGGGGAGCCTGCCTCCCCCTCTCTCTCTGCCTGCCTCTCTGCCTGCCTGTGATCTCTCTCTCTGTCAAATAAATAAATAAAATCTTTAAAAGAAAGAAAGAAAGAAAGAAAGAAAGAAAGAAAGAAAGAAAGAAAGAAAGACACGACCAATTCATAAATGGCAAAATGCTTGTACAAACATGATGCGTGGTTTTTATGACTCTTCCCAATAACAGTAACATCTGGCACCGATGGAGCCACTCTCTATGCTAAGCCCTTCCCCATATAATTTCACTTAATTCTCACAAAGTCCTACAAAAGAGGTACTTTTAAGAAGCCCATTTTGCAGACGAAGGCATTGAGGTTTAGAGAAGTTTAAAATTGTGTTCAAAGGCACACTCGACGAACAAGGAGGAAAGTCGATATTCGAACCCAGGACAGTGGAACCCCCAAATCGAGGCAGTCAACCATGATGCTGTGTTGTCTCAATAGTTTAAGCCACTGAAAAGGGATTTAAAGTTAGCCCCCTGGGGGCGCCCAGCTGGCTCAGTCTGGTAGAGCACATGACTCTCGATCTCAGGGTCATGAGTCCAAGCCCCACATTGGGCAATGAGCCTACTTTAAAAAAAAAATTAAAGATAAAAAATGAATAGCGACACCTGGGTGGCTCAGTCGGTTAAATGTTCAGCTCTTAATTTCTGCTCAGGCCACGATCTCAGGGTCATGAGATCGAGCCCCACGGCGGAGGGATATCTGCTTGAGATTCTCTTCCTCTCCCTCTACCCTTCTCCCCTGCTCGTGCTTGCTCTCTCTTAAACAAACAAATAAGTTAAATAATGGTAGCCCCTGATATGCAGTGGTAGATGTCTTGAAGAAAATAATTACTGATGCTGCTCCTCTTTTTCCCAGGGGAGTTGGCTTCATTCCCATCCCAATCTCAGCATCTCCTTCGACCTTGGAGCCTCCTGAGAGAGGGGAGCCCTTGAGCTCTGCACCTGGGATCCTGTTCACAGTCAAGGTCAGAGAATCCCTAAACGTTCCCTTCCTGGGTCCGTGCCTGGAAAAAGGCCGTGCATGCTCCCACGTGCAAAGGAGTGGGCGTGGGAAAGGCAGACGTTGGGGGGAGGGACAGGTCCCCTTCGAGGTGTCTGCCGAAGAGACGGGCCAAATCTGTTGGAAGAAAGTGGTTATTTCTCAACAGTCCCCATGCCCCTCACAGGTCTAGAGTCCTTCTGAACTTATGAGTGTCCCCTATCCATTTTCTCATTATCTCGTCCCCAGAACACTCCCTTGAGGTCAGAATCCTTAGCTCTACTCCACAGGCAAGGAAACTGAGGCTTAAGGAGATGAATTGCGCTGCCCGTGGTCACGCTGCAGGTAAGTGGCAGAGGCAGGACCAAGATTCCAGGGTACAAACTGCAGACTCCCGAGGCACACGGCTGTTTTTGGTGGACAGTCGTGGATCTAGCCTGGGTGTGCCATCAGCTGGCTGTGTCGCCACACAAGCCACTGAGCCTTGGTTGCTTGATGGCAGAGATCCCTGTCAGCTCAGAGGACTCAGTGTCCTCTGGTCACATCCTTGAGCCATAATGACAAGGCTGTTCAGCGGCATTCACAAGTATTGCAGAGAAGCAGCTGGGACGTGGCCTCCCTTGGGAAGCTTCTCCTGGCTGCTCACGGCTGAGTTCTTGCCCCGCTGTACTCCCAGTGCTCTCACAGCATCGCGTTGTAATTTACCTGCAAATTCCCAAAAGGCCACGCAGCAGGCATGAACATGAACATGAAGATGGGCAGGTAGAATGCAATAGGGAAGAGCGAGGAGTGGGGCAAAGTAGACAGACCCCAGCCTGGACGGCAGTACCTATGCTGCTCCAGCTTCTTCCCATCACACACGAAAGCCAATCTGCTGTTGCTAGATCATAAAAGAAGTCCAAAATCTGGATGTTTAGTGATTTCCGCTTTTTAAATGGAGACCGAAAATATCTTTCATTAAGCACTTTACAGGTATTGCGGCCCCTGAATCGGCCACACCCGCTTTCCCACTAGACTTTGAGCTACTTGAGAATATAACTGGTTCTTTCTCTGAACTCCGAGTGGCCAGCTCGGGGCCTGGATCCCCACAAGTGACCAACGATTGCTTTTGAAATGCTGCAAGGTCCTGCCCCTGTCAAAGCCGCCATAGTTTCCGTTGCCCGTGCTAATCGGACCTTCGTGGGTTAAGAATTTCTTGCACACCAGGCCCTGCTTTAAGCACTTTACACATCATCTGACTTCATTCTCATCACCTACTTACTATAATCCCACCCATTTTACAGATGAGGAAGCTGAGACTCAGCGGGTTACACGACCTGCCCAAGGCCACGCAGCGAGCGGTAACCTGGGTTCAAATTCAGGTAGTCTGTCTCCACGGATGTCTGTTTTCATTGCCATGATACTGTATCACCCTAGAAGACCTCCTTCAATATCCCCCTGCAGACGGTCATTTGGCCCCAACAAGCCTCTCCAGGCACCTACCAGGCACTGGGTTTCTAGTCCTAAGGCCACTGGGAGCGCGAACAGAGCAAGAGCAACGTCTGTGTCGCGGAAAGTGGGCCTGAGGTTCAGAGAGGGGCACCCAAAATGGGTGTTCGCCTTTGTCCCCAGGGCAGCACATCCCAGCCTCCAATAGAAGAGCAAGTATGGGGCAGAGACAGGGAGCCAAGGAGAGGCCTGGTGATCGCCCGTCCCATTGAAACGATCAAACAGTCCCAAAACGAGCTAAATGGTTCCAAAGGAAACGGGAGTCTATTTTGTCTCCTGTCACCAGGGCTGCAGATCCTGATATATCTCGGGCCCCGGCAGAGAAGTGGATGGCTCAGCACTTGGAGAGATGCCTGCACGAGGCAGGAAGCGGGGTGGGTGACTCAACAGGTAGCTCTCTATTCTGAGAGCTGATCCTGTGACGGGTGAGTGCACCTCCAGCTGAGATAAAAAAGAAATTTGAATGCAGACCATCGGAACATACAGCAAGCCTCCCTTTCTTCCGGGGGGGACTTGAAGCGTCCTTTGGGGCTTTAATCCATCCAGGTTTTCTATTTTTAAAAATCTGCCGGGGCAACAAGGCTCTTCGGGGGCTGGGCTGCGCTGGTGACTTACAGGCTTCCCTTCCTCCCAGCACCCGCCCCAACAGATGGTAAAATGCTGTGGTTCTATGGAGTCGGCCTGGGGCACTGTGGTCCCCACTCTCAGTCTTTCTCATCTGTAAAATGGGGCAGTGGTCTCTGTGTTGTCACTGAGACAGAAGAGGTTAGTGCGCGTCCCCAGTTCCTCATCTGAAACCCTTGGGACTCGAGGTTTTGGATTAAACTAGAGCTCCTTGCATTCAAAAATGCATATTGAAAGTCTACCATATATTATGGAATATGCCCAGCGAGCTCTGGGACATATTAAGGGTACTAAGGGTACTCCATAAACCTTTTTTTTTTAAAGATTTTATTTATTTATTTGACAGAGGGAAAGAGATCACAAGTAGGCAGAGAGGCAGGCAGAGAAAAGGTGGGGGGGAAGCAGGCTCCTTGCTGAGCAGAGAGCTCCATGCTGGGCTCCATCCCAGGACCCTGGGATCATGACCTGAGCCGAAGGCAGAAGCTTTAACCCATTGAGCCACCCAGGTGCCCCAACCCTTTCATTTTTATGCAACAGAATGTATAAATGGCCGTTCTAGGTGGGGTAAGATAAAGGCAGTAAGTTACATCCTGTCCGATTCACATCCAGTTGGCCAACAAGGGCTTGCTCCAAGCTCATGAGAAAGATTTTGGTTTTCTGAGCTTTTTTGGGTTTGGGGATTGCGTCTGAGTGCCCGCTTTGGTTTCAGACACAGCTGAATTACCATTCCAACGGCACCTCTCCCAGCTGGCTGCCTCCTCACTGCACCTCTATTTTCTCAACTAGAAAACGGGGCGGTAATCCCTGCGGAGGTTCATGGAAGGCACACAAGGAGGGGCAGGTCGCCGGCTGGGCTGGCCGTGCTGGCCAATCACCACCAAGAGACCTGGGGGCGTCCATCAGAACGGTTTGGGGTCTCCCTGAACACCAGGCAGGGGCCGACTCCCTTTCACCCGCCTCGGGAGGCCGCTGTGTAGACAGGATCCATCTATTAGCAGAGAGCACGAGAAATGCAAGCATCGGCAGGACAGGGCCCTTTTGTCGGCCTGCCCAGCACCCACCGCCCCGCGGTAAAAGCTCTGGGCGGGCTCACGGTCTCCCAGGGCCGAGGGGCGGGAGGGAGGCAGAACGAGGAACGGCATTATTCTAAAGAAGCGGTTCTCAGCAGAGGCAGCTTGAGGGGACAGCCCCCCACCCCCCCGGAAACGGGAGTGCTGTTCCAGCCGGTGCGGCCAAGAACCCCCTCCCTGCACAAGGCCAGCTCCCCCGCTCTGCGACTCTCCCTTTCTGTGTTTCCAAGAGTCGGTTGAGCGTCCAACTCTTGGTTTTCTCTCGGGTGGGGATCTCAGGGTCGTGGGATCGAGCCCCATGTTGGGCTCTGTGCTCCGTCTGGAATCTGCTTGGGACTCTGTCTCCCCTCTCCCTCTGCCCCTCCTCACTGAGCTCTCTCTCTCTCTCTCTCTCAAAATAAATACATAGATCTTACAAAAAGAAAAGAAAAGGCCAGTTTACATCTGTGATGGATTTTAAGTTCCTCAGACGGTCCCGACGGTATCATTCCACACGTTCTTCCAGAACCTTGCGCCTCGACTCTGGGCAGGCCTGTGGCTCACTGGTAACCAACAGAGCCGATACCGCCTGACATCTGCCACTGGGCTGCAGAAGGCCACGCGGCTTCCAGCTCGTTCCTTCGTCAGCCAGAGTACTTGCTCCGGAAATCTTCAGGGCCCCCCCATCCCCCACACGGAGTCTGCCCTGAGGTGGCCACGTCGTGAGAGAGCCCAGCTCTGTGTGTGGACTCGCCACACGGGGAGACCCTGACACTAAACGGAGACAGACGAAGAGAAGGTTCTAGCCAGCCCTCAGCAACTCCAGCTCCCCCCGCACCCGATAATACAGCCTGGGAGACTCCCAGGCTAGAACCAGCCAACCCCTTCCCAAATTCCTGCCTCGCAGAAACCAACAGAGATAGCGAAAGGATTATTGTTATTTTAAGCTGCGTGTTGTGTGACGCAGCTGCACGTAACCAGCACGGAGGGCGATTTTCTTTCCCTCCTGCCGAGGGTAACCAAACTCCCGGTGGGCCTGGAACCCTCCCGATGTCCACCGGTGACCTGGTATAACTCTGATAACGACCCCTTTGTCTCCCGAAAGGGCCCCAGTATGGATGCTAAATGACACGGCCGAGTTCTCAAGCACGCCACAGATCCCGACAACTCTTCACCTCACAGTCTAGAACAATCTAAATACACGAGATGCCTCACGTATCAGCCTTCAAGGAAGTGACGCTTGGTTTCTTGTCCCTTCCCCTTCTCCCCATTTTGTTCTGTCTGAACGCTCAGCGGACGATGATTTCAGGAACAGCCCCCTCGCGAGCTCCGGATAAATGCCTTCCCCCCATAAATGGGCCTCAGGGAAAAGAGGGCACCTGCTAGCACACGCAGCTTCAAGACAAGCCCGGGCTCCCCCTTTTCACCAGATTCCTGTCCCTAAGCCCCACCCATGGGGAAATCCCGGAGCTGCCACCGATATTCAGGATAGGAAGGGTCTGAGGAAATTGGAGATAGCAGAGGCAAGAGACAGCGGAGGGGAGTGGGAAAGAGAAGCCTTCCAAACCTCAGGAAAGGCCTTCTTCCTGTTAGGAGTGGAAGCTTTTGATTGGAAAGAGTGCTTTCCAATCCTGGCTCAACTGTTACTCACTGGGCCAAGGACCCAACGGGACTGAGCTTGCTTCCTGTCACCCACATCAATGGGAGTGTTGATGCCTATCTCAGAGAACTCTCAGGAAGAATCAAGAGAGATGATTAATGATATAAAGCATGAACTCATCACCTGACGTATAGTAACCCCCAATAAAAAGCCCTCAAAATGCTACTTCCCTTTTGAAGGTATTAGAGGTTTCTATTAGAAAATGCCATCGCCTTGGGGTGCCTGGGTGGCTCAGTGGGTAAAAGCCTCTGCCTTCCGCTCGGGTCATGATCTCAGGGTCCTGGGATCGAGCCCCGCATCGGGCTCTCTGCTCAGCAGGGAGGCTGCTTTCCCCTCTCTCTGCCTGCCTCTCTGCTTACTTGTGATCTCTCTCTCTCCGTCAAATAAATAAGTAAAATCTTTTAAAAAGAGAGAAAGAAAGAGAGAGAGAGAGAGAGAAAATGCCGTCGCCATATCTGGCAGGGACAAGCCAAGACTGACCGGCATACAAGGCTGGTCAGAAAGAAGGAATAACAGTGTCTCCCCCTTCTAGACATGACATGAAGGGTATATGTGGGGGGCCTGGCAGTCACCTATGGCTCTCCCTCTTTCAGTTTAGGAATTGCTTTGCAGTTACTGACTCAGCTAGACCGGGAGCTATTTGAAGACCAGAATCTCACTATCAATCATTATACACAGCCGCTGGGAAGGAGCTCATCTTCCCTGGCACTGAACAGGGTCCGAGGAGATGAGGGTGCCTGGATAGTGCCAGAGAGGTCAGAGGAGAGAGGATGGGTTCATGTGAAGGGCGGGAGGGTGTAGAGCAGGAAGTTACGAAGTCCCCCAAAAGGAGGGGAGAAACCAAGCAGGAATCCGAGATCCCAGAGGAGGGGAGAAGAGTGACTCCAGAAGTGGCCATTTTGTTAGAATTCTGGCAAAGTGGAAGGCATGGAGAAATGAGGACCAAGTGGCACTGGAGGTGACACCAAGAAACAGACCAAGGAACTGGAAATGTTAACCAAAAAGAAGTGACATCAGAGGATGAGCTCCCCAGCACTGGGCACATCCAAGCGGACGTAAGCAGTTCTCCAGGCTCTTCCCCGCTCGCTCCCTCTTACCCTCCAGCCTCCACTCAAATGTCACTTCCCCAGAGGGGTCTCCCTGAACTCCACCCTCAATAAGCCCTGCACCCCAGATCATTCTTTACCATCTTTACCTACTTGTCACATCTCTATACGCCTGCCCAGTGTCTACCTTCCCCCACTTAAAAGTACCCTCGAGAGGAAGACTCTCACTCACTCTGCTACTGCCTCCCACACTTAGCCTCTTCCAGCCATATGGAAGGTACTCTACGATTTATCTGTGGAATGAGGAAATAAAATGCCAGCTTTGCCTCTCACTGGCTGTGTGACCTTGTGTTAGTGACTGCACCTCTCTGTGCCTCATTCTACCGACTGTAAAATTTGTATTAAAATATGGTCATCATGAGGTTCAGATGAAATTAAGGACTTTGTCATCTCTAAATTGCGATGCTACTGTTAGCCATTGTTGCTAATAATGAAAAATTAGGCACTCTATCTCCCAAAGGCAGTGTTTGTGCCTCTCCACAGTGGGAAGACATGGTGAAATCTTTTGAGAAATGGGGATCTGCCCTAAAAACCTACAGTTTCTCACAAGAATGTTAAGGTTTTTATTTTATAGCCTCTAAAAGCACGATCCAGGGGTGCCTGGGTGGCTCAGTCGTTAAGCGTCTGCCTTTGGCTCAGGTCATGATCCCAGGGTCTTGGGACCAAGCCCCAAATTGGGCTCCCTGCTCAGTGGGAAGCCTGCTTCTCCCCCTCCCACTCCACCTGCTTGTGTTCCCTTTTTCACAGTCTTTCTCTCCATGTCAAATAAATAAGTAAAATATTTTTAAGAAATAAAATAAAATAATAAAAGCAGGATCCAGAGGCCCCGGAATCATTAGGCATTTCCTGGGCATGCTCTGTACGCCAGGCCCTGTGCGGGGCCACGAGGAAAGGACCTGTCTGCAGAGATCACTCGTGAGCCCAACAAATATTTTCCAGGCACCAACTGTGTGATACTTCTAAGTGCTGACCAGCCAAGAGTGAACAAGACAAGATCCCACCTCTCATGAGGCTTCCATTTCTCATGAGATAAAAAAACTAAACAAATAATTTTTTACAAGACAAATGTTCGTCACCCGGTAAAACACCAACAGCAAAGCAAAAGAAGCTGGAGCCAGGTGGCGTCCGAGTTCGAGACCCTGGTTTCTCTACGCACTGCTCAGCCTAGAGTGCTCCTCCATATCTCCATCTGGAAAATGGGAAGACTAGTAGGTTCGACCTCACATAGCTGTGGTGAGAATTAAATGAGCTCATGTAAATCCCCAGAGTGCCGGGCCCATGGTAAGGAGACAGTAAACGAGCATGGCATGAGGCTCCTTGGAGGGGTGGCCAGGAAATGTGTGTTTGATGAGGACACGAGTGCATGAAGATCTAGGGGTGATGCATTCTGGGCACCAGAGGACCGCAGGTAAAGAGGCCTCCGGGCAGTGACGAGCCTGGGTGTGACCCAGAAAGAGAATGCTGCCAGTGAGAAGTGGCCATTTCGAAATCTGCAGCCCACAGAACAGAGTGCGGGATTTTATCCCCAGGCTAGAGGGAAGCTACTTAACCGTTTTGAGGAGGGAAGACGGGAGGTCGGGTCCACTTTGACTGAACATAAAGGAGGGTCATCCCCGCTGTATGTGGATAGTGCGCTAGACAGGGAGAGAGGCAGTGGGGGGTGTAGGCTGAGAGGAGGCCTGAAGGCATGATCTCCCACCCAAGGCCAGGGCCCCACTACTGAGAATGAGACAGGACATTCCAAATCCTTCTCCATCTGGGGAGATGTCTGGGCCAAAATATGGGAAACTCTGACACAAGGGAGAGACGGCAGCAGATGGCCTGTGAACCCATAGCAAAAACAAGAAAAAAGACATGATCTAAGCAGTTGAGCAAAAATACATCTCCCTTTATGTTTTGGAACATATTACAATTAATATTGATCTTAATTACACTAATGTTAATTGAGCACTTATTTGTGCACCCAGGGTAATGTGCTAAATTTATTTTCTCATTCAATTCTCTTAAAACCCTTATACCTTCACTCAACAATTCAATAAATATGTATTACTGGCACTCCTCTGGGTGAGACAGACAAAGCCTCTACTCTTATGGAGTTTATACTCTAGAGGTGGTGACAGAATGTCAACAAGGAAACAGAAAAATATTTCAGAGCGTGATGAGAACTATGAAGAAAACGAAGCAGGGTAAGGGGGCTAAGAGGGATGTGGAAACAGCCTTTTTAGGAATGGTGGTTAGAGATGTCATGGAGGAGATAACTCTTGGAAAAGAGGCAGCGTAAATGATGAGGCCGAGCCAGCCATGGTTAAATCTGAGAAAGAGTGTTCCATGCAGAAGGCATGGCAAGTACAGAGGCCCTGCTGAACTAGGTATGAAGTAGATGTCCTTGAGGCATAGAAAAAAGACCACAGTAGCTACAGCCCAGTGAGTAGAGAAAGGCGGGATATAGGGGCTCCGGGGTTGTGCAGTTGGTTAAGCATCTGACTCTTGGTTTCAGCTCAGTTCGTGATCTCGTGGTCTCGAGACCCAGCCCCGTGTGGGGCTCCACACTCAGCGGGGAGTCTGCTTCACATTCTCCCTCTCCCTCTGCCCCAACCCCTGCTGTGTGCGCACTCTCTCTCTCTAAAAAAAAAAAAAAAAAAAAGGCAGGATATAAAATTGAAAGGGAGCCAGGGACGAGACAGGCCACAGGAAGACATTTATGTTTCACTCTAAGTACATAATAGGAAGCTGCTAGAAAACGGTGAACAGATTGCTTTCAGTACCACTGGAGAAGGAACCCTAGAGGAGCAAGAGTAGACACTGGGAGTCTAAGTAGGACGCTGGATATGGTGGGGAAAGTGGTAGCATTCAAGATATATTTTGAGGGGCACCTGGGTGGCTCAGTCGTTAAAAGTCTGCCTTCGGCTCGGGTCATGATCCCAGGGTCCTGGGATCGGGCCCCACATCCGGCTCCCTGCTTGGCAGGAAGCCTGCTTCTCCCTCTCCCACTCCCCCTGCTTGTGTTCCCTGCCTCACTGTGTCTGTCAAATAAATAAAATCTTTTAAAAAAATGTATTCTGAAAGTTGGGATAACTGGGTGGCTCAGTCGGTTAAGCGCTTCATCGGGTTATGATCCCAGAATCCTGGGATGGAGTCCCATCGGGCTCCTTGCTCTTCACAGAAACTGCTTCTCCCTCTGCCTGCTATTCCTCCTGCTTGTGCACATGCTCACTTTCTCTCTCTCTCTCTCTGATAAATAAATCTTTTTTTTAAAAAGACATATTTTGAAAGTAAAGCAAAGACCACTGGATAAGAGACTGAATGTGGAAATAGGGGAGAGGGAAAAGGAACTATCAATGATGACCACAAGGCTTGCACTGAGCACCATTAACTGGGTGCCATCAGCAAAAACTAGCAAAACTGGGAACATGAGTAGATTGGGAGAAAATTTATGGAAACAAATGCACCTATTAACATTTTTTTAATAAAGATTTTATTTAATTATCTGACAGGGAGAGAAAGCATAAGCAGGGCAAGCTGCAGAAAAACAGGGAGAAGCCAATTCCCCACTGAGCAGGGAGCACATAAGGTTGGATCCCAGGACCCCCAGATCACAATCTGAGCCGAAGGCAGTCGCCGAATCCACTGAGCCACCCAGGTGTCCCCCCCCATTAACATTTTCATTTCATAGATGAGTAAGCAGCTTGAGAATAATCAAATAACCTGTCCAAGTTCACACAACTGGTGAGTGGAATTACTATTTTCACATGACTTTATTTTTACCCTTATAGTGCCCAATTATTATTTATCATTTCCAACTTACAGATAAGGAAACGGAGGCCCAGAGATGTGAAGCCCACACAGCTAGCAAGTGGCAGAGCCAAGCAGATATCAGATCTAATATTTCCCAATAAAGGAGTCAGGCTGGGAGACTGACAAGGAATCTTAGTAGACCAGATAGAAAAGAACCTGATGTTTGAATAAAAACACATCCTCAGATTCTCTTTCAATGTTTTGAAATTCCCGAATAGGATTCCAGGACAAATTCCAGAGGCCAATAATTGCGGAAAGGACAGCACCGTTGTCCTTTGTAGCAAAGTGGTCCCCTAGCGGCCACATCAGAATCACAATCGCTAACTAACATGCAGATTCCCGGCCTCCAGCTTAGCCTTCGCTGGGTAACAATGAAGTCAGACCTAGAGTCTCCATTCTACACATTAGCCCTCCATAAATCGTCGTAAGACAAAGCTTGAGAACCGTGGAAGTATGGTTTGAATCCTGGCGGCTACCCCCTACACTAGCCGTCATGCTACTCAGAATACCCTAGCCCCACGGGTCTCAGTTTCCCAAACTAAAAGGGGCGGGAGCGGGGCGGGGCAGGGGCGGAGGGATGATAACCGTAACCGCTGCCCCGGACCCTCGACCTGCCCCCAGCTGTGAGGCCCGAGCCACACCATTGGCCAGAAAGGCCGGAGCCCCGGTCACTCTGCGATACCGAAGAGCCGAAGCGATACCCGTGAACCGCTACGGGACAGAGAGGGGCCATCACCGCTCCCCGCCTCCAGCTTCCAGTGCACCGCCGCCACGTTTCAAAAATTCGGGACGCCCTCTGGGGGCGTCGCCGGATGCGCCCGTGACGTAACTGTAAACACACCGCCGGCGTTTTGGCTCCTCGGAAACCTTAAGGACACCTCTCAAAAAACACAGTGACGAATTTCCGGGTGTGCCGTCGCTTTACGACTCGTGCGTTCTGCCGTTGATTCCGGAGGAAGCTAGAGGGCCGTTTACGACAGCGTCGATTGTGTTTACGGCACCGACCGGTGCGCGCGCATCTTTCTTCCTTTTGCTTGTTCCTCGGAGGGTAACCGGGTGCGCGGTCTCCGGTCTGGACCATCTCTCGCCATCCGGGCCCGGCAGAGGCCTTTACAGGTGAGTGGGATGTTCCATAGGGTTCCGTGGATCTCTGGAGCCGGCTTGGGCTAGGCCCGGCCTTCAGAGGCCTCCCGGAAGAAACCGCCCGTACGTCTGCGGCGGCCCTCCGCTGGGCGGGGCAGGAACCCGCCTTCGGGGACCCCAGGCCCGACACACTTAGGGATGCGGGACATGGCTTTGTGGATGAGGTCCTCTTGCCTTAGGATCCTCTTTGCGGCCACGGGCTGAGCGACTTTGATAGTACCTATTAGCCCCCTTGGGTCTCGGGGTCTTCAGAGTAGCCAGAGGCTCCCAGAATTTCTGCGAAGGAGGTATTCGGGGATTCCAGGCTGAGCAGTGTTTGACCCTGTCGTGAGGAATTCACAGTCCAATGGTTTTCTTTGAAATGGAGGGCTGTGGTGGCGTAAGTTTGACCTCTAATCCGAAACTCTCTCCCCTCGGGGATTGATGACATCTGATCCGGAGTGGCCATGATAAACTACCCAACACCGTGGCCTGCCAGCCGTAGGGCACCTTCTTAGTGCCCTGGGGTGCCTCCCCACGCCGCCCCTGCCGCCGGTACAGCTGTCACTCGGATGCAACTGACGGGCTGTTTCTGCTTCTGGTTCCATTCTGCTCATTCTTATTTTACGTGTGTTGAAGTCCGGGGACTTCCTCCCACCACCCTCTGGAGAAATACATGCCAAGCGTTGAGTCCTTTTCCTTCTTGAACTGTAGCCGAACAACTAGATTATTATTTTTTTTTTTTTGGTACACGTTTTGAAATATTGTTACTGGGTTACTAGGTAGAGATACAAGCCCATTTCTTCTCCGGTTGCTGCCTAGCTATAACATAATGGAAAGAAGACTGGACTTAGGGCAGACAACCCTGGAAATCAGCTCTGTTTTGAAGCAGGACGCAGATCCACAACTTAATGGGCCTAGCTGCAAATTTTTAATCTCTGAAATGGGGGCGTGGGGGAGTTAGTGCTGTTAACTTATTTAGCACAGCGTCCCACACTCTGTAGGAGCTCAATAAATACTCATCTTAACAAGAGTTGTCTTAGAACTGCCACCCCTTCTCTCAGTCCTCTTCCTGTGGTATATCCTAAGTTTAGAGTCGGAGGATGGAGCCCTCTAGTACGTTCCCTGTTGCTGTCACCCTGGTTTACTTCTGTAGGAAGCCGCAATCTCCCGGTCATGGGACACTGAGAACTTCCTGTGATCACTGTGCCTGGGCGCTTTGATTACTCTCCAGGGTTCAGAAATATCTGTGCAATGAATTTTCCTCTGGGAACGAACCTGAGGATTACAATGGATGATCAGTGCATAGGTTTTTATAGGAATCGTCAGGCAAAGATCTACTTAAGAGGAGCTAAAGCATTACGCAGAGTGTGGATTCCAGCCAGACTGCTTTCATTCAAATTTTTTCATCAATCAGCATTGCAAATTTGAACAATTTCTTAGCTTCTCTGTGCTTCAGTTTTCTGATCTGAAGAGTGGGGATGACACTAGAAGCTACCTCAGGACTGTTGGGGGCATTCACTGAATTTACGAAGGGTAAACACCAATAACAATAACTGGTACTCGTAATATTTACAAACGTGCCTTTGTGACCTAAGGTGTATGGTAACCACAGCTTCCTGACAGGCTTTTTGCTTGGCTCTGTGTCCACTCGTTCTGCATAAGGATTTGCATTGATGACAGAAAATCGGAAGAAAAAGAAAGGTTAAACATCAGGCTATACTTATGGACTCTTTTTTTTTCTCAGCACCCGGTGTATAAATGCATTTTTTGCAAGTCCCAGCTGCATTTGTGTGGCATTTTACAATGGAAGCATTTTCATATGTGTAACTACCAAGACTTTAGCAATGATTTTGTGCTACGAATTAAACAAGGGTCTTCATGTTACAGATGACAAGACTGAGTCTTAGGGAAGCTGCGAATTGTATGCCTTGGTGAAGGTATTTCTGAGAACTAGAATGTGGTTATTACACTGGAGAAAAGGTTACTACATTCCATCAAACCTGAGACACCACTGAATTAAAGAAGCACCCACACATTTTGTAGCTCTAAGAAAGACAAACTGCCGATTAGGATAAGACAGCCGATCAAGCATAAGGTGCAGCCTCATTTCAAAGATATTATAGTGGGAAAAGTGGGTGTCACAGAATCAGTGCAATATGGTAAACCAGTTTTGTTAGTGGTCTTCCGCGTTTTAAGTATTCATGATATTATCTACGAGGAAACAAAATTGAATTAGTAGGATCTCAGTAGCTGAGTGTTCCACTTTGTGTGTTGCCCTTTGAATTTTATCATTATGTTTTAGCTCACCTCAGTGAAACCCTGTTTGTACTCAGAGGCCTTTCTTTGTGAAGCTACTCACATTATTTGTATTTTCAAGGTTTTAGAAGATGGCAAAGTTCATGACCCCCGTGATCCAGGACAACCCCTCCGGCTGGGGTCCCTGTGCAGTGCCCGAGCAGTTTCGGGATATGCCCTACCAGCCATTCAGCAAAGGAGATCGACTAGGAAAGGTATTTGCCCGTTGGTGAGAGTGAATCTTTTAAGCGGTGGCTGCTCCCCTCCATTACCTCATTCCAGGTTTATTCTCTCAAATGCGTAAGTCCTTTGTTCTTATGGGGACACCAGCTGGGGAAGGCTCTAACGGCTGGGTACTTAGAGTAGTCGTAAGAGAGCGACTAAAAGCACTTAAAACAAAGGCCTTACGATCACCAGTCCTTCTCAGGTTGTTCCCAGATGGCGTCTTCACTTACAGGGGCTTCTGGGTCAGCAGAAATGTGTCTGAGTGACGTGTGTGCTCTTTCTTCTCTTGTGCTCTCACAGGTTGCAGACTGGACGGGTGCCACATACCAAGATAAGAGGTACACCAGTAAGTGTTCAACTGACTGTCCAGACTGGGGCCTTGGGAGGATTGTTACTTTTTCTAGTAACCTCCATCCAGAAGTATTCTAGAACAGGAACAAAATGATGATGATAATTCATAGTTTATAGGGGGGACAATCTGAACTGTAGGCAGTGTTCACTTTTTTTTTAATGGCCCCAAAACTTAGACTGCTCATTAAAGAGCTTTAATCTGTTACAGTGGGATTTTTTTTCCGTCCCACTTTTAGGGAGCCATGAACCTTTTTACGTATCCACTGAACTCATTCCCATTTTGTACTCCGGTGCTGGACCTTACTGAACCTGGGAAGCCAATCAGAGGACTCCACATACTAAGATTTTGATCCAGTAAACGGGTGGTGGTTGTTTTCTGTGCCGATTAACACTGCTGAAAGTGCCTGCTTGGAATATTGTAAGGGAAGACGATCTGAGGCTGAGCTCAGCAGTAAAGTGGATCACGCCCCGTTAGACGGGTCTGCCTCGGGTACCAGGTGGTGCGGGTGGTTGCAAGTTTGCTAACGCACGCCCCACGTCTGCCCCTTCTGGGAGAGGAAATCTTAACTCCGTTTCCCACAGAGTAAGGCGGGGGGTGAAACGGGCTTGAGGTCCTCAGACTCTGTCTTGACTTAGAAAGTTCTTTAGACCAGAGCTGTTCAAACTTGAATGTGCACACGAATCACCTGGGGATCTTAAAACACTGTGATTCTGATTTGGTGGATGTGGGGTGAGTCCATCAGCGTGCGCTTCTGCTAAGGGTCCAGTAGGCGCGCTTTGAATAGCAGGGCTTTAGACCAGCCTGTGTGTAAAGTCCGTAGGTAGCAGCTCTTACACATCACTGCCTTTGCCTGCAGATAAGTACTCCTCTCAGTTTGGTGGTGGAAGTCAGTATGCTTATTTCCACGAGGAGGACGAAACTAGTTTCCAGCTGGTGGACACAGCGCGCACACAGAAGACCGCCTACCAGCGGAATCGGATGCGATTTGCACAGGTAGGCCAGGAGCCAGCAATCTGACCGCCTTGGGGCCATTACCGCTGGCGGCCACCTGCTAAAAATGCTACCTCGTGGGTACTGATGGAAGTGCATTTTCATGGGTCTTCCAGTGACTTCCAAGTAGCTGACCAGTGACACACTGCTAAAGTAAACGTACTGGGTCCAGAGAAACGTTTAAATAGTTTAGCTTTTTGTGGTAGGCTAGGACATCGTGCCTCTCTGCCAAGAGGGGGTGCTTGCATCAGGTAGAAAGGCGCCTGTCGCCTCATTTAATCGCTGTGTGCCGGTTTTATTAAGTAGATGGTCCAGTCGGGCGGCATCTTACTACATAAAAGAGGCAAACTGCAAATCTAATAAAAGCCCGTATACCTGCTTCAATAAAAAACATGTGACTGTGTGTCTGTGGCAATTCCAAGTAAAGCTGTCCCATTAGGCGCTGCCTGCACATCCCCAGGATTTTAACATGGGTGTTTCTTTCCCAGCGGAACCTCCGCAGAGATAAAGATCGACGGAACATGTTGCAATTCAACCTGCAGACCCTGCCTAAGAGCGCCAAGCAGAAAGAGAGGTGAGGTTTCCCGTCCTCCAGGAATGAGTTACCCTTCCTGGGCGGAGCGTGCTCTGAAGTCACTGGGCCAGAGCGGGAGGATGGCTGTCTTCCCCGGCATTGCAAACAAAACCAAAACCTTCCTAACGCCGGCGAAGCCGCTATATGAGCCTGCCCTCGTCCTCCGAGGGCCGCCATTGGCGGGTAGCAGGGCGGGGAGGTACTTGGCAGTGGCTGTGCGCTGGCAGGAAACAAGGGCAGGTGAGAAGAGCTCTGGTGCTTCCGTCGGCTCGGTTCTGCCGTGGCCTGAGCCTGGGGCCTCCTTCACGCGGGGCCCTGGGAGCTGCGTCAGGCAGCAGCCCTGCCCGGGCCGGTGCGAGGGAGCGGCGTGCCTCTGACGGCACTCGCGTATGCACTCGTGGCCTGCTCTTGTTCACGAAGCTACTGTTTTCTTAGTTCTAAGAAGTCAGTGACAGCGTTGCGGTTTGTCAGAAGAGGGTGCAGCTTCTGCCCTTCGAGAAGCCCCTGACGAAAAGATCTGTTCTTGTCCTTCTAGAGAGCGCATACGACTGCAGAAAAAATTCCAGAAACAGTTCGGAGTGAGGCAGAAGTGGGACCAAAAGTCACAGGTAGTGTATCCACACCAGTGTTCTATCTAGAAATTCAATTTTGCCTGCTTATTTGGCTTTATAACTGCTTGGCTGAAATAGTCACGTACTGTGCAGCCCGCCCATTTACAGCGTACAGTTCAGTGATTCTCAGTGTTTTCACGGATACGGGCCCAATTTACTGCAGCCAGTTCCAGAACAATCTCATTCCGAAAAGAACCCCATGCCCTTCGGCAGTCAGCCTTTGTTCTCTCTCCCCAGCCCCCCGGCTACTACCAATCTCTTCTGTTTCTGGATTTGCATCTTCTAGACATTTCACGTAAATAGGCTCCTGCGCCACGCGGGCTTTTGTGTCTGGCTGCTTCCACTGAGCACGTTTTCACGGTTCATCCACCTTGTGGCGTGCGTCAGGGCCGCCTCCTTGCCGAGTCTGTGGTACGGCTGTACCGCGTGTCGTTACCCGTCCCCTGGGACACGGGCGGCTGGGCGTGGGGACGCCGTGAGAACGGCAGCAGCGGTTGGGTTTTGTGGGATGTGATGCTTGCTGGGCTAACATCCTGTGAGAAATACGAGAAGCTAGAGCTTCTTTATAAGATACATATGTGTGAAAGCTGGTGCGCCCTGGGTGCCGACATCACCTAGGAGTAAAATTCCCGGTGGTTTTTGATCTCCTGCCTCCTTCAGTCCTCTGCTAGACTGAACTCTGGAGTCAGGGATGCTGTCTTATAAAGCAGCCAGTGCGCGGCAGAGGTTCCGGGGAGATTCATTGACTAAAAGCCCTTCACCCTGTTAACTTGCCTTTGGCTTCTGTTCCACGGCGGCTGTAATTATTGTCCCTCCACTGGCTTTGCACCGCAGAAACCCCGAGACTCTTCGGTGGAGGTCCGTAGCGACTGGGAAGTGAAGGAGGAAATGGACTTTCCTCAGTTGATGAAGATGCGCTACTTGGAAGTATCGGAGCCACAGGACATGTAAGTGGCATCTGCCGCCACCTCCGGCCACGTGCTTGTGGAGGGCGGGGGGGACCGGTGAGTCGTGTGGCTCTTTCAGCAGGAAGAGAAAGATTGTAGTTCATCGGAAGCAAAGCTTTTCCTGACGTTACAGTGAGCGGTTTCCCTTGAGTCGTAGATAGACGTCAGTCAGTGGGGGCCAGGGCGCCGGGCCAGGAATCTGCGCACCGGGACACCTCATAACTGCCCATGGCCCTGTCTTGGCCTCAGTCTCCGTCATTAAAATGGGGCGTTTGAGTCAGTCAGTTGTATTCATGAAGCTCTGTGGTGCCACATCCAGAGCTTAGACAGGGCCCTGAGTGAACCCTGAGAGCTTGTCTCTCTTGTTCTCGTCAGAGAAACCGTCTCTTCTTTTATATATGGGATTTCTGGGTAAGACTTTGGATTTCGTGGCTTTTTTTTTTTTTTTTAAGATTGACTTACTCATTAGAGAAAGCAAGCACATGCGCGGAGGGAGGGGCAGGAGGAGAGGGAGAGGATCTCCAGCAGACTGAGTCCCGGCTGAGCGCAGAGCCTGCTGTGGGGCCTGATCTGACTGCGCTGAGAGCCCGACCTGAGCCGAAATCAAGTCAGGCGCCCAGCCGACCGTGGCTTTTTTTAAAAATAAAACAAAACAAAAGCTGATGGTCCCGTTTCCCTTGCGCGTCTGCCCGCTGCAGCGAGTGCTGCGGGGCTCTGGAGTACTACGACAAAGCCTTCGACCGCATCACCACGAGGAGCGAGAAGCCGCTGCGGAGCATCAAGCGCATCTTCCACACCGTCACCACCACAGACGACCCCGTCATCCGAAAGGTGGGCCCCACGGGCAGCGCCGCCGGCTTCTCCAGCCGAGGCCGCAGGCAGAGCGGCCCGTGGGTGTTGCCGCGATCCCCATGGCCTCGGAGCCCCCTCTAGATCCGGCGCTCCTGAACGGGACACGAGCACCCCACGGGCTACACCGTCACGCGGGTGTGAGCAGAGCCGGACTCGAGCCCCAGCTCCGCCGCACTTCCTCCCAGCAGCCCAAGCCCTCCTTGTCTTACCTGGGAAGCGGGGTGAGCGTGCTTAGCATAAGCCACGGGGCGAGGCCAAGAGCATCGAGAGGTGCATCCTGGCCTGTGGCGCGTGCTAGGCGAGCCGCGGTCCCTTGCACGCCTGTGGGGGGAGCTTGCGGTGGACGCCTCCGCGCAGAAGGGCAGTTAGAGCCGGGGGTATCCTCACCTCTTTCTCTCCTGTCCTCAACGGCAGCTGGCGAAAACCCAGGGGAACGTGTTCGCCACTGACGCCATCCTGGCCACGCTGATGAGCTGCACGCGCTCCGTGTACTCCTGG
Source organism: Nasua narica (assembly GCA_028533885.1). Lineage (NCBI taxonomy): Eukaryota > Metazoa > Chordata > Mammalia > Carnivora > Procyonidae > Nasua > Nasua narica. The sequence goes on along the minus strand of CM052807.1, from coordinate 110,347,681 downwards.
GACATCGTCGTGCAGAGAGTCGGCTCCAAGCTCTTCTTTGACAAGAGGGACAACTCTGACTTTGGTAGGAAGCCCGTCTGGGAGCAGCATGAAGGTGTTGGCTGTCGCTTTGGCTCCGAGCAAGTCCCTGGTTCTAGAGAATGGGCGCGGACCAGGCTGTCTCCCCGCAGCACCGCCAGCCTGCCCGGGGACCTGGGGAAGGGGAGGCCTGTCGCCGCCGCACCTCCTCCAGGCCCCAGTACCGCGCTTCCAGATGTTACTCCTTCGGAGTGTAGGGGTGACGCGTTCCTGACTTCTGCCAATGCTCCATACCAGCTTTAACGTTGGGTCTTTTTTCCTTTACTTTAGTGTATTTATAAAGGGAAAACTACGCTTGCACATGTTTGCTACCACACAAACGAGTATATGCAGGCCCCGAAGGGAAACCAGGTCACTAAAACATAATAGCAGCGAGACGGAACGATAGAATTCCATACCGAGGCTTAGGGCCTTCTTTTAGTTAAAAAGCTAACAAAGTCAGACATTCTCTTGACTCCAAAAAGATTGAAACGGGATCGGTTTCTTATGCTGTGCTTGACTTTAACGTTAGGATTACCCAGCAGCGCTCCGCGCCCCAGACTTGGGAGAGCCGGCTTGGCAGGCGGTGGTCCCTTGAAGGACGGGCCCGTGCCCCTCCCTGCAGTGTCAGGCCCATTGATAGCTCAGTTTCGTGGGTCGTTGACCACGCCACTGCTTTTGCAGACCTCCTGACCGTGAGTGAGACCGCCAATGAGCCCCCGCAAGACGAAGGCAATTCCTTCAACTCGCCCCGCAACTTGGCCATGGAAGCGACATACATCAACCACAACTTCTCCCAGCAGTGCTTGAGAATGGTAAGGCGGCGAGAGCTTCTGGGCCTCCGTTTCTGGAACATCTGGTTGGGGGTGGGCTCTGGGGCGGTGGGACTGAGCAGGGCAGACGGGGTCTGTCACAGAGGAGCTCCAAGCTGGGGCTCTCAGGTCAGGCTGCCCGACTGAACCCTAGACCCAGCACTTCAGAGCTCCGTGGCGTGCGGTACGTTTCTTCGCTGAGGTTCGAGTACTAAGAACACTTGGTAGTAGGGATTCCTTCAGCTTTTTGACAGATACTCTGGGTTTGATACAAATAGACCGTTTAGGTGCTGGAGATCTAGCGGTGAGCAAAGTTCCTACCCTTAGGAGGCTTCATTCTAATGGAGGAGGAAAGACAGTAAACTAAATAAACCTACGTTATGACTAGTGGGGGTGTTTGCTCTAGAAAAATGAAACGGGAGCGGGGCGTGGCTGCTAATTCAGACACACAAAGCCCGCGGGTAGCACGTGCAAGCACTCGGGATCTGTCCAGGTTCCAGCTCGAGGTCGGGAAGGGTACACAGCAACGCCCCCGCCCCCCTCCCCTGAGGGGCCGCAGGGTCTGGCCGATGGGCTCGGCCGCAGGTGCTCGCTGTCCGCTGACGCCTCTGTCTCTCGGCAGGGGAAGGAAAGATACAACTTCCCCAACCCAAACCCGTTCGTAGAGGATGACATGGACAAGAATGAAGTCGCCTCCGTCGCCTACCGGTATGTCAGCCACTTGGGGGGCGGCCTCTCTGAAAGCCGCGGTCTCCGGTGGCTAAACAAGCTCTTTGTTCGCTGCAGGTACCGCCGGTGGAAGCTGGGAGACGACATTGACCTTATTGTCCGCTGTGAGCACGACGGCGTCATGACCGGAGCCAATGGGGAAGTGTCCTTCATTAACATCAAGACCCTCAACGAGTGGGATTCCAGGGTGAGACACTCTTGGTCGCCCTGTCCGTGCTTCCTGCGGGCCCTGCTGTCCCTGACTAGCCTTTGTGAGCCTCGGTCTCGCGTCCCCATGCATCGCCTACACGGCTACCAAGGTTTTGTTTTTTCTGAGATTTTCCTCCCCTTAGATTTTCACTGAGGAAAGAGATCATGAGTGTGTAGAACATGGCTAAGGCTTAAGAACTTTTCTGCTTGTTTTGCACGCAGGAACCGGGAGTAACGATCTTCTTACAGGACTTTGTTCCTCTCTGTTCCCCTCTGCCCTCCCGTGGGCTTCTGCTCTCTGCGAGCGTCTGGTTTTGACCTCTCATCGTCTGGGCTGGCAGGTGTCCTGTAAGCCCCGGAGCTCTTTTGTTGATCTGTTCCTTCGTTTAAAGCAGCCACTACTGTCTCTCCAACCTTCTGATTTCTTTTTCCAGCTCCTTCCCTTCTTGAATCTGAGATTCTCAGATCAGTGAAGATACGGCTCTTCAGGAGACCTTTTGAATGGAACGGGCTTCCTGCATCTTTCCTCTCTCTGCTTCCCTCTGCTGCTGGTGCTCCATGATCGTTGGGCTGCTCCCCTCTCTGAAGCTGCCCCGGGCGTCTGTGCCTGCCTTGGCTGCGGGGGGCAGTGTTCCGGGGCGCCGCTGTACCAGATGAAGGGCCCTCCGTAGCCAAGACAGCCCAGGCTCACGTTGAACAGGGTCTGATGAGATAGAGTCTGTAGGCCGTTTTGCTCTGCCTTCTTTGGAGCCTTGGGGATCAGCATTTACCGCTGCTGAGCCCCACTCCCCAGGCGTCCTTAGCTCCTGCCACCTGATGAAGGAGCGCACCAGAAGGCTTGCTGCGAACTCTGCTCTGGGGCCAGTGGCCTCCTCTCAGACTTTCCACCAGGCCCCCCGAGAGTGTTCTTTGTTACTGTCGCCGTGTGGCTTTGCCGTCTGTGCTGCTCCTGGACCCCAGTCCTGCATGTTTCTGCACTCCCTTCACTTGTTTTCTTTGCTGGCTCCCCTCCTTTTTAACTTCCAGTGGAGCCTTCAGGTCAGTCCCCTACACAGCTCTTTTTGCCACAGTTACGTCTCTTGTAGAGCTTTGTATTTGTTTTCTTTTGCTCTGTAACAAAGGCTCAAAATGAATCTGAAGGTTCTGGAAGAAATTTCCAGGCTCATTCTAGTTAGCATTCAGAGTGCCCCCGTTCTCATGCCAGCTTGTCAGCTGGGGCTTCTCAGCTCCCCAGCGTCCCCCACATCTCTTGCCCGAGGGTCCCCTCTATCTTCAAATCAGCAGCAGCTTAGCGGATGGTTTTCGTGTTTCCAATCTCTGACTTCTCTGGGTCTGGCTTGCACCCAGATGGTCTCCCTGTCTTAAGAGGCCTTAATTACATGCACAGAATGCTCTTGACATAGAAGATGCATAACTGTAAACGTGACCTTTCCTCGTCGGCTCGGGTTCACCCACACAAGGGTAGGAGCCATCAGGAGTCGTCTTAGAATTGTGCCTACCCCAAGCCTCAACCCTGAACCATAACCATGATTCCTCAGATCTGCTTGGACTCCCATTCCATTGTTTTTCTGCAGAAATCCCTTTGCCCTTGCGTGTCCTCATTTCTGTCATTACCTCTGGCTTGGCTTTGCATCAGCTTTGTGTCTCTCCCGCTCCCTTGGGCTCAGCCTCCAACATCTCTCGCCCCACCCTGCCCCACTGTGTCCCCACACACACGTCCGTTGTGCTGGCGGGTGCAGTCCATCTTCTCCCTCGGTTCTGCCGTCATCACCCCCATTTAGGACGCTGTCGATCACGCCTGTTACCGTGCACTCACTGGTCTCCTAACTGACCTCCTCGGCGCCCTCCACCCTGCGCCCCACTCGCTCTATCTCTCTGCGTCCTTGTTGAAACCACTGCTCCCTCCGTGCGGCACAGCTGCGCGGAGAGGCTCCTGAAATGCCACAGCAAACTCGCAGGAGTGGTCTTGGGGAATCGTATCTGTGTCAGTCTTACCCTTGAATGGTTTGGGCCTAACTGCTTAAAAACTAGTATTTTGGGGGCCTCTGGTAGCTATGAACCAAGACAATCTGAGAATCTCTGCCATGTGACCTTTATCCAGTCCCCTTGACTCTGGGTCCCAAGTTCCCACATCTATGCACGAGGCAACTGGAGAAGACAATCTGTTTCCCGGTGTGTATACACAACGTCAGACCCTGGCCTCCTCTCTGCGGCCCCCACTCCCACCCAAGGCTGAGCTGGCCTGTGGCCTGTCTTTCCCTCTGTGCCTCTCCCATCACGCCACCTCCAGCCTCTGTCAGCGTCCTCCCCTGGGGGACCCATCCCTTCCCACACAGCACCCAGTGAACGCTTGCCGCTGCCATTCCTACGGCCCCTGTGTCACGGTGCACACGTGGGTCCTGGTCCAGACGAGGGGTACGGGGTTTTCCGGGTGCCCGCTGTGTGCCGAGGGGCCGTGTCTTTGCCATCTTAATGGTAATAGTCTTGCCTGTGATTTACCTGCGGACCTCCCACTTCCGAGTCAAGCCCAGAAAGGAGTCCCTTCCCTGCTGGAGGAGGTCCCAGGCCTCGGGCAGCAGGGGCCCCCTTCACACCCGGGCCCGCTTGCCTCCCGCAGCACTGTAACGGCGTTGACTGGCGTCAGAAGCTGGACTCGCAGCGAGGAGCCGTCATCGCCACCGAGCTGAAGAACAACAGCTACAAGCTGGCCCGCTGGACGTGCTGCGCCTTGCTGGCCGGGTCGGAGTATCTCAAGCTGGGGTGAGATTCGTGTCCGGGGGTCCCGAATCCATCCGCAGGTGGGGCTGGCTCTCCGCTCTCCCTCGGCCCGGGTGTGGCTGTGCCTCTGAGCAGGCCGCCCCCACCACTGACGCCCCCTGCCCCGCTAGCTACGTGTCCCGGTACCACGTGAAGGACTCCTCGCGCCACGTCATCCTGGGCACCCAGCAGTTCAAGCCCAATGAGTTTGCCAGCCAGATCAACCTGAGCGTGGAGAACGCCTGGGGCATCTTGCGCTGCGTCATCGACATCTGCATGAAGCTGGAGGAGGGCAAGTACCTCATCCTCAAGGACCCCAACAAGCAGGTCATCCGCGTCTACAGCCTGCCCGACGGCACATTCAGCTCCGATGAGGACGATGAGGATGAAGAGGAGGAGGAGGAGGAGGAGGAAGGTGCGTGGCAGGCCTCTTTCTGAGGTCCAGGCGTAGCCGTAGGCTGGCCAGGGTCCGAGCCCACAGCCACTCTTCTCTGGAGCCCTGAGGTAGAACTTCCCGAGAGTTCCCCGAGACTAGACTTTGGGGCAGCCTCCACTCTGGCGCCAGGAGCTGCTTCGAGAGCCTTTAGATCACATGAGGGCTCTGGGGGAGGGGCCTTCTGGGGGCTGGGGTGAGGAAGAAGCATCAAGAGAAAGGCAGCGGAACGGTTAGCCAGTGGTCTGGAGGAGAAAAGATGCTCTGGGCTAGTTACATGGGCCCCGGGCTGCCTCTTTCCTGCTTTATTCGCCAGCTGGTGACCGAAGGAAATTCCTCTCAGTCCCATGACGATCCGAGAGGAGGTGGTGAAAATCACGAGCACTTCCCCAGTTGACGTGGCTCATTTCTCTAATGGTTTGTCTTTCAGAGGAAGAAACTTAAACCAGACGGTGACGTGAAGCTGGAGTCTGTAATTCCACTGAGCCTAGAATGGTTTTGGACGCTTAGTGGAATGCTTGCCGGATTCTTGCTGTCTGAAGTTTGACGGTGGAATAAAGTATAAGTATTTAGTCTCTTACCTTTGTCACGTGCTCCCGTCGTGATTGGCAGCCCCTCTTCCTTCCCCCAATAGCTCTTGGGAGAGGGCCGCTGAGATCCGGCCGTGTTCGCTCTGGAGTTCCTAATCAGGGCTCCTTCATTTGTTTTTGAGCGTTACTCACTTTATACTATTAGAGGGTGAATGTCCTAGAAGCGCCTCACATGACCCTCCACCGGGGATGGCTGTCAGTTGGGAGCCCCTCGTGGAGGTGCCCGTGAGAGGTCCGTTCCACAAGCGGGGTGCCCGCTGGCTGTGTGCCACACCCAGCAGCTGCCCTTGGAGACACACGTCACTAGGAAGAGGGAAAGCAGGGTACGGTCTTTGAAGGTTGAGGTGGGTGTGCGGCTTAGGAGGGAGACTGCCCCAGGAGATCCTGTGGGTGTCCCACTGGGTGGCGGTCACTGGCCTGTAAATTGTTTTCAAGCTAGGTTTGGGGTGGTGACGGGGTCCCAAGCCGGCACCCTCAAAGCGGTGTGTCGTGAATCAGCTACGGGATGCTTAGGATGTGCAAACTTTTCATGAGTGAATAGCATTCTATTCTTGATGGTTTGAAGTAATTACTCTGCCAGGTATTATACTAAGCTTTCTATAAAAATCTCCTCAGCCTGACCCAGAACGGGAATGCTGGTCGGAGTGGTGTCATTGTTCTGATGAGGAAGTGGGCTCAGCTTTTGAGGAACATTCCCGAAGTTACTATTTTAATCAAAGTAATTGAGCCTCAGGGGAGCCAGAGTGGCTCGGTGGGAAGTCGTCTTGTCCCTCTGCCCTTCCTCTTGCTCGTGCTCGCTCGCTCTCCCTCTTTCTCAAATAAATAAATAAATTTTTTACAAATAATAGTAATTGAGCCTCGGAAAGCAACCAAACACTTAGTGGTTTTGCTGAAGTTAGTTAAGGCATGCAACATGCTTCTGGGGGAGTCTTCAAGATAGATTGTCCAAAAGCACAGGTTGAAGTGTTGTGAGATTAGCGGGGGATGAGCCGGCAGGTGGAAGTCAGTTTCAGCCTTGAGCCCTAAAAACGGCACCAGCTTCCACAGGCTTCATTTGTTTTATCTGTTCCCTACTTTTATCCATCCTGCGTGGGGCCATCAAGCTGATGGCTTCAGGCGCGGCTCAAACCTTCCACCGCGACCCGCTTCCTGTCAGCCCACTGTCAAGGCCACAGCGTACTTTTATCCGTCCTGACTTCCCTCTGCTCACCAAGTAAGACCAGCAACTAATTCCAGTACTTAATTATTTGTTAGCACCCATTCTCACATCCTCACAGCCACCAAGCAGCAGACCTTCCTACTTTGTTTTTGGTAAGGTATTTTGCATAGCCTGTCTGGTCTCGGGGTTTATTCAACAAACGCTTACGGGTGGCTTGCTGTCGGTCCGATCCTGGAGGATCACTGAGGTCACCAGAGTGACTAAGATCATTTCTGCCCTATGGGCCTTGTCTCTGAGGCAGATACAGGCTATAAATAGGTAAGTGGTATTCCTTAGGGCTACTTTGTTCTGAGAGGTCAGGGCAGACTTCTCTAGAGAAGGTCCCCGGGACAATTTTTAACAAAAAGAAGCTCCAGCCATGCAAAGTTAGACCATCGAGTTCTCTCCACACCAGGCTTGGCTGCCTTTCCATGAGAACCCTCAGCCCCATCTCACTGGACTTCCTAATGCCCCTCGAAGGTTCCTGTACCTCTCCGAAAACGGCGTGTGTTCTGCCCCTCTAAATCTGAAGCGAGGTCCACATGCCACGGGTGCAAAACCAGCCTCGATTATCCAATTCACCTGAATGGTGGCTCAGGACGTTCCCTCCGCTGCAGCCATACCAGCTGCTGTGCATTCGCGGCGGGGTTGTGTCTACACCGGCCTATCATGGGCCACTTTGTTTACATTACCAAGAACGCAAAACGTGACAAAAAACTTGGAGAGAGCTCGTAATTTGGCATAAGGGGGGGCGGGGGACTAATTCCAGCTTCCACTTAACCGTTTCGTCCCTCAGGCAAATCACTGGCTAAACCTCCATTTGGCCAGTGTCTACAGAATACAGGACACAGTGTCGCCTACCTCTCTCCTGGTTGGTGGGACGACCAGCCAGTCGTGCGTGTTACTTAGCAAACAACAGACCGAATCACTGTGGGGAAACACCTGTCAGTTGCTTTTTTCTGTCCTGACTTCAACCTGGTTTCCAGTCCCCCAAAACTGGGTAGCCAACAAGTGTCCGGCTCCGTTAAAGATGGAGAGTAAGAACTAGGTTTATCTCCAAAAGTCTTCTGCTCCCGTGCCTCCCCTGCATGCGGAGAGGTACAGCTTTAACACGAGAGCCCTGCGCCCCAGCGCGACCCAGTGGTGCCAGCCTTCCCCCGCCACCAGCCCGCGGGCCGCACGTGCGCGCTGTGTCCCGCACCTCTGGGAGCCCGCGGCCGTCCCTCCCCTCCCGGCGTGCCGCGCGCTGCGCACGTGACCCCGCCCCCTGCCATTGGCCGGGCGGGAGGGGCGGGGCCGCCGCGGCGCCCGCGGGCCGAGCGCGGCCTCTGTCGACTACGGGCTCTCTCCCGCGCGGCAGGGAGGTCCGCGCTCGGTGCGGAGAGGTGGGCGCTGCAGGCGTGGGCACCGCGCACGCGCGGAGAGCGGTCCCCGGAGAGCGCGCGCGGGCAAGAGGGTGGACTTGCGTCGCGTGGCGGCAGGTGTGCTGGGCCATCCCTGTCACGTGATCGAGGAGTCCGGCGGGCCGGGCACCTGGAGGGGGCGGGGCCCCGCTGGCCACACCTCCTTCGGTCTGGAGGGCGGGGGCGTGGCGAAAGAGACCTGTCCCTCTAGGGTCTGAGCTGGGGAGGGCTCGGGAAGGATGTTGGGCACCCCTCAAATTAGGGGAAGAATGGGGGAACCCTCACCCTCGTACTACCAGGGCAATAAGAAAGGGGGTGGCGCTCCTGGGAACCGAGGCCCTGGAGGAGACGAGGGCGTTCAGATTACCTGGGGGTAATCTGAACCCAGATCCGTACTTGAAAGGATGGGGGCAGGCAGATGAGCTCAGAGGGCCTTGGGTCCTGGTCCTGGCTCGACCTCAGATTGCGGTGAGCACCTAGGCGAGCCCCTGCCCCTCTCCCATCTCCCCGGGCCCCGAGGGGCCATCCGGAGTGCGAGGCCTCACATCCGTGGTCTGCCGCAGGGATGGGCCTCTGGGCCGCGGCCCGGCTGTGGGGCTCGCCGGGGCTGCTCCTGACCTTGGCCCTGTACCTGGATGTGTGCCTGCGCCCGGCCCAGACGTCGGCGCCCCTGCCCCGGGACTACTGCGTCCTGGGCGCGGGGCCCGCGGGCCTGCAGATGGCCTACTTCCTGCAGCGGGCCGGGCGGGACTACGCGGTGTTCGAGCGCGCCCCGTGGCCCGGCAGCTTCTTCACGCGCTACCCGCGCCACCGCCAACTCATCAGCATCAACAAGCGGCACACGGGCAAGGCCAACGCCGAATTTAACCTGCGCCACGACTGGAACTCTCTGCTCAGCCACGACCCGCGGCTGCTCTTCAGACACTACTCCCGCGCCTACTTCCCGGACGCGGGCGACATGGTGCGCTACCTGGGCGACTTCGCGGAGCGCCTGGGGCTCCACGTGCTGTACAACACGACCATTAACCACGTCACTCTGCACAAGGCCCGGCAGGCCTGGAATGGCCATTACTTCATCCTGACCGACCAGATGGGTCACCAACACCAGTGCAGGTAAGGAACGCGCCCGGGAGCCCACCTGCTGGCACCCCTTGGTGGGCAGGAGATGTGGAAGAAATGAGAGAATAAGGTCATTTTTTTTTTTTTTTAAGATTTTACCCATCTGTCAGGTTCACTGTGATGCCAACCTTGGGCACTCAGCAGCATCTAGCTTATGTATCCGCAAAGGCTTTTCTGAAGAGCATCTCCTAGAACTAGTGTTCCTCCGGAGACGTTCTGGGGAAAATGTCCAGCGAGTGTTAGATGGGCTCAGTGGGATTTCGGAACTGAACTAGCGTGGGAGGCCCCGCAGGCAGAGCTTCGGGCATTCAGTTTTAGCTTGCTTTGGCTTGGGAGAAAGCGTAACATTGTGTAGACGGCCCAAACTCAGGGTCACGCGCTGTACTGCCCTGATTCAGTGCGCACGAGGACCCTGGGGGCAGTTCACTGATCCTCGCTATACAGATGAAGAGCTCAGCCCCGGAGAAGTGGAGTCACCGGTGCTCCGTCACTCCATCTGAGCCTGTCTTCCTGACCCCGCAGCCTGTGCTCTTTCTGCTACACCAGACAGCCACAGGGCTCCAGGCAGATGCCGGGAGTTCATCTTCTCTTCTTCTTGCTTGTGACAGCCCGGGGAAAGAAGGGCTGTGCCAGCCTGGGACCCTTGCATTTTAGCCCCCCAGGCAACCGCACAGGGGAGTCAGATCTGAGCTGGGTGGGCCAGGGTCAGAAAACAAGGAGCCACAGAGGCTGCGAATATCTTCCACCAGCAGTGCGGCTGTTTTCGAAACTACCTGTAATCAAAGCGCCTTGCTGGCCGGCAGGATCCGGCTCCCGGCTGCCTCGCCCAAGACTGTAGTGCCCTCCAGCGCGAGTCAATCAGGCTCATTCAGTTTCAGATTCTGGCTCGGCTGTGGAGCCTGGGAGGCCATAGGCCCATAGGGCCTGTGTCTCTTCACCTGTAAAGCGGGCCAAATAACACCAACTCCGGGCTGCTTCAGGCAGGGAGGTGATGCACGAAACACTGGGTAGGGAGCCTGGGACAGAATTCCCACTCGGCAGTCCCCTGCATTGGCCCGGCCGTCAGAAAAGAGAAAGTGGACCACCAAGTTTCATTTTCAACACTGGGGGAGACTCTTGGCCCACCTGCTGTGTTCAACATTAGGGGAATCATTCAATTTCTCATCTGTCCCCTTCTCAATCGGAGTGTTGGATTAATTCTCATGTTTGGAATCATCCCAGTGCGGGGTGAAGGAAACCGTGCACTGGAGCGGGCCCGGGAGGGGCAAGGGTGAAAAGTCTGTCGGGTACTCTGGGATAGGTCAGTAAACGGATGAATGAACAGACGTTCTCCTCTGATTTTTTCAGGAGCCGGCAGCCCGGGGGAAGTGGGAGAGCTGGGCGGCAGGAGCAGGGGGTGATTTTCATGTCGCGGTCTTCCATCTGTCCCCTCCCCGCAGCGTGCTTCTTGTGGCCACCGGTGTGTCGGTCCCCAATCAGGTTGACTTCCCTGGCTCCGAATACGCGGAGGGGTACGAGTCTGTGTCCGTGGACCCCAAGGACTTCGAGGGTCAGAATGTGCTGATCCTGGGGCGTGGGAACTCTGCCTTTGAGACGGCCGAGAACATCTTGGGTGTCACCAACTTCATCCACATGCTGAGCCGCTCCCGGGTCCGGCTGTCATGGGCCACCCACTACGTGGGAGACCTCAGGTACACTGCGAGCCGCTCGTGGGTTCCGTGCTGCCAGCCCCCTCGAAAGCCACTCCTGACCCCACTGGCACAAGCACCCCCTCCTCTGAGTCTCCTTGTGTCCCGTTCAGACTCCTTTCTCTCTCCTGGTATTCCCGTCGGGCCCCAGGGCCATCAACAATGGCCTGTTGGACACCTACCAGCTGAAGTCCTTGGACGGGTTGCTCGAGTCCGACCTGACGGATCTGGCTATCGTGAAGGACCGCGAGGGTAAGTTCCACATCACCCTGAAGTTCTTCCTGGAGGAAGGCAACCAGAGTGCCGACGCCGTCACCCTCCCCCAGGACGACAACGACAATTTCGCCATGCGTGTGGCCTACGACCGGGTCATCCGCTGCCTGGGCTGGAACTTTGACTTCTCCATTTTCAACAAGTGAGTCCACACGGGGGTGGAGCTGGGGTCGCCTCGCGAACCTCTCCTGACACCTCCCCGGGGGCAGAGAGTCACCGTCCCGTGGGCCAGCGGCAGGGCTCTTGGGGCGGCGCTGTCACAATGGACGTGGATGCTGCCCAGGCCCCCACCCGGGACGGGAGCTCACTGTGCTCACAAGGGCAGGCGGTCCAGAGCCCTCCATCCCGGAGCAGCAGCCACGGTGGGTCTTCCTCTGCATTGAGGAGAAGGGCTGTTGTGAGGGTTAATATAGGAAAGTACTTAGCATATTCTATAGGCTTCGTAAGATGGTAGCCACCAAGTTCACTTAGAATTGTTTTCAACTGCTTTACTTGAGACCCTGCTGCCCCAGTATCCTGGAAAGGCGTGGCATCAAAGAATCCATCCGGTGGGTCTCACTTTCCTCTGGCCAAGACACAGGCAGACATGGAGAAACTGGGGGGCCTGAAGCAGACTCCCGTCCCAGCAGGTCCCCCAGGGTCCCGCTGGAGCCCAGAGCCTAGCCTCGAGTCAGGCTTGAATCCTGGCTCTGACCCTGACCCACCACATCTTCATGCTGAGCCTCAATTACTCCATCTGTTAAACAGAGGTCATTATACCCACTTCTTAGGGTCCTGGTGTGGTTTCAGCGCAATAAGCAATATCAAGCACGTCCGCTTAGCTCAGCGCTGAGCGCATAGCAGCGATTTTTATGAACGACCCTTTCTGCTCACAGATCGCTCAGACTGTCTTCCGGGGGTGAGTTCAGCCGGAAGTACCCACTGATCAAAGCCAGCTATGAGTCCAAAGGAAGCCGGGGTCTCTTCGTGCTGGGCACCGCCAGCCACTCTGTGGATTACCGGAAGTCTGCGGGGGGCTTCATCCATGGCTTCAGGTACACAGGTGAGCCCAGCAGAGGGAGCCGTCGCCAGGGTTCATAAATACACCCCGGTTTGCAGCAGCCTTCGCGGGAGTGCTTGTCAGTAGTCAGTCATCTTAAACGCCCCATCTGGGACAGAGGACCCCAGGTTTCCATGCGCTGAGGACAGATGTAGAGAAGCGTCAGAGAAGGTGTGAAAGCAGGTACACGTGGGCCCGGCGTGTGACATGCTGTGTGGGCCCGGCACGTGGGCCTGGCTTGTGACCGACTGTGCCGGTCGAGCAGCAGGCAGTGGCAAGAAGGCAGAGCTTGAAGAGTGCTCGTGGGGGTCCCTCCCCAGTAGCGGTCTGAGAAGTGAGCCTTCGTGACCTTTCTGGAAGCCTCTTTCAGACAGGGTGGCGTCGGAGGCGTAAATAAGGTGCACGCTCCGCCCTCACGGGGCTGTCCTAAGAACTAAGGCGACACCTGGGGGCCTTGGAGCTCCAAAGCATCACACAGGTGCTTGGGGTACCCACAAATCTCAGTAAAAATTACCGTTGGATTACGTCATTTCTGTGGGTGTAAATGTCCTGCGCGCCGGCCAAGCTATTGGGTGAGCGCCTGGTACACGCAGCTGGTTTGATGTGGCCACAAACACCAGAAGGGTCCCGCGTCCTGCATCCCATCGGTTCTGTATTTAATTCGATGACTCCCATTGGCTTCGTGCTCATTTTTGCATTTTACTGTCCTTCCAGTTTGGCAGGGAAAAAGAGCCATATTTGATTTTCCGGACGATATATTTTATGTCTCATGCGTGTGGTCGGAGAAGGCCCAGAGAGAGAGTGTTAGTTGTCTGTAAACCAGGATATCCACAGATTTCACACACGCGTGCATGCGCACATGCACATACACGCACACACACACACACACACACACACACACACGCAAACCAATGCGCGTGCACGCACACACACACCCAGAATGGAAGAGTCTGTCTCTTTAGCGGTGTCTCCCCACTAAGAAATCCTCATCACTGTTTCCCTCCCTGCACCTGCTGTCCTGGCGGATTCCGCCCCATCTCCCCTGCTTCCTTGTGTCCCCCGGTCTTTTCCCAGCTCCAAGACCGAATCCTCACCGCAGCTCCGTGAGGCAGGGCCTGTCATTTCTGCTCCATTTCCAGAGAAGGCAACTAGGGCACAGAGAGCTTAAGTAACTTCCCCCCGGGACCCCAGCCAGTAGCGGTCTGAGAAGTGAGCCTTCGTGACCTTTCTGGAAGCCTCTTTCAGACAGGGTGGCATCGGAGGCGTAAATAAGGTGGCAGAAGGGTAATTTGCATCCACACGTGTCTGACCCTAAAGCTCGCAGCCAACCACTGAGCTTCAGGCACGTGGGCGACAGTCCTGGGTATTCAGGTGCCGGCCGCTGTGTGGTCACTACTAGGAGCAGAGGGCCCTGCTGGGGGAGGGCCGGTGTGGCTGTGCACATCTGGCTTATCCTGCCCCAACCTGAGAAACTGGTCCCCGCGGAGCCCGGAAGCACTCAGTAAGGCAGAGGAAAGCCAACGGAAGAGAGAGTAGGAAGGGCACAGACCGTGACCGCGTGGATGGTTATTCCGGACGCCCAGCCCATCCCCGTCCGCCCCCGCCCCCCGACCCCGACTGCAGTATCTGTCAGCCCGCCACCGGAGGTCTCTGGCTTCCCAGCTGCACGGTCCCCACGGAAACACCCATTCCTTAAACAAAGAAATCTTCCCTTTCCTCTGCTTATAGCTTAAGCCTCTCCCCAGGCTCCCCACCTCCCCTGGGAGCGCTCCAGCTCCTCGGGGTGCCGTTCCGAGCTTTGCCAGGCCTGGGCCAGCTCACCTTTCCAGCTTGGTCCCTCACCTGCTTCTCAGAATGGGCCAGGCTCTCTTAAGATGGCAGCCCCTTTCATCAGGGGCCCGTCCCCAGACTGCTAGCTGTGTCAGTCCTCGACCCCGTGCAGAGGGACAGCTGTCGCTTTTCTGCCTTTACATCAGTCGGACTTCGTGACAGTTTGGATTTAGGCAGTGAAGGAGAGGGGGCGCTGAAAGGGTCTCCAGCTGGGGCCTGGGAAAAAGGGGAACTGTGGGCAGGGGAGCGGGATGAGAGGCGGGCGGGATCTGGGGCTCACAGAGCAGCTGGGAGGGGCGGCGCGGGTGACCGAGAGCCAGAGCCGGCCACACCCATCCTTGCAGCTACGGTCCAGGGCTGCTTTCACACCGGAAGCGAAACTGAGCACGGGACCGGCCGGGCAGCAGAGCCCAAACACTGGCCATCTGGCCCTTAGCATGGGAAGCCTCCACTGACCCCGCTCCGAAGGCATCCTTTTGGCGCCACGCATGCAAGCGTGTCTTGAGTTCCAAGAAGCCGATGGGGACTGGACGGGCATCCGGTGGTGAAAGATCAAATCTTAAGGACATCATGCTGTCCCTCCCCCTGGCCTTTGCAGTGCGTGCTGTTCACCGCCTGCTGGAAAATCGCCACCACGGCGTCGCCTGGCCCTCCACCGAGCTCCCCATCTCCCAGCTGACCAGCGCCATCGTCCGGCGCGTGAACGAGGCTTCTGGGCTCTACCAGATGTTCGGGGTGCTGGCCGATGTCGTCCTGTTAAAGGAGTGAGTAGCCCGGCCTCACCGTTCACCTGTCCTCGCTCTTCTCTGCCTGTTCCAGCTGTGGAGGGGCCCCGTGGTTCCCTCCTCGGGTGAAGCCTGCAGGGGGGCAGGGGAGATGGGTTCTGGGGGAAAACATCAGGGAGATCGACACCACAGGCCCCCCAGGCAGACAGAGAGACCCGGGCATGTATCCCAGCTCTGCCACTTTCGACCTGTGTGACCTGGGCCAAGTCACTTAGCCTCTCTGAGCCTTTCTCTCACCTGCACAGCTTGCAGGCAGGAGTCGCAGTTACTGGGCCCCAGGCGGACGAGCAGTAAACCGCAGTGATGTGTACCCCCAGTGTGGATCCACGGGCTCCCTCGGGCCAGGACCGGCCGGGCTCCTTATCCATTAAGGGATGGGTGGCAGATCACAAGTGACACCCAGCAGAGCAGGGAGGGAGAGGGGCTGCGGGTGAGGGCGCTCCGAGGACAGGTGGCAGGTGAGAAGCAGGGGGATCCCTCAGTCAGAGGGGGAGCAGCCTGACCCAAAGCCAGGAGCCAGGAAGGCCACACACACCAAGTTCAGGGACACACAAGGAATTCCCAGTGATCGGCGCAAGGTATCCCGTCACTCTGACTCCTCTCTTCCACTCCCATTCTCCACATTCAGACTCTCCATAAACCCCCTAAGCCCTACCTTTAAGTTACATCAAGAATCTGACCACTAGGCAGCCCCCAGACTGCCGCCTCGGTCCAGAGGCCCGGCGTCCGTCACCTGAACTAACCGCGGCCTCCCGCCTTTGCCCCGTGGTCTGCTTTCCACACAGCGGCCTGGCGGTCCAAAACACGAGTCACACAGTCAGCTCTGCTCAGTACTGCCCAGGGGCTGGGGGGCCGTCAGGGCGCACACGAGCCCCTCTCCTGCCCCTCCGCCCAAGGCCACTCCTGCCACATGGGCCTCCTTCCTGTCCCTGGAAGACACCACAGCAGTCTCTCCCTCTCCCTCCCAGGGCTTTCCCGGTACTGTTCTGTCAGCCTGGGTCACCCGCTCCCCAGATACATTTCAGGTTGCTCAGAGTTTTCTGGAACCAGTCCCAGTGTAAGGCAGGGCTCAGCTGTGACAGTAACGGTAACGTGAGATGCGTGGGGATGACCAGAGGCTGGACACTGTGCAAGGGACACGCACACGCACACACGCGCTCCTCTCAGCTCTGCCGTGGCACTGAGGGTCTGGCCCTCCCGCGCTGCCGTTGTCCCCAGGAATGCCACGGCATTTGAGTACCTGGAGGAGTTCCCCATGCAGATGCTGGCCCAGCTGGAGACCATCACGGGAAGGAAGGCCAGGCACGGGCTCTTCGTCATCAACATGGAGTACGGCAGAAACTTCTCTGGGCCCGACAAGGACGTCTTCTTTTATGACCGGTCTGTGGGGCACACAGAAGACGCCTGGCAGTCTAATTTCCTCCATCCCGTCATCTACTACTACAGGCACCTCCCTACCGGTGAGCCGGGCCTCTGCTCTCCCTCGAGCGCGGGCTTCCAGGAGCTGGGCGCCACTCAGGCCCCGGGTCTCTCCCCTGTCACCCCTATCGCCTCTCTCACAACTTCTCCCTGCTGACAGAGGACACTGGGGGACTCTGCCCAGAAACCGAATGGGGCAGAAGGTCCAGGAATAAGAAACAGTGTTCCCAGATTCGGGCGCATACCGTGACCTGGGCAGGCCACACGTGGAGTTGTGTGACCCCCTCCAGGCACCACACAGCAAGAGGGCCAGTCTTGCTGTGTGTCTCCAAAGGAGGCTGAGCGTGGAGGGGGCGGGGACCTGGGGACTGACTCTCAGAGGGACCGGGAAAAGGCGCCGGAAGTGGTTACCACAGGCCTGCAGCCTAAAAAGCACAGAAAAGCAGGGCAGCGTTCTCAGGCCGTGCTTTCCTTGCTGTGTGGCCACTACTCAACTCTCTGAGCCTCCGTTTCCTCATTCGAAAAATGGGGACAACAGCAGGATTGTGTGAGGATAAGTGAGATAACACAGAATGCAGGGCGCCCGGCCGGCTCAGTCGGTGGGGCGTGTGACTCTTGATCTTGAGGTTGAGTTCAAGCCCCACTTTGGGTGTAGAGATCACTTAAAAAATAAATAAAGTCTTAAAAAAAAAACACGAACACCAGCACGGTACCCGGCTCAGAATAGCTACTGGTAGGTGAACCCTCTTCCTCCTCCCCACCCCCGGGGACACCACTCCTGCTTCAGAAACTGAAGGGCTGGCCCATGGAACAGGATGCCCTGAGAACAGCCAGAAGTAGTATCAGCAGGTAGAAGTGACAGGAACGCGGGGTTCTAGTCAGAATCGGGAGCAGCTACTAGTCAAAGCTGTCTCACAGTGGAACGGGTCACCCCTAAAGTTGAGTTTCCCAGTACGAGGAGGGTTAAGTCCTGGCTTAATGGCCGCCGGCCTGGGACGCCACAGAAGGGAGCCCACACCAGGCGCAAAGCCGGCCTAGGTGAGCTCTTGGGCCTCTTTCAATCCAGGGCCTCTGAGTCTCCTCACAGAAAGAGCCATTCTGAAGCTCTGAAGCTTCTGAAGCTGAGGTCACAAGGGACCTCAGTCCACGTGCGCCTTAGAAAGACCCCAAGTGCGAGTGATGAGTCTTGGTTCCACTTCCTGATACCACAAGGAACAGATCGAGTCTCTTCCTCATGCCAGCCTTGCAAACAGCGATGGCTGTGGGAGAGGCCGGCCGCTGCCCCGCACAGAGTGTATCGGGCAAGCCAAGCATGAGGGAGTGAGGGAAGCACGTGGGACGTGCGGGAAGCACGCTGTTGTCTCCAGGACGGGAAGCCCAGCCTCCAGGCTCTGACACAACTCCCCTCTCCGCCCCACAGAGCAGGAGGTGAGGTTCCGCCCTGCTGACTGGGCCCTGCCTCGGCCCACGGCCATCCACCACATCGTGGAAGATTTCTTGACCGACTGGACCGCCCCGGTGGGGCATATCCTACCCCTGAGGCGTTTCCTGGAGAACTGTTTGGACACTGATTTGAGAAGCTTCTATGCAGGTAACCGAAGTTCCTAGAAGGACCAAAGGGACTGAGCTGGAGGTCGAAACAAGACCCGATAGATCCAAGCCCTGCGGAGTTTTCAGGATTCATAACGAGAACCCACACTCGAGAATTCTGTTATCCACAGGGTAGAGGAGAGGTTCACAGAGACCCTTCCCAGTAGAGCACACCTGAAGTCGCAGAATAGAATTCATTTTTTAAAGAACTGGCAGGGGGGAAAAGGGAACTCTAAGAAAAGCGTGAAGCCCTTGCTGGACGTGGGATAGCTGCCGGTCATCAGTAGTAACCTAGAGCCTGGTAACTACCTGGCACTTGGGGGTGGGAGCAGGGTAGGAGGTCTGTTTAGAGACCTTTGCTTAAGCTCAGATCTCAGTGGCTCAAGGAGCAGACACTCTCGAGGGAGATGGCGGAGATTCGGGCTTTTTGGTTCTGGGTAGAATAAGTGAAAATCTCTTCTGAGAATTTTTTTTTTTTTAAGATTTTTATTTATTTATTTGATAGAGAGATCACAAGTAGGCAGAAGCAGCTCCCCGCCAAGCAGAGAGCCCAATGCGGGGCTTCATCCCAGGACCCTGAGATCATGACCTGAGCCGAAGGCAGAGGCTTTAACCCACTGAGCCACCCAGGCGCCCCTCCCCTGAGAATTTCTAACCACTAAGCCTCACTCATGTGAGTTTGGGGCCAAACTTCATACTATCATCATGGTGTAAAAATCACGGGAGTAAATGCAAGTCTTCTGTGAAGAAACAAATTTTAAAACTAGAGAAGGGGATGCCTGGGTGGCTTAGTCGGTTAAGCGTCTACCTTTGGCTCAGGTCATGATCCCAGAGTCCTGGGATCAAGGCCCGAGGCAGGCTCCTTGTTCAGTGGGGAGCCTGCTCCTCCCTCTGCCTCTGCCCCTCCTCCCTCTGCCTCTGCCCCTCCCCCCTCCTTGTGCACATGCGTACACTTGCGTGCACTCTTAGATAAATAAAAGTTTTTTAAAAATAAATAAAACTAGAGAAATACATATATACATAAAGGAAAACTAGGGCTTGGTGCACCTGGGTGGCTTAGTCAGTTAAGCGACCAAATCTTGGTTTCAGCTCAGATTATGATCTCGGGGTCCTGGGATCGAGCCCCAATTTGGGTTCCACACTCAGCATGGAGTCTACTTGTCCTTCCTCTCTCTGCCCCTCCCCCCTGCTCTCTCCCTCTCTCTCTCTCTCAAATACATAAATAAAAACAAACAAACAAAAAAACTAGGGCTCAAAAAGTTCCCACAGATAAAGTTCCAAGTAAGTTGAACCCCCCCACCCCCCAGCCCCAAGCAAAAAGCACTTAACACATAAGGACACAAACCTCTATGAGGAAATGTCAGCAGGAACAACAAATTTCTGGATCAAACCAAAAAGACTATAGGAATTGGAATAGTTACGAATAGAGGATACGAGTCTGTCTAAAATATGTACAGAAGTAAGAAAAGAGATTATCGAAAATGTAATTGGGCAGCATTCAGGAAGACCCAAATAAAACTTGTGGA
This sequence comes from Nasua narica, assembly GCA_028533885.1. Lineage (NCBI taxonomy): Eukaryota > Metazoa > Chordata > Mammalia > Carnivora > Procyonidae > Nasua > Nasua narica. Next base: position 110,328,244 of record CM052807.1, on the reverse strand, counting down.
AATGAAAAACTAGAACTAGAAACAACCTAGGGGCGCCTGGGGGGCTCAACCGGTTAAGCGTCCAACTTGGGATTTCAGCTCAGGTCGTGATCTCAGGGTCCTGGGATCGAACCCCGAATCCAGGCTCCATGCTCAGCAGGGAGTCCGCTTGGGATTCTCTCTCTCCCTCCGTCCCAGCCCCCTGCTCACGTGCTGTCTTTCTCAAAAATAAGTAAGGGGCGCCTGGGTGGCTCAGTTGGTTGGGCGATTGCCTTTGGCTCAGGTCGTGATCCCAGAATCCCAGGATCGAGTCCCAAATCAGGCTCCCAGCTCTGCGGGAAGTCTGCTTCTCCCTCTGGCCTTCTCCCCTCTCATTCTCTCTCTTTAAGAAAGAAAAAAAAAAAGTAAATAAATCTAAAAAAAAAAAAATGGAACTCAACCTAAAGATAAAGTAGCACATTAGACAGAGATGAAGAGAAAATCGGTGAACTGGAAGGTCGCTCTCGCAGAAGTCTGAGGATCCAGAGGGAAAAGTGACAGAAATAGGCCCTATTTCAGTCTTTTTGAAAACACCCTTGAATGCCCTTTTCTGTTTAGCATCCCCCCTCCCCACATCTCTCCCCACACCTCTCAGTCTTCCTCATTCATCTCCTTTTGCTTTTGTGTAGAATCCTGCTTCCTGTTCACCCTAACACACCAGAAGCTGCCGCCCTTCTGCCAGCAGGGCTACCTGAGAGCGCAGGGGCTCGTGGGGACCGAGAGCCTCCGGCGGCACGGAGTAGAGAGTGGGCTCCTGCGGGACTACACCACAGTGGGCAGGCGCCGTGAGGACGGGGGCCAGGGGCCACTGGATACCTCTCGGCCCCCTGGGCCTCCAGTCCAGCCCCCCGACAGCAACAAGGAAGAGCTGTGACTGCTAGGCAGCTCTCACCCAGGGCCCCAGCCGGCCCCTCCGTCCCACGGTCGCATGGTTGTCAGAAACCACTCAGATCGTCACGGTGACCAAGGCCACTGTGACGGGTGGCCATGTGGTCTGGTCCCTGGGCGCCTGGGAGACGGGATCCTGAGAAGGGCACCCTCAGCCACATGGGAGCTACCTTCCACAGCCAGGCTCGTCTGCGAGTGAACTGTCACTGGGCACCAGGCCAGCTCGGTTCTGTCCCCATCAAGTGCCCAGCGGTCCCATTTCCTTCTGGTCTCGTCATCAGATGGACTGGAATCCCGCCCGCCTACAGACTGTGTCCCAGTGAAGCTGTCCTCATCTTCAGAAGAGTTCAAGGCAGGCACTTTAAACTGAAGCTCTAATGTCTTCAGCCATCTAGGGCCGGTGGGACTGTCGCCCCTGATGAAGCAGTCAGCTCAGAGAGGTTAGGTGACTCTCAGGGTCCCACCAGGTGTCCCTGTCTGGGTCCCCTGAGGCCTGTGCCACTCTGCCTCGCCCAGCCCCCTCCCTGTTTCCAGAACCAGGGGGCCCAGCCCAGCTTGTCATCCCAGCCCTGCCGCCACCAGACAGAAACGGGACAGCTCCTGCAAAGCCACCTTATCTAAGCGGGTTTCTGCCTGAGCAGCAGGACCCAAGAGCGGTGCCCGGCCCTGGACTGCGCTGACTTCTGTCCTCAGCACGTTTCGTCTTCTCTCTCCCCCTACCCGGCACCTGCCGCTTACCCTGCCCCTGGCCTCTAACATCCTGAACAACCCTGCCTCCGGTCTGCCTGAGCAAGTTGTGTCAGGCTGTCCCAAAGCTGGGAGGGGGGTTCTTCTGAGGGTCCCAGCTGCAGTTTGCACAGAGCGCCTGGCTCAGCACGTGCAGGGAGGCATTTCTAACTGTGCCTGTGCGATGATGACAAGGCCTCTGCTCACTGGTTGCCCAGCTGTTCTCACTGTCCTTCCTCTTGAGGAATCCGCTCCCTCCCTACGCACCCATCAGGCACTTTCCTCCCGGGTAGGAGGAGGCCGTGGAAAGCATTCGTACAGAAAATAATCACGGTCATTTTTTCAGAGCCAGGACCCTAGATGATTGCTTTTTTCATCAGTTCTTATGGGCCCCTGTACCCACGGAATTTAAGAGACGCGGCCTTTCTGGATCCAGGGCCCTTTTCTGGAAACCTCCCCTTGGCCTCAACTACCGGGCCCGCTGCCTGACTGCAGACACCTCCCTCTCCAGTCATGTGCAGTTCGAGCAGTGACACTCCGTAGCCCAAGCCTGTGACAATACTTGGCATAGCCTGGCGGGGGGTGGACACATCTAAAGATCTCTCCCTGATCCCAGACGGTTGGGTCCACTGTATTTCTTACAGATGCTATGTAAACCAGATTTGGGCCCCGTCAGCCTCTCCTCTCCTTTTCCAAGTCTTTTTTTTTTAAAACATCTTTTCACTAGGACTGTTCCCATAATGTCTAACCCTGCCACACACATCGCATCTCACCAGCCACTGAAGGCAGCTGAGCCCCTTGTGCCAATCAGAGTTCAAGGTGCTGCAACAAACAGTTCACGGACGCCTCACTTTGTGACATCTGCTGCTTCTCCCGTCATCTGCCAAATCGTTAATTCCACCAAAATTTCAGCCAGCCTCACCTGTGTTTCCTAAGACCTGGCTCCATGGTTCAGCTGATTAGAGCTTCCTTCCCTTGTGTTCTCCATGTAAGACTGGTCGGTAATTTGGAAAAGAAAATAAATCTCATTTCCAATCCCTATTTCATACTATACTTCAGAATTAACTCCAGAGCAATTTTTAAAAGCCATATAGAAACTGGAGGTGACGAGGGGATGTTAGAATGAAAGAAAAGACTATCTGACTTCAGAAGCAATGGAGTCATTCCCCAGAGGAGAAGGTTTAACGTTTCCAGCACATACTTAATTTTTTTTGTTTTCATTTAAGTTCCAGTTAGTTAACATACAGTGTAATATTAGTTCCAGGTGAAATTTCTTTTCTTTTTTTAAGCAATCTCTACACCCAACGTGGGGCTCGAACTCCTGACTCCAAGATCAAGCAGCACACTCTCCATTGACTAAGCCAGCCAGGCGCCCTCCCTCCCATACTTAACTAATGTCGCTAACGTGACCATTTAAAGAAAAGGATAAAAATTAAAAGGCAAACTGTGTGGGTAAAAACAGTGACAGCAGACTACAACACACAAAAATAAATAATATCTTTATTACACAACTGATTGGAGTTAACGAGAAAAAAAGAATATTTAAGCGCATAATAGGACATTCACCCAATAAAATGCTACATAGCTCTCAAAACCTCCCAGAGGTGGTGAAGGGCCATGCCATAAAAAATACATGTGTGACAAAGCCAAGCAAAAAGAAGCAGGCGATGAGAGATGAGAGTGTAGTTAGTAGTGAACTACTTATAACTATGTAAAGCTAGAAACCCACAGGCGGAGGAGACTGGAAAGAACATATCAGAATGTCAATCATAGTTCCATTGGGTTTATGGAGGTATTTTTCTTTCCTTTTTCTTTATCCAAATGTGTAGTTACACTCTATAGTGAAATAAATACATTAATTTTTTTAAAAATCATCTCTGCTTTTGGGATTTAAATTGCTGGGGGTGATAGGAGCAGGAAGCCCTCCCAGGGGACATGCTCTGCCCCGGTCCTCATGGTGCCCACGGTTTCATCCCTCTCCCAAGTCGGAAAGACACCGCACCCAGTGCTGAGGGGGAAGATGTACTTCCCTCCCCGAAAAGGGAATTTTAAGTGGTGTGCACTCCTGTGCTACAGTCTTTGGACTGACTGATCCAAAACAACAGAGGAGATCTCTGGAAGAATCTTATCTCCCTCCCAGTGATAGAAAATGAAAGGTAAAAAAAATCCTCATTTTGTGCAGGTGCCCCGGGTGTAATCTCCAATCCACTGCAGAGCCCCAAATTCCTTCTGTTCCCCAAATAAAAATGAAGGTGTCGCTAAAGTCTGTCTAGAAAGTGAATCACCAAGAAGTGAATTTCTCTAAATTAATCCTAACAGCTAATCATTTACTGAGTATTTACTATGTACCCAGAACTGTGCTGTGGTTTTAAAGATAAATAGGCTCACAAATTCTCCGCTACTTCCCCTCCAAAGAGCTGGAGCTCATCCCCCTCCTGTTGGGTGAAAGCAGGACCTAGGGCTTCAATAACAGGAAACCCAGGAGAAATGACAGGATGTCATTTTCATGATTAGGTTATGAAAAGACTGTAGCATATAGTCTCTCATCACTCCCGCGGGCCATGTTGCAAAGACATCCAGGCACCTATGGAGAGCTCGTTGTCCTTTAGATGAGTGCAAGGCCGGCCACTCCCTTGAACACAACCCCAGGAGCAACACCTAATGAGAACCCACCCAGCTCAGCTGCTTCCTGCCTCCCGATGCACAGAACTTGGAGATAATGCCTGTTGTTTCAAGCTGCTAAATTTCAGGGGCTTTGGCGGGCGGGGGGGGGGGGAGTGTTTGTTACGCAGCAAGAGATAACGAATACATGCACTAAATAGCTTACCTGTATTACTTTGTCACCACAACCCTAAGAGACAGGTAATCCTATCCCCCATTCCTATCCTATTCTCCCCATTCTTATGCTAAGAACAATTACACAGCAGGTTGGTGGTGAAGGGCTTTGAAAATCCACTTCCAGGTGCCTGGGTAGCTCAGTGGGTTAAAGCCTCTGCCTTCAGCTCAGGTCATGATCTCAGGGTCCTGGGATCCAGCCCCAAATCGGGCTCTCTGCTCAGCAGGGAGCCTGCTTCGCCCCCCTCTCTGCCTGCTTATGATCTCTCTCTGTGTGTCAAATAAATAAATAAAATCTTTTTAAAAAGAAAAGAAAATCCACTTCCTTTGAGCCATCCTCTAAATATTAAGTCATTAAAGCAGCCATGTCACCTATGGGTTTCCCTCTCGTGAACACTGGCGAACAAGAAATTAAGGGACCACACAATTCTCAAACCTAAGAAACAGGAAGTAAAGTGTGTGTGGCCCCACCGGGTGGCAGGGAAATGTTAAACTGCTGACAGCACAAAAATCGTACCCTCAAAGAGTACTCATCGACTCCATCAACCAGACGTCCTGCGATTCAAGTGGGGGCCGGATGACTCAGACGGGACGAGGAAAGCTCTGGAATCTGGAGCATCCGCCTCCCCCAGGCTCCAGCCTTGGTTAGGATCTTCGGTTCTCTGACCAATTACAACATCAGCCCCAAAAGCTAAATTGGATTCATCCCTAGAAAAGAAACCCGTAGGCCGCATCATTTCCCTGCAGATGCTAATTTTTTTTAATACAGTAAAAATGCTGACGGGGGAGAGGTTTTTGTCAGACTGCAGGCTTTGAAGAAGCATTTAATTCAATCTGGCATCCAGACGGAATGTAAATCTGCCACCAAGGGAAGCTGATGGGCAAATGTATGAGAGGCTTTAGCCCAAGTATTTAATCCAAGTACATCACACGACTAATCCATCAACCCTGAAATAAAAAATAACAGCTGTATTTAAGCAAGGAAGAAAAGACCAGCAGAATATCCTGTCTCACTCCTTTCTCAATTCTGCATACTGATTTGCTGGCACTTCTGTAGAAAGTCCCTAGTTTCGTGCTCATTACAAAATCTTTCAAAAATCTGTCGCCTGTTTTTTTTTTTTTTCCCCTTCTCTTAGAGACATTACCATCACAGACCAGTCTCTTGAGTCATTCCAAATCATTATAAATCAGTTAGGTGCAGAAAAGTCTCACCACCAAAAAAAAAAAAAAAAAAAAAGACAACGCAATCTAGCTAGAAATGTTCACAGTGTGTTATAACCCATCGTTGTATTTTAGAAATACAGCAACTATGAAAGTGTATGAGATGAGCCCCCTTCACACCAGCTCGATTTCAGTTTCAAATAAGTCAATTTATCAGGAAAAGGGGACATATCCAGAAGCCAGAGCCATGAAGCACTGCGGGACGTTAACAGTGGCTGCAAAGGTTATGACGATTCCTATCAAGATGTGAGGTCTGGGGGCGCCTGGGTGGCTCAGTGGGTGAAAGCCTCTGCCTTCAGCTCAGGTCATGATCTCAGGGTCCTGGGATCGAGCCCCACATCAGGATCTCTGCTCGGCGGGGAGCCTGCTTCCCGCCCCTCCCCCCCGCCCCGCCTCTCTGCCTACTTGTGATCTCTCTCTGTCAAATAAATAAATAAAGTCTTAAAAAAAAAAAAAAGCTTTTTCCGCCATCTTGGAGCCCGTGGAGGCCTGCTGGGAACAGGACTCCTAAAACACCAAATAATGTCTGGAAGGCTGTGGTCCAAGGCCATTTTTGCTGGCTATAAGCGGGGTCTCCGGAACCAGAGGGAGCACACAGCTCTTCTTAAAATTGAAGGTGTATATGCTCGAGACGAAATAGAATTCTATCTAGGCAAGAGATGTGCTTACGTGTACAAAGCAAAGAATAATACAGTGACTCCTGGTGGCAAACCAAACAAAACCAGAGTAATCTGGGGAAAAGTCACTCGTGCTCATGGAAACAGTGGCATGGTTCGTGCCAAATTCCGAAGCAACCTTCCTGCAAAAGCCATTGGCCACAGAATCCGAGTGATGCTGTACCCTTAAAGGATTTAAATTTAATGAAAAGTAAATAAATAAAGGTGTAGATTTGTTCTCTTGTATTTTTGTTAAAAAAAAAAAAAAAAAAAAAAGATGTGAGATCTGTGCCCTTGACTTAGGGCAGCTTCTGGGACTGTTTTGACAAAAAAAAACATGGCGGCAGTGACGCCATATCGGTTTCTGGGCAGAGGCTGCTTCTACTGCTTCTCTGGGAAGCCAGCCGCCCTGTGGAGGAAGGTCCGTGTAGACAGGAAGTGAAGCACGTGACCAGCGAACAGCCCGAACCAACTCGTAGTCACGTGGGTGTGCCATCTTGGGAACAGATCCTCCAGTCCCAGCTGAGCTCCCCATGCGGAGCAGAGATGAGCTATCCCCACCGAGCCCCACCCGAATTTCGTATTTTTGAGGCAAATAATTCCTGTTCCAAGCCACGAAGTGTTGGCGTGGCTTGTGACACACCAACGGGCAACAGGGATAGACCCACGGAGAGCTACAAGGTGGCTTCAGTGAAGGTACACATGTAAAAGCAGTTATATTATCTGTATTAGCAATTGTTTCTTGGTTTTGTTGTTTTTTTAGGCGGGGAGGAGCAGAGGGAGAGGTAGAATCTTAAGCAGGCTCCACACCCAGCACAGAGATCATGACCTGAGCCAAAATCAAGAGTCAGACACTTAACCGACTGAGCCACCCAGGCGCCCCTGTGTTAACAATTGTTAATGAGTGTATTACAAAGATAAGTGCAAAGCACACTCACCAAAAAACTCTTAGTAAAATACAGCTATGGTATCGCACCATCTAGAGCACATACACTGAGGGATCAGTTAAAAGACAAGTGAGGGGCAACACCTCGCTGGCTTAGTCAGAAGAGCATACAACCCTTCGTCTCAGGGTTGAGTTTGAGCCCCATGTTGGATGTAAAGCGTACTTAAATAAATAAATACTTTCTAAAAAGTTATTTAAAGAAAAGTGAAAGAAAGAGAAACACGAGCAAGTTAAAGAAAAGAAGGGAGAGCATGAAGGCTCAACACTTATTCCCTGGTTGCCTGAAATTGACTGGTGGAAACTCGGGAGTCTGAAGGCTGTCTTTGCCTCCAGAAAACCCCAAGAAGCCTCTACCCCTCGTACACGTGTGCAAGTCCATAAGACCAACCAGTATGTCACTGAGATCAAACACTGCACTTGAAAGGGATTCTCACCTAAACTGGCCCGACACAATTTTTTTTTTAATCAAAGGACCCTTCTCCAGCATCAAAGTCTTCCCAACTGTGTCAGGCATGAATTGATCAAGAAGTCCTACGGAGGGATTATCGGACTCGAAGCAAAGGGTCCTTAGTACAAGCATGTTTGTGATCTGCAGGCCTTCCCCGGGAGAACCCACTCAGTGTCCACCCAGCCCCACCGGACCACCCACCACGGGCCAGACTGGCCAATCGGAGAATGAACCACAGTTGGACATGTGACCCAAACAGAGCCAATCACCGCCTTGTCTGAGACCACACGTAGGGACACTGGGAGGGAGAGGGACTTTCCTGTTCTCAGACTGTAAACCAAAGCTGGACTTCTTATGGCTGGGAGTGGCCACCTTTCCCACCGCAGAGGGAATGAAACCAACACGCTGAGGAAAGCAAAACAAGCGAAGGAAAGCCCACGGAGCTCTGCCACATTATTGGAGCCCTGACCCCCTGTGTCTAAACTAGCTGCATCCCGAATGTTCCAGTTGTGTGAGCTAACAAGTCCTTTTCATGAGCGGGTTTGAGGAGGTTCCCGAAGGAGTCACCAAAGGTTCTCAGTCTGTTAGGGTCCGTGATCAAAGGAACGAGACTGAATCAAAGCGAAAGTTAAGCAAAGCTTTATTTCGTGCCAAGCATCAGACTGACCGGTCAGGGCCTCCTCGAAAGAGAGCGACCCCGCTCAGTCTTACAGGCTATCTTTTATAGGGCAAAATCACAAACCTCATTGTAAACCTCAAGTTATGTGGGTCTTAGCTGATTGGATGTTTCCACCTGTCTCAGCCTGCTAGGGCCCGTACCTGGAACCGATACCAGGAACTGATTGTCTCAGCCTGCTAGGGCGTCTATTCCCAGAATGAAGTCATTTAGATGTAAATAATAATATGGCTACCTAGGCAATATGGAGTCGGTCCGGCTAAGCCGGCCCTAACAGTTAAACAGGCCCTAGGAGGTCTTGTCATGAGAAGAATTCAAGGACAGACAGGCAGTGCGGTGGCCCAGCAACACAAGCAGGAAAGTTCATTACAACACTTTTTTTTTTTTATATAAGATTTTATTTATTTTACTTGACGGAGAGAGAGAGAGAGATCACAAGTAAGCAGAGAAGCAGGCAGAGAGAGAGGGGGAAGCAGGCTCTCTGCTGAGCAGAGAGCCCGATGTGGGGCTCGATTCCAGGACCCTGAGATCATGACCTGAGCCGAAGGAAGAGGCTTTAACCCACTGAGCCATCCAGGCTCCCCTACAACATTCTTGATGGCACAGAGGAGGGCATTTTGTTGGGGCTAAAAATATGGACATTGATGTCCATGAATCAAGAAGGGACTCCAGGGGTGCCTGGGTGGCTCAGTTGGTTGAGCGACTGCCTTCGGCTCAGGTCATGATCCCGGAGACCCGGGATTGAGTCCCGCATCGGGCTCCCAGCTCCGTGGGGAGTCTGCTTCTCTCTCTGACCTTCTCCCCTCTCGTGCTGTCTCTCACGTTCTCTGTCTCTCACATAAATAAATAAAACCTTTAAGAAAAAAAAAAAAGAAGGGACTCAAAAGAGTTGGATTCTGATTGTGTAGAGTTTAAAAATTTCTTTTTTTTTTTAAAGATTTTTATTTATTTATTCATGAGAGGCAGAGAGAGAGAGAAAGGCAGAAGGAGAAGCACACTCCCTGCCAAGCAAGGATTATGACACGGGACTCGATCCCAGGACCCTGAGATCACGACCTGAGCTGAAGGCAGACGCTTAACCACCTGAGCCACTACGGAGCCATAGTTTAGAAATTTCTTATTAGGGGCACCCGAGTGGCTCAGTCGGTTAAGCCTCTGCCTTTGGCTCAGATCATGGTCCCAGGGTCCTGGGATCAAGTCCCAAGTCGGGCTCCTTGCTCAGCAGGGAGCCTACTTCCCCCTCTCCATCTGCCTGCCACTCCCCCTGCTTGTTGTGCTCGCTTGCTCACGCGCTCTCTCTCTCTCACTCTGACAAAACAAGTGAATAAAGCCTTTAAAATTAAAAATTTAAAAAAGGAAATTTCTTATTAAACATACTAGTATTTTCTCTTTTGCATATGCACAGACACATTAAATTTTCTTTAAATAAATCAAAAAGAGGTATATCTGGCTGGATCAGTCAGTAAAGCACATGACTCTTGATCTCAGGGTTATGAGTCTGAGCCCCATATTGGGTGTACAGATTACTTATAAATAAAATCTAGAAAATCAATCAGTCAGGGGCACCTGAGGGATGCAGTCAGTTGCGCCTCTGACTCTTGGTTTCAGCTCAGGTCATGATCTCGGGATCGTAAGATCAAACCCCGCATGGGGCTCTGCACACAGCACAGAGTCTGCTTAGAACTCTCTCTCTCTCTCTGTCCCTCCCCACCCCCTCTCTCTAAAATAAATAAAATACATCTTTAAAAAAATCCAATCAATCAAAAAGAGCTCTTTCAATAAGCATAAAATAAGAACTCTAAATGAGAAACATTGTGTCAGAGTGTAGTAACTGACAGTTTTATTATTCTAGGTTCAAGCAGAAAAACAGAAGCCACACAACACGTTTCAAATGAGGAAAACTAATACGGAGAATTCGTACACACACTGAGGACGAGAAGGCAAAGGGAATGCAGAGACAACTCGGGGATACTAAGTGCAAAACGACTACCGGCCCCACCGTGAGTTGTGCTAACTATTGGGAGTTGCTGGGACCCAGGCCTCTGAAAAGGAGGCACTGCTTACCATAGTGCTGGTACCCCCCAGAGGGGTACGATGAATCTGGGGGTGAGGTCCTGAAGAAGGCTGAAGTTGGAGCCCATGGCTGCTGCCTGGGTGGGGAGCCAGCGCTCTGGGCAGTGGTAGGAATGGGAAGCAAGGGGCGCCTGGGTGGTTCGGTCAGTTGAGCACCCAACTCTTGGTTTCGGCTCAGGTCGTGGTCTCTGGGTGGGGAGATCAAGTCCCTCGTCGGGCTCCCCACTCAGCGGGGTCTCCCCCTGCCCCTTCCTCTGCTCATGTGCACTCTCTCTCTAAAATAAATAATAAATACATCTTTTAAAAAAGAAAAGAATGGAAAAAAAAAAAAAGAAAGAAAAGAATGGGAAGCAAATGGGTAAGACCAAGTCCCTTCTCCCTCCTCCTGCCTTCTCGTCTCCCTCAAATGGCCCTTAGTGGCAGAAGCTGGGCCGCAGGCAAAGGCGCCGTGGAGCTCCCAGGTTTCTAGTGCTGTCATCACGAAGCGCAGTGCGGAGGAGTGGATCTGGGGCTGAGAAACAAAGCTTAGTAACAGGCACAGTGGTGTTTTTATTGCTTAGTGCTACATGAAATAATTGCGCAATTTACATTCGATGGCCTCTTGGGTTCTATGAAATAAGACAGCTAAGCTAGTGATACGGCCGCCACTGCAAGGCCCCAAATTGTAGCGATGTAAAAAAAAAAGTTCAGTCCTTCCCGAGTAACAGTGGGCATGGGCAGTGCGGTGCGAGTATGTGGTTCCACAGGGTCAGGGACTCAAACGCCTACCTTTTTTCTCCACCATTTTTAACATCTGACTTAAAGCCTGGGACGCAAAGTACTTACTCCAGTTCCAGCCAACACATCCATATTCCAATTAGAGAGAAAGGGATGGCGTGCCCCACCCTTTCAAAGCAGAAGTTGATAAACTACTACCCATGGGCCAAATCCGGCCTTCTGCCTGTTTGTGTAAATAAAGTTTTATGGAGACGTAAACATGCCCATTTATCTCTGCATTGTCTATCTCTGCTTTTGCAATTACAACAGGGCGGAGTAGTTCCAACAGAGAGCTTAGGGCCTCCAAAGCCTAAAGTATTTATCATCTGGACCTTTAAAGGAAGAGTTTGCTGACCCTAACTTTAAAAGAACAGCCTGGGGACACCTGGGCGGCTCAGGTGGTTAAGCAGCTGCCTTCGGCTCGGCTCAGGTCATGATCCCGGGGTCCTGGGATCGAGTCCCGCATCAGACTCCTTGCTCAATTGGGAGACTGCTTCCCCCCTCTCTCTGCCTGCCACTCTGCCTGCTTGTGCTCTCTCTCTCTCTCTGACAAATAAGTAAATAAAGTCTTTCAAAAAACAAATAAATAAAAGAACAGCCTGGAAGTTGAATAAATGACTTCCATTTGTACAACCCAGTAACACGGCCAGAGGAAACTGCAAGAGAGGCTGGGAAGTGCAGTCTTTAGTTGAAAAGCCTGGGTTCAACATAAAATTCTACTACTCTGGAAGCCAACAGTCTCCACCACATAATCCTTCCATAAATTCTGCCTCTGGCTTTCCGCCCTCCTGACCTCCCCATCATCTGAGCTGTTCATTTGCTGATATGAGGTGTACTTTTATTTTACTGTTTTCTATAAATTTCCAGCATTTTAAACTAATTATAATACCAACGACCTACCCAGTAGCCATTCCTCTCTCCTTCCTTGCTAGCAGTTTCCTGATTTTGTGCGGAGTGCGTACGGCTGGGGGAGCTCAGGGGAAGTGCGCCCAGCTCCACAGAACAAACCCTGAAATTGATCTAACCCCTCGGCCAGTTACTGTTTAGAAGTGACCATTTTACCCACTACTGGTCACGGAGAAGTAAGGAGGGTTTTAGGGAAGATTGTCCTGCCTGACTTTCTCTTTCATTTATTTATTTATTTGAGAGAGTACGCGACAGAGAGAGAGGGATCACAAGCAGGCAGAGAGTCAGAAAGAGGGAGAAGGAAGCAGGTTCCCTGCCGAGCAGAGAACCCGATGCGGGGCTCGATCCCAGGACCCTGAGATCATGACCTGAGCCGAAGGCAGAGGCTTTAACCCACTGAGCCACCCAGGCGCCCCTTTTTGCTACCTTCTCATAACCTCATGTGGCAGACAAAGAGAGAGAATGCTCTGGTCTCTTTCTTCCTCGCCTTGTAAGGATACCCCGGTCCCATCATGGGGGCCCCATCCTTATGACTTCATCTAAATTTAATTATCCCCCAAGGGGCCCCCCTCCGAATACCATCACACTGGGGATTAGGGCTTCACCATATGAATTTGGGGAGGACACACACATTCAGGCCGTAACAGTGGGCTCTCTGCCTTACACATACATCAGTGAATCTTTGTAGTGGATGACAGGAAGTGGACCACACCTGGAACCCCAAAATAGAAGCAGAGTGACTTCCTCAGAAGCCTGTCACTGATTCCTTTGAGGATAATCTGTCATCTTTACAGACAGGTAACCCGTTCCTTGGGACCCCTTAGGTCCTTAACTCACCCAGAGTGGCTGTTTCTAACTACCTTTTTTTTTTTTTTAGATTTTATTTATTTGTTTGAGAGGGAGAGAGAGAGCGGGAGCAGGGGGAGGAGCAGAGGAAGAAGGAGGGAGAGGTGGATGCCTAACGGACTGAGCCACCCAGCTGTCCCTAGAGAACTACATGTCTAAACATAAACACTGTTCATACCAAGTTCCAAGAAAGAGTAACTTTTTGCTCCAGGAGTTGGGAGTTTCCAAAAAAATAAAACAGAGGTGATACAGATCATGTGTAAGTGAACAGAATGTAAAAATAAGGGGCATGAAACGACCTGACCCCAACTTCTGCTTCGTGTGGCACTGAGCTGAATAATTATTGTCTCATAGAACAACTGAGCGCATCCTCCATGTGGTAAGTTTTCGGGCTACTCCGTAAATACTGAAAAACTATGTTCATAGGGGCGCCTGGGTGGCTCAGTAGGTTAAGTGTCTGCTTTTGACTCAGGGCATGATCTCAGGGTTCTGGAATCTTCTCCCTCTGCCCCTCTCCCTGCTCATGCCCTCTCTCCCTTCCTCTCTATTTCTCAAATAAATAAAATCTTAAAAAAGAAAAACTACCTGAAGGGGGCACCTGGCTGGCTAAGTCAGTAGAGCATGTGACTCTTGATCTCAGGGTCGTGAGTTTGAGCCTCACATTGGATGTAGTTTATTTAAGAGAAAAAAAATAAATAAATAAAAACTATTTGAGGGGCGCCTGGGTGGCTCAGTGGGTTAAAGCCTCTGCCTTCAGCTCGGGTCATGATCTCAGGGTCCTGGGATCGAGCCCCACATCGGGCTCTCTGCTCAGCAGGGAGCCTGCTTCCCCCTCTCTCTCTGCCTGCCTCTCTGCCTACTTGTGATCTCTCTCTATCAAATAAATAAATAAAATCTTTTAAAAAAAAAAGATTTAACAGAGAGAGAACACAAGCAGACAGAGAGGCAGGCAGAGGCAGAGAGAGGAGCAGGCTCCCTGCCAAGCAAGGAGCCCGATGCGGGACTCGATCCCAGGACGCTGGGATCATGACCTGAGCCGAAGGCAGCTGCTTAATCAACTGAGCCACCCAGGCGTCCCAATAAATAACATCTTTTAACAACAACAAAAAAATTATCTGAAAACACTGGAGAGCAACCCAGGTACACAGAACTAGAAGAGAGTTGACACATTGAAAAAAAGAAATGGCATTGGGTGAGTTATTCATTTTGTGAAGCTTCTCACCAAAGGCCAGACTCCAGCTAGCCCACCCAGCTCAGCTAAAATTCCAACAGAAGCCCACAGTCTTGCTGGCTCAAAGAACCAGAGGAAAGAGTTAAAGGATACCACAGAAATAGAAAGTAAGGGTGGGGAAAATCCTCAAAAAGAGAGAGCCACAGGGGCACCTGGCTCTGGCTCAGTCAAAGCGTGCAACTCTTGATCTCAGCGTTGTGAGTTTGAGTCCCACACTGGATATAGGAACTGCTTAAATAGGGCCCCTGGGCGGCTCAGTTGGTTAGGCGACTGCCTTCGGCTCAGGTCATGATCCCGGAGTCCCGGGATCGAGTCCGGCATCTGGCTCCCAGCTCTGTGGGGAGTCTGCTTCTCCTTCTGACCTTCTCCCCTCTCATGCTGTCTCTCGCTCCATCTCTCTCAAATAAATAAATAAATTAAAAAAAAAAAAAAGAAACTGCTTAAATAAAATCTTGAGAGAGAGAGAGAGAGAAGGAATGCGCCACAGAGAAGAGTCCCAAATTCTGCATATAAACTCTATACAAATCTCTGGCTGATCCCTGAACTACCCATGTGTGGGGTGAATTATAAGCAGCTCAGCTAAGGCAGGGTTCAGTGCCACTCACCACAAAGGAGAAAGATCTTGGAGTTCAAATCGAGCCAAGTTAGGGGTGCCTGGGTGGCTCAGTGGGTTAAAGCCTCTGCCTTCTGCTCAGGTCATGATCTCAGGGTCCTGGGATCGAGCCCCACATCAGGATCTCTGCTCGGCGGGGAGCCTGCTTTCCCCTCCCTCTCTCCCTGCCTCTCCGCCTTCTTGTGATCTCTCTCTCTGTTAAATAAATAAATTTTTAAAAAATTGAGCCAAGTTAGCTGTCCCCTAAAACAAAAGAAAAAAGAATCAACATTCTTTGGAGAAATATACAGAACTCAGAGTATCTGTAATGAGTATATCAATCACAATGAGATACAATCCAGAATTATTAGAAATATAAAGAAATAGGAAAATATGACCCATACTGAAGAGAAAAGCAATTAATGAAGAATGACAGGAGTTGACTCAGATACTGGATATATCAGAGGAAGATTTTAAAGCAGTTATTATAGGGCGCCTGGGTGGCTCAGTTGGTTAAACGACTGCCTTCGGCTCAGGTCATGATCCCGGAGTCCCGGGATCGAGTCCCATATTGGACTCTCGGCTCTGCGGGAAGTCTGCTTCTCCCTCTGACCTTCTCCCCTCTCATTCTCAGTCTCTCTCTCTCTCTAATAAATAAATAAAAAATCTTAAAAAAAAAATAAATCCTTTGTTTAAAAAAATAGCAGTTATTATAAATATCCTCAAGGATATAAAAAATGCTCACAATGAGCAAATAAATAGAAAATTTCAATAGAGAAATAAAAACTTTTTAAAAATGGAAATTCTAGAACTGAAAATATATAATACTGGAAATCAAAAGCTCACTTGACAGTTTTTTTTTTCTTTATTTATTTAACAGAGAGAGAAAGAGATCACAAGTAGGCAGAGAGGCAGGCAGAGAGACAGGGGGAAGCAGGCTCCCTGCTGAGCAGAGAGCCCGATGTGGGGCTTGATCCCAGGACCCTGAGATCATGACCTGAGCCGAAGGCAGAGGCTTTAACCCACTGAGCCACCCATGCGCCCCATCACTTGACAGTTTTAGCAGCATATTGGAGATGAAAGAAGAAATTATCAATGAATGTTAAGATAAATCAATAGATATAATCCAATCTGGGGCACCTGGGTGGCTCAGCGGGTGAAAGCCTCTTTCTTCTGCTCAGGTCATGATCTCAGGGTCCTAGGATCAAGCCCCGCATCGGGCTCTCTGTTCGGCAAGGAGCCTGCTTCCCCTTCTCTCTCTGCCTGCCTCTCTGCCTATTTGTGATCTCTCTATCTTTGTCAAATAAATAAATAAAATCTTTTAAAAAAAGAAAAGAAAAGAAATAATCCAATCTAGGGGCACCTAGCTGGCTCAGTTGGAAAAGTATGTAACTTTTCATCTCCGGGTCATGAGTTTAAGCCCCATGTTGGGTGTAGAACTTACTTAAATAAATATATTTTTAAAGATTTATTTTTATTTTATTTATTTGAGACACAGAGAGAGAGAGCAAGAGAGAGAGAGCATGAGAAGGGATAGGTCAGAGGGAGAAGCAGGCTCCCTGCAGGGCAGGGAGCCCGATGTGGGACTCGATCCTGGGACTCCAGGATCATGACCTGAGCCGAAGGCAGTTGCTTAACGAATTGAGCCACCCAGGCACCCTTAAATATTTTTTAAAAGGAAAATAAAAGAAATAATCCAATCTGAAGAACACAGAGTAAAATAATTGGAAAATTAAGAATCTAAGTAATTATAGGACAATCTTAAAAACTCTAATATATGTATAATTGGAGAGAAAAGAGAAAGTGGAATAGAAACAATTTTTTGAAGATTTTATCCATTTGAGAGAGAGACAGAGAGAGCACAAGCAGGGGGAAAGGCAGAGAGAGAGGGGGAAGCAGACTCCCCACTGAGCTGAGAGCCCGACATGGGGCTTGGTCCCAGGAACTAGAGATCATGACTTTAGCTGAAGGCAGTCACTCAACCATCTGAGCCACCCAGGCATCCCTAAAAACAATTTTTTAAATACATAATGTTCTGAATTTCCCCAAATTTGGGGAAATGAATAAATTTAGTTTCCGGAATTTCAGTGAACTCAAGTAAGATAAAAAAAAAAGAGAGAGAGAGAGAGAGAGAGAAAGAGAGAGAACATCACAGCATATCACATAATGCTGAAACCCAAAGATAAACGAAAGATCTTAAAAGCAATTAGAGAAAAACAACACATTATACACATGGAATGAATAACTGGTGACATCTCCTTGGAAACTACGGAAGCCAGGAGACAGTGAAAGAGCATTTTTAAAATGCTAACAGGAAAGGAAGAAAATACATCAACCAGAATTCCATGGCCAGTGAAAATATTCTCTAAGAATTAAGACAAATAAAGACATTTTTAGATAAACTAAAATGAAGGGAACCAACTTCTCAGGCCTGAACTGTAAGAAATGCTAAAGTAACTTCTTTGGGTTGAAAAGAAATTGTATCAGATGAAAACCTTGATCTCTTCAAGAGGAACTAAAGAGCACCGGAAAGGACAAATATAGGAGTAAATATTAGGGGTGCCTGGCTGGTTCAATCAGTGCAGCATGGGACTCTTGATCTCAGGGTTGTGAGCTCAAGGCCCATGCTGGGCATAGAGATTACTTAA
Source organism: Nasua narica (assembly GCA_028533885.1). Taxonomy (NCBI): domain Eukaryota; kingdom Metazoa; phylum Chordata; class Mammalia; order Carnivora; family Procyonidae; genus Nasua; species Nasua narica. Next base: position 110,310,778 of record CM052807.1, on the reverse strand, counting down.
AATTAAATCTAAAAACAAATGAGTAAATATTAAAGACTGTATTTTCCTCTTAATTTCATACATATATAACAGTTTAAAGCAAAAGTGTCAACAATCTATTATAGGATTCTTAACCTAGAGAGATAGTGCATATGACAACATAGCATAGGGATGAGAAGAGATCGTAAATGGACCTACCCAGTTTCAAGGTTCTTACATTATTTTATGGGCACAGTATTCATATTAACTCTAAGTCGATTGTGGAAAGCTAAAAATTTGTACTGTAATCCCTAGAGTAGCAACGAAAAAATGCAAATAGATTTATTAATAGATAAATTAAAAATTGAATTCTAAAACATATATATTCAGTTAACCCAGAAGAAATCTAGAAAGGAAGACCAGAAGAGCAAAAGACATATGGAACAAACAAAACAAATATTGACATAGTAGATCTAAGTCCAAACACGTTAGTAATTGTGTTCATTTTTTTAAAGGTTTTATTTATTTATTTGACAGAGAGAGAGAGATCACAAGTAGGCAGAGAGGCAGGCAGAGAGGTGGGGGAAGCAGGCTCCCTGCCAAGCAGAGAGCCCGATGCGGGGGCTTTATCCCAGGACCCTGAGATCATCACTTGAGCCGAAGGTAGAGGCTTAATCCACTGAGGCTTAAGCCCGCTTCCCCCTTTCCCTCTGCCTGCCTCTCTGCCTACTTGTGATCTCTTTCTCTCTGTCAAATAAATAAATAAACTCTTTAAAATAATAAAAATAAATGTGCTCGCTTCGGCAGCACATATAATAATAAAAATAAAAATAAATAGCAGATAAAGTAAGCTCCAAGACGAAGGGCATTGCTAGAGTTAAGGAGGGACATCCCACAATAGTGAAAGTCACTACATTAGAAAGACACAACAATCCTAAACCTGTAGGAGCCTAATAACAAAGCTTCCGGATAAATGAAGAAAACATGGACAGATTTAAAGGGAGAAATAGATAAATTCACAATCATACTTGATTTTAACATCCTGCTCTCGAAAATTAGCAGAACAGCTATCAGAACAATCGGTAAAGACATTTATAGAACACATCGCTCAGCAGCTATAGAATAGTCTTCTCAGGTGCACACGGTACGTTCACAGAGAGAGACTACAGGCTGGACCATAACACAAGCCTCCGTACATTTCGATATTGAAATCTAAGAGCACTTACTATGCACCCTTTACTTGCATCGTCCTGTTTAATCCTTCACAATAACCCTAAGAGATTGGTGAGTATTTTACACATAAAGCAAAGGCTCAGGGGGGCGGCTAGGTGGCTCAGTAGGTTAGGCAACCGACTCTTGGTTTTGTCGGCTCAGGTCATGATCTCAGGGTAGCGGGATCGGGCCCCATGTCAGGCTCCATACTCAGTGTGAAGTCGGCTTGTCCCTCACCCTCTGCCCCTCCCCTTGCCCTAAAAATAAATAAGTGAACAAAATCGTAATAAAAAAAAAATAAAAATACAAATAAATAAAAATAAATGAAAAAGAAAAAAGAAAAGCTCAGGAAGCGAAAGTCATTCTTATTCAACGGGACCTCATTATAATTCTTGTCAGTGACACTCTCACTAACTAAAGACAAATATACCTATCCTCAGCCCTAGCCCCGCCACACTCTTGCAGTCAGTGGGAAGAACTCAGGACATGCGGTCAGAAGATCTGGATGCGAGCCTGCCCTCATCTCCACCTGTATGCCTTCAGTAAGTCACACAACCCCTCTGAGACTTGGTTTCCATCCATAGACAGTATCTAAGGTCCATACTGCCGGCCCCATTTTACAGATGAGGAAACCAAGCCTTACATGGGTTACGTCACATGGTGTGTAAGTGGATCCATATCCAGGTCCACGTGACTCCAAAGCTCGCATGTTCACCGACCTGGGCCCCAGAGACCTAACGCCAGCACACCCAGGGCGCGCCTCCCCAGCCCGGGTCTGATCGGCACCTCCAGGAAAAGTCCATAACGAGACCCAGCGCTGATTCTAAAGGATACCTTTTCCAAGAGTTTTGTACATGTTAACCCTTACTGACAGATAATATTAAAGGCACAGTAGACTTGAGCCGTCAAACACACACCAGCAGACTCAGAGCCACCAGACCTGCCTGGAGATCTCAACCCACCAGCGGGCAGGATCTGGAAGGATCCCTGGCGCCCCTCCCCCCCTCCCGCACATGTCCACGGGGGCAGAGGGGTGGGCATGTGAGGGCCCCAGGAGACACCCGCCTGCGCGACAGTCACAGCGCTCCAGACCCATCCCAGGAAGGCGCGGTGGCTGGGAGCTGAGGGTCACAGTGCTGCCCCAGTGTCCAGTGTTCATATTCAGGAAGGGGTGAGGGGACACTGTGTGATTGCTGGAAACACGACAGAACGTGAGTCACCACGAAACACGAAACCAGCTTCTCGAACTGCAAAACGCACTTCACAGTTCTAACTGCTCTGCAAAAGCGTTTTTTAAAAAAAACGGTAAAAACATTAAAAAAAAATTAAAAAACCAACAACAGCCATTACCATCAAGATGGAAACTGAAAGTGGATACTCTAGGAAAAACACCTCTCGGAAATACTATGAGCTTAGATGTGGTCCAGGACCTCTCTCTGCAGTGTTTTTTGCTAAAGTGCCTCCCTCCAGCTAGGAAATCCTCGGACACGCGGTCACTGAGATGCACCTGTCTCCCACACCCATCTCCTGCCGGGTGGACCTGAGTGAGCCCAGCTTGCCTGGGCCCGCTGGGGAGACACACAGAGAGCCCACACTGCCACCGTGTGGACACTGTTGCTAATGACCGCCGCTGCCCACCCTGCCCTGGGTTTGAGCCCCACAGCTACAGTCCGATGGCCTAGACTGGCCGGCTGGTCCCTAGGGATTGGGGAGGGGGGGCGGGTAGCAGCAGTCAAGAGTCAAATCAGCCCCTGGCTAGGGGCAGTAGAATACCTTTAAGCTTCTACCTCCTACGATTTGGGTGACCCTGGACAAGCTATGTAACCTGTACGTGCCTCATTTTCCCCATCTGCGAGATGGGGACTCACCGGCTTGTAGGATGAAATGAGTTGATACGTGCAGGGTGCTTAGCACAGTGTTAGCGTTTGGTAACTCTTCGGTATATCAACGGCTTCCAAGCCCTCTGAACACGACCCACAGCAAGCAACATTCTACACCACGACCCAAGACACACAGAGACACAACACCCATGACTGTTGCACAAAATCACACTTGCAACATACAACATACCCTGACACTTTCAATTCCATTTGTTTGTTTCAAAGCGGATCATACGCCACTCTATTGATTTCACAAACCCACCAACGGCTCACATCCCGCAGCCCAAAAACCACTGCATTAAATCTCAGCAAGAGACAGCAGTCGAAGCTACCCCTGGCTCGGGCTGCTAGGCTTGGCTCCCTTCCCCCCACACACACCTGTGCCCTGAGCCTGCCCGGTGCCTGAGCCGGACCCACGCCGGCTGGGCTCTGGCTGGGCAGATGCGCCAGCACGGGGCTGAGGAGCCCCTCTGTGGCCTACTCCGAGGGCAGCCTTGTCAGAGGCTCTCTCCCTGCAGGGAGAGAGAGAGATATCACCAGGCCGCAGGCACTGATGATGTGCTAGGCCCTGTTCTCGGTCCTTCCGGCAGTCTCACAGCCCCGTGAGGAAGGCATCCTTCTTCCCATTGCTCGGATGAGAAGCCTGAGGCCAAGTGCTGAAGTAACTGTGGAATAAGGCTAAGCAGGACTGGTCCCTCTTCGGAATTCAGCATGTGAATTACGCAGGGAAATTGGCCTACCAGAAAGTACCGTCAGCGGAGAGGAGAATAGGATTAAGAGGAGACTGGAAGAGAAATCGCGGGAGATACAGGAAAACGGAAATAAGCACGGGCAAAGGGGCAGCACCCCTGCCGGATGGCATCTGTATCAGCAAAACAGCTGCACCAAGGGACGCTGACGTCACGGGAGTCAGAGGTCCAGGGGCTCCCGCTGTGGATTACCACCACTGGCTCCAGGCCTAAGCAAGAGGTCAGACAGGGTGGTGAGGGCCCTATCCGCCCGTGCTCTCCCTTAGTCTCCTGCCTGTGATGGACAGCGTAGGAAGTAGAAGGCTGACGGAGCTGAGGACCAGGGGGGCTAGAGGCCTATTCCAAAGATTCCCTCCCCCATCCCGGAGGGGGGTCCCCACACAGCTCTGGCTGTGCATGCTGGGGGAGCGAGGGAGTGAACCCACCCACTGCACAGGGAACAAATATGGCCAAGATGAAGTAGGAGGAAAAAACAGTAACAGCAACAAAAACAAACAAACAAAACAAGGGCAGTGACTTGGGAAGGGTCTAATGGAGTCATGTACTATGGCGGGGGGAAATGAGACTCAGGATGAGAAGATGGGATTTACTCCTGCGCTCTGTTTATGGAACAAACCATCACCCAGGACCTACCATGACGCCCCAGGCCCTGAGGTAAGCAGTGGAGAGACAGACGGACCCTGCAGGAGCTGACAATGTCTTGAGGAGTGAGGAAGGGAGAAGTCCAGAGTATTTTGTAGTTTCTGTATCAGAAGCATGAGCCCCACGGCTCCGGTCTGTGGCCACTGCGTGTTGTGTCCCTCGCGGCCCTTCTCAGTGTCCGGGGCATCTCTGTGACTTCCCCACACCCAAGGGAGTTTTTCTACCAAAATGAGCGAGGCTCTTGGTGCCCTCTAGACTTTCTGCACATCCCAGAATGGGAGCATGGCGAAAGTTCCCGCAAGACTCTGCCTCCCTGGCCTCCCCAGCCGTCTCCTGGCATCGGTTTTTCTGGGTTTGACGCAAGCCCATGAAATGTCCCTTAATGCCTCTGATGGGCTACACTACCCCTCTCCAGCTCACTTTAGTTAGACGACGTCACTGGGAGGCCACCAGCCTCTCGTCTGATTTCTGTGAATCGCCACCTGGCCTACCTTTGGATGGAAACTGGACAGTGTTGTGGCTCTCTTCCTGTCTCCTTCCTCGCCATCTCAGGCACTGGCTGTTTTCTGTGAAAATAGCAGTGAACAGGTTCGGTCATGAACTGGCCATGAGGAAATGGGTCAGGAGTTGTGTGGGCAAGAGGGAAGGATGAGAGCCGCTGGAAAATGGAGAGTAAATTATGTTTGTTTGTTTAGATTTTCCGCTTTTTAAAAGATTTTATTTATTTATTTGTTTGTTTATTTGAGAGAGAGAATTAGTGGGGGCGAGGAGGGAAGAGGGACTAGCAGATTCCCCACTGAATGGGGAGCCCAACACAGGGCTTGATGCCAGGACCCCAAGATCATGACCTAAGTCAAAGTCAGACACTTCACTGACTGAACCACCCAGGTGCCCCTAGATTTTTCATTTTTATTTTTAAGTAATCTCTACACCCAACATGGGGCTTGAACTCACAACCCCGACATCAAGAGTCACATGCTCCTCTGACTTAGCCAGCCAGATACCCCAACATTTTTTTTCTTTTTAAACATTTTTTTTTATAAATAAATGCAGTGAAAACAAAGAAAAAGAAACAGACAGTAACTACAGAGTCTTGAGTGTGGTGGTTGATTGACAGATGCATAAAGGCTGTGGACGCTCAGAGAAGGGCCTCTCTACCACTCGAGAAGACTCAGGGAAGGGTCTCCAAAGAGGATGCCTAGTCTGTTATCTGGTAGCATTTTCTCCATGGAGAGCAAAGGGAAACACCTCCAGCCAGAGTAGCAACTGCAAAATTCAGGGAGAGGAGAGACATTTAAGCAAATTCTGGAACTGTAAGGGATTCCCACTGGCTGGAAGGTAGGTCGAAATGGAGGTGTGAGATGGGGCTCTGCCAATTCACCTGCCTTGTGACCTTGGACAAGTTACAAAACCTTTCTGCAAACCATTCCCTGAGATATCCAAAGATACTGTTTAATAAGCATCTATGGAACATCCTCTGTGAGCCAGGCACTGTATCAGATTGCTGGGCACATGGAGTCAAATAAAAGCTACAAATTCCTACTGTCAGGAAGCATGTGATCTAGGGAAAGAGATGCTGTACCATGTGTTATGCAAGAGTTACGAACAAAGCACTACAGAGAAGAAAGCAGTTAATGCTGCTCAAAGAAGTGACTGGGGCGCCTGGGTGGCTCAGTCGGTTAGGGGTCTGCCTCCGGTTCAGGTGGGTCCTGGGATTGAGCCCCGCCTTGGGGCTCCCCACTGAGCAGGAGGAGCCTGCTTCTCCCTCTCCCTCAGCCTGCTGCTCTGCCTACTTGTGCTCTCTCTCCACCTCTCTGTCAAATAAATAAATAAAATCTTTTTAAAAAAGTGATTATAAGAAGTGATGAGTAGGTATTCCACGAAGTGGAAAGAGGATAAAAAGCACTTCAAATTGAGCAAATGCAAGGAGCAGGAAAAGGGCAGTGATATATTCCTAGAGCCATGAGGCCACGAGTGGTGGTAATGTAAGGTCGGGGTGCAGGGAAGACTTGATCTGTCTGTGACTCCAGCCCAGGACACACAGAGGACGCTTACACACACCCTCTGCCCGTAACAGTGACGGTGGATGCGGAAGGAAAACCAAGGCCCAAGCAAGTCCACAGGTCACCACACTTCACCAGGGGCCTCGAAGGCAGGCCCTCCAAGGACCACCACCACCTGGCATCTTGTCCAGGCGCAGTTCCCTAGCGACTCCAAAGGCACAGGCTTGAGACAGGGCCAACCGTTCCTGTCCCGTACTGGGAAACGGAAGCCCACCCCCCGCCCCGCCTGGGGCAGGGTGACTTGCCCGATACCACGAGGTCATACAGTTGTGTGTGACAGACGAGGGCCGCAGAGCGTCCTCTTTACGCCCAGTCGGGGTCTTTTGCCCCCAACCAGTCTTCGAGGAGCTTAGCTGCCTCATTTGTAAAATGGAGGGAAGGAACCTTCCGCACCTCCGGTTCTTGGAAGAAACTGAGGCAAAGCGGTGGGCGGGGTAGGAGTTTGCAAGATCCGGAACCACGCCTTCTGCCCGCCCTTTTCTCCCAAGGGTCCCTCCCCCGTGCTCCCACCTCCTTCCTCCTCCTCTTCCTGACCCTCTTCTAGGGCCAGCCTGCCTTTTCCGGCCCCTCCCCGAGGGCCACACCGTCTTCCGGTCCTTCCCCAAGAGCCCGCCCCCTCTTCCGGTCCCTCCCCCCGAGGGCCCGCCCCTTCCCGCGGTCCTTCCCCCCCGAGAGTCCTCCCCCTCTTCCGTTCTCCCCCCCCAACCCCCAGCCCCTCTCTTCCGGTTCCTTACTGAAGCCCCACCCCTTCCGCTGTGCCGTCTCCTGCCATCCCCATTGGTGGAAAACCCAAGCCGCCCCTCAAGTTGTGGAGAGAAATGCTCCAGGTTGTCTGTCCCCGGAAGTGATGCTCGAAGGGCACTCCCCTGAGGAAGTGACGGCCGGAGTGCCCTTGACTGGCGGGAAGGGCCGGGCCGTGCATCCCTCCGCTCGCGCTGCAGGGAGGTAGGAGGCTCGTGGGGGTGGCTTGAGGTGGTGTCGTGGCGGAGACGCGCTCCGGGCCTGAACCTGCGCTGTCCGGCGGCCGAGCGGGCAGAGGCCGCGGGCGGGGGGGACCTGTCCTCCGTGGAGCCAGGATCACCGGTGGCGTCCGATTCCCCCGTCCCTCCTCAGACACGTCCTTTCCTTTTTAGAACCCCCCCACACACTCCTGTTGCTGAGCCTCTTGGTTCCCTTCGCATTGTTGCGATTCCTCCTTGTTCCCTTTTCCCTTAATTCCCCATTAAAACGCCTATTAAACGAGTGATAAAGAATTTGCGGACGGCCTGGGGTTCCAATGTTGACTCTCACTTAATATGTTACTTTGGGCATGTCCCAATTTACCAGAACCTTGGACTCCTCATCTGTGATATGAGCAAGAGTGTAGAAACTTCCTCCATGGTGATCTCGGAGAATGTAATGTGTATAGGGCACCTGCGGATGGGGATGGGGTTGGCCCTTAGCAGGTGCTCCCTAAATGTAGGTTCCTCCTCTCTTCTGTTGTACCTGCCCCCATCCTGATATCTTTTTGGTTGTCAGTCCAGTTTTCCAGTCCTGGTTTGCGATTCCTTCTGCTTTTTGGTTCTCATTCTTCACTTAACCTCTACTCTAGAAATCTTCTGTATTTCCTGGCATTCTTCTTCAGGCCCTGAATCTTGAGGGTACTGCCAGATACCTTTCCTTTCCTGGTGCATTGACTTCCTGAACTCTTCCTGCCTTTTTCCCTCACAGATGGCTCAGCGACTTCTCCTGAGGAGGTTCCTGGCCTCCATCATCTCCAGGAAGCCCCCTCAGGGTCGGTGGGCCCTCCTCACCCACAGGGCCCCGCAGTGCAGTCCTGGTGACCTGACAGTAACACCCACCCACGCCCGGTCAATATACACCACCAGAGTGTGCACAACGACCTTTAACATCCAGGATGCACCTGACTTTCAGGACCGAGTTGTCAACAGTGAAACACCAGTAGTTGTGGATTTCCATGCACAGTGAGTCCTGGGGGTCAGCAGAAGACTGGGGTGTTTCTTGTTCAGGAATTTATTGAGCACCTGCTGTGTCTCAGCCCCACGTTTGGTACTTCTCAGACATAGTCTCGTTCTAAAGACCGGTAAGACCCAAACTTTGCACTCAAAGATTGAATGTAGTCTGATAGGACACAGATTAGTGAACTGTCTTCAGAGCTCACTGTCACTGGAGCTGAGAAACACACACGTTCTGTATCTCCCTGCCCAAATGGCTCAGAGACCCCTTCAGCCTGGACCAAAGCAGGAAAAAATAGGACAATCACATCATCTGGCTTTGGGTGGATACCAATTCCTGGCCTTGCAGATAAGTTGATTTTTAACATCTTGCCGCCAAAATGGGTAAGGGCAGGCAAAAAGTTATCGGGGCACCACAGTGGTGCCCAAGCACGCAGGGGATGGGCAGGGTTTTTTGTTGAGTGCTGTAGAAGTTTGTTGTAGGAATAGTTAAATGCCTATAGTCTTCCGATTGTTAGCGTGGCCTTCCTTGTTTCCAGACTTTGGGTCCTGACTAGCCAGCTGGCCACAAGAGAACTTGACAAGCCCCTGAGATCGAGGCCTCCTGGTGTAGCCTGGGTTAGAAGTTGGGAGGCCTTCTGGGCAAATCTCTGACAGATTGTTCTGCTTTCTTTCCCGTTCTTTCTCTCTGACTCACCATGTTGCCTTGCGCAGGCCGTTTGATGTCCCTGCGCCTCCCCTTCTGCACTTATAATAAGAGATAAGGTCTTGCAAACTGGGTTTTTAGGTGTTGTGATTTCACTCATTGAAATCTCTGAACGGAAAGGGTCTTGAAGGCTGAGACCTAAAATAAGGGTCATCGGCCAGGGGTTCATGGTCAGCAGAGCCTTCTCCCTTCCTTGTATAGCGAGGACTTCCAAAATGAATGATAAATGGGATGATGCCTCATTTTCTTCTCTGACCGGAAAGTAAGCCTTGAGTTTGTTTAGTGCCCTGGAGATGACAGGCTGTCGTTGTGGAGCTCACCCCCCCGAGGGGAGTCCCTGTGATGAGTGCAATGGGAGCAGTTCACCCTGGGGGGTCACAGAATAACCCAGGGCTCAAAGAAACATCTGGAGCACGACCTTGGGTTGCAGTCCCAGGGTGCCTGTAAAGCTCTGGCATCTTGCCACAAGTTCCTTGTATGGTCCTTTGTTTCTTAGGAAGTTGTTTTCCTTGGTGGGACTGAGGGCTCTGGGCAATAAAGGCAGAGAAGGTCCTGGCATAGTGACAAGCATGTTGGAGACGCTCCCTAGCATGGGCTTCTCCTCCCCGTGGTTCTGGGCCCGTGAAGTGTGTGAAATAACTCCGCATTTTGGAGAGCACGCCGAGCCCCGTTACCTTAGTGGATGTCTCATCACTGCTTTGAGATGCAGAATCTCTCCTACTTGAAAAGAGGAAACTGAGGCCCCAGAACAGTCAGCTGGGAGTCACTGTTTGAACCCAGACCTTTTAATTTCAATTCTCACATTTTTCTCTATGACAGTGTATTTCTCTTACATGTTCTGATGAGGACTGTGTTTTAGAAGCCTGAGACCTCTGAAAATCCCCCCGCTGCAGAGTGCTGTCTTTATCCTTTGACATGTCAGCATTATAGGTTAATACTCAGTTGCTGTACACAAAGCTGAGAAGGGCAAAGGCCCCGCAGCAAGATGTGGCTCACGGGAGGGTTCTGGGGAGACAGAAGATGGATTGCTGGGTGCTCTTGTGATCGGATGCTTCCTCTCTCCCCTTCTCAGGTGGTGTGGCCCGTGCAAGATCCTGGGGCCAAGGTTAGAGAAGGTGGTGGCCAAGCAGCACGGAAAAGTGGTGATGGCCAAGGTGGATATTGACGACCACACAGACCTCGCCTTAGAATACGAGGTATGAGGCGGCAGGGGACTGCCCCAGGGCGGCTGGTGTTGGGGGTGCCTGTGGCCCTAGGGTAGCTGAGGCGGGACGTGGCTTGGAGACCACCAGTAGCCAAGAAGGGGCGTCTCGGTCTTTTCTAGCGCGCTCGGGAGTTCAGAGCGCTTTGCATATGTGACTCAGTTGAGCTTCCAAGCTACTTGTGTCTCTTTACCACCTTTAGGAAGTGAAATGTATGATCCAAAACACCAGCTTATTCTCTGAGTCTTGGAACATGGATGCATTCCTTCGTTCATATGTTCATCCGTGCTCGTATTCGATCCGCAGTCACGGGGGAGCCCCGCCTCGTGCCGGGCATTCATGACTCTGGCACAAGGAAGACGAACTCCTTGTGTCCGGCGCTCTTAGTCTAGCAAGAGAACAACAGGTAGACATTTCATTCCACTGTATGCGGAGGAATGCTGAGAGCAGAGGTGCAGAAGAGACTGTTGGGGCGCAGGGGAGGGAATGCTTCCCCACTAGGGGGACCTCTGAGTGGGGCCATGGAGGATGCATGGAGAAGAAGGGCCAAGCACACGGCCCACAGTGACACAGGAGGGAGTCTAACGTGTTCCGTTGGTGTGTGTGGTCAGAGTCTCCTAAATGCCAGGCGCTGGCTCTCGGTGGTTGATAAGCAGTGGACAAAGTAGACAGAATCCCTGCCATCATGGAGCCTCCATTCTAGTTGGTTGGGTTTGTGTTTTTTTTGTTTTTTTAAGATTTATTTCTTTGTTGGAGAGAGAGAGGCCAACAGCAGGGAGAGGGAGAGGCAGGCTCCCCACTGAGCAGGGAGCCGGGTGTGGGGCTCGATCCCAGGACCCCGGGATCATGACCTGAACCGAAGGCAGACGCTTAACCAATTGAGCCACCCAGGCATCTCTCTAATATTTTTGATGGGTGGTTGGCACACTTTTTCTCTAGAGAACTAGGTTTGAAGCTGTACTGGGCCTTGGTCTCCATTGCAAATACTCAGCTGCGATTGAAAGCAGCCAGAGACAGTATATAAACAAATGGGCGTAGTTGTGTACCAATAAAACTTTATTCACACAAATAGGCAGCAAGCCGGGTTTGGCCAGTGGACTGTAGTTCACTGATCCCTGCTTTAGATAATAAGTACGTGGGGAAATGTAAATCAGCAAGAGGAGGTGGGGCTGAGCCTGGGGCTGGGGAGGGGTTCATTTTTTAAAAGGTGGGTGGCGGGCACCTGGCTGGTTCAGTGGTGCACGCAACTCTGATCTCAGGGTTGTAAGTTCAAGCCCTGCATTGGCTCCAGACCTTCCTTTAAAAATAAGTAAGTAAATAAATAAAAAATAAAAAGGTGGGCTCGGGAATGCCTCTCTGAGAAGCTGACACCTGAGCAAAGACCTAGAGGGAGGAAGGAAATGAACTAGGCAGCTCTTTGGAAGAGCAATCTAGGCAGAGCAGACATCAAATGCAAAGGCCCTGTGGTCAGGGTGAGCCCGGTTTGCTCACGGAATAGCAGGGCCTGTGTGCTTGGAGCGGGAGATGCATGGGGCGTTGGGATCATCCTCCTGGCCTCGGAGACCAGGATAGCTAGAGAAAGGAGAGAGATGCTCTGTGGCTAGACGGCCAGTGTGGAGAACTGAGCAGGGAGTGAGAGCACAGGTTGGGATTGGCCACGGCCGGAAGGGAAGGGGTCGGGAAAGCCATGCTAAGGATACCGTTCTTAGGAGACGAGGTCACGCCTGGTGGCCTGTGGCCAGATCTCGTTCCCCAGCACATTTGATCTGGCCTTTGGGTTCTTTTTTTTTTTTTTTTTAAATAGTGAACCAGATGCTGGTATCTAGAACAGAGATTTCACATGAAAATCTAGCTATCTGGTTCTCTTGGAGATCTGGCCAGACTGAGCTTCCATCGCTCCTTCCTTCTGGGTAGCCAGTGACCGGAGGAGGGGGTCGTTCCCTTCCGAGTTTTTTAAGTCCAGCTCAGCGCTCACGAGACCACCAAGTAGAGGTGCGGTCTCCAGCAGGGGTGAGGATAGGGCGGCCGCCTATTGTACTGGGGTGGGGTGGCAACGTCTGCCCCAGGCAGAGGCAAAGGAAGTAGGTGCCCGGCGGGCAAAGCCACCGATGACCACTGCGGGTGGGGGAGGGGGCCCTGCCGAAGGAAGACTGACTCCATGGCACCGAGTGAGGGATCCGTGGCCGAGGGATCCGTGGCCGCTCACCCGGGCTTGCAGGGGAGGGATGACTTGATACTTTTGTGTTTGTGTTGTTAAGTAAACAATACCCCCAGCATGGGGCTCGAACTCACAACCCCAAGATCAAGAGGCGCATGCCCTACTCACTGAGCCAGCCAGGTGCCCCGAGGTGCTGTTTTTCTAAAGCCCTCCCACTGCTCTTTCAGTCCGGGGGGCACTTACTGGCCATTTAGATGTCGCTGTCATTCTCCTACTTGTGCATCCCTCCCCCAAAGCCCACAGCGGCTGCGGGATGAGCTTAGGACTCGAGCGGCTAGAACATTGCCCAGGGTGACCGGCATCAGGTGTCACAGGCCAGCTCCTGCCACCACAGCAGTCAGCCTCGGCCGATGAACTTGTCGGCAGACACACCCTGAGCGCCAGCCACGTTTCAGGACCTGTGGTTAGCGGGGGCAGACGGGAAGAATGACCCATCCCCACTGCGTTCCGGGGAGCCTGGCGATGTCGGGCTGGCCCCCAAGGTCCTACGGTCAGGCCTGGAAAGTGTGTGTTGGAGGTGGGTCGCCGTGTAGGATCTTCTCGCTCCTCCCTGTGTGTGTCGGTCTCACAGGAGGACCTCAGGGCGGCTGGGCCCACATCACCTGGCCCCGGCCTCCTCGTTTTGCCAGGCCCTGGGCGGATGTCACCGCAGTGCTAAGGAAGCTCCAGCCGGGCTTGTCCTGACCCCCTCCCCTAGCCCTTTCCTTCCTTCCGTCACACCTGTTCTGCTGGAAGAGAGCCTGAGGAGGAAGTTTCAGCCGGGGGATCCGTAGTACCTCCTGAGGCAGCTTCCTCCTTTTCCAAGTGTTGGATGAATATGTGGGAGAAACTGCTTTAAATTATACTCGGGGGTTGTGGCGCCTCTCCCCGAGCTTTCCCGAACGCCCCCCCCCGCCCAGCCCTCGCCCAGCACACACCCTCGGGGGGTTTCCTTCCTCACACAGATTCCCCTTGCACCACACTTCCGCTTCCGTCAGCTGCGCACCCCGGAACTCCACCGTCTCCCAAAGGGGAAGGAAGGGAAAGGTTGGGGGCCTTGGGGTTTCGATGTCCCCTCAACCACCCCCCATTCGTGCTCTGCCCTGACTTAGACGAAAAAAAGCTCTCTGCTCTCCCAGCTCCTCGTCCCCACTGGATGGCTGGGCATCCCCGGATCGTTCAGATCGTGCTGGCTACTCGGGGGGCAGAGAGCGGATCTGGACGTGGACCCTTGAGCCTCAGCGCTCTCCTTCGGGGCTTCCTCTGACTTCATGCTTGGAGCTATTATCCTTTTATTTTCTCCTCGTACAGAGAAGAAGACCCTTTAAAGAGAAGTAGAAAAACAGCCGGGTAATAAATAATAAGCGGGAAAAGTCACCTTAAAACCCCAACACAATCATTGTTACCATTTGGGGTAACTGACTGAAGCTTTTATTTGAATTTTTCCCTTTTAATGTTTCACATAACCTCATAGACAGTTCACTGAATAGCAGTATTTCGTGGCTGGAGAGTATAGTATTTCAATCATTACCATACCCTCTACATCGAAATTATTTGAAATCCGTACTTCATAGACATTCCTATGATCGGGGATATTGCTTAAAAGCAGATTATTAATCATTGGGTCTAGGAAGAGCCCAAGATTCTGCTTTTCTCCAAGCCTCTCCGTGACCACTGCCAGCAGTCTGGAACCCAACATCAAGAAGCAAAAGTCCCAAAGGCCTCTGCTGACCACCCAGGGGGCGCGCGAGGATCCCCACCTGGCAGTGTCCGTCTCATGGTTTTAACAAATGTATAGTCACGTGTATCTACCATTACAGTTCTGTACAGAAGAGTTTCACCATCTTAAAATTCCCCTGTGCTCCACTTTATCCCCACTCCTCCCCCGATCTTTTTACTGTCTCCATGGTTTTGCCTTTTCCAGAATGACGTATAGTTGGAGTTGTTTTTTTTTGTTTTTGTTTTGTTTTGTTTTGTTTTGTTTGAGTAGGCTCCATGCCTCGCTCAGAGCACAGCGTGGGGCTTGAACTCACGGCCCTGATCAGATCAAGACCTGAGCTGAGATCAAGAGTCAAGACACTTAACTGACTGAGCCACCCAGGTGCCCCTGGATTTGATTTATTTTTTTTTAATAATGGTTTTTTACCTGGGGCACCTGGCTGGCTCAGTCAGTGGCGCATGCGACTCTTGATCTCGGGGTTGTGAGTTCAAGTCCCACATTGGATGCAGAGATGACTTAAAAAAAATAAAATCTTAAAAAAGTAATAATCATAATAATAGTCTTTTCCAAGAATCCTCTTCATCCAGAGGCTTCTCATCTGAAGTGCGGAGTCGGCCTTTCGGTGCTTCCCCACCTGGGCCCCCTCGCCCTGCTAGGGCTCAGGAGCTCTGAGGCCGGCGTGGGGCACAGTGACACGTCACGGACAGCAGAGTCACAGATCTCGTGTCCAAGCCCGGCTCCCCCACTTGGTCACTCTGCTCTCGGGCCTCGGTCTTCTCAGGCATGAATTTTTGAGGTCACGTCCGCAAGTGGTTAGCATCACCCCGACAGTTGAGGATCCCCTGGTACACAGCGGCCTGGCCGAAAGTCATCTTTTCCTTTGGGTTAGCTCTGCAGTTAGCCGAGGAGGTCACCGGCCTGTGTGACAGCTGGCACGGTGCCTGTCCCTTGGTAGGCCGTCACAGACTGGGGAAGGGAGGCGAGGCGGGGAAGACTCGGCAGGATCATTGAGCTCTGCGGCGGTGCGGCCCATGGGCTGCAGGTCGCTGGGGACAGACCCCCCACGCGTGCACACACACACACACACACACGTGCACACACACACACCCTGCCCTGAGTTCTCAGAGTCTCGGGCCCAGCCTGGGAGGCTCCAGGAGGAGGTGTCACAGAGCAGAAGGAAGAGCAGCGAGTCTCAGTGCTGCCCGGTCCCCTCATTGCCGCTGAGCTGAGCGGAGAGGGAAGCAGCCGGCTCCACCTCGGCCCCTCTTCCACTGGGACCACATTCCAGAGGACCGTGCCAGGGACCCGTGCGCTTCCATTTAAGGCCGTGTTTACAAGCACCGGCCCCTCCTGATTTGTGAGCCACACTCAAGAGCAGCAAAGCCACATCCTCCTGGGGGGGGGGGGAGGGGGCGGGGGGGAGAGCGCAGTCCCACCCCGGGTGCTCCAGCAGTGTCCTGGGAAAACCAGCCTCTGGCAAGCCCGTGGCTGTGAGCGCTGGGCTGATTCAGACTCCCCCGCAAAGAGCGCCCTCGGTCAGTAAGGACTAGACCTCGTAGTGCCTGCCGTGCTCCCGCAGCGTGGCCGTGTGTGCATGCACGCGTGTGCGTTTGCACGGCTGTGATCATGGCAGGGCTGGTCTGGAGTGTCTGAGAACTGACATCACTCCCAGCCACCTTGGTGAGCGTAGTCCTACTTAGAGGACACGTAAAAGCCATTAGACCACTTCTCACGCAACGGTGTACCGTTTTCATAGCAGTTAAAGAAACGGGGGGGCGGGGGGGTCCGGTTAGGGCTTGAGCCTTGGCCCTCAGTCGAGTGGCTGGACTTGAGGCTCCCTGGCTGCCCTCACCGGCCACTAGAGGGCGCACAAGAACACTGCTCCGGGGACACCTGGATGACTCATCTGTGTTACTTTTTTTTTTTTTGTATTTTGTTTATTTGAGAGATGGGGACAGATAGTGAGGGGGAGGGAGAAGCAGGCTCTCCACTGAGCCGGGAGCCCAACTCGGGGCTCCATCCCAGGACCCTGGGATCATGACCTGCACCGAAGGCAGACGCCCAACCAACTGAGCCACCCAGGCGCGCCCAGAGTGTGACTCTTGATCTCAGGTTGTGAGTTCAAGCCCCAGGGCTGGGTATAGAGATTACTTAAAAAAAAAAAATCTTTTAGAAAGGTAAAACACACAGCTCCGTGGCCGCCTTGGCATATCCCACGGTGCCATCCAGAGCAAGCCTCCCTGGGCCTCGGCCTGTGCCTGGAGACAGGGCGGGCCGCACGCTGGGTCTCTGCCCTTCATGCCGCCTCGAGTGCCACAGTCGTGAACAATAAAGGCAGGAGCCAGTGGTAGGACCACAAACCGTGGCGCACGCATGATCACCCTGCTCCCACGTGGGTCTGGCCGCACATTCCCTCTGCCACCTGCCATCAGCTCCAGGATGGTCCTTGAAAGGGCCTCACGGGACTAGTAGGAGCAGGGACTGCATCATCTCCCCTGCTGTTCCCCCCAGAGCCCGTTAGGGGAGGAGGGCAGGGCCTGCCACATGAAGTCGGTGGGGGCTGCGCCCCCCCCCCCCCCCCCCCCCCCGCCCCGAGGCGGGAGAGCGGGCCAGCGTGACCTGCGGGTCTCTTGTAACTGACCTGGGTGGTGTTCGAGCACCTGAACTTCAAGTCTGGCTCCCCGGGATGACTCAAGGGCAGCACAGTCTCAAAATTCCCAAAGACTTGGTATGTTTGTGTAAATTGCTGTTGTTACTTTGTAGTTAACATGTGTAAGAAAAGAATGTTTATCTTGTTCTGTTTATCCATTTAAAAAAAAAAATGTCTACAAATGTCAGGCAGGGAGCCCAGGCCGCAGAAAATGCTCGGTGCCACAGCAGGCAGTGGGCCTCGTGGACATGCCCTGGTATCTGTATGGGTCCCCTGAGGGAACTTGAGAAAATGCTTCATAGGCCAAGAATGTTGCCCTCCATCCCCCCTGATAAATAAACATCGGCTCATATATGGCTGAGCCCTTCCTCCCACACCGTCCAGTATGAGTCAGCGATGTTCTGGACTCTGCTGGCTGTTGACGGCCGCGCGCGAACTCAGCTCACGGGGGAGCCCGTTAGACTTTGCAGACACGCTCTCTGTGGCCGCCATTTGTTGGACACCCTTGCACACCGGGCGTGCGGCCAGGTCTGACCCTCGAGGGCCCTGCTGGGTGCGGGCACCGCGCTGGGACTGCTGGCTGGACCTGGTGCGGCCCCCGGACCCGGGATCGGTGCACTCAGTGGCTCCATCGTGCGGATGGGAACAAGGAGACGAGCGATGAAGGGGCTTCCGCACAGCCGCCTGGCTTCGGGTCAGCCACTTCCAGAGCCTGAGCTTCCAACCGCCCAGCTTTACCTGTGAATCTTCCATCTCTATCCTAAGCCTTCAGGGTCCATCCTGTCGCCCCCGTTTTAGGGAAGAGGGCGCCGAGGCCCTGAGGGCGATGTGGCCAGCTGGTGAGCGCAGAGCCGGGGCTCAGACCCTCACGGCTCCGCGCCTCCCCCACCCCGGCTGGGCTGCCCCTCGGGGAGCCCCCGCCCCCCGCCCTGGCCTGCAGCTGTGTGCGCTATTTTCATCCCTCCCGTCATCGCAGCCAAACCACTGGGCCAGTGAGTCAGTCCTGCGGTTGGGGAAGGAAGGGGACCGCTGGGAGCCCACAGTGGAAAAGTCATTCCAGCGGGTGCACCTCCAGGCCCTGCAGCACCCCTGCACCAAGGGAAGGGCCCTGCCCGCCGCTTGGGCGGTCACTGCCCTCCGTGCCCCACCAGCCATCGCCACAAAGGCTGGGGAACAGGCGTTGGGAAAAGTCCGCCTCCGGGTGACCTGGTCTCCCTTCGTCTCCCCCGCGTAGGTTTCCGCTGTGCCCACTGTGCTGGCCATCAAGAACGGGGACGTGGTGGACAAGTTTGTGGGCATCAAGGACGAAGACCAGCTGGAGGCCTTCCTGAAGAAGCTCATCGGCTGACAAGCAGGGAAGAGGCCTGGTTGCCCTTGACCCCCCTGGGCCCCCATGTGCCAGCAGGGCCCCCAGTAGAACTCAGAGGCCTTCTGCGTTGGCCCTTCCTGCCTCCTCCCTTCTGTCCGGCCCCCATGGGCCAGTGCTTCGGAGACCGGGCCCCCAAACACGGCAGCCTTGTGTGCTTCCGGCCCGGCTGAGTGCCAGAGGAATGGTGCTGATCTGGGGACAGCCACCCCCCCCCCACTGTCCTCTGTCTGCTCCCACTAGGGCTTGTCCGTTCTCCCGGGGCGCTGGAGAGAGCCCCAGGCCAGCCAGCAGTGACCGCTCGGCCCACATCTCCCTGGTTCCTTCTGATCCGCGCCCCAGGGCCTGGCCCGTCTGCCTCCTGCCATTTTCTTTCCTGCTGCTGTTTTGTAAAAAGGAAGAAGGAAAACAGAAACCCAAACAAGTGAGAGTAATCTGTAATTCTCTCATTTTTTGTAGGTCTGTAATAAAGAACTTTATGTGATTCCCTTCTACCTCCTGCTCTGAAGAACAGACCCTGGGCTCCACACTAAATTACCCTGGAACCACCACCCCCAAAGAGCCACCTCCCTCCTTCCTCCCAGGCGCAAGGGCAGAGAACACACACATGGGGCGGGAGGAGGGGGGAGTCCTCAGACCCCTGCCTTGGGAAGCCTCCCTGTGAACAAACTGGACCAATAAAGCTGGGGGTTTGCATCAACAGCTTCTGTCTGGGCTGTGGAAGCACTTGGGACCCCCCCACCTCGCCCCAGGCTGGGCGCTGTCCCTGCTTCCGGTGACTCCACCGCCCTCTTGCCCTTGAGCAGCACCCCCTCCTCCCCGGGCCCCAACACTCTTCTTGGTGGCGACTGCTGTCCTGGCACCGCCTTCACACGCAAGTGAGGCAAGAGGGTGCTCGCTGTCCCCATCACGCAGACAAGGACACTGAGGCTCGTGGGGTGCGGAGTCAGGGTTTGCACCCAGACATGGTTGCCCCCTGAAGTCTGCGCTCCTGCGCCAGATCCCCTTGATGCTTCTGGGCCTGCCTTCTCGGCTAACTGGCACCTGGCCACTCCCCTGGAAAGCCCGGCCGGCCCCTGGGGGAGTGTCTGTGCGCGCCGCAGGGACTTCTCTTCTTGTTCCCAGCTCCCCATGGCCTAGGGAGGAAGGGGCCCGGCCATCAGGCTTCCCAGCCAAAAGAGTCCTCCCCCTGTCTCCCTCTTGGGGCCGAGCTGCCCTTCAGCTCAGTTGCCTGGCTGAGGTTCCAGCTTCCTGGGAACCGTGGGGGCTTGACAGCAGGGGTGTCCCGGCACCCTTGCCCTCGGCCCTGGGGTGCCGTGTCTCCTCCTGGGTCATTGTTCTCAGCGGCTCTCGGGTTGCTATCGAATGTGCCTGAGTCGCCCCAGAGCCTTGGAGGGGTCTGTGCCAGCACCGCCTTGGGAAGGCTGCTGTGGCTGATCCCAGAGAACGGGGCTGCCTCAGAAGCAGCCCCTGAAACACCTCAGGCCTGGGACCTGTCACGGGCACACGGAAGGGAGATGAGCCAGCAGCCGGCATTAGCCGAGGGAGGCCGAGAGCTCCGGGAGGGTGGGCAGCAGCCGCAGGTGCTCCGAGGGCGCTAAGTGGGTGCCACCCGACCCCACCGCGGCTGCACAAGGTCAGCGTCCTCATCCTCGTTCCCTTCTAAACAGGAGACCGCCTCAGGGGTTGAGGGCCTTGCCCAAGATCGCAGAGCCCACAGGGCGCGGGGCTGGGGTTCGAGGCGCACCTCTTCTGCACGGTACAAAATGTAGCGTGTGATCTTCGTCCCAGAGCCGACACAGTGGCGGCTCTCTTGACAGAAGAGACGCTGATGCAGAGGTTGAGTAACTTTCAGAGACGTGGGGCAAGTAAGGGGTGGGCGAGAGTTCAAGGTCGGGGTGCGCTGACGCCTGAGCCGGGGCTCTGCCCCAGTACCCTGCTGCCGCTCCTTAAAAGGTGTCCTCTGCCAAGCACTTTCTCCACACGTTACCTCATTTAATTCCTGTCTTGTGAGGCAAGTATTATTTCCACGTTACAAGTGAAAAAACCAGTTCGGAGACATTGACTTACCCAAGGTCATATCGAAAAAGCAGTGAGGCCAGATTTAAACCCACGTGGGGGCCTGGCATCTCCACCGCTGGTAGATGGGAAGGGGCTGCTAACGGGGGGCCAGAGGCCGGGGCTCTACACCGCCCCGAGCTCCCCATCCTTAAAAGGTGTGCTGTGGGGTGAGGTCAGCTGGTGGCCTCCGCGGGCCCAGGTTGGCAGCTCTGCCGGGCGGCTGTTCGCGGCATGAGTCACCGGCTGGGAGCACAGAAGCCTCGGGGTGATCCCATGGACTAATTCCACGGCTCTGACCTCACCAGGCCGCAGCGGGCTACGCACGGCGACCCCGCCGCTGCCCTCTGGGTGCCTCCTCCGGCTCTCAGCCTGCGGAACGGGGGTCGGCCTGGTGGGCCCGCCGCGGGGCAGGGGGACCAGCGCCAGCCCCTCAGAGGGGCATGACCACAGGTCCCCTCGGCCCCAAGACCTCCCGGGGAGGGGCGTCTATACACATATTCTGATCCCAAGGTCCTCGGGCGGGCCTGAAGACAGGAGTCGGGGACAGAAGGTCGTGTTTGTTGTGCCGAATGTACAGTCTCCGCCGTGATCCCCGCCACTCCCCGCCCGGCAGGAGTGCTCCCCATTTCCCAGGGGAGGAGACTGAGGGCTGAGTGGCGTCCGCAGAATGGCTGAGATGTGTTTCCCAACAAAGGGCACTTGCGGGCCTGGAAAGCCCTAGGACAGTGCTGCAGACCTGGGGGCTGGGGGCCACTCCAGGAGCAATGTCAGGGCGTGCGAGGCCCTCGCATGTCACCCCGTCTCCCCCATGACAGCACAGGCAGTGTGACTTGCCCAGGTCACCGCGTATGTGTGATGGGGACTCAAGGCCCTGGGCCCCGACAGCAGCCAGCCCCAAAATGAAAGTGACTCTGGCGGCCGTTGCTTCCCAGGGCTCCAGGAGGGGGAAGAAGACGCTGTGTCTCTGCAGAGGCCAGGCTCTGGGGCCAGGACCTGTTGGGTCCAGAGGATGTTGACCGTGCTGCCAGTGCCCTTCCCAGCAGTCCCTGCCCAGGGCGAGGGCCCACGGAGGCGCTCAGCCCCTGCCCCAGATGCCTGGGGAAAGTTGGTCCGGAAAGCCAAGGCAGCTGCCGGAAATCCCGAATGTGTGGGCCCTGGCCTGGGAGGGCCCAGAGAACAATGTTGGGGCCTTCGTGGCTGGCAGGACGCCGTGCGACCCGCGAAGCTTCCAGGCATGCTGCCGCAGTTCCTCTCCGCTGCCTGGAACCCTGGTTGGGGCGTGACCTTGAACCCCAGGCCCTGCGGGGTGGGGCTGGCTGCCGCGGCTCCGGGACCACTGGTTCTGGCCAGGAGCTCCAGCTCTCCAGCCTCACCCGACGGCCTTCTGGAAGCCCAGGGTCGTCCGCAGCCACTCCACAGTGGTGTGGGGAAGGCAGGAAGAATCAGAGCGGGTCCAAGTCCTGACTGGGCCACCTACTAGCATGGCCTTGGGCACGCTGCATCCCCACGTGGAAGCTCAGCGGTGACATCAATAGAATCAGGCGACGCTGAGCGCACTCTGGGTGTCATCTCGCCGAGCCTTCTCGACAAGCTGGAGAGGCAGGGACTGCCGTCGCTGCTAGGTTCAGAGCACATCAGTGACCCGGCCTTAACAGGTGTCAGGACTCGGCTCTGGAGGCGGGTGTGTCTGACTAAAGTCTCTGTGTCCTTACCGATTAGCGTCACTGCATTCCCTCTGGGGCAAGGTTTTTCACCATTTTGAGCCTCAGTGGCCCCATCTGCACGCGGGGCCGGTGACACGCACTCTTCATGAGGTCACGGTGGGGACGACATGGCGAGGCGTGCAGAAACATTCTGGTACCTAGCTGGGCCTCCGAAAGTGTCCACGGCTGTGCTTTCCCTTCCCCCGCAGCGACATCTTCAACAGGAAGCACCAGGTTTCCTGAGATAAGGACCCGGCACCTCACCACGGGTAGGGCCGTCCTTGTAGTAGGTCGTGGCCCTGACACTGGGCTCCCTGCACTGGCCCCGACCTCTGCCACCACCCCCTCCCGCTCTAGCGCTAGCTCGGAGGTGCCTGTGGCCCCGACAGCCCCGGGGAGCTGGAGGTAGTGACCTCACTCTTGGAGAATGCCCACTGGAATTCAGCCTGAGTTGGTCCTCTGTGCTCCGTGCCTCCTGGCCTGACTCCCACCTGACCGCCCTCTCGCTCCCGGCCCCTGAACCTGCGGGCCACACGCAGCCACTGATGGGAGCACCTCTAGTGAGCTTGGACCCACCCCCCCACCCTACAGCGGCTAATTATTAACTGGGGGTGAGCGGTCCCCCGCCTTCTATCAGCTTCCTTGGAACGGTAGGCAAGTAGCTGTCTGTCTCTGGTCCGCCGCCTCCCAGCAGAGACGCAGTCTGGCCTTGATCCCCAGCGCCCCGCACTGCCGATGCTCCACACATATCTAACCCTCTCCGCACCCACCCGAGGTAGCCATTGTTGTTCGCATTTCACACCCAGGGAAACTGAGGCCTGTAGAGGTGGTGTACCGTGCCTAGGACATACCCTGGGAAACAGGCCCGGGTGGCCTGACCCAACCCCCCATCCGCCCTGCTCTGCCATACTGCTGTCCCCAGGAGAGGCAAGGGATCTCTCTTCTTATGCCAGGAGTGGGGACTTTGGGCCTCTCTTACCTGCCTTCCCCATTGCCAACCCCTGGCCAGAGGCAGGAGACTCCCTTTCCTCAGGAGCTTTTTTTTTTTTTTAAAGATTTTATTTATTTATTTGACACAGAGAGAGAGATCACAAGTAGGCAGAGAGGCAGGCAGAGAGAGGGGGGGAAGCAGGCTCCCTGCTGAGCAGAGGGCCCGATGTGGGGCTCGATCCCAGGACCCTGAGACCATGACCCGAGCCGAAGGCAGAGGCTTTAACCCACTGAGCCACCCAGGCGCCCCCTCAGGAGCTACTCCTAAGGCTGGAATATTCTCTCCACCTGGCCCCCTCACCCCTAACCTCAGCCAGCGGGTGTCGGGGGGTGCCTCTCTCAGCCTGGCCCGAATGCCACAGAACGCGCACGTCATGAAGATAAAGTGCGGAATGCTTGCGAGTCCTCAAGAGGGTTGCCAGTCTGCAAGGAACAGTGTTTGCAAGGTTTTGTTTCAACGAACTGAAGAGAAGTTAGTCTGAAGAGCTGAGCAGTGGGAAGAGCATTCCAGGCAGAGGGCAGAGCAAGTGCAAAGGCACAGGGGTGGCAAAGCACATGATCTGCCCGAGGAGGGAGGCTGGGATGCAGGGGGCCGCCGGGGTCCCGCTGGTGGGGCGGGGGATGGAGGCAGGCTTTGAATGAAGCCTTGGAATCACATTGACCCGGCTTCAATCCCAGCCCCTCCCCTCTTTAGCCAAGCCTCAGCTTTCTTCATCTCTGAAATGGGAGGATGGGGACACCTGGGTGGTTCAGTCGGTTAAATGTCTGACTCTTGATCTCAGTTTGGGTCCTGATCACAGGGTCGTGAGTTGGGGCCCTGCATGGGGCTCCATGCTGGGTGTGGAGCCTACTTTAAAAAAAAAAATTAAAAAAGAAACGGGAAGACAGAACTCTGCTCATGGTTAAGACACGGGTGTGAGATCACAAGTGTAACGTTAGAGCCGTTGCTATTGCGTAAGCCTCCTACTGAAAGCTCCTGGGCATGCGCGTGGGTTCGGTGGGGCCGCCATAACCAAGTACCGCAGGCTGGGTCAGAAACCACAGAAATGTATTTGTCACAGTTCTGGAGGCTGGAAGGCCAACGTCAAGGTGTCAGCAGGTTTTGTTTCTCCTGAGGCCTCTCTCCTGGGCTTGCCGATGGCCCCCTTCTGGCTGAGTCCCCACAGGGTCCTTTCTCTGTGCCTGCAGAACCCTCGCGTCTCCTTGCCCCAATTTCTTCTCCTGTAAGGACACCAGTCCAACTGGGTTGGGGCACCCACCCTAATGGCCTCATGCTAACTTCATCCCCTCTGTAAAGGCCTATCTCCAAATACAGTCACATTCAGAGGTCCTGGGGTTTAGGGCTTCCACCTGGGGTTTAGGGCTTTCAACAGACGAATTTGGGAATGGCGGGCCGGGGTGGGGGGGGACACAGTCAGCCCATAAAATCCCGGTACTTAGTTTAATAATCATGGATAACACACAGAGGTTGCAGGCACTGTTCTAAACTTCTTCGATGCTCATATAACCCTAGGAGGTAAGTTCTATATCAGCTCCAGTTTATGAATGGGGAAATTGAGGCACAGAGGGTTTAGTTATGACCCCGGGTCCCACAGCCAGGAAGGTGCAGAGCCAGGAGGAAAAGCCCCAGTCTGACCAGTGCCCTGCTCTTCATCTTCACCTAGAGCCTTACCATGACCTCCGAGAAACAACTCCTGGCATTCCTACGGCCTCCCTGGAATCCCAGATCCAGGGAAGCCACTCAGCGAGGGTCTCGCCATTAGACTTTCCCCTGCTGTCCCATATGTCGGTATTTTCCAGTTAATATTTCTGATTATAAATGAGACCAGAATGAACATGTTTGGACCTAGAGCTTCTTCTGGGTTTTATAGATGTGGGATTTGCAGGGTAACGGGAGCATTTTATGGTCGCTGAGAGCCCGAAAGGAGTGTCCCGGGGCCTGAAATCTGAGCTAGGTTCTTTCCCAGCTCTGGCAACTCCCACCTGCTGGTTTACTTTGGGGGAGGGGAGACTGAGCAGCAGGAATGTCATCGAACCTGCCCCACCTCCAGCCACCTTTTTGTCCTGGCCACCTCTACCTTAAAAAGTTCCAGGCCCCAGTAAAATTACATGTCAATTTAAAGAAGAACAATAAGAAACTTCTAGGCCCCCAATCCTGGCATTTCTGAGAACTTGAGTCCGAAGCAAGCATTCATATAAGGGTCTGGTTGTGATTTGCATCTGGCCTGGGTCCTGGGTCTGGGGTGGGACCTGAGAATGTGCATTTTTCTTTTTCTTTTTTTTTTTTTAAGATTTTATTTATTTGACAGAGAGAGATCACAAGTAGGCAGAGAGGCAGACGGGGGGGGGGGGGGCCGGCAGGGGTGGGGAAGCAGGCTCCCCGTTGAGCAGAAAGCCCAACGCGGGGCTAGAAGGCAGAGGCTTTAACCCACTGAGCCACCCAGGCGCCCCAGAATGTGCATTTCTAAAGGCGTAGAGATTCGGATCAGACGCAGATGAGCCTGGACTTGGACAAATGCCCTTCCTGGGACCAGAACCCTCTCCAAGCCCATCCTATTGCACCTGTTCCTTGAGCAGCCGTCCATGTCCCATGGGACCAGGCACAGAGGAGGAGCCCAGAAGTCTCTAACATAAATGAATCGATGCAGTGTCTAACCCTATCAAGGAGCCGTTCTCTGCCAGGCCCCATTGCTGCTCTGGTCCCCATCCTTATCTCACAGCCCAGACCCCATTGCCAAAGCCCCTCTCTCCTCCCCAAGGAGGCCCCTCTGGCACCTTCCATGTGAATTTGGGCATCGCTCTGAGTCTCGGAGCCCAGCCACCTGCCTCCCCATGAAACGAGC